>OX465096.1:30898622-32098622 GCA_949987625.1 Chalcis sispes | reverse complement strand
ACAATCTTTCCAACGCCTTTCCAACATTTCTATACCATGTTTATAGAAGGATTTATCCTTTGCTTCAAAATAGGCTTCAGTTTCGGCAATGACCTCCTCATTCGAGCCAAATTTTTTTCCCTGGAGCATTTTTTTGAGATCAGCATAGAGCCAGTAGTCGCTGGGGGCTAAATTTGGCGAATACGGGGGGTGGGGAAGCAAATCAAAGCCCAATTCGTTTAATTTTGCCATTGTTTTCATGGACTTGTGGCATGGTGCATTGGTGCAATCGCGGCACCCACTTGAAAAAAACCTTTTTCATGCTCAATTTTTCATGAAGGATTGTAAATACACTTCCAGATAATATCTGTGTCATTTTTGCAATCTCACGGACCTTCACTTTGCGATTTTTCATTACAATTTTTAACACTTTACTCACATTTTCCTGTGTAACGGCTTCCAATGGCCTACCCGAACGTTCCGCATCGTTTGTGTCCGTACGACCACGTTTAAACTCAGCATACCAACGAAAAATCGTTGGTTTGGACGGAGAGGAGTCCGGGTAATGTTTTTGAAGCCATTGCTGGGCTTTTACGGTGTTTTTACCCATTAAAAAACAATGTTTTATCAACACGCGAAACTCGTTTTTTTCCATTTTTCAAACAAAGTACAAAGTGACTTTACTCTAATCTTGATAACTCTGCTGTCTGTGATCCGATCGACGTGAAATTTTTACACCTTTCATGTAAAGGTTCGCACTCTATGGAAACGTGACCAGTTTGGTACTACTAGCACCATCCCTGGGTTAGTCTCGGGACTTATTGAACGATGTGTTATATATATAGATATACAAATAAGCATATCGCGGGTAACTCTTGAATAACCTAAGCAAAAATGCAATTTTTTAATTACTTTATAAGAAAATTAAATATAATGTATCATAAAATAATATTCTATTGATAAATATAATACTTTTTAATATTTACAACTTCTTATTTACAAAAACAAGTATTATTAATGTACGATGAAAATCAGCTGTTTGATTTGAATGAATCACACGTTAACTTAGTTCCCCGATATATATAGATATATAAATCTATTGCGAGTAACTCCTGGGCAACGGAAAGAAAAATGCAATTTTTTATTTATTTTAGAAGAAAATTTGATATAAAGTGTTGAAAATAAAGTTACATTAATAAATATGATATTTTTTAATATTTATAATATTTTATTGACAAAGACAAGTATTATTAATTTATGATAAAGATTAGCTGTTTGGTTTAAAAGATGTATAAATATATTATGGGTAACTCATGGGTGACCGAAAGAAAAATGCAATTTTTAAATCATTTTAGAAAAAAATGTAGGATAATGTATCGTAAAATAATGTTGCATTCATAAATATCATATTTTTCTATATGAAACATTGTTTATTTACAAAAAAATTCGTTATTAATTTACGATGAAGATCAGCTGTTTGGTTCGAATGAAGCGCGTATTAACTTAATTCTCCTGTATATAGGATGACGAACCTAGTCCCCGAACATAATTTTGTGAATGAACAAACTCGCATTAAGTAAAAGATATTAAAATTTGTGTACTTTCTGAACACAAAATATTAACTTCTCCAAAATCGCTGTAATTTTTCTTTATTTTTTATACTCGTATAACATGTTAAATAATTGTATAAAAGAGTTTATAAAAAAAAAATAGAGAAATAAGTGCACATGCATTTACAATGGGAAACGTCAATTTACTTAAGAACTAACATAGTAGAGTCACTAACTTTGAAGGTATTTTTATGCAAAAAATTTAATCTCAAACGGTAGTAAACTTATGGCAATTTTAAATTTTTATACGAAATTAAATTTACCAATCAGTATTTTTACATAAATGGAGTCTTTCTTTTTTAAATATTGATTAAAATACGAACACTATCACGCAGACCATGGAGTTAGTAAATGAACACCGTTACATTTACTAGTGCTGTGTGCATAATTTTGTGTACTTAGTGAATGAACATGCGATCAGTGCTGCTGTGATGTTCGCAGTTCGTCTATGTGATATGAGTTGTACGGTTAGTTTTATTGTTTATTTTTTATGATAATACAAAATTTTATAATAAATGCTTTATTTTATTGTAAATAACTGAGTTAGATAATAAATTAAAGATAAATTAATAATAATTATATTTGTTACAGAAAAAATGTCAGAATTACGAAAAAATAAAAAGATAAATTATAGACAAAGGTTTCTGTACTCTGTAACGAGTCTTCAGGAAGCAGTAAAGAAAGTAAAAGGTAAAGAACTTTCTTTAAATAAAACATCAATACAATATAAAATATCAAAAAGCACACTTTTTCAATATGTAAACAAAAATGAAACTAAAATAGAAAGAAAAATGGGACCATGAACTGTGCTTACACCTGAAGAAGAGGTTAGATTAGTAAAATGGATTATTAGCAAAGCCACAGTTGGATTTCCTATGCATAAGGAAGAAGTCAAAACAGCAGTGCAAAAAATTTTGAAAGATTGTGGTAGAACAAATCCATTTCCTAACGATAGGCCTGGCAAATCATGGATGAATTTATTTTTAAGGAGACACCCAAATATCGTGAACGCTAATACAGAAATCTTGTCAAAAACAAGAGCTGCTGTTACGAAAGAAAGTATTAGAAGTTGGTTTTGTGAAACTATATTGTATTTTAAAAAAGAGAAGGCTTTAGATATATTAAGTGATCCAAGAAGAATTATAAATTTCGATGAAATAGGGATTGAGTTATGCCCTAAGACTGGGAAACTTTTAGGAGTAAAAGGAGAGAGTAATCGATACAAGCTTGCTTCCGGTCAAGAGAGAACATCTATAACAGTGTTATGTTGTTATTTAGCCAGTGGTGAAGTAATTGATCCAATGATTGTCTATCCGTACCAAAGATTACCAGCTGCAATAATGAAAAGCATACCTGATAATATTGCAGTAGGTAGAAGTCCTACAGGTTGGATGATTACGCAAACATTCTATGAATATACAACTAACGTTTTATATAAAAAATTGGTAGAGTTGGGAGTTCAGTTACCTGTTGCTTTGTTTATGGATGGTCATAAATCACATGTATCTTTTGAACTTCATGAGTTTTGTGTTGAAAAAATTCTAGCTATTCGCTTTGTGGCTCATGCATCTCATATAAATCAGCCAGCTGATGCAGGGATTTACAGCTCTTTAGAAATTAAGTAGAAAAAAATAGTTCAAGAATACCAACAGTCTTCAACACAACCAATTACAAGAGTAAATTTTGCTCAGCTTTTTGCTAAAGCCCATGTTAATGCAGCTAAGTCACAAACGATTAAGAATGCTTTTAGACGATCAGGCATATCACCGTTCAATCCTGATAACGTTGATTACTCCAAATGTATGTCAACACGACATCAAACTATTAAACACTACTTAGACTTACCTGATTCTTCAAGTGTAAAATATTCTTGTTCAGTGAATTCACCTCAGATTATTGTAAATTATTCAGCTTCACACACATATGAAAGTTCTTTGTCTATAGAAATTAAAGAAATTTTTGAAAGAGCCTATGTGTTGAACGAAGAGCTAGTTTCAGAAAAAATGCTTTATAACATTTGGAAAAATTTTAAAAATCAAGATATTTGTCCGGTTGAAGATATATCACAAAAAAAATGTAGCTAAAATGCTTACTAGTCAAGATACAAACCACAAGGTGGATAATGTTTTGGATAGAGAGGACTCCGGGTAATGTTTTTCAAGCCATTGCTGGGCTTCTACGGTGTTTTTACCCATTAAAAAACAATGTTTAATCAACGTGCGAAACTCGCTTTTTTCCATTTTTCAAACAAATTACAAAGTGACTTTACTCTAACCTCGATAACTCTGCTGTCTGTGATCCGATCGACGTGAAATTTTTACACGTTTCATGTAAAGGTTCGCACTCTATGGAAACGTGGCCAGTTTGGTACTGCTAGCACCATCTCTGGGTTAGTCTCGGGACTTATTGAACGATGTGTTATATCAAAATAAACATTGCATGGGTAACCCATGATCATCTTAAAGAAAAACGTAATTTTTTTCTAAGAAAATTTAAAATAATGTTGCATTAAACTATTTTTTTAATATTAAAACTAATTTTAGTAATTTTAATATTATTTATAAATATATTATTATCAATGCACGAGAAAGATCAGCTGTTTGTTCAGCTGTTCAATTGTTTCAAAAGAAGCGTGTATTATAACTTATTTCAGAAAACGCGGCAAATAAGCTTGCAGTTATCTTTTGGCATAAACAAGTAGTTTTGAATAATTAATAATTTTTTGATTTTTTGTTCTAGTATTCGTTATAACTTTAAATAGTTTTAAGTAAATTTTGTTTTTAGTTAGTAGTTTAAAATAGTTTCGGTTAAGTTTCTTAGAATCTTTTACATTCATAATGCCGTCTCCTCGTCAACTTTGTAGTTATGAAGGCTGTAAAAATAAAAAAAAAAGATTCTTCTCTCACCTTTCATTGTTTCCGAAAGATTCAATAAGGTATTATATATAAGAAATTTTAATATTCCACGCGATCGATAATTTTATATCTGCAACTCACTTTTATTCATGTTACTTGTTCTTGTTATGTATTTTAGTGATACATTATAGTAATAAACAATAATAACAATAATATTAATATATATTTTATAAATATTTGAAGATTGGTGAAAGGATGATAATAAAGAAAAAATTGCTAACAAAGCATTAAAAAAAATCAAATTACATTAATTGTCATAATTTTCATTTTTGTATTTTAATTTATTTAGTCTAATAAAACTATTTAAGAATGTATATATCTATTTTTCTGCGCACCATTTTTTTCATCATGTTTTGCTACTGGGACATTTGTATTTGATATTGTCCCAAATAATATGAACAAGTAAGTGAAGTAATCTAGCATATGGCAACCTTACGAGTATCTCTTTAATTTTTATTTATTTTAAATAGTTAAATTTTATTTCATCAACTGGAAGAATTAAGCGTTCCTCAAAAGGATTACGCCGTTCCAAAACTGGGTCTCTGAACAAGTTTCCTTTTTATATTAATATAAATTGATTATCAGTATTTTATTGCAAAATAAAGATGCTAAATGATAGATAAAATATTATTTAAAATAACCATATTTTAAATGCATCAAGTCCCAAATTTTGTTTGCATCTGTAACATGTTTCGAACTCTTACTCTTACATTGATTTTTGTAAATTAATTTATAGAATGTAATTAAATTTTGCTGATTTCTTTACTGTGAAATTTTTTAATTTTATATTAATAGATTTATTTTCTGTAGTAATTTTGATTATTTTTAAATAGTTCCTTAATCCAATGCTGTTCGCAATACTGCCGTAAGACAACATTTTTTTACTTATTAGCAGACATTATTGAATATAATTTTTTAAATATTTTTTCTTACTTATCTATTTTTCAACTCAATGCCAAAAAAGGTATGTTGAATTTCTATATTTTCTTTTGAAAATAATTTATTACCTTACAGCTTTTAAGTCAAAACTTTTATTTTCTAAATTTGTTTATTCAATTATAAATAAATATTTTGCTTGATGAAAGATATGAAAAGTTTTATCATTTCTTAAGAATTTAATTATAATCAAATTTGAAATATTAAATTTTTATGTTTTAACAATGTATTAGTTATACAAGTTATACATGTAAAAAAAAACATTTATAACAAATATAAATTTTTATTATAGAAAATTAAAAATTATAAATTTTTTTATACTTAAGGGGTTACCCCCAGTTGTAGCTCAACAAAAAAGGCCTTTTTCATGAATTTTTTTAAAGAAAACTACAAAAATTTTCTAAACGATTATTATATCATCTTAAAGAATACATCTTGAAGAACTTTCAGTAATTTTTTTATTGCAAAATATTACATTGTTAAGTGGCAAATGGCCGCCAATGAAATAGTGTTTTTATTTATACGGTTTGCGGTGACCAACATTGCGGCGAAGTGGATCATTTGAAACAAAAAATGTGGATATATTTAGTTAAATATAAGTATAAACTAGTCTTTAATCAAAGGATTTAAAAAAATATTCATTTTTCACAAAATGGCGGATAGTCAAAGTAAATGGTTTGATTTTAACGAAAAAAAACGGCCGTTTTTTGGCTATAAAACGGCCATTTTTTTTCAAAACAAAATCGCACGATTAAAGACTACATTTTTATGTATTAAATAAGCCTGCAAAATTTCAAGAAGATCGGTTGATCAGTGTTTGAGTAATCTTGGTCACCGACTTCAGAAATGCCATTTCGAGAAAAACGCGTTTAAAGTTTTAATTGCCGGTTGTTTACACAACGGATTCTTCTCTTTCAACGCTCATATCTCAGTCAATTTTGTTCGGATCGACTTGAAATTTCCAAGTCATATTCTCAGATACTTATACTTCAAAAAAATGCAATTAACAAAAAATCGATTTTTTCAAAGTCGCAAGTGGGGGTAACCCGTTAAGTAAATAAATAAATGTATTTATTACACACACATACACACACACACACACACACGCGCACGCGCGCGCGCACACGCATACACACACACATCATGATATGTCGATATCACGCAAATATTGTAAGCACCGTCCTTTATTCTGCTTAAGATTCGCCTACTTGAACGTGAATTGTTAAGAGCTTTCGTTTTTAAAATTGCATGCTCTATTTGGATATATAAATATTTGAAGTCCCTTCAAGAAGTTAAAATTATATTAATCTGGTCTGTGTAAATCTGCCTGAATTTCCGCTTTATTTATTTTTTTTTCTTCTTCCGTTTCTATATACTTCTAATTAAATTTTGCATTGATATTATGGATTTTTCAGACGCGCAGAAAGGATTCTACGGTCAGGGAATTTACAATTATATGATTTAGAGGATTCAGCGCTTCATAATAAACGCATTTGCACAAAACATTTTCAGGACAATGATGTGCTATTTATAAGTCAGTCAGGTATTCGAAAATTAAAAAATACTGCTACTCCGATTAATAAGGCTACACTTGATTGTGATGACTTATATGACGATAGTAACGAAGATGTTGGTTCCACTGAAATTGATGTTTCTTTTGATCGTATAATTATTCTACAAAATTTATTAAATAATTTGCAATAACCTATAGTTATTGAAAATACAGAACCAGTAAACATCGATTTAAATGAGCCAGCATGTTCAGATGAACAAAATTTTATTCTTGAAGATGGGAAAATTAGCAGAAGTAGAAACGATGAAATAAATTATCCGGAAGTCGAACCATTTAGTAATATGCATGAAAATTCTTAAAACCGTTAAAAAATGAAATTGATATTCTAAAAGCGCGATTAGTAGAAAGCAAACGAGTTAATATTTTAAATAAAAAAGCCGATGATAAAAAAATACGTGATTATAAAAACAAAGTTAAAGATTATAAAAATTTTTTAAATTTAAAAACCGAAAAATAACTAACTTCATACAGCAAGTAAAAAAAATATATGAAGAATTAGCCTTCTTTAAAAACTTCCAAGATTTACATGAGCAAGTTTTATAGTCTGTCAAGTAAGAGCGTGGTCGACTTCACCGACAGGTAATGAAAGATTTTGCTCTAATTCCTTCGCGAGCCAATAGAGATAAGCTGCGTCCTTGATGCATTGTCAACAAAAATTCAGTTGTGATTAATCTTTTGAAAGAGAATCACGTTAAACGCCATGAGTGCTAAGTACGCGTCGCGCTACGAGGCTGTGTTCCTTTGCATCCACCCAGAAGGTCCCAAAATGTCGCAATCAGCGGCTGCTAAATATATGAGAAAGTCAAAGGCACTTGTACAGAAGTGAATACAGCGATATAAAGTGGCTAAAAATGTCGATGATTTACCAGAACGTGGCTCGATAGGAAAAGTGAACAAAAAAGATGAAAAAAGAATAGTGAATCTGTTTTCGCGGAATCCTGCTTTAACACTGCGGCAAGGACAAGCAAAATTAATGGCAAAAGGTTTAGATATATCCTACGAAACTATCGGAACCCATCTTCGTACTCATCATCTGAAATGGCGCAACACAATGAAGAAGCCTCTGTTGACTGAAAAACATGTGACAAAGCGACTCGCTTGGGCGCATGAGAATATTGATAGAGATTTTGAAAATGTCATTTTTACTGATGAATGTTCTATATGGGCACGTTCTGTCCTCACGCGAGCCTGGTCAACTTCCACCAATAGGCTTGTTCAGCGGACCGTAAAACATGGAATAAAGGTGCATCTTTGGGGCTGCTTCTCAAAGCAGGGATCCGGCACTTTGCACCTCTTTACTGACAACCTAAATGCCGAGAAAATGATAAAAATCTACAAAAAGGCTTTACTGCCATCTGCCAAACGATGGTTCATCACAAAAAATGAAGATTGGATTCTGCAGGAGGACAACGATCCTAAACAACGCAGCAAGCTCTGTACTCAGTGGAAGACTCAATCTGGCATCGTTACATTGGATTGGCCGTCGCAGTCGCCCGATGCAAACCCTATTGGAAATGTGTGGGCATGTATTAAACGGAAGCTTCGTGGAAGACGCACATATACTTTGAAGCAGTTGTCTTACGAAATTCGTCGGATCTGAAGATCCTTGCCACTAGAATACGCCGTCAAATTAGTAGAAAGCATGCCTCGGAGATGCCAGGCAATTATCGACGCCGGTGGTGACTGGACACATTATTGACCGAATTGCATCATTGTTTGTAATGTGTACAATGTATATATAAATATAAAAGTTTCATCAAATAAATTTTTTTATAAATTAACACGACCACGCTCTCACTTGACAGACTGTAAAATTTTTTAAAATGCAATTAAATCATGCTAAACGAAGAATATGGACAGATGAGGAAAAAAATTCAGTATATCATTATTTTACAAATCCCCTGAAGCTTATTGCTATTTGCGCGAAGAAAAGAAGTTCACTGTGCCCTATATTAGTAATATTAGGTGACGGGTTAACGAATTAGACTTAACACCAGGAAAAACAAAGAATTTATTTGATTTATTAGAATTATAAGCCGAAAGTATGATGATTAAAGAACGCGAATGTGTTTTATTACTCGATGAAATGAGTATTAAGACGTGTTTAAATTATAATATTAAAGAGATATAATCGAAGGGTATAGTGATCTGGGAGAACATGGTCGTATACGAGGTCTGGCTATTAAATAACGAGACTGCGCGCCTAGAGGGCGCCGTAAAGGGGTGGGGAAAAAAAACGAGTAGTGCGTTGGGTATCTAGATATCTTGTCTATGCACGTACCAAAACACGTTCTCGTCACTATTATTGTATTCGTGCAGTAGCGGTTTGAAACGAACGTGTTTTTTTCTCGTGACGAAAAACAGGAGCAACGTATCAATCTCAAATTTCTCGTTAAATTGAAAAAAACTTCGACTGAGTGCTGCAAATTGTTGCAAGAGGCCTATGGGGACTTAGCTATCTCGTGCGCGTGTTTTTGAGTGGTGTAAGCGCTTCAGTGAGGGCCGAATGAGCACTGAAGATGACCAACGCCCAGGTGGCCCTGTCACTGTTTCAACTCTGGAAACAGTGACCAAAATCAACCAAATTATGCGTGCAGATCGTCGAATAAGCATCCGGATGATTGCGGGGACTGTAAACGCCGATAAAGAAACGGCTAGACAAATTTTACACGAGGAATTACACATGACAAAAGTCTGTGCGAAGTTGGTGCCAAAAAACCTGACTCCTGACCAAAAGCTCTTGCGTCAACAGGTCTGCTCAGTTTTTTTTTAAAGGTTAAAAAATGATTCCGGACTGATAAAAAACATTATTACTTGCGACGAAACGTGGATTTTTCAATACGATGTTAAAACAAAGCGGCAATCGATGCATTGGAAGACGCCTGAATCGCCCAGAATCAAAAAAGCAAGGATGTCCAAATCAAAATTCAAGGCAATATTGATCGTTTTTTTCGACATTAACGGTATCGTGATGACTGAATGGGTTCCAGAGGGTCAGACTGTCAACCAGACTTACTATTTGTCAGTTTTGGCAACACTGCGAGAGCGAGTTTGTAAGAAACGGCCCGAGTTGTGGAAGAACAACTCGTGGATTTTGAACCAGGACAACGCACCTGCCCATAACACGCTATCTGTCAAGCAGTATTTCGCCGGTAAGCGCACTCCAGTGCTCGAACACGCGCCGTACTCGCCAGATTTGGCACCATGCGACTTTTTTTTGTTTCCGAAGATAAAATCTGCTTTGAAAGGGACCCGATTTGCGTCGATGGAAGCGGTAAAGCAAAAAACGGCAGAGCTCCTTAAGGCCCTCACCAAAGAAGACTCCCAGCACTGCTTCGATCAATGGAAAAAACGTATGGAAAGGTGTGTGGCGAGGGAAGGGGAGTATATTGAAGGAGAGCATTCAAATGTAGAATAATTTTTATAATAAAACCCTTTTTTGTAACCAGTCTCGTTATTTAATAACCAGACCTCGTATCGAAACTTGCTAATCATGTTTTAGTGTTTATGCTAACAGGTCGGCAACATAATTGGAGACAACCATTTAGTTATTATATCTCCCACAACAGTGTACACGGAGATCAATTAACAAGTATTATTTTAGATATTTTAGATTGCGTTGAAAAAATGGGCCTTAAAATAAAATTGATTTGCGATTTGGGAACTCCAAATGAAAAGGCGGTAAAAAATTTAAATATAACCGAAGAACAACCATTTATTGAACGGTATAATAGAAAGATTTTTTTTAATTATGATCCTCCTCACTTGATTTAATGTCTTCGTAATGTTTCGATTAAAAGATCCTTAATAATAGATAATAGTAGTGTTTCATGGGGAGCGATCCGAGAATTACGTTATAAAGAAAGAGATAAACCGTGTAAATCCGCTCCTAAACTTACTGATCAACATCTAGATCCGAATCGGTTTCAATTAATGAATGTTAGTTTAGCAGCTCAAATTTTAAGTCATTCTGTGTCAGCAGCTTTATTAGTCGGTCATTTCTCTGCTGTAAATCCGTTAACTCATCCATGTTGTGTAGCGACAGCGAATTTTTTAAAAAGAATTAATGACTTATTTGATTGCTTCAATAGTAGAAGCACGGGAGATGCAAATCCTTTACGATCCCCTTTTTCAGATAAAAACCCGCAAGTTATTCGGTACTTAAAAGATTGTTTGCCGTGGATTAAAACATGGAAATATACTGATATTAAAATTCCTTCTTGTTTCAAAGGTTTCTATTTAACCGTTAATAGTATTCTTATACAATGGGAAGATATTCGAAAAAATAACGGTCTTTATTTATTAACGTCGCGTTTAAATCAAGATCCTTTAGAGAATTTATTTGCAGTTTTACGGAGTTCTTCAGGACATAATGCGAATCCTACCGCGATGCAATTAAGATGTAATTTACAATATTCAATGACTGTTAATTTAACTTCTTCATTAAAATTAACGAATTGTTAGTCAGACAAAACCGTTGGATTATTAGCAATTTCACAGAATAACACTGATTTGCCACCCTGTACTAAAAACTGTGATGAGAATGTCAGTAAAGCTCATTCACTGATTGAACAACACAGTAACTGCGATTACTTTTCTGATGATAATTTACTTGATGTACACTCAAAAATGAACGATTTATTTGAAAGTACTGATAGTGAATTATCATGTACAGGAATAATTGATTTAGCAAAAAATGTAATAGATGATGATCTTTTTAAAGAAATTTGCCATATTGATCGTAACAATATTGTAGAGGTACAAGAATCTTTTAGTAGTAATATTTTAAATTTAAAAAATGAATCAGATAAAATAAACAATATTTCATTAAATCCTGCTGACTCTTCAACTCTTTTACAATCTTCAATGAAGTATGTCGCTTGATACATGGCAATGAAGTCTTATTCAAAATCTAAATGTTCTGAATGTAAACATTATTTGAGTCGTGAAAATTCAAATTTTCAAGAAAGTAGAGACCTTTTGATTTTTTTCAGAGCTTTTGCAACTTCTAATAGTGAGAATCAACTTGGGAACCTTTTCGTTCCTTCAGATGATTTTACTGAAGTAATTGCAACTGCGATAATAACTTTTGATATGCATTTTAATCGCGTAAGTCATTATGGAAATATTAGTAAACTCTTGATTGATGTAATTAGTAATTCAATAAATAAAAGTTATAGAAGTTTTTTAAATATTAATAAGCCGTGCAAATCGCATCGTAAAAATATTGTATGATAAAATTTTTTGTTACAGAGTTTATATATTTTATAAATTGAGATGGATAAATCGTGATCTGCGGGATGCAAAGATAAATAGAAGGAGTGAAATTGCTAAAGAAAAGCCTAATAGGAAATTACAAAAATTGAGTCACGAATAAATACTTTTATCATTTTATTTCACTAATCCATTTTTATTTCGCTTACTCTATTTTTAAGAATGATTTTTTTTTTCAACTATTTATTAGATGACTCAATTTCTGTAATAATTTCTGTAATAAGTTTCTTTATTTGTGCTTACTGTACCGCCTTTTTGGTGCATGTTACGTATTTTAAATTTTTATATAATTATTACTTATAGTGGATTTTTCAGTGTTATTTAAATTTTATGGTAATAAATTGTTTTGCAAATATTTAAAAGTAATATTAAAGTAAATGAAATCTTTTTTAAGTATTAACGTTATAGAAACAGTTATTAAATTATACATAGATATTTATTGAATTAATTATAAATAATTTAAACTCATTATTAAATATTTATTAAATTAAGTAGAATAAATAAGCTTTACGTTCTTATTATTTTAATGTTAATTAAAATATATTTATTTTTCGTTACTGTTGTAAATATAGTTGAAATAATAGTTGAATAAATACCACTGCATTGTTATTTCTTTGTTATATGTTATAAATTCAAAAGATCTTATCATTTTGTTATTCAAAACATATTTCGCATGCTGCCTAGTTATGTTAATGCGTCTTGCATTTTTTATTTTAATAAAATAATAAAAATTTATTTACAGATAATTGTAGGATTAAATTCTGTAGGAAAAATAATCATACAAATTAATACAGTGAATATTTATGAGATTATTTACATGGCATGATGAAATAATCCTTTATATTCGCAGATCCTGTTAGGAAAAAGAAAACTTTTATTAAATTATTATTATTTTGTAACAACTCTTTTTCCTTGCATGGATATATTTTTATGATTATTTTATATGCATACCCAATAAAATAAAATTTGATTAAATTATGTAATATAGATTTAATGGATATTTATGAATACACACAAATAAGGTACATATAAAAATATTTTGCGAATTTGTAAGTGATTTATATTATTTTTTCTTATGTTGGGTATGACATGGTCGAGCTACAAAGAAGCAAAAGGGGTCTATTAAAGAAAAATGAAGTGAGGATTGCAGAAATAATTTTTTTCTCTTTCTTGCCTCATTTTTTTTAAATAGAATGAGGGCATGTGGTTTTTTGCTTCTAATGGCGTTTAGATGCACTCATTTTCTACGTTGTCGAAAAAGATTGCATTCTAAACGTTGGTCTTCACGTGGTTGCCCTTTAAAATCCAAAAAGTAAAAAAGTAATTTTTCAAATTTTAAAGAGTGTGTAGGGCTACAGGCGAAGGAACCACGTTTTCGTTTATCAATGATTATAAAAATTCAGTCACCACGGTTATATATACTTTTGTCATGCCATAAAATTATATATAATATTGAATTATTGAATTTCATATAATTATTGGAAAACTAAAAAAATAAAAACCAATGCGCAATGACAGTACTCCTTGGCGTAGTGTGGAAATCTGTCAATTAAAATAAAAAATTTTATATGCAAAAAGAAATAATTAATTGATTTTAAAATTTCGGCTTTAAAAAAAAAATCATTTTTCTTTTAAGATATTAATTTGATAATAATGTTTTTTTAATAGATATAATTTTTTTCTATTTAATTTTATTTATTTTTAAGTGTAAGTATTACAATTAAAAAATAGTTCTCAGTTAATCAATTCTAGCTCATATTTTTTATCTAGCTTCTTAAAAAAATTGATTATTATAAAATTCAGTTTATATCTAATCTTTATCAGTGAACATTATTCATTTGCTAAACGCACTAGAATTATACAAACAAAAATTGTTTGTACAGATAAAATTATATATACATTGTATAAGCAATTTTTTTTATTGCAAATATTTCTTTACAACTCTGAGAAATTAAAAATTTTTTTAGTTTGTTCTATTCTGATATATATTTTTGAAATTTTTAATTTACATATGTAAACAATTGGCAGTGTCAACTTCTGATTTAACAATGAGAATACTCTTGTACCTAAAAAACATTTTTTTAACGCTTTTATTTAACTTACAATGCTACTTTTTTTAGGTTAAATGTTGCAAACTGAATTAAAACATCTTATCTTACGGTAATTTAAATTTTCTATATTGGTTCAGTTTTAATAATAATGCATTTTTAAAAGCTTTTATTTAATCGACGTTTAATACTCTTATCCAAGTCGAAACAAACATTGTTTTTCAGTTTTTAAAACGTCTTTGATTGACTACAAGTTAATACTAGGTTGTTCAAAAAGTTTTGAAAGCGACATCTATAGAGCAATAGAAGAACCAAAATTTTTACGCCATTTTAATATTTTATCTTTCATATAAACATACCCAAAATTTTATTCCACTCAGTCAATTCATTGTTTGTTTACAAGCCATTTGAAGTTGACGTGTCAGTGTATTTTTTTTACAATGGAAAAAACCGAATATCGTGCAGTGATAAAATTCTTTGTTTTGGAAGGTTTATCAGCAACGGAAATTCATACAAAAATAGTGAAAGTGTTAAAGGAATCTGCTCCTTCATTTTCAACTGTGCATCGATGGGTTTCAGAGTTTAGACGTGGTCGAAAAAGCGTTGAAGACGATCCACGCTCAGGACGTCCAAAAATTGCATCAACACCAGCATTCATAGCAAAAGTACAGGATATGGTTTTGGAAAATCGTCGATTGACCGAGAGAGATTTAGCAGAGGCCCTAGACATCTCATTAGGCAGTGTGAGTCATATTTTAAATAAAGTTTTGGGTTTCAGAAAGCTCTGTGCACAATGGGTGCCGCATTCGCTCACAATGGAACAAAAACACGTTCGAATGCGACTTCCTGAGCAACATTTGGAGCGTTTTCGAAAGGATAAAAAGGATTTTTTGCGTCGATTCATCACTATGGATGAGACTTAGGTCTACCATCATGACCCTGAATCAAAACAAGAGGCTGAAGAGTGGTGTCAACCAGGCACTTTGGCACCGAAGCAAGTTCGTGTCCAGAAATCGGCGAAGAAGGTGTTAGCGTCAGTTTTTTGGGATGCAAAAGGGATTTTGTTGGTGGATTATCTCCAAACTGGCGAAACAATAAATTATGAATATTATTGTAACCTTTTGGACCAATCGGATAAAAAAATTAGTGAAAAAAGACCCGGTTTGCACAACAAAAAATCATTTTTCATCAAGACAATGCACCCGCTCACACAGCTCAAAAAACCATCACTAAAATAACCAAATTAAAGTACGAATTGTTGCAGCGTCCACCTTATTCGCCTGATTTAGCTCCCTCTGACTTCTGGCTGTTTCCACACCTCAAGAAATTCCTTCGTGGGAAGCATTTTTGATCAAACGAAGAGGTTATAGCCGTCGTAGAGGAGTATTTTGCAGGCCTTGCAGATAGTCACTTCCATGATGGGATAAACAAGTTGGAAGATCGTTGGATTGAGTGTATTGAACTTATGGGAGATTATATTGAGCAATAAAAGTGATTTCACCAACAAAAAAAAGTATCTTCATTTCCGCTTTCAAAACTTTTTGAACAACCTAGTAATATTACCTCTATCATGCTTTGTAACGGGTATATTTGGCAAGGCACGTGCGAGATACTCCCTCGCACGTACGCACTGTGGGCAGGCCCCGGATCGGGCCTGTCAGGCCGATGAATCCACCGATGCAGCCGCAGGTGTTGGCGGGCGTTTGCCGCAAGTGCTATGACACCCGCGTGCAATGCCGACCCGTTAGCAGCGCAGGATCTTCCTCAGATTCTGTCATCTATATGCCTGACGCGATCGCAAATGCGTCAGGAAAAATAAAATATAATTACTCGCGGACTAACACTAAGTGGCCACTTACTTCTAGTAATATCCAAGAGGAACGTCCTATCGATATCTTGCAGGCCTTGCAGAAAGTCACCTCCATGATGGGATAAACAAGTTGGAAGACCATTGGACCAAGTGTATTGAACTTATGGAGATTATACTGAGCAATAAAAGTGATTCCACCAACAAAAAAAATTATCTTCATTCCCGCTTTCAAAACTTTTTGAACAACCTAGTATAAAAAGAATTCGTTTTAAAAAGGTACATATTTACATGTAACACATCGTTCAATAAGTCCCGAGACTAACAACGAAAACAACATTTTTTTTCAAAAATCATTTTTATTCATCAATATAATCTTCTTTTAGAGTGATACAATCTTTCTAACGCCTTTCCAACATTTCTATACCATGTTTATAGAAAGATTTATCCTTTACTTCAAAATAGGCTTCAGTTTCGGCAATGACCTCTTCATTCGAGCCAAATTTTTTTCCCTGGAGCATTTTTTTGAGATCAGCAAGGAGCCAGTAGTCGCTGGGGGCTTAATCTGGCGAATATGGGGGGTGGGTAGGCAAATCAAAGCCCAATTCGTTTAATTTTGCCATTGTTTTCATGGACTTGTGGCATGGTGCATTGTCTTGGTGAAAAAGGATTTTTTTCTTCTTCATGTGCAGTCGTTTTGCTGCGATCTCCTCCTTCAAACGTACCAACAAGTCAATATAATAATCACTGTTGATCGATTTACCTTTTTCCAGGTAGTTAATGAAAATCACGCCATGTGTATCCCAAAAAACAGACTCCATGACTGCCAGCAGATTGCTGCGTTTTTGGACGCTTTGGGCGGCTTTCGCCAGCCATGCGCCACTCAGATGATTGCCGATTCGACTCCGGAGTGAAATGATGTATCCATGTTTTATCCATGGTCACGTATCGACGCAGGAAATCCTTTTTATTGCGAGTAAATAGCGATAAACAGCCCTCTGAATCGTCGACTCGTTGCTGTTTTTGTTCCACTGAAAGCAATCGCGGTACCCACTTCGAAAAAACCTTTTTCATGCTCAATTTTTCATGAAGGATTGTAAATACGCTTCCAGATAATATCTGTGTCATTTCTGCAATCTCACGGACTTTCACTTTGCGATTTTTCATTACAATTTTTAACACTTTACTCACATTTTCCTGTGTAACGGTTTCCAATGGCCTACCCGAACGTTCCGCATCGTTTGTGTCCGTACGACCACGTTTAAACTCAGCTTACTAGCGACAAATCGTTGGTTAGGATGGAGAGGAGTCCGGGTAATGTTTTTCAAGCCATTGCTGGGCTTCTACGGTGTTTTTACCCATTAAAAAACAATGTTTTATCAACACGCGAAACTCGCTTTTTTCCAATTGTCAAACAAATTACAAAGTAACTTTACTCTAACCTCGATAACTCTGCTGTCTGTGATCCGATCGACGTGAAATTTTTACACGTTTCATGTAAGGGTTCGCACTCTATGGAAACGTGGCCAGTTTGGTACTACTAGCACCATCCCTGGGTTAGTCTCGGGACTTATTGAACAATGTGTTAATTGTGATTCTATTCTCGCTTTATGTATTTTATTGAAGTTACCCTTCAAGTCTCAATAATGCTAATAATTTTATTGGCCATTATATAGACGAAATTTCAAAAAAAGTTTTTATTGCAGTCTTGTTATTTCACATCATTATATGAATAATTTCAGTATCGATAATATAATCGAGGTTCAATAAACTAAAAAAATTTATGTACTAATAATTTCAGTTTGTTCATTGTATACAATTGATATTATCTCTTATATTGTAAGTTAAATGATAAAAATCATACAAATTCATTAACGAATCAGTAAAATTCACTAGTAAATCAGTGAAAATTCTTGCTACTAAAAAATATATCAGAAACTACAACCATCATGAAATTGCGCTAGCTTACAAGTGAAATTCACTGAGTAATTACTTCATCATTATCGACCATTAAGGCCACCGTTAGAATAAGTGAGTTTTATTGTTAAATCAGTGAAATTCTTTTGGTTTAAATTAAGAGAATGATGATAGCAATTCTTCCATAACATTATATCTTCATATTGTTTAATGTTAAAAATTTTATTTTTATAATTTTTAACGTAATTTTTATACGATTTCTTTTTGAAAATTTTTTACAATTTTAATAAACATTTTCATAAAATGAATTTACATATAATATTTAAGCCTTGGAACTTACGGAGTGCCCAAAGCTTTTTCACGTGGGCCCTGTTCAGCAAACAGCTTTTAAATAAATAAAAAAGATATATGCTTTTGCTTTCTGAACTTTAAATATTTACTTAAGTATTTTCTTTTAAAATAGAAAATAAATATATATTGTTATTGGAATACATTATTTTTTTAAATTCTACATATTACATATCTTTTATCAATCAATAAAAAAAATTATTTTTATCATTATTTTCAAGGAAGATTACAGTATCATTGACATAAGTTTTATTTTTATAAATTTTGATTTTTTTTCAATTAACGGCTTATAAAAAATTGCTACTTTTCTGAAAACTTGTAATAATAATGAATTTTTAATAAAAGTGTGTTTAGAAATTTAGAATAAGCGCAGGATGAAATGCAGAGCTATGTAGAAAAATGCAAACCATTAGAACAATAACTGTAAAAAAGTCATAAAGAAAAATAAGTTGAAATCGATTGCTGAAATTTTTAATCGCTACGAGACTTTCTAAACTGTAAAAACTGTTCTTCTAGTACTGAAAAACCGTAACCCACAGCTGGTATTTTTAAAAATTGTAACGAATACAATTAGTTATTTTTGATTATGAATTCATTTCTTTTATTAATTTTAATAATTAATATAGTTTTCAGTTTTACGTATTTAAACAATTTTTTGAACTATAACTTTTATTTCAATGCAATTTATATAAATTAAAGTAGTCACTTTCTCTATAAACAAAAAGTAATTGTATTTAATAAAACGTAATAATTTTTTGATTACTATCAAATATAAAAATATAAAAGGTATAAAAAAGTTTACAATTAAAAATATACCTTTTATGAATAATATTGAGAGGGAAAATGATTATTTACATTTATTTACATTTAAAGAAAAAATATTGATATTCATATGAGTATGATATTTTTTAGACATCAAAAGTTCAGTTTGTATGTTCTTAATCAAATCGCTATAATTAACTAATTCATTTGCAAAAAATTAAAAATAGAAAAATATATAAACAAGTTTTATAAATTATAATTCATTACTCTGTAATACAATTATATGAACTTTTTTTTTACGAAAAATATAAAATTCTAATTTTTTTTACTAAGAATTTTATTAATTTTCAAATTAAAATGTGTTGTCAAATTAATTTTTTGTCACAAAATAATAAGCTAAAATAATTTTAGCTTAAAATTAATTATACGATTTATATAAATAATTAATTTTAACCAAAGGTTATAATTGATTTATATTTTTACATACATTATATACTCTGACAAAAAAGTATCCGGAAATTCTCATTTAAATTGCCCGCGTTGAGTATTTTTAAGTATTTGAAGTTTCTGTATGTTGGTAGGACTGTCCGTAATTACTATGCCAAACATGAGTGCGGTCTGTCAACTAGTTTGTTTACGACAGCTGTTGAAACCAGTCGACCTCAGTGGTAGTCTGCGAATGTTACAATGGAAAAAAATATTGAACAAAGAGTTTGTCTTAAATTTTGTGTTTTGAACGAAATTTCGTGTGCTGACTCGTTGCGAATGCTGGAAAAGGCTTATGGAGACTCTGTTTAATCGAAAACCCAAGTGTACGAATGGTACAAAGCCTTTAAAAACGGTCGGGAGATCGTCGAAGATTTGCCTCGTTCCGGACGACCGTCGACCGATTCAACTAACGATAACGTCGAAAAAATCAAGGAAATTGTGCTCGAAAATCGTCATGCCAGTGTTAGAGAGATAGCTCGTGATCTCAACATCTCTCGTGAAACCGCTCGTTTGATTTTGGTGAACCAATTGGGCATGCAGCGCATCGCCGCTCGGCTCGTTCCGTTAGAGCTAAATTTTCTTCAAAAACAGTACCGGATGCAGGTAGCTGCAGACATGCTGGATCGTGCGAATTCTGATCCCACGTTCATGGGACGGATCATAACTGGTGACGAGACATGGGTCTATGAATACGACACACAAACGAGCCAACAATCATCGGAATGAGTGGGAAAAAATGAGCCGAAACCGAAAAAACCTAGCAAAAGTCGTTCGAAAATCAAGACGATGCTTATTGTTTTCTTCGATATTCGTGGTGTGGTTCATCATGAATTCGTTCCGCAAGGTCAAACAGTCAATAAGGACTTCTATTTAACTGTTTTGAGACGTTTGCGTGAAAATATTCGCCGTAAACGGCTGGATTTGTGGCAAAACAATTCGTGGATTTTGCATGACGATAACGCACCATCTCATCGAGTCACGATTCTTAACGATTTTAAGACCAAACACTCGATAAATACCATCGACCAGCCACCTTATTCGCCTGATCTAGCTCCGTGTGACTTTTTTCTTTTCTCCAGACTGAAATTACCGCTCCGGGGAACCAGATTTGACTCCATAGACGCCATAAAAGAAAATTCGCAGAAGGAGCTGAAGGCCATCCCTGAAAGCGCCTAAAAAAAATGTTTCCATGATTGGACAAAACGTTGGTACATGTGTATCGCTTCAAATGGAGCATATTTTGAAGGAGATTCAATAAATATTGAAGAAGTTTAATATTTTTGAGTTTTATTTCAAATTTCCGGATACTTTTTTATCAGAGTGTAACTACATGTAAAATTTGGCGCAGTCGGTTACAGCGTAATAGCATTACAATTTTTGTACTTTGATCAGATGCGCCAACCAACGTTCAATTCCTATGAGATGAGAAATATTTTTTTTTAATTAACTTTGTTTTATAAAAATCCTGAATATATAAAAATAAAATTATTAAATTAATGACAGACAAAATGAATTAATAAATAATATTATTTTTTAGCAAATAAAAAAATTTATTATATGTTTTGATTTGAAAAATAAATTTGATAACAAATTTTATTGAAAATATGCAAATAAAATTATTGGAAACAAAATAAACTTACTTCATAAATAAATTTAGTATTCAAAATTTGAATGATTTTTATTTATAAAATATCTGTATTTCACATTTTATTTTTAAAAAATTAAATTAAATTATATATGATTTATTTAAATTATCAATTCGAACTAAAGGTTATAAGTGATATACACGTTTTTGCATAAATTTACAAAATGTTTTGTTTAGCTCAGGCGGCTAAAGAACAAACCGAAATAATTTTTGTACTTCAATTATACAAGCGAACAAAGGTTCGATTCCTACTACATGTGAGAAAATTTTTTATTTAACTATTTTCTTTATAACAACTATGAAATATATGTAAATAAAATTATTTGAAAAAATAAAAATAGTGTAAATATACTTATTTTATAAATAAATTTACTATTCAAAATTTGAATATTTTTCTTTATAAAAAATCTGCAAATCATATTTTTTATTTAAAAAAAAGCAATTGTTAATAAAACTTTTCTATAAATATATATTATTAATTAATTTTTTTTACTTCAAATTATACAATCAGATGTTTCATTGAAACTCAATATCAAAAGTTAATATAATTTTGCAACATTATGTAAGAGCAGCTGATGTTCCGCTCATCGAATAGCTTTTCATACTTTTTCCTCGCGAAGATACTGATTGCGCCACCTAACGATCATCTACGAACTAACTGGTTTTGGGTACATCTGGCCCCTATCTCAATATTCTTCTATAAGCGTCTATATTCGTTGGCGGTACATTCTTTTCTGAGTTTTTTGGGCAGCTCAGCCATTTTTTAATTTACTGGCCTATTCTCTCGTGTCAGTGAAAGACATTATTCGTCGAATTTGGTAATGTAAGTATGTTCAACATAATTTTATAATTACTCTAATAATTCATAAATAATAACATAATTTGTGAAATTTAATGTAATGAGTGTTTTTATTTTTACATATAATATAAACTTTATAGCAATAATTCTTTTGATTTTACAATAATAGGGGTAATTGTACATATTGCCACGTGGTCAAGCAAAGGTTATCACGTTGTTCAATTTTGAATATTGTTTATAAGTGCTGTTTTATCATTTGTTAAGATTTTAATTAATCTTACTTAATTTTATTATTTAATTTGTAAGTACTAAATTAGAGTTATTTGGCTAAATGAATATTAACTTTTATTCATCATAACTATATTATAAGAGAAAAAGTAATCTGTTTAAATATTATGTGCGACAAAACATTGTTATTAAAAAAGTATTTGTGAAAAATAGGTGAATCACACTAGCATAGATACTTGAAGTGTGCTATCAGGATCAAGGCTTCATTTCAAGGACTTTTTAAGGTAAAAGTGTTGGTACATTTTACTTTTACAATCATTTTTGACCTTTAAGCATCTGGATGTGTCTACTTATATATGGGTTATCATATACAGTCTATGGAGTTTAATATTTTATCATGAAGTTGTAACAGGTATATTTCGGAATTCACGTGCGAGTCTCCTTCTCGCACGTGCGCCCTACCGTCAGTCCCGGTTTTGGGCCTAAAAGGCCGCTAAGTCCACCGATGCGGCCTTGAGTGTCAACGGACGTTAGCCGCCGGTGCAATGACACTCTCATGCAGTGCCGGTCCGTTGGCAACGCAGGATCCCCCTCGGATCCTGCTTTCACTTACGTGTGAGGGGCCCTGCTTAAGGCCCCACTGCCGGTGCTGCTTCCACCGGGCTCGGTTGCTCAGTATGTGTGCCAACAGTCGGTTGACACACCCGCAGAGGCGGCGGTATTCGGGACAGGGAAACTAGATAGAAAGGGCTATAAATAACGCACACCCGTTATGCGCTAAAACTTGTTTATTGCTGAAAGTTAACAAAATATTCACAAAAGCCAATTATTTATCGCGTAAAGGCTTATTTAATCGAGTTGCAATTAGTATTGCTTGACGCGCAATACTAATCTGTTAGATGCGCACTGCGCATGCGCACCATACTCTATACACGCAGCTACACACCCACGTGTAGTCTCTTGATACGCAAAAGGGACAGCGGTTCCTTTTCTCACTTCACGTAGTCTATGGTCGAGCGAGTGAGAGCGGTTCCCTCACTCGCATAGACTTATATACTAGACTGCGCGCGCTGTGAGAGGTTTTGAAGACAACATTAAAGTGAGAAAACAATAGCGGGAGGCGTTGTGTCTCTCTCTCTAACGTGGAGGTTGGTGGGGGGAGCAACTGACTACGTCAAAAGGACATCATAATATAAGTAACCATAACAAATAGACGAGGGGAAGGAACACTTTCCCCTTAACAGCCTCTCCACTCTTCCTGCCAAGCGAGAGAGACAAAACGCCTCCCAAGCTATCTCCGTCCTTTAATGTTGTCTTCAAAACCTCTCACAGCGCGCGCAGTCTAGTATTAGAGATTAAAAGGGAGATCGCTAAAGGCAATGTAAAAAGTGTGGCAAGTCTTTCGCGCAAGAAAGTCCTGCCTCTTATGGACGAGCGGTCGAACTATACACAAGTAGAGTGCAAGTGTACTTACCGAATTTATATACATAAGTTCGGTGCGCCGAAACTGTAGAACTCTGCAATCTATGCTCGTACGAGTGAGAGTGATTTTCTCTCACTTGTGAGTGTAATCTATGATTGTGCGAGTGAGATCGGCTATCTCACTCGCCGCTCGCACAAATACAAAACTACCATCGACAAACACGATCGCGCACGTAAAAACAAACGATATATCGCAGATCACTATCGCTAAAAGTGGCCACTTACTTTTATTTACGGTGAGGTTCGTCCTCTACGAATCTCTCGGCAGACGAAACGATTTTGAACGGCTGCAGCGGCGGTGAAAATTCTCTACTTATTTCCCGGCACGTCGTCGCAGCTCCGCGGTTGAGAAGAGAAGAAGCTTCTCCTCTTTCCCCTCTCGTGTCGCGCTACACCGCTTTTCCCGCGTAGCGCTACCGATTCTTGATCGATGGCGCCGCTTTTCGGCACGCCGCGAACTCTATCTCGCACCGCATGGCAGGTGGCCTAACCTCGCTTAGCCACCTGCCACAAATTTTAATATGCATTTTCATGGAAGACATAAGTAAGTATAGTGTACGTTTAAATTGACCTTATGGCGTATGTATTATTATAGGTTAAAGAGAAATCATCTTCTTTCAATTATTTTATTTTTTTATAATAATTTATATTGACAAATTACTTACATTTTATTTCTTGTTGTACTATTATACATAATTTAATGATATCACATGTTTATATTAAAAATTAATTTTTCAATTTATATACTACTAATCATTATAATATAATAAAATTGTCTAATGTTTTTAATTATTTTTTCCTCTGTGTTAATTTAAATAAATTGCAAGAATGTTTAGCTTGCAATTGTAAAGAATTGGCAATACCGGTATTTATGAATTAAGAAGATAAATTTTTCTGTAATTGTATAATAATATGCACTACATGTGTATATATATGTACATGATTATTGTTTAATTATTTCTTATTACTATATTATTTGAAAGAATCTGACATTTGCATTATTGTAATGCCAATTAATAAATATTTCATCTAATGCTTATTATAATATTCAGTTTTTTTTTATCTTTAAATTTTCATTTATAGCATCTTATTTAAATTAATTGAAATAAATTAAAAATAAATTGTAAAATAACAATTTTTGTTTTTGGTGCAGGGATGCAACTTTACTATGAGCGTAGAATATTATTTTTTTTGGTGAGTGTGGCTAACCTATGAAGTTATTTCTCTTAATGAAAATTATGTAGTATGAATTATGAAGGTTTTGTATTGATCTGAGTATTTTCTTTGGGTTAATAATGTAAAGTATACATTCAGATAGTTTCATTTAAAATAATTTTATTGTGTTTTTAAAATGAAATAAATACGTTAATTTTCTGTAATTAAAAATAAAATAAAATAAAATTTTTTTTTATTTTATTTTATAATCAATAATTTTTTAAAAATTTATCAAATAGAAAAAATGTATATATACTATAATAAAACATTTATCTTTTTTTATTGAAATTTCAAAATTTATATAATGCATTAAATATTATAATTATAGATCTTAATTATTTTTTATGCTATCTTAAAATTAATATTATTTTACCATATAATATAAAAAGTAAATCTGCAAAATAAGTCTTTATTTATTATTCTAACAATAATATTAATTAGTATAATAATCTTTATTGCAGATGGATTTGCAAATAAAATATTTTTTTTAACCTGCACTTTTATTTTCTATTAAAGCTTTTATTTCTATTCTTTCTTATTATAAACTTTAAACATGAATATATTAAACAAAAATCTAAAACTAATATCTTCTGAGAAAATAGAAGAATACTTTTTCATATTTATTATAACACAATTTATCTACATTATTCTTTTCATAACTATAAATACCGTTTCCCATATTTTAATGTAATAATCAAAGATTGAGGTAATAGAATATTGCATACACATTTCTTTTAGTAAAACTTGTAAAAAGCCATTTTTAATTATTTATTACGTTGAATGTATTACCATAAAACTAGTAAGACATAAATAATGATCAATAAAATAAAATATTTATAATCGATTCTCACTTTTTAAAGGCAATTATAAAAACTAAATTTTTTATTTTCAGAAACAATGTCTAAAGAAAAAATGAAATCCGAATTCACTGAATATATTGAAAACGATGATTTTGAAGAATATTTTGAAGAATTTGATTTGGACAATACCAGTAATAGTTTTTTGTATCATTTGGAAATGCAGTTGAAACAAAATTTTTTTAACTACTATATTTACTGATTTACATTGTAGGTATATTTTCTCGTAAATTGAAAGGTGTAATATTATTGGGTTGCTGCAGATGAAATGGCCGATTTAGCAATGACATAAAGTTGGCTGCAATTTTAGTGTATTATGTTGGCACAAGGCGGCGCAAATGATATGATATATTAAAGTATAAATACTGTTACCTTGGTTTATGGAGTCATTTCTGTTTCGCACTTCATAGTGATCGTAAAAACAAAAAGAGAAAGTGAACATGGAAGTGAATCAAAAACAGCTACTTCCACTATACGAATTTAAATTAGAGCACAACGCAACGGAAGCAACGAGGAATATCAACAGCGCATTTGGACCTGATACAGTTAGCGAACGAACCACTTGGCGGTGGTTCGAAAAATTTCGATCCGGAGATATGGACCTTGGAAATGAGCCACGTGGACACCCAGGACCATCGATCGATAACGACGAGCTGCGTGCATTAGAGGAGTCTGACCCCCACCAAACCATAAAGGATCTTGCCGAGAAATTAGGCGTTCACAATTCGACAGTTTGCCGCCACTTGCAACAACTTGGAGAAGTGAAAAAGCTTGACAAATGGGTTCCGCATGATCTTACCGAGCAAAACATAACGTGTCGAATGGAGATTTCAAGTTCTCTTCTCTCCCGCAACAAAAAGGAACCGTTCTTGCACCGAATTGTGACCTGCGATGAAAAGTGGATTTTATACGATAATCGTCGCCGATCGGCCCAATGGCTAGATGCCGATGAAGCGTCAAAAATGCCGAAAACATGCCGAAACCAAGCCTTCATCCAAAGAAAATAATGGTAACTGTTTGGTGGTCTGTAGCTGGAGTTATCAACTATTCGTTCCTGCAACCTGGCGAAACCATCAATGCTGAGAAATACTGTGCTCAACTGGATGAAATGCATTAGAAATCGATAGTCCAACGATCTAGGCTTGTCAACAAGGATGGAGTGATACTGCTTCATGATAACGCACGACCTCTTGTATCGAGAACAACGGGCCAAAAATTAAACGAGTTCTGCTATGAGACTCTTCCTTACTCTCCATATTCACCAGACCTCTCACCAACAGATTACCATTTCTTTAAACAGTTGGATCACTTTTTGACAGGAAAAAGATTTAATAATGAAGCTGCTGTCAAAAATGCCTTCGAGGAGTTTCTTCGAACCAGAAACTCGGACTTCTACAAAACTGGAATAAATGTACTTGTATCTCGTTAGGAAAAGTTTGTTACATCTATTGGTACCTATTTTGATTAAATAAATTGTCTTTATAAAAAGTTACAGCTGTTTAAAAATTTACTACTAAATCGGCCATTTTATCTGCAGCAACCTAATATATATTTATTCATTGTTTTCGTTCAACCAATAATTTCACAAAACTTTACAAAGATCACTGGACCCGATGTCTCGCGTCAAAAGTTAGTCACGGTAAACGCATTTCCGTGATCGAATGTTACAGCGCGAAAAAAGAAAAATAAAGTAAATTAACGATAATATCCATTATAAAAGTAACTGAAACATAGTAAATGACAATAAAAATAAAGAGAGATAACATACCCTAGAGCAAGGGATCAGGGACAAGGAGCGCGTCGATTGGCAGTTGACCGTTAAAGTAGAACACGAAGCAGCAGCTGGAAGAAGAACGACAGCGTCAACGGTGTCGTTCCCTTGTAAAAGCGGATAGTTTACTGGACGGTCACGACGGCAACGGCTTAAAGAGCAAGGATGATAACGGCAAGGATTGTTCCTCCCCTTTTTTACCTGTATTGTTATTGTTATCCTCGTTAGTCCTATTAAAGTTAGTGAGCCGCAAGAGAGGTTCCTCGCGCTTACTGAGCTTGCACATTTCGCGCTCCTCGTGTTTGCCGAATCGACAGGTGACTCGACGATGGAAACAACTGCTGTTCCTGTTTCTTCAACCCTATACCGATGGCGAGGCTGAAGGTTTTATAAACGCGTCGCGATTGGCACGTTATAAGACGTCAAATTTGCCTTTTGCGGTCATTCGCGCGCGCTTGTTACTTTTAAGAGTAGTACAAACCTCGCACTAGTGGAACACTAAACTGCACTTTTGCACCTCAACTTCTCTCTCTCTCTCTCTCTCTCTCTCTCTCTCTCTCTCTCTCTTCTCAATAAGATAAAATTCTTCTGTTATTTATTTTTCTGAATAAATGCCAAATTTTTATTTTTTCTATTTGATAGATGTTCTACGTATTGTATATATGTCTCTTTGAAATCGTCAATGTGCATTGGTTAACCCATGCGCAGAGGGCAGATAAGAACGCGCTATAAAATTACTAATTAACTTCTGTGTACATACATTATTGTACGCCTATATTTATAAACACCGTATATGTAACGTATTGAAGAACGTTTACTATCTAAGGAATTGGAGTTTGGTCTGCCGCTTTAATTTTCAATCGAACGAGTCGATGATAAATTTATGAAAATGTTTAAAAAAATGTTATTATATAAATCAATGTAACTAGGATATTTTATCGCTAGTATTTCAATTTCGTATTAAAAATTTCAATTCACCTCAAAAAAATAAAAAAGAAAATATTATGTAAAGATGTCTCTCGTTATTTTGATTGTACTTTAGTCAATTCTTTAACGAGTTGAGTTGATCAGCGCCTTAAGCAATTGTGACAATTGTCTTGAAAACAAAAGAAAAGGGTGGTGGGCCGGGCAAAGGAACGAATCATTAGTTGTTGAACCAATATCCTATCACGATAAATAATTAAGTGTTAAATTAATTGTTTATTGACATAAGTTAACACGTTCTGTGCCAAGCCATTTTTGCCTGACTTGTCGTTCAGGCCATAGCGCATTGAATAAATATGACTGCGTGTACCACCGGTGGTACACGTCGCCTGACGATCAAGTTTACCGTGTACCACCGGTGGTACACGTGGCACGGAACATGTTAACTTGCATCTATTTTTTATTAATACAGCAACCTGCACTCATCTTACTAAACATACTCAAATATATCGTACAAATTACATATTCATACATTTTATATTAATCCATTATTCAGCATTTATTGTTAATAACTTCACTTTTTCTTATTAAACTTTGCTCGACACTTCTTAAAAAAATTTAATTGGTAACAACAACAAAATTCCTTTTAGTTTCTGTATTACACATTTGTCTTCGGTATCTGATTCCAGCCAATAATTGTTTTCACTTGTTGTCACCTTATATCATTGATTTTAGTCATACTTCGTACCTTCACCACAGTATCTACGAACTTGATATTCTATAACCGTTTTTGGTTTAATCTTCAAACGTTCTTTTAACTTGCATCTATTTTTTATTAATACAGCAACCTGCACTCATCTAACCAAACATACTCAAATATATTGTACAAATTACATTACATATTTATACATTTTATATTAATCCATTATTCGGCATTTATTTTTAATAACCTTCACTTTTTCTTATTAAACTTTGCCTAATACTTTTTAAAAAAGTTGAATTGGTAAAAACAAAATAATTCTTTTTAATTTTTGTATTACACATTTTACTTCGGTATCTGATTCCAGCCAGTAATTGTTTTCACTAAGAATTACTAAACTGATATCTTCTTTATTAAAAGATTAATCAATTTTATATATGAATCAGAATATTTAACATTATACCCTTTCAAATTAATGTATATATAAATTTTTGTTAAAAACGACAGACGATGAGGTTATGAAAAAGTAAACTAGCAGTATGCTATACTTGATGCTACGAGGGGCGTTTGAAAAGTCCGTGCAAAGTCCGAGAGATGGCACCACCGGCGCGTATCGAGGTCATGTTTAGTTAGTAGCATCTCTTGAATGAACACACACCAAGTTGCAGCCATATTGGTCTTTTTCTTTGTGTTTGGCATTCGTGTGAATCAAGTGATTTTCAAGAAATGGACGAAAAAGAATTTCGTGTGGTGATTAAACATTACTTTATGAAAGGCAAACGCGTCAGAAGACTAAAGAGAAGCTTGATAAACATTATGGTGACTCTGCACCTTCGATTAGAACAGTTTATAAGTGGTTTCAAAATTTTCGGACTGACCATATGGGCACGAGTGACGCTGAACGTTCTGGACGGCCTGTAGAGGTTACGACTCCAGAAATCATTGATCAAATCCATGATATGGTGATGTATGACCTGAAAGAGGGTAAAACTATTACAGGTGCATATTATTCATCGTTATTGGACCGTTTGGAAATCGAGCTACAAGAAAAACGCTCGCGATTGGCCCACAAGAAAGTCCTTTTCCATCACGACAACGCACCAGCACACACCTTAGCAGTTGTGGTCGCAAAATTATTCGAAATATGTGTAGGATTCTAACTCGTTTCACATCCCCCCTATTCTCCAGACTTGGCTTCCTCGGACTACTATTTGTTCCCCATTTAAGGAAATGGCTGGCGGGACAAAGATTTTATTCAAACGAGGAGGTGATTGCAGACACTAATGGATATTTTGCAGACTTGAACAAATCCTATTATTCGGAAGGGATCAACAAACTAGAACATCGTTGGACGAAGTGTATAAGCCTTAAGGGAGACTATGTCGAAAAATAAAAAAGGTGTACCCCAAACACGTAAGCAGTTTTTATTTTTGCACGGACTTTTCAAACGCCCCTCGTATAGCAGTATACAAGGCGCGAACGTTACGCGCAGGCGCGCTCGCCTTGACGTACATATATTATATATGTCGGGTGTGACGTCAAGGAGAACAACAAAAGGGAAGTTGAAAAACATAAAATAATAAGGAAATAAGAGGAAACCATATATATAGATATACATAGTATGAAAGAAAGTCCTTATTTATCATAAAAGACTAATTTTTCATGAAACTTTTTGTAATCATTAAACATATAGATATATAAAGATTCTAATATGAATAGCATTAAAATATTTTAGCTTCAATATTAAAAAAAAAGAAGCGAGGTTATAAAAAGGTAAATGAGCTGTATATAAGGCGCTTGCGCCCGTGCCCGTGCGTATACATATATATATATATATATATATATACATTCTGTCAAAAAAGTACCGGGAATTGTCGATTTAAATCTGGCGGGGCAATTTAGGCAGGTAAAATTTTTTTTTCAAGGTTGGTACAACTGTCCTTAATGACTATGCCAAGTTTGAGCAAAATCTGTCAACGAGTGTGTTAACAGTAGCTGGTTAAGTCAGTCGATGTCAATAGTGCGTGCCGATTTTTTACAATGGGTGATTACGTTAAACAAAGAATTTGTATAAAATTTTGTGTTGCGAATGAAATTTCGTGTGCCAATGCATTGAAAATGTTGCAAAAGGTTTTTGGTGATAAAGCACTATCGAAAACCCGTGCGTATGAGTGGTACAAAGCCTTCAAGGAGGGTCGTAAAGTTGTCGAAGACTTGCCTCGTTCCGGACGCCCATCGACGGCTTCGACCGCAGATAACGTCGATAAAATTAAGGAAATGGTGCTTGAAAACCGTCATACCAGCTTGAGAGAGATAGCACATGAACTTGAGATATCTCACGAGTCCACACGTACGATTTTAATTGATATTTTGGGCATAAGAAAGGTGGCCGCAAGACTCGTTCCAAAAGAGCCTAATTTTCTTCAAAAACGCTATCGCGAACAGGTCGCTTCGGACATGCTGGATCGCGCCAATTCCGATCCCGCATTAATGGAATGCATCATAACTGGTGATGAAACATGGGTGTACGAGTACGATATGCAAACAAGCCAGCAAGCATCGGAATGGGTGGGAAAAAACGAGCCGAAACCGAAAAAACCACGCCAAAGCCGCTCAAAAGTGAAGGTGATGCTCATTGTTTTCTTCGATATCCGTGGCGTGGTGCACTACAAATTTGTTTCAGAGGGTTAGACGGTAAACAAAGAGTATTACCTAGGGGTTATGAAACGTTTGCGCGAGCGTATATGTAAGAAGAGGCCAAATTTGTGGGCGAACGACTCGTGGATTTTGCACGACGATAACGCGCCGTCTCACCGAGCTACGATTGTGACCGACTTTTTCGCTAAAAACTCTACGAACTTGTTTGAACAACCACCATAGTCGCCGGATTTTGCTCCCTGTGACTTCTTTCTCTTCCTCAAAACTTAAATTGCCGCTCCGTGGCACCCGTTTTCAGTCGATTAAAGCCATAAAACAAAATTCGGCGCACGAGCTGAAGGCCATCCCGGAAAGCGCCTATAAAAAATGTTTTGATGATTGGAAGTGCCGTTGGCATAGATGTATCGGAGCAAATAAAGCCTATTTTGAAGGCGACCCAATAAATTTTGATTATTAAACGTAAAAATGTTGTTTTAATTTAAAATTCCCGGTACCTTTTTGACAGACAGTATATATACTGTTACTTGCCAACGAGGTGCTAGCGCATCTCTTGATCATTGCAGCATCTTGTAAAGTGAAAAGCAAATTCAGAGATTCATTAAGAAGTATAACATTACCTTTGTTGACAACTGATGACGATAATTCATATAAAGATAGAAGTAATGATTTACTTAACAATGATTCTTTTCATTGCAACAAAAAGCAAAGTATTAGTTCTAAATTGTCAAAGAAAAGAAAGCGACAAATTGATCATAATGAAAATATGAATTTTGAAGATTTAGATTATGATAATAAATGTACAACTAATAATTAAAATTATTTAATATATTTTAAAGAATTTAAATAATTTAGAATATTTAATAATTTTAGAAATGAAATTATTCTTATTTGTTGATCCATTTTTTATTTCTCTATTCAAAGAGTAAATCATGCAAAATATTTATAGTCTTTTAAATGATTTGCATTATTTCAGCAAAAGATAATTTATTCAGAAAACCTGAAACTTCATCTTTACTGATGACTGATCACAATATTCGATGTAAGAAAAATAAAAATAATGATTCAAATAGGTATCATTTATTTCAGTCAAAACAAAAGAAGAGTTTTGAAAATAAGTCTAGATCGAAAATCGTAGACAAGCTCGCAAACTATCAAAAATACTTCCTATGTCTTTACATCATGTGTCTTCAGATAGTGAATATTCAGAATACATTTCTTTTGATGGTGAATGTTCTAAAAGTGATTATTCTGATGAAGAACTTAAAAGCAATAGATTAGATTCAAGTGCAAATTCTTCAAAAATAAATAATTCTTACGAAACGGCTAAAAACCGGAAACAGAGTTCTAACATGTTTCTTAAAGAAATGTATGTTCCAGATGGTATGCCAAAGAAAATTGTCGCTGCTGATGTTTTCAGCTATACAAAAGATTAGATGAGTATCTTATTACTAAGAATTCCGATAAAAAACAGTCGTGAAAATTTTAAAATTACCTGTAAATAATATACTAGAGAAAGACGAGATTTATTTGAAAGATTCAATAAAGATAGAGCATTTAATCCTACAAAAAAACTTATTGTTAAAAGAAGGCTTGCTACTAATAGAGAAAAGCCTTTAATACATTTGATAAAAAATAGAAAAATTCAACTAAATGACGATGAAAAAGAAATCGAAAAAAATGAACCTGCAGTAAGTGAATCCGACTATTTGAAAGATTGCAGTCAACAAATATTCGAAGACACTCGTGCTCTTCTTAATTCTTTAAAAACTGCTGATATTATACACGATTCAGAGATAGAAATTAAAAAGGTAGAGAAAGCGAATGAACTCTTATTAAGAGTGATATGTGAAACTTGCAGAGGTTATTTTTCAAGAAATAATTACTGGAAGCATCGTCAATTAGTACATGGTAAAAAAGAAAATATGCTTACAAAAGGTGCCATAGCGGCATCGAGGAGAAAAATAGAAAATTTCGATGAAATGGCAAGTAAAAAAATGCGAAATTTTATTTTACCTTTTTTAAACGATGATAAGATTGGAAATGTGTGTAGATTTGATAGATTAATAATAAGGTATTGCAATAAATATGCTGAAAGACATAGTCACGTCGATCAAGGTGTATTAGTTAGGAATCATATGAGACTTCTAGCTAATTTATTAATAATGATACAAGGTATAAACCCCGCTGTTAGGGAATTGCAAACTTGCTTCAGAGCAATTTATTGGAAAGATGTTTTAAAAGCATGTCAAATTTTAAATGGTTATGATGAAAAAACAAATGAACTAGGAAATATATATAATGGTCGTACACTAGGAATGCTTCTTAAAAGACTAATGATCATCTTTAAGGCAGAATATATGGAAACTGAAAATGAATTGAAACAAAAGAAGCTAGCTGCATTTTGCGCATTGTTTGATAACGAATATTCTGTTACAATACTAATGAAAGCTACACTTACTGAAAATAAAAGGCGCCGCAATAATGAACTGGAACTTCTACCGACATCTAAAGATATAAAAATATTTCAAACATTTTTACAAAATAAAAGAAAAGTAAGTTATGACTATTTAAACAACAATAAATACAAATTTAGTCATTGGTTGAATCTTGTCAAAACAACAATGATTATCATACAGATTTTTAATCGGAGGCGGAATGTCGAAACGGAAAGAGCTGAACTACAATATTTCATAAATATTAAAGCAGCAAATGAAGAAGACAAGTATTATACTGGTTTAAAATATAAAAATTAATTACAGTGTAAAAAATATCATAGTATTGACACTCAAGAAAAAAAATTGATGTTATCGATGGATCAATGTACGTACAGAAGCTAGATATTAAATACTTAAAATATATAATTGCTTACCGAGAAAAGGCGGGAGTACCGAATAATAATTATTTTCTATTTAGGCTGCCAAATTCAAGTGATTCTAGACTAAAAAATGCAAATTCTTATAATTGTACGACAAAATTTATGAAAAAATGTGCTGAACAATGTTACCTTGAAAGACCTTCCTCGTTGAGAGCTACTTTTACTTTTTTTTTTTAGAAAACAGTTGGCAACAAAATTCAGTACTTTAGAAAATAATAATGATGAATTAGCAAAAGTCGCTCGACATATGTCCCATACGTCTAAAACACATTTTAAATGTTATAAAAAAGTTGTAAACAAAGTTGACGTGGACGTCACAAAACTGTTGGAAGAAGTAAATGGTTATGGATCCAGCAATGAAGAAACAGTATCTGCAAACAATAGTCAGAGCATCCAAAATACTATTGTCAACGATTCTACTAATAAAACTAACAATTCACACCCGCACTCACAGACACACCAATACACACACGCACACGCACACGCACACACACATACACACACACACACACTCAAATACACACACACACACACACCCACACACGCCCACACACACGCGCATACATGCGCGTGCGCCTGCACACGCACACATACACACACACACACACTCACACACCAATATACAGCAATACACATACACACACCAATACATACTCTCTCTCCCTCTCTCTCTTTCACGCACCATAGACACTCACTTTCGCACGATGCATTTTCTCTCTTTTTCACAGAGAATGCGTAGCCAGAGGCGTGACCTCTTCTCGCCACAGTTATTCTTACGTTTCACGCAATGTTACGAGGGTCAAGGGTAGAGTTAAGGAAGTGCTCTCATTGGCTCAAAATTATCTCTTTTTCACTTTTCCAGCTGCCCAAAACTCGTGATTCAGGGGGTATAAAAGCCTTTTCTTGAGGAAACCTTCTACAGTACGACTCAGAACAACCTCGAAACCCTGAATCTTAACATTCAATTTTTTCAATTTCTCAAATTTTACTATATTCAAACTTTTACTATATTCGTTACTAGACTCAAATTTTACTATATTTAAAACTTACTATAATCGTTACTAAATTTACTGTATTATATTTCACTTTTACTATATTTCAAACCTTTTATTATTACTATTTTCAGTTTATTTGTATTACTTTTAATTTTAATTAAATGTAAGCTTCAATCAAAATTTTTCTTATTTCTTATACCTTGCCTTATACTAATATTAGTATTAGTTTTTTGTCACCGAATAATTCCGGAATTATTCCCACCTTACCCTTGTTTTTGTACTACGATAACTGACAATATGTTTGTCAGGCTGTACTGAAGTTGACCTTTAATCGTAGTCTCATTTACTTCAATTACGCTTTCAGAGTTGAACTCCCGAGAAATTAAGCTGTACTGAAGCCGATAACTCAGGTGAGAAGAAACGGTTAGCGTCGTCCCTAATCACGTTAGGCCCAGCTTTATCGAAGCCGGATACTTTTTATAAGCCAAGCTTGCATGATTTATCCCCGTTCAGAGAAGCATGTGGCATTAAAGGGTCAAGCAGTACTGAAACCGATCTTTTGAATGACTGGTAACAGCTCCAAATACCTACTTTTCCTTTTCATAGCGTGCATTACTAACTCTGAAGATTCAAATGCCTCGAGTCAGCGATCGTACGTTTGCGGGATTCCCGAAAGGATTTATGAACTTCTAATAAAACATTAAAAAGCCTTTTTTGGGTCCTACGTAAAAACGCGTCTTCCTAAAAACGCGTTTTTTATCTATATATAGCAAGAAAAAATAAATAAATTCACAGTTTCTTTTGACTCCCCGAAGTGAAAGTATTCGCAGAAGCCACCCGCATAATCGTTAATTTCGTGAATCAGGCGTAAACGGCAATAAAAATTTGTGAAAGTTGCGAGTTATCATTAAGGTTTTCAGTCCCGAAGTCCGTAACCAATGCTATAACAAAATGTATCATCTCTACATTATTAACTTGATTTTAATTCTGACAAATAAAGAATCGATTTATTAAATATTATATAAAAAAATCAAGAACAAATACACTAGTTTGATAAAATATTATTTTTTAATCATCTTTTCATCATTTATTTATCATTTTTTTCATCATACATTTTAATTATCTTCAACATTAAAAAAAATTAGATTTACCCCTGAAAAAAAACCAATTAAATGTTTAGTTTATTTTCGATATTACATAGTAATATCGAAATCGATATTTACATATTTAAAGTAATTTGTACATAAATTTTAATTTTATTTCTCATTTTCATATACTCAAAGAAAAAACTATAGAAGCTCAAACCCAAAAAAAAAAATTGAAAACACCTCAACTAATTTTTTTTTTGTACTTAGAAGTGAAAATTATTTTAGTTAGATTGACCATAAAACATATTGAATTAATCAATTTAAAGTTAAATTAACTAAAACTTTCTAGATACTTCAATTGTACGTATACAGGGTGATCCTACTTAAAAAACGCACCCAAATAACTCGCCAGGGAGTGCTCATATCGAAAAAGCGTTAGCGACAAAAGTTGTAGAAATGTAAAGAAGAAAGCAAATTGTGGCCTTGGATTTGATAAGGATCATGACCTCCAAGGTTATTTCAAGGTCAACTTCAGAGTTTAAAATGGAAATTCCTATTTTGTCCTACAAGAAGATGTATTTTGATGCGATCTATAACTTTTGTTCGGAGCATTTTTCAAGATTTTTCGTAGTTTTCAATGTAATTTTGAAAGAAGATTGCAATTTTATAAAAGGGCTCAATTAAGATTGCAAAATTAGCCACATTTTTTTAATTAAGTGATGCGTTTTCTGATAAGGTCACTTTTCATAATTCGGGAAAATTAAGCCAAGATAATTTCCACTATTAGTCGATTGAGAATCCTCACTGGACTCGAGCAGTCGATGACCAGCATCAGTGGAGTCTCATAGTATGGTGTGATATTATTAATGGCTTTCTAATCGGGTCTTATTTTTTCGGTGGTGATGTTAATACAGATAGATATCTTAATTTTCTAACAAATGAACTACCAAATCTGCTACAAGATATTCCTCTGCAAACAAGAGCGCATATGTGGTTTCAGTATGATGGTGCGCCTGCTCATAAAAGTTTTAGAGTTCAGGAATTTTTAAACTAAAGATACCCCAACCGGTGAATAGGTGGTGGAAAGATGGTTCGTCGTGGGGAAGATCATGTTGAATGCCCCCCCCCCCTGATTCCCAGACCTCACGAGCACAGATTTTTTTTATGAGGATTTTTTGAAAAACGCCGTTTATGCCAATGCTCCAACTACTAAAGAAAATATGATGCAAAGAATTACTAATGCTTGCAGGATGTAGCAAGGTATATATTTTTGTCGACCATTTAAAGTTTCGAACGAAGAATTCAATTATGTATTAATAATAATGGAGGTATTTTCGAATATCTAACAAATTATTATTGTTAATTAGGTAAAAGTTATTTACATTATTTTTGCATTCTACTAATCATCTTATTATTTATTCTTATTATCTATTTATTATTGATTCTTGCCTTTATTTACCGGTTTCTCTACCGGTTTGCATTCATTGGCTGGACTGAGATTCTTTCCTTTAACGGCCGGTTCATGCCTTTATTGATTGGTTCTAAATGGCACCTTAGAATCCACACTGCTACGTCCACGTCGTGGGTCCTTGAAATCATGTTTTATAACGATGACCAAACGTAGAGGATTGTACTCGTATCTTTGAACAATCTTATTCTATTCTGAACGCCAAGTTTTATATGTCTTCAGAAGCCAGAGTCAAAAACGTAGTGAAAACCATGAGGAACTCATAAATATAGTATTTTTCGCATTTATCGCGGAAAATATTGATAATTAAAAGAAAATTATAAATAAAAGTTGTAGATCGCATCAAAATCTACCTTCTTTATTATGCGCATTTTTCTCTAGAGATGGTATTTTCCTAGTTAAATGCATTCAAATCCATTTGGTTAAATAAAAAATACATGGGTATATCAGCGTTTATCAAACACTCTAAAATGTTTCATTTCATTTTTTGAAAAAAAAAGCTTATTTATGTACTTGGATATGCGAATTACAAATATCATATGCGAAATTGTCAGAAATTTTATTTGCATGGGAAAAATAATGAAAACCCATATAAAATCATAGATTTTTGCGTTTATCTTAAAAACTACAAAAAATCTTGAAAAATGCTCGGAACAAAAGTTATAGATTACATTAAAATACATCTTTTTATAGGACAAAATAGGAATTTCCATTTGAAACTCTGAAGTTAACCTTGAAATGACCTTGAAGGTCATAATCCTTATCAAATCCAAGGCCACCATTTGCTTTCTTTGTTACATTTCTACAACTTTTGTCTCTAACACTTTTTCGATATAAGTACTTCCTGGCGAGTTAATTGGGTGCGTCTTTTAAATTGGATCACCCTGTATAGTAAAAAAAACTTATCAATGAAGAGTTGAATTAATTCAATATTTTGAGTTATAGTAACAAAAAGAAACTAATAATTCTAACTCAGAAATAATATTTGAAAAACGCTTTAGCTATTGTAAAAGTAACTACGTGTAATTAATAATAGAATGAGAACTATAATTTTTTAGATAATTCAGCTGTAATTATGTAGTTAAAGAATTTATCAACAAAAAGTTGAATTAACACAATTTTTCGAGTATTTCTAATAAAAAACCAGTAATTTTAATTCAAAAAAATATTCATAACGATATTAGAGCTATTATTTAATAAATATGGTACACATTAAATGTTCGTATTTAGATGTCCCTTCCTTTTTTTATGATCTTAGTATTAGCTTATATCATTATTTATAATCGTCTATAGATTTGTATGCACATTCGCCATATTTAAATTTTTGATCTATTCATTTATTCGCAAGTATATCTTTTTTTGACAACACTAATTCTCACATATGTGATTGTACAAATTTATCTTACGAGAAAAACGCAAAAAAATTTTTTCAAACTGATTTGATCCAATATTAAAGAATGAAATGAATTTTATTATTCCTAGAAATCTTTTCTCTCAGTGTTATACAAAACATTTATCCTTTAAAATGCTATCACATTTGCAAATTTTTTATAGTTAAAACTACTACTTAAGCGCAATAAATTTTCCACCGTACAATAAAATAAATAATAAAGAAAAAGCAGAGTATAAATTTAAAATTAATTTAAATTCATTTAAAAATGAATATTATAAAATAAATATGCAAGTTGATACAGGTCAGAGTCTATTAATTTATCAATGTAAATGTTGAATATACACAGTATGTCGGAAAAGTTCCCGAACTTTTGAAATAAAAAATCGAAAATTACATCTAAAGAAATTTATTCCAGTTAACTTTCAACATAGTCCCCTTCCCTAGATACACACTCATTTGAGCGCTCCATGAGTGATTCGAAGGCTCTCTGGTACTCCTCTGAAGTTATCGCTGTGAGACGCTCGGTGCAAGCCGCTTGAATGCTCGGTACATCTTCAAAAAATCGTCCTTTCAAGGCCATTTTTAGCTTAGGAAATAGAAAAAAGTCGACTGGAGCCAGATCTGGCGAGTATGGGGCGTGATTGATGCGTGGGATCTGATTTTCGGCGAGATAACGCTTCACAATGTTCGGAGAATGAGCAGGCGCATTGTCATCCAGCAAACTCCACGATCCTGGTTCTTTGTACTCGGGCCTGATGCGATTAATCCGGCGCTTCAGACGTTTTAACACCTCTACGTCATACGCAGTATTCACGGTGGTGTTTGGGGCACAAATTCTTTGTGTATCAGGCCTTTGGAGTCGAAGTAAGCGATGAGCATCGTCTTTATCCGTGATTTTTGTTGGCGCACTTTTTGAGGCTTCGCACGACCCGGACTGAGCCAAGCAGATGACTGGCGCTTCGTGGAAGGATCGTATTGAAAGCACCAAGTCTCGTCTCCAGTCACAATTGAGGTTAGAAAGCCCGGAGTGGTGTCGCAAGTCTCGATAAAATCTTGAAAACATTGGATGCGAGTTTCTTTCTGCTCTGGTGTGAGAAAGTGCGGAACAAATCGTGAGCAGACCTTTCTGCGGTCCATTTTTCCTTTCAAAATCAACGCGACGCTATCTTTGCTCATGTTCAGTTCGTCTGCCAACATTCTGAGAGACATGTGGCAATCCTGCTTCAGTAGCGCGCGCACGCGAGCCTCGTTTTCGTCGGTAACAGCTGTTGACGGCCGGCCGCTTCTCTCGTCATCTTCTAACGACTCTCTACCCTTCTTAAACCGACTGAACCACGTGTAAACAGTTGTACGCGACACTACACCTTCACCGTAAGCCGAATCGATCATTTTTTTCGTTTCCGCGAAAGTTTTTTTAAGTTTATAGCAGAATTTAATTGCGCCACGATGTTCAAATTTCTCATCCATCGTAGAGCTTGCACCGGGGTACTAAACACACGTTCACTCAAGCACGTCTATCTCGGCAACTAATGAACGGATACAGGTGAAAAAATTCTCAGACACTCCAGAGGGATGTAGCAACATAGTACCGGTGTCGTCCAAGAAGTGGCGCCACTCGTACAAGCGCTACAAGATAAGTTCGAGAACTTTTCCGACATACTGTGTATTAAATGAAAAATTTTATTATTGTTCTTCATTATTTATTATTTCATTATAATATAATACAAATTACTATTTTCTATTAGTTAATATTAAGTATATAATAGTATATATAAAATATACTAATTTCCATTGGTTAATAACTAAAATATATTAAGACAACGTTCGAAAATAGTTCTCGATATATCAAATATTAGTATTTTTTATGCATTATTAATCTATATTACTAACATTCTACATGTAAAACTTTAAAACTTGTTGAAAAAAGCTTTTATATGTAATATATTACATATATTGTATGAAAAAAGTTTATTCAAACTTGACTTATTGTGGATAAATATATTTTCTAACACACAATGTAAAAGTTTTTCGAAATTTTATACAAATTTTTTTGTATTATCTTAGTTTTAATTATGAAATCAAAACAGCATGTTTTTGTAATTCAAAAGATAGAATATTATTAAACTTTTTACAAACAAAATTCTTTAGCAAATTTTAAATTGGCAAAACAATAAAAAGTGTCTATGGTTGAATCATACAACGTTATGTTATTTGCAGTAATAGAATGACGATTATTGTATGTCTTCAAACCATTGTAACTTTTTATCCATTATGTAATAAATACATTGATAATTTTTTTTTCTAGAAATGTATAAGCCTTTCGAAAAACTTTTAGAGAACAAAAAGTGCTCAGATTTATTGGAAGAATACGTATGAACTTCTTCAGAAATTTTTGAGTGAATTTCGAATTTTTCAATATTGATTATTTTTGAAAAATCCAAAAATGGCTCAGACACTTTCGAAAAAATTTACACTTTTTTTTCTGAATATTTTAAACATTTTCTTTTCTAGAATTTTTTTTCGTTAAGTTTAAACTTTTCGATAAAGAAAATCATGAAGTTTTACATAATGCTGTTTCACAAAAACCGTCATTTTGAAAATACTAAGAGGAAATAAGTTTTGCACCAGAGTTTTGGAAGTTTTAGACGCCTGGGCTGCGATTTCTGGCAATAATTTACTTATTTAAATGTAGCAACATAGGTAAAAATCGATTAGAGAAAAAAAAAAAACTTTAAAAATTCGTGACTTTTTTTTTGAAATGCAAAAATAATAACGATTTTGATTCTCTTTTACAAAATAAGTGCCAGATTTTGAAAGAATATTCTTGAAAACCCCTAATATGGAATTTTGAGAAAAAATGGATTTGTTTTTTTAACAGCACAGTTTACTTGAAGTTTCGTGCACAAATTTGACCTTTTGCGCGTGAATGGATTAAATCAACTAGTTAATAGTTAAGTTTACTACGCTAAAGTTATTGATTGAACTAAAATTGTTAACTATGCCCGCACAGTAATGAAGACTAATCAATATGATTTAATCTAACTAAACATAGTCAATTTTTGTCATAAATTTTAGTAAAAAATTCCAAAATATAATAGTTATTCCATAGTCGTTATTTTGACTAAAGACTGTTCTCTATATGTAGATTGATTAATATCAATATGTTAATACTTGAGAATTATTATTATTTAAATGAGACGATTACTTACACCATGCGCTGAACATTCGTGGTTATTGTGATTGCTTGGGCATTTTCCCAATCCCATATGGGGAAACTGACTAGTACAAGTTTGATTGATGCAAATCTGTAAATAAATCATTTAATTATATTCATATGCGAGTTCTTTCTCGCTTTATTATAAAAAAAAAATTCTTTATTATAGAAATCAGTTACGTTAATCTTCGTGTCATCGTTTGAAATATATGTATGACACTTAATATGATAAATTAAGTATTTCATGGCAATAATTAATCCACTAAGCTCCAAAATGGCAAAATTTCTTTCTTATGTTTGAGCTTAAAAATTTTTATGAAAAAGCCATTATATGTGTTGGGAAATATCTTTTCTTACTTTTCTTGAGTAAGCTGTATGAAAGTTTCAAGTACTCAAAAATTTGTTTTTTAATTAATAATTGACGAGTTAATAAAAAAGTTGCTTTGTGTTGAGCAGTTTTTTTTCAACCTACAAACAAAGTAGGAAGAAATTTTTTATTTGACATCGCAAATATACATAGAAGTGTACAATATGTCTGAACTTTCCAAATTTGTTTAAATTTTTTATCTACTATTTTTTTCAGAAAAATAGTGGTCAAACAACAAATGCTAACAATTTTCAATTCTGACGGACGTTTTTAGTGATTTTCTTTATTTAAATTATGTAAATATTTATTTATTTCAGTGGGAATAGATATGGATAGTTAAATTTAATTAAAAAAGGAATAATTAGTGTGACATATACATGTAAAATAGTATTTTAAGGTGATAAATCATTTTTTTTGTAAATTTAACAAAATTGTTTTGTTGAAAACATACACGCGTGTGCTAATTTAACTCGTTCGCTAGCAGTCATTGCGTATTTGTGATATGTAGTGTTCGTCGCTTGAGATCCTGATAACAAATGTGTTAAATATTCATTTACAAATACGAGTACATTAATATCTTACTTTTTCATCGATTTTAAATTCTTTTACTATTAATACTTCATTCATTATTTATAATGTATTTCAATAATCATTATAAAAATGTTTTGTATAAAATATGAAAAAAATATTTTTTAATAAAATTCAGAAGTGTTAATTTTAAACGCTTTTATTAAATGTGTAATTAATATTTTGTAAATATTAAATTATATTGACAAATTTTACGTTGAATAAAAGGTGCTACAGCATTCCGTTTCATGGAATACGTATTTTAAATTTGAATTTGTCTCGCGCCGAAACAAGAGGCGGCATCACCTGATGGACCGCTTATTATCTTGGCACACGCTATAAAAGTGCAAAAGTAAGCAAGTAGCAAGATTTATGCATAGTTTGAATTAGAAATATATGTTTCAGGAGCAATAATTAACAAAAACAAGAATCAATTAATAATCTTTAATTTTTATAAAATAAACAAGTACAAAAAATATATACATATTAATGTCAAAAAATTAAAATATGATTAAATTGTAAAATTCTTAGCGAGGATCGGTATAACGACTACCGATTCTACAAAAAGAACAACGAGAAACTTTATAACACATCGTTCAATAAGTCCCGAGACTAACCCAGAGATGGTGCTAGTAGTACCAAACTGGCCACGTTTCCATAGAGTGCGAACCTTTACATGAAACGTGTAAAAATTTCACGTCAATCGGATCACAGGCAGCAGAGTTATCGAGGTTAGAGTAAAGTCACTTTGTAATTTGTTTAAAAAATGGAAAAAAGCGAGTTTTGCGTGTTGATAAAACATTGTTTTTTAATGGGTAAAAACACCGTAGAAGCCCAGCAATGGCTTGAAAAACATTACCCGGACTCCTCTCCATCCAAACCAACGATTTGTCGTTGGTATGCTAAGTTTAAACGTGGTCGTACGGACACAAACGATGCGGAACGTTCGGGTAGGCCATTGGAAGCCGTTACACAGGAAAATGTGAGTGAAGTGTTAAAAATTGTAATAAAAAATCGCAAAGTTAAGGTCCGTGAGATTGCAAAAATGACACAGATATCATCTGGAAGCGTATTTACAATCCTTCATGAAAAATTGAGCATGAAAAAGGTTTTTTCCAAGTGGGTGCCGCGATTGCTTTCAGTGGAACAAAAACAGCAGCGAGTCGACGATTCAGAGAGCTGTTTATCGCTATTTACTCGCAATAAAAAGGATTCCCTGCGTCGATACGTGACCATGGATAAAACATGCACCATGCCACAAGTCCATGAAAACAATGGCAAAATTGAATGAATTGGGCTTTGATTTGCTTCTCTACCCCCCGTATTCGCCAGATTTAGCCCCCAGCGACTACTAGCTCTTTGCTGATCTCAAAAAAATGCTCCAGGGAAAAAAATTTGGCTCGAATGAGGAGGTCATTGCCGAAACTGAAGCCTATTTTGAAGCAAAGGATAAATCCTTCTATAAACATGGTATAGAAATGTTGGAAAGGCGTTGGAAAGATTGTATCACTCAAAAAGAAGATTATATTGATGAATAAAAATGATTTTTGAAAAAAAATGTTGTTTTCGTTGTTAGTCTCGGGACTTATTGAACGATGTGTTAACAATTAGGAAAATACGTTAAAAATAATTTAAAACAATAATTTAAAAACTTGAGAAATCTATATAAATTTAAATAGACTTTCGAAATTGTGTACGCATAGTTTACAATTAGCTGTAGTCAACCGCAAAGATACATAATTTATAATTAAATTTTCCTTATATTACAACATAAATTAAACGCGAAAGTAAACTATAACAATTTATACATTCTTAAATTATCAAAATAAATAAAGTTTTCTATAATTTAAAATAAAACATGTCTAATAAATAAGATATGAAATTTGGGAAATAGTAAAGGACGGAGAATGCCCTGCGCAATTTCGATTAAAATTATAGGTAATTAGTTAACGCGCACGAGCCGCCTAAATCAAACCCTAAGGTGAGGAAACTCGCACCGAGTCCATATAAGAACGAATTTAAGCAAATGCTAGACACTGAGTGCTCCGGCTAGGTCCAGTAATGAGCTAAGTAAGTAGCTGGGTCGATTCTTTCATCAATCCACTAGTGGGTTGATTGGAACCTAGCACCCTTAATACTTCACCGAGTTGCAAATTGTGCGAAAGCACAAAAATTTTTATTTCTTTTAAGGGTGCCAGGCTTACGAGACTTCAAAGTCTTACAATCTTTAACGGGTTACGCGTAAGCCGAAGTGCCAAAATACAAATATCTGGTAGACAAATTTTAATCCTCATTTGGGTTGAATGATCGTCTTCCACAACCTACTCGTATACCTATACTCACGTGCTAAGACACGCCAAACGGTGAATTCGCGTCGATTGTGCACGGTTGCTTCCACACAAGGATTAAATTCAGTGCGTGAAATATAGAATATTCTATATGTACATACTCAGTGTAAAAATATTATATGATGATATCGAGAATGACCCATATGAAGGTGAAACAATCTAAATGAATTCGCAATTATAAAAAAATCTTTTTTACAATAAGTATGTGTGCGTAGTGGTTGACTTTATTAGTTATACCTACGTAACGTGCTTCAATTTAGTGATTGCGTAAATATAGTGATTCAAATTATAAGGTGATATTTTATGAGTATAAGTACTCGATATTATCTTGTTGGATGCTAAAATATACTTCTCATATTAAACACAATCATATATATATATATATATGTACTAGGTGTACAAGTATGAAATGCGGATTTTAAAAGAAAAAATAACACGTTAAATTTTGTAGAATAATAACAAGTGTTTTATTCAAAGTATGCTCCATCGCTTTTTATACATTTTTCCCATCTTTCGGGCAATTTAAGAACACCACGCCAGTAGAAATCTTCCCCTTTTGCCGCGAACCATTCATTCATCGAGCCATTTTTTGACATTTTCATAGGAATCAAAGCGCTGCTCAGTAAGTGCGTGACCCATCGATGCAAACAAGTGGTAATCAGAAGGAGCCAAATCTAGTGAGTTAGCCGCATGAGGCAGAACTTCCCAGTTGAGTGCTTCCAATGTGTTGCGAATCGGTTTTGCCGTATGTGATGGAGCATTGTCATGGAGAAAAATTACTTTGTGCTGCCTTTTTCGGTATTCTGGACTTTTATCAAGCAGCAAACGGTTTGAGTCGATTAATTGTTGTTGGTAACGTGTAGTATTAACCGTTTTCCCAGATTTCCATAGCTCATAATAGACCACGCCCCTCTGGTCCCAACAAACACAGAGCATCGTCTTTCTGCCAAAACGATTTCGTCTTGCGGTCGACGTGGATGGTGCTCCTGGGTCTACCCATGATTTCTTGCGTTTGGGATTTTCAAAATAAATCCACTTTACATCCCCTGTTACTATTCGATGCAAAAACGACTTCCTTTTGTACCGACCTAGCAAAATTACACATGTGATTTTGCGATTTTTCAGTTGCCTGTCATTTAACTCATGTGGTACCCATCTACCGCTCTTCTGAATTTTCCCCATCGCTCGTAGGCGATTGGAAACAGCTTGTTGGGAAACTCCTAATTGCTGTGCAAGTTGTTTTTGTGTTTTCGAATCATCTTCGTCCAACAATGCTTGCAAACCCATATCTTCGAATTCTTTTGGCGATTGTCTATGTTCCTTGTCTGCAACGTCGAAGTCACCTTTTTTGAAACGCTGAAACCATTATTCACACGTATCTTGCGATGGAGCATGTTTACCATAAGCTTCTCGTAGTAACCGAAAGGATTCAGCAGCAGTTTTCTTCAAATGAAAACAAAAATTTAATGCTGTCCGCGAAAGCTCTTTGTTCGGTATAAATTTTGACATATTAAACACAACAATACAACACGATGCACACGCTTTTTCAGTCTATCACTAATGCGCGTCTGAACTTGTTGATGATACAACAAAATGGCGCAGTGTCAACTCATAACAGCTTAAACTGCATTGGTACACCATCTGTTGTCTGAAATCCGCGTTTCATACTTGTACACCTGGTATCAATAAATATGTTGTTTATGAGAAAATATGAATCCGATTAATCACATAATTTTGATTATAAAATAATTTTAGAAGCAAATAAAATGTTTGGTAACAATTTTTCATTCAATAGGATGAAGCTAGTGAGAATCTAATGAATATTATGATAAAATTTTATTTTATACAAGAAAAATAATAATTTTATATTGTATGTAATGTGCATAGTCAAGACTGTGATACCAAAATGATCTTGCATGTGATGACTTGCTAATGGCATTGGTATTAGTTTTTTGGCTATGCCATATTGTTTTAAACAATGTAGCATTGTCTTGGCAACATTGATGGTTTTATTAAGGAGTGTGCTTTCACGCTAAGTTTGTCATTTTCTAATTGAATCAGCAGTAATAACTCGAAGAAGAAATTTGAGTTCCTCAATAGTAATAATATGTCTTATATTTCCTGGTGTATTTTTTATATCAGTAAGCACAAAGCATATGAATGAAATATTACTTGCTCAGGTATATATAAATTAAATTTTATAAATAACAGTGTTAAAACTAAATAATATTAAAATTGTAGTATTAAAATATTATTATAATGCATTTGCAGATCATTGTAGTTATTGGTTTGTGAATTATGTTACATACTTGGAACTTATGCAAACATGTATGCTATTGAATAATCTTCTGATTTTCAAGCCAAAAAAACAACTGTAAAATTTCCTAGTCAAATTAACAATATTCCACACGTTTTAATAAATAATTAAATGCTTATAAGGCAAGATGAATCAAAACATCTTAATTTATTGAATTTGAAAGGTACTGAAATACAAATGACATATTAAATTTATCATTTTAAATATTACGTATGTTTTATTAAATATTTTTAAAGCTTTTTCTTTTAAAAATTATTATTCAATAACACATTACTCAAAATTTTAATTTAAAGTGTTCTTGGTATTAACTATTCTATTTAAGTGATATTGAAAAGTCTAAAATTGAAGTTCCTCATAGAGTCCATGAAGAAAATGTAAGGTAAGAACCACCTGTTCCTGTAAAACGATTACCAGAAAAAATAAACTTAAAACATAAACCAGTAATAGATAATGATTTAATTAAAAAAGTTGTATGTATAACTTTTAATATTTAAATTTAATATATTTATATTTTTAAATATATATCAGATATAAAGTAATTTATTACTTTATTTGTTATATTTAGAATAAATTAATTGCTAAAGATTACCAGGTGTACAAGTATGAAATTTGGATTTTAGACTACAGATGGAGTGCCAATGCAGTTATGATTTGACACTGCGCTATTTTTTTGTGTCATCAACAAGTTCAGACGCGCATTAGTAATAGACTGAAAAAGTGTGTGCATCGTGTTGTATTATTGTGCTTAATATGTCAAAATTTATACTGAACAAAGAGCTTTCGCAGACAGCATTAATTTTTTGTTTTCATTTGAAGAAAACTGCTGCTGAATCCTTTAGGTTACTACGAGAAGCTTATGGTGAATATGCTCCATCGCAAGATACGTGTGAACAATGGTTTTAGCGTTTCAAAAAAGGTGACTTCGACGTTGCAGACAAGAAACATGGAAAACCGCCAAAAAAATTCGAAGATATGGGTATGCAAGCATTGTTGGACGAAGATGATTCGCAAACAGAAAAATAACTCGCACAGTAATTAAGAGTTTCCCAACAAGCTGTTTCCAATCGCCTACGAGCGATGGAGAAAATTCAGAAGAGCGGCAGATGGGTACCACATGAGTTGAATGACAGGCAACTGAAAAATCGCAAAATCACATGTGAAATTTTGCTCGCTCGGTACAAAAAGAAGTCGTTTTTCCATCGCATAGTAACAGAGGATGAAAAGTGGATTTATTTCTAAAATCCCAAGCGCAAGAAATCATGGGTAGTCCCAGGAGCACCATCCACGTCGACCGCAAGACGAAATCGTTTTGGCAGAAAGACGATGCTCTGTGTTTGGTGGGACCAGAGGGGCGTGGTCTATTATGAGCTATGGAAACCTGGAAAAACGGTTAATACTACACGTTACCAACAACAATTAATCGACTTAAACCGTTTGCTGCTTGATAAAAGGCCAGAATACCGAAAAAGGCAACACAAAGTAATTTTTCTCCATAACAATGCTCCATCACATACGGCAAAACCGGTTCGCGACACAGTGGAAGCACTTAACTGGGAAGTTCTGCCTCATGCGTCTAACTCACCATATTTGGCTCCTTCTGATTACCACTTGTTTGCATCGATGGGTCATGCACTTGCTGAGCAGCGCTTTGATTCCTATCAAGATGTCAAAAAATGGCTCGATGAATGAATGGTTCGCGGCAAAAAGGGAAGATTTCTACTTGCGTGGTGTTCTTAAATTGCCCGAAAGACGGGAAAACTGTATAAAAAGCGATGGAGCATACTTCGAATAAAGCACTTTTTATTATTTTACCAAATTTAACGTGTTATTTTTTCTTTTAAAATCCGCATTTCATACTTGTTCACCTGGTAGATTGGTTGACTATTTGCTACTCTACATCTTGAATGTTAAAAAACTTGATAAAATTTATTAAAAATAAAATCTTCAATGAATAATATATTTTTCTTATTATTCAGTACTCATTTAAAAATGAATGATCAATCTTAACAAGTCATTTTATGTAAAAAAACATTTATTAAACAAGAATATGTAAATATAAATAAAAAATGTTTTACTCAAATTATTTTTATTAGGAAAAATTATTTAACTCTTTACCGCTTATTAAACTTATTTCTTAAAAACTTAAAATAATATATTAACTTTATAAATTAAAAGACAATTCTTCTATATTTCTTAGAATTTTAATGAATTTATAGATTTTTCAAATAATACAATTTTTGAAAGAATATTTTTTTATCGTATAAGCAATTTTTACAAAAAAAAAACTTTTTTTATTAACAATTACAAAAACATCTTTATATCTTGACTAATTTATCACTTTATTTGTTAAATGTAGAAGTTTAACATATTTTAATAATTTTAACAATGTAAGGTAAGAGTTATAAAAAAAGAATGCTGTCATATAACATTAATATTTTTTATTTTATATATATATATACTAAAGAATTTTACTACTTCTTTAAATTTAAATTTCTTTTATTGATACAATTAATACATCGTATAGAGTAATCATTCTTCACAGATTACTTTCATGATAAATCTAATATTACATTTTATGATTTTATATTTCTACCCAATTTGTAAAATCTAAATACAAGCTTTTTAAAAAAAAGAAAATTATGGTAAGAATCGGTTGTCGTTTAAAAGTATTTTTCAGTACTCTCTTCATGTATTATCAAAATTTTTTATGAATTTTTATTTTTATTTTCATTCTATAAAATTTATTAAATCTAAATACATTCTTTTAAGAAAAGGAATATTATGGCAAATTTTAATTGTCGTTTAAAAAAAAGTTACTTTTCATTCAACTCTTCACGTGCATCCAAAATACTAAAAATTATAATCAATAAACTTACTTTGAATGGCAAAGCCCTTTCAATCAAAATTTTTTTTGCATTCATATGTGCAACAAAAATTTTCACTATATTTGTTTATCGAATATTAGTACGGCACCTATGAGTAACTTATCAAAAAGAATATTTAAAATCAGCATTTTTGACTCTCGAAAGTTGTGAAATCTAATAATATTGCTAAGTATTTTCTTTTTTATCAACTCATTTTTTTTTAACGATAGCTGATCATCAATGTTATATATAATATGCTAATGAATATCTACATGTAAATACAACAATCTTTTAAATATGTATAATGTTGTTATATATAGTATGCTAATGAATATCTACATGTAAATACAACAATCTTTTAAATATGTAAACAACATTGATGATCAGCTATCGTTAAAAAAAAATGAGTTGATGAAAAAGAAAATACTAAGCAATATTATTTGATTTCACAACTTTCGAGAGTCAAAAACGCTGATTTTAAATATACTTTTTGATAAGTTACTCACAGGTGCCGTACTAATATTCGATAAACAAATATAGTGAAAATTTTTGTTGCACATATGAATGCAAAAAAATTTTGATTGAAAGGGCTTTGCCATTCAAAGTAAGTTTATTGATTATAATTTTCAGTATTTTGGATGCACGTGAAGAGTTGAATGAAAAGTAACTTTCTTTTAAACTACAATTAAAATTTGCCATAATATTCCTTTTCTTAAAAGGTTAAATTTAAAATTAATAAATTTTATAGAATGAAAATAAAAATAAAAATTCATAAAAAATTTTGATAATACATGAAGAGAGTACAGAAAAATATTTTTAAACGACAACCAATACTTACCATAATTGTCTTTTTTTTAAAAAGGTTATATTTAGATGTTTTGTACTCATTATCTTACGAGTCAGCGTTGTAATGGAGAATTTTCCCAAATTTTATTCTTTAATAAAAAAATCGGAGGTCCGGTTTTGGTACAAAAGAAAATAAAATAATAAAATTACTACCACGAAACGAATTAATTGTACCAAAAAAAACCAAAGCAAATAAATTAAAACACCGGACACGCATCCACGACGCTGAAAATTTAATAAAGTAAAATGAGCGGACAAGCAAGAAGGCGAAATAAATAATACACGCATATTCTATCTAAAAGAATTTATTGAAAAGAAAAATACACTACAACGGAGACAACCGGCACTGACGCTTGTTCACTTTCTTTCTATTTTTTTAATAAACTCTTCCGCCTCTCACTCTATCTTCATAATTTTCCACTGCTAAAACAAGAAAAGAACTTCTCAAAATCAATCAACTCAAAAAAACTTACTGGAAAAAACAATCAATAAAAACCAACGAAACTCAAATCGCGCGATTGACTCGCCTTAATAGCGAAAATCAAACTAATTCCTCTCTAAATTTGTCTAACAAACGTTAAAATTGAATAGAATTTATGAGATCTTATTGGACAGCATTTTAAACTAATAATTAAAAAGAATTAATTACTCTGCGATAAGTGCTACCCTTACCCTGTCTTAATTTCTCTCAAATAATTTTATTCTATTTATATTAAGAATATTCCGCTTTATATTTATATAAATCGGCGAAATAATTCGTAAAAATTTAACGCCACACAAAGATACCTAATGCGTGATGTTACACGCAAGTGTTTTCCATGCGCTGAGCCTCATTTCAATTACACTCCCAAACCGAACTGGATCTCCCCCCTCTCTCTGTACTGCACTGTTACTCCTATAACCGTTTTTCCAAGCTCTAATACTCTCCGGAGAGTATGGTATAGGAGAAAAGGAGAATCATAGGAGAAAAAATTCTACGCTGCAGCGCAACGCGTCGTGACAATCATAAAAATTATTCAATTTTTTATTATTTTAATGTATAATAGTATTTATAATACAGGGTGAGTCATCTGAATCTACCACCTCCAATAACTTGTTTGGGTAGCTAAGTATCGAAAAAAGTTTTTTATAAAAGTTGTAGGGTTTTGAGAGAGAAACAAAATAGCGTACCTTTCAACTTCCGGTTTTTACCGAAACTTTTATAAAAAACTTTTTTCGATATCTGGCCACCCAAACGAGTTATTGGAGATATGATAAATTCAGATGACTCACCCTGTACACAGCGTATCCTTTTAAGTGTTTAAAATATTTATAAAGCTGGGTGCAGGAAGAAATTTTATAAATACGAAACCTTGTAACGTTAAAATTGATGCATTAGTTACTATTTAATTAACAATAAATTAGCAGCCAATCAGATTTCTTCGCGATTGAATAGGCAGACCCTTGAGAAAAAAAAATAAAAATAGGCGGGGCTTATGATTTGTAACTATCCATTGATATGGGACGATGTGTGCATCGTACGGCTACGCCTGTTTCTTCCCACTCCTCTGCGAATTTTAATTCTGCTCTTCTTATGTTTTCTCATTCGTAATATCTATGAATTTATTACAGCAACATATGATTGTATTAATGTGAGAACATTAATTAAAATTCAAATATCATCTTATGACGTGAAAAATGAGAATCATTATTTATGTAATAAATGTTTATTAAAAATCTATTATTTTAATTTTTCTAATAATAATAACTTTAACAAAAGTTTTTAGTGAGTGAATTATAAAAATATTTCGATTTGATAAAGGAAAAACCAATAAGTGAATAAATGTTTTTAGTTTAGTACCGTATATTTTGATATTGCTTGTTTTTTTAAGTATTCTTTATCCTTTAAGGAAGTATTAAAAAAAATCAACTTGAAATACTTTTTAAAATCATTATTCTATTTGAGTCACGTACCACAAAATTATAAGCGTGAATCAGTTTTTGTTTTTTCAAGTACAACGTATCTTTGGAAAAAAAAATGGATTTTTTATAAACATTTTTTACATAGATAATGATTTCTATTTTTTACGTCATAATAGAATAATTTAAATTTTAAAATATGTTTGTACATAAATCAATCATTTATTATTTTAATAAATTTGAAGATGTTACAAATGAGAGAACATAAGAGGAGCAGAATTAGAATTCGCGGCAGGTTGGGGAGAAACAAGCGTAGCCGTTTCTCCGTCATACGCACGTGCGATGCGTATATCGCCGTGTACCGGTGTATTGTTGAAAATCGTAGGCTCTGCCCATTTTTGTTTTTTTTTTTTTTTTTTTATCGAAACTCGCCTATTTGTTCGCAAAGAAATCTGATTGGTTCTTAATTTATTGTTAATTGAATAGTAACTAGTTTACCGATTAGCATAACAAGGTTGTTTTATTTATAAAATTTTTTCTTGTAATCTATTGTACAATACTATACTAGTATATTTAAATCTGAATTTATGTAAAACTATTTAACATTGTACAATAATAGGGCCGAGTTTGTATATGAAATTTTTTTTTCAAATACTTAATGTATTCAAAATTACTACCGATACAGTGACTCCAAATCGACAACTTCTAAAATTTTTGCCTGCCTGTCTGTCGAAATACGTATGATATAAAAACACATAAAAGTTATTAAAATCTTAGATAAGTCAAATGAAAGTTAAGCTTTTCTCAAATTTAAAGACGCTGGCACGAATTACAAATCTTAATATTCGAGGGTAAAAATCGCATGATACATATTAGTTTCACATAAATATAAACTACCATTTTTCTTAACACTGAACTTTAAAAAAAAAAATTTTATTATTTTATTGGGTGTACAACTTTGCTTCCGCCGTTTTTTTCCGAAATTCGAGGCCTTATTGTAAAAAACTGGTTACACATTTATGATTCAAAGTATTGTCCATCGCTGGCAACTACTTTCTCCCATCTTTCGGGCAGCATACGAATCCCGCGTTGAAAAAACTGGTCATCTTTTGAATCGATCCACGAATCGATCCAATTTTTTACTTCTTTATAAGACCGGAAGTGCTGGTCAGCCAGGCCGTGTGCCATTGATCGAAACAAGTGATAGTCCGAGGGAGCAACGTCTGGAGAATACGGCAGGTGGGGTAGGACTTCCCATTTCAAAGTTTCCAAGTATGTCTTGACCACTTTCGCAACATGGGGTCAAGCATTGTCATGCTGTAAAATCACTTTATCATGTCTCTCGTTGTATTACGGCCGTTTGTCTTTCAATGCTCGGCTCAAACGCATTAATTGGGTTCGATAACGATCGCTTGTGATTGTTTCAGTCGATTTTAACAACTCATAATACACTACGCCAAACTGGTCCCACCAAATACTGAGCATGACCTTGGAACCGTGAATATTTGGTTTGGCCGTCGACGTGGAAGCATGGCCGGGATATCCCCATGATTTTCTGCGCTTGGGATTATCGTAGTGAACCCATTTTTTGTCCCCAGTCACAATGCGATGCAGAAATCCCTTCCGTCTTTGCCTTGCAAGCAGCTGTTTACTAACACACAAACGCCGTTCAACATCTCTCGGCTTCAACTAGTACGGCACCCAATTTTCTTGTTTCTGAATCATTCCCATGACTCTCAGGCATTTTGAAATGGCTTGTTGCGTCACTCCCTATGATCCTGCCAATTCTTGTTGCGTTTGACACGAGTCTTGATCGAGTAATGCCTAAAATTCTGCATCTTCAAAAACCTTCTCTCTTCCACCGCCATGCTGGTCTTTGACGTTAAAATCGCCGTTCTTAAAGCGTTGAAACCACTCTCGGCACGTTCTTTCACTAATAGCGGCCTCACCATAGGTATTTGAGAGCATTCGATGAGCCTCAGTCGTAGATTTCTTCATATTAAAGCAGAAAAGTAAAACCTCCCGCAAATGACGAGAATTGGGCTCGTAAGCTGACATGTTTAATCGAGAATAACTTTATGATGCAGACACAAATCGACTAATATTTCGATGGCGTTATGTTTACAAATACCTAAGCTTATTGTATGACATCTATGATCTATTTATTTCAACTACCACTTACCGCTACAGCCATCTATTGCAAAACGGCGGAAGCAAAGTTGTACACCCAATAACATGATGATGTAATTAAAATATATTTCATATTAATAACTAAAATTGTAAAGCATTAAAGAATATATACAAAAGTTTTGTTTTTTCCTTCTTTTAATTATTTCCTACTTCTTTCTTATTTTACAGAAAATACAAAAAAAATTCTTATCAAATATTTTATAAAATATTATTGTAAACATTTTTGTAAGATTTTTTTATAATGATTCATTGGATAATAATTAAAGAATAGCAAATATAAATATCTATATACAGGGTCCGTACAGTATTTGAGGACATGCATAAATGTGACTATAACTTCGCAAATTTTTTTTTTTATTTTTTTTCCTTTTCAGATAAGAAATGGCGGACTACAACATCACTCAAGAAATGAAGAGACATGCTGTCATCGTCGCTATATGTGCGAACCATACAGATTTAGAGATCTCTAATTTATTTAATTGCGCCCGTTCATTCGTGTATAAGGTTCGCCGTGAATTGGAAGCATCGCAGAAATGACAGATGGCTATGTTCAAATCCTACGGAGGTTCCTGTTGTTATGCACACAAAATTTCCAACCACTGTTATGGTTTTAGGTGTTGTCAGCAACGAAGGACATGTTATGCCACCACACTTTTTTACTCAAGGACTTCGAGTGAACTCTGCTTCATACATCTAGGTTTTGGAGACGGTAGTGAAACCCTGGATAGACAATGCAAGCGGAAGCAGACCATACATTTTTCAACAAGACTTTGCTCCTTCACATAAAGCGATGGCGACACAAGATTGGATGGCCGAAAATTTTCATGACCACATAACACCGAACCTATGGCCACCTAGCTCCTCAGACCTTAATCCTTTGGATTATTACGTATGGGGCGTAGTTGTGCGTGAGACCAATAAGCGTCCTCATAACACCACTTCTTCGCTGAAGACTGCTATTAATGCCGTTATGGTCAATATGAACAAGCAGCATTTGATTCGGGCATGTAATCGTTTCCGGACCCGGATCGAAGAGGTTATTGCTGCTAATGGCGATTTTATTGAATAACTTTATAGCCATATATTAATTTAACGTTGTATAAGAAATTTCTAAAATTTCATTAAATTTCATTAAAAATACAAGCTATTTAATTTTACTCTCAAGTTGTCCTCAAATACCGTACGCACTCTGTAGAATCCCAGAAAGTACGAGTGTACATATTAGAGTCCCAGAAAATATTATATCTAAAATATCCCAGAGAAAACGTGTTTACTTAAATTTATCCTAATAGCAAATTGTTATACGATTTCCGTTTGGAGATTTTCTATACGGAAATCATATGCATTAATTAGTAAAAGTATATTTACCGTAAATGCGAAGAATTCTTAACATATAAAGTTAAGCACAATTTGATTAAATATGTGTGCGAATAAAATGTAAGTAATTTTAAAAGTAAAACATGAATTTAAATAAAATGTGAAATAGTGAATCAAGTAAAAAGATAGAAGAAAATATTCCATGCTAAACTGTGCATTATTTCAATAAACATTCTCTCTCACAAAATGTACAAAGGTCAGCCAAAAGCTGTTTTCACAATAAAAGGTGGGTATCTAAATTTTATTTTAAGCTCGTCTCTTAAGCGAAAAACTTTATTGGGATAAAATTGCATAGAATGTGCTTTTCTGAGTTTTTTTCATATCATAGCTATATTATAACAGAAACAGTAATTTGTTTTGAATATTTTGTGCGACAAAACATTGTTATTAAAAAAGTATTCGTGAAAAATAGGTGAATCACACTAGCATAGATACTTGCGTGTGCTATTAGGATCAAGACTTCATTTCAAGGGCTTTTTATGATAAAAGAGTTTGTACTTTTTACTTTTACAATTATTTTTCACCTTTAAGCATCTGGATATATCTACTTATACATGGGGTTATACCTTATATAGTTTATGGAATTTAATATTCAATTACGAAGTTTAATATGCATTTTCATGGAAGATATCAGTATAGTACAAGTTTAAATCGTCCTTATGGCGTATGTATTATTATAGGTTCGAAAAAAGTCATCTAAAATAATTTGTCAATACAAATAATCATAAAAATGATAAATAATTACCTCGTATTTTTTGTTGTATTATCGTAAATAATATAATGATATCAGATGTTTATATTATAAATTATTTTTTTAATTCTTGTACTATTATAACCATTATAATATAATAAAATTGTCTAATGATTCTAATTAATTTCTTCTTTGTTAATTTAAATAAATTGCAAGAATTTTCAGCAATGGTGAAGACTTATTTTAAAGAATTAAATAGATAAATTTTTCTGTAATTGTATAAAAATACAACCTTTTTAATAAAAAGAAAATTATGGTAAGCATTGGTTGTCGTTTAACCATATTTTTCTGTGCTCCCTTCCTGTATTATCAATTTATCGAATATTAGTATGACACCTATGAGTATCTTATCAAAAAGAATATTTAAAATCAGCATTGACTCTCGAAAGTTGTGAAATCAAATAATATTGCCAAGTATTTTCTTTTTTATCAACACATTTTTTTTTAATGATAGCTGATCATCAATGTTGTTATATATAATATGCTAATGAATATCTACATGTAAATACAACAATCTTTTAAATACAAAAAAATTATCGTTTTCGTAGTTATTAAAAAATATGAAATAATATAATTAACAATTAAGTTTCATAAACATACTTTCAAATTTTCTTTAATTTTAAAATATTTTAGACTAAAGAAAGCAATAAAATATAATAATATCGCTAAATATCCTCGTTCTTTTTATTAATGTATTTTTTGACCGCTACCTGGTCATCATTTACTTATCGGATTAATAAAAAGTCATTACACAAATTTCTACGCGCGAAAGTTGTGAAATCTATTTAATGTTGTTAAGTATTTCAATATTTGTGTCAAACACATTTATTTTATAATTTTAGTTAATACTAAAAAATATTATTTCATATTTTTTACAATTTTCTTTTAAAATATTACTTTGAATTTAAATATCAAAGTATACAAAATATCAATCATGTGAAATGATTCTTTTTACTCTTAAATTTATTTAATTTTTATTTTAATTCAATTCAATAATTTACATATAATTTCATGTTGTTTTCGTACGATAGTAGGAAGTTGCTTCGAATGAAACTACTGAAATCAAATAATTTTTTAACTATATTTTTCTATATCTTTTATGCTATATTCTTTTACAACTTATATATTTCATAAAAAGTTACTTGTGACATGTAATTAAAACCATACTTGCCGGACACTTGTAGAGTAGTTATATGATGATGCTCGCAGTAATTTATGTGATCAACATATATTTTTAGATACTGTAATAGTTTGTCTACGTTTGAAATTAAACAAGTAGACGGTAATGCTCGTGGTAATTTATCTAATAAGATATATTTTTAGATACTGAAATAGTTTTTTTATGTTATAACTGAAACATGATTGGGTACGAATTACGAATAATAAGATTCCACACTTTCAGCTATACTTTCTACGTATACAAGTACATTGACAATATACAAAAATGGCAGCATATGCTAATTTTTTCCTTAATAAATATTAAAGAAAAAATAAAAAATCAACATGATTTCATATCTTGTTGTATGTGTGTATGATTTTAAATATATATATGTAATAAAAAATTATTAAAGTTTGTCAATAACAATTTTTTAACATTTGATAATTTTTCATTTGAAAAATAAAGCACTTCATAATTTCAATAGAAATAGAAAAATATAATTATTAAATCAAATGTTCATTTATTTATTATATTCTATTTATCTTACTATTTATATTCTCCACCATTATACTCTACAAGTGTCCGGCAAGTATGGTTTTAATTACATGTCACAAGTAACTTTTTATGAAATATATAAGTTGTAAAAGAATATAGCATAAAAGATATAGAAAAATATAGTTAAAAAAATTATTTGATTTCAGTAGTTTCATTCGAAGCAACTTCCTACTATCGTATGAAAACAACATGAAATTATATGTAAATTATTGAATTGAATTAAAATAAAAATTAAATAAATTTAAGAGTAAAAAGAATCATTTCACATGATTGATATTTTGTATACTTTGATATTTAAATTCAAAGTAATATTTTAAAAGAAAATTGTAAAAAATATGAAATAATATTTTTTAGTGTTAACTAAAATTATAAAATAAATTTTTTCGACACAAATATTGAAATACTTAACAACATTAAATAGATTTCACAACTTACGTGCGTAGAAATTTGTTTAATAACTTTTTATTAATCCGATAAGTAAATGATGACCAGGTAGCGGTCAAAAAATACATTAATAAAAAGAAAGACGATATTTAGCGATATTATTATATTTTATTGCTTTCTTTAGTCTAAAATATTTTAAAATTGAAGAAAATTTGAACGTATGTTTATGAAAATTAATTATTAATTATATTTTTTCATATTTTTTAATAACAACGAAAACGATAATTTTTTTTGTATTTAAAAGATTGTTGTATTTACATGTAGATATTCATTAGCATATTGTATATAACAACATTGATGAACAGCTATCGTTAAAAAAAATGTGTTGATAAAAAAGAAAATACTTAGCAATATTATTTGATTTCACAACTTTCGAGAGTCAAAAATGCTGATTTTAAATATTATTTTTGATAAGTTACTCATAGGTGCCATACTAATATTCGATAAATTGATAATACATGAAAAGAGCACATAAAAATATGTTCAAACGACAACCAATACTTACCATAATTTTCTTTTTATTAAAAAGATTGTGTTTACAGTCTGTCAAGTAAGAGCGTGGTCGTGTTAATTTATAAAAAAATTTATTTAATGAAACTTTCATATTCATATATATATTTTACACATTACAAACAATGATGCAATTTGGTCAATAATGTGTCCAGTCACCACCGGCGTCGATAATTGCCTGGCATCTCCGAGGCATGCTTTCTACTAATTTGACGGCGTACTCTAGTGGCAAGGATCTCCTGATCCGACGAATTTCGTAAGACAACTGCTTCAAAGTGTATGTGCGTCTTCCACGAAGCTTTCGTTTAATATATGCCCACACATTTTCAATAGGGTTTGCGTCGGGCGACTGCGACGGCCAATCCAATGTAACGATGCCAGATTGAGTCTTCCACTGAGTACAGAGCTTGCTGCGGTGTTTAGGATTGTTGTCCTCCTGCAGAATCCAATCTTCATTTTTTGTAATGAACCATCGTTTGGCAGATGGCAGTAAAGCTTTTTTGTAGATTTTTATCATTTTCTCGGCATTTAGGTTGTCAGTAAAGAGGTGCAAAGTGCCGAATCCCTGCTTTGAGAAGCAGCCCCAAAGATGCACCTTTATTCCATGTTTTACGGTCCGCTGAACAAGCCTATTGGTGGAAGTTGACCAGGCTCGCGTGAGGACAGAACGTGCCCATATAGAACATTCATCAGTAAAAATGACATTTTCAAAATCTCTATCAATATTCTCAGGCGCCCAAGCGAGTCGCTTTGTCACATGTTTTTCAGTCAACAGAGGCTTCTTCATTGTGTTGCGCCATTTCAGATGATGAGTACGAAGATGGGTTCGGATAGTTTCGTAGGATATATCTAAACCTTTTGCCATTAATTTTGTTTGTCCTTGCCGCAGTGTTAAAGCAGGATTCCGCGAAAACAGATTCACTATTCTTTTTTCATCTTTTTTGTTCACTTTTCCTATCGAGCCACGTTCTGGTAAATCATCGACATTTTTAGCCACTTTATATCGCTGTATCCACTTCTGTACAAATGCCTTCGACTTTCTCATATATTCAGCAGCCGCTGATTGCGACATTTTGGGACCTTTCGGGTGGATGCAAAGGAACCCTGCCTCGTAGCGCGACGCGTACTTAGCACTCATGGCGTTTAACGTGATTCTCCTTAAAAAAATCAATAACAACTGAATCTATGTTAACAATGCATTAAGGACAAAGCTTTTCTCTATTGGCTTGCGAAGAAATTAGAGCAAAATCTTCCATTACCTGTCAGTGAAATCGACCACGCTCTTACTTGACAGACTGTAGATTTCATAAATTGCGTAGAATATATATCCAATTATAAAATATTATATTAGATTTATTATGAAAGTAATCTGTGAAGAATGATTGCACTATGTGATGCATTAGTTGTATAGATAAAAGACAATGAAATTTTAAAAATTTGTAAAATTTTGTAGAATTTTATAAAATTATCGTTTGTTCTAAGAAAAGCATGTAAATATATCGAGAACCTTTTGACCATTGCCTTTTATCATAATTTTATCATTTTATCATTATTATATTATACAAAATGTTTGTGTAAAAACTTTATAAAAATAAGTTAAATTTTAAGAAATATAATTTTGATATAAATTTTATCATAAAAATAAGTTGAATTTAAAGTAATAGATAATAATCATGTACAAATCGTTTTGTAATTTAATGTACAAAATAAGATTATATTAATTTATAATGAAAATATTGATAAAATTGAATTTACATTTGTGTTGTTAATTGAAAGATTTAATTATATTTGTGTTGTTAATAAAAAAATTTAATATAAATATACACAAATAGCCTTATTTAAAATTATTTTAAAATATAGTATGTATGTATAATATATATATATGACATATAAACATGATATAGCATATGCTAATTTTTTCCTTAATAAATATTAAAGAAAAAATAAAAAATTAACATGATTTCATATCTTGTTATATATTTGTATGATTTCAAATATACATATTTTTCATCACCTGTCACGATGTGCTGAGGGATACCTTTCCTTTTTTGCCGCTGGAGCAGTTGTTAACAGGCAAAAAAATGTCGTTCAGCGTCCTTTGGCTTTAAATCATAAGGAGCCCAAGTTCCCTGCTTTTGAATAATTTCTAATGCATATAATCGTTTGGAAATGGCTTGGCGAGTAACTTCTAATACTGAAGCAAGCTTATTTTCCATTTGGCATGAATCATCGTTCAGCAATGCCTCTAATTTAGTGTCTCTGAAGGTTTTTGGTCTTCTTTCACGGGACAGTCGTTAATATCGAAATTACCGTCTTTGACTGATTACAGCAAGTTGTTTCACTTAAAGCAGCATTTCCGTAAATGTTTTGGAGCTGCCGATATGCTGCAGCCACCGTTTTCTTCGAATGAATGAAGAAAGGCAACACTTCCGTTAAATGACGATTATTTGGCACAAAATGAGACATTTTCACACAACTTAAATTACGACAAAACAAAATCACTAATGTGTCAAGGCGATTCTTTACTATATGTCTAAGCTTGCTTAATGAGATTTTGGATATCGAAATTGACAAGCATTTACTGCTGGAGCCACCTATTCATAAACATCGGGAACTTATTTACGCACCTATTTATTTGCAATAATTTCTCTCCTCTATTTAATTTTACATAACATATTTATTACAAAATTTAATAAAGTTACATAAGTCACTACTATTAGTTGCAAGTCAACTACTTAAAAAACTAAAAAATATAAATTTGCATTGATTTTTGACAAATTTGCATAGAAAATACCATTTTGTCCAAAATTATTATTTGAAAAACTATTGATTTAGTAAAGAACAAATGACTTTCTTATACCAAAATTAGTTTTGGACTTGTTATAGGGTCGTGTATTTGAGAAACTTACAGATAGTTTTTTTTAAATTTTTTCTTAATATGGCGCATTCTTTAAAATGAACAAAATTTACAATGATCAGTATAATGCTTAAATGGTCATAGATAATACAATAAATTGTTAGCTTTTTAGAGACACCACAAGGTAACTGACCTATAGCACACGATTCAAAGTCGTTATCCACAATCGACAAAGAAGCTTGCGTCTACGACGATTAAAGTATTTCAAAATTTATTTGCTAGATTCGGTTTTCCACTTCATATAGTTAGCTACAATGACTCGCGGTATACTATTAGAGAGTTTAAGATTTTCTAAAGAAATTAGACATAAAATATACTTTTTCTCTTGTAAAATCTCTAGCAAGTAATGGAGCCGCAGAAAGTTTCATTAAAACTATTACAAGAAAATTGAAAATATTAAAAAAAGAATATACATGTACAAAAAACGTTACACATCATTTTATTTTTATATAGAACAATTAACAATAGCACTACGAACGAAACACCATGTACATAAACTAATGTTAAGTAGTGAAGTTCAAACTGAATTTTATTTACTGCAACAAAACGTTAATTGTACAGAGACTAAGAACTGATCGACAAGCCATTGATTCAAAGGGGAAGAGTTGAGTAGTGTTTTAAAAGGATTACTTAGCGAGGGCAATGATGTTTAGCATAAACTTCCGTCCATGGATTAAGGTTGCTATTAAGAAAAAATTAGGTTCTGTAACCTATTTAGTGAAATTAAAAATCGGGTCCATTGCAAAGCGCTATTTAGATCAGTTTAAGCCAGCAAGCAATAAAGGTACCGCGATCAACTAGGAATCCAAGCCGCAAAGGTCCGCTCGACTTGCAACTAATAAGAGTGACGTATTTAACCTTATTAAATATTGTCATAAATATGTTATGTAAGATTAAATAGAAGAGAGTGTATTGTATCTGTAAGTATACATAATAGTAGGAGCAGCGGCCACCTCAGCAATACCGCTGGTGTGGCCTGACGTTTGTAAAGGGTAATTCATTATGAGGTTTGATTTTCAATAGGCTTTTTTTTACAGATCATGCGTGACTCCTGTCAAACTGTAATGTAATTTTTATTCAGTATTGTTTGACAATCATCATGGAAAGACTTACACCACAACGACGTATCCAAATTGTTCAGCTGTATTACGAAAATCAGCATTCTGTGAGAAATGTTTTTCGTGCTCTTAGAGCCACTTATGGCGTGCATCGTCGACCTACCGAAACCACTATAGCCAATACCAACTATATAGTCCGCAAGTTTGAATCCCAGCATACATTATTGGATGATACTCGACCGATTAGACCACATCCAGCACGTAGTGAAGAGAATATAACGGCTGTAGCTTAGAGTGTGGCTGAAGACCGTGACGAATCGATTCAGCGTCGCTCTCAACAGCTTGGTTTGTCGTACGCAACAACTTGGCGTATCTTACGTAAAGATCTTGGTTTTAAGGCATACAAACTTCAACTCGTGCAAGAATTAAAGCCGGGCGACTTAGGTTCGCGTCGTATTTTTGGTGAATGGGCTCTGAATCAGCTCAATGAAAATCCGCTGTTTTATTGCGAAATTTTGTTCAGTGATGAGGCGCATTTTTGGCTCAATGGATACGTAAATAAACAGAATTGTCGTATTTGGGCTAGTGAACAACCTGAACAGCTTCAACAGCTACCACTAAAGCCACAGAAATGCACAGTTTCGTGTGGTTTATGGGCCGGTGGAACCATCGGTCCATATTTCTTTCAAAATGAGTCCGGTCAGAACGTAACCGTCAATGGCGACCGCTATTGCACCATGATAACAGATTTTTTGCTACCTGAAATTGAAGCCCGTTGTATCGGTAAACTTTGGTTTCAACAAAACGGCGCTACTTCGCATACAGCGAAAGAAACAATGGACTTATTGAGAAATCATTTTGGTGAGATCCTGATTTAACGTTTTAGATCAGTAAATTGGCCGCCTACATCGTGTGATATCACACCTTCAGATTATTTTCTTTGGGATTACACGAAGTCTCTGCTCTTCAGGGATAAGCCAGCTTCAATCGACGCTTTGCAAGCCAACATTACTCGTGTCATTCGCAGGATACCGGTTGCTATGCTGGAACGTGTCGTCCGAAATCGGACCCTCAGGATGGACCATTTACGGCGTAGTCGCGGTCAACATTTGAATGAGATAATTTTTAAAAAGTAAATATCATGGATTGTTCTTTCGACTCACAATAAAATTTTTACTATGGAATTCAACTTTATACCTTTTATTTGAGATTAAAAACCAAACCTCATAATGAATCACCCTACAGAAGGGATTAATCTTAATAAATCGGTTCTATAGTAAAGACATCTCGCACGATTTATTAGCTCCAAATATTTTACAGTACAATAGATGGCTCTCTACAGTAAGATACACGTTTTTACCAACAGAATATACATCATAAATTATGACGATAGGTCCGTCAAGTATATATTTAAATAGTAATGTATATGTTCGGTAGCCCGACGCGCTCATATTATTCGCGACGCGCGTGTATTTACGATACGTGAAGACGTGCTATAGACCGTGTTTTCGTTCGCGCGTAAAAGAGAGAATAACGTAGGGAACGCGACGCGATCTTGTTCGTTCGCGCTGCCTCGAGGCTTATGTGTTTACCGCGAAAATTTTTGTGAAAACAAAAACCGATCGCCGCGGGGTAAGGAAGGGCGCGAGACGCCAGCGGTTGGGCTATTTTTCTAATAGACGAATTCGCGCGGCCTCGTCAGTATCTTCCGCACCACGGTCAAGTAAGTTTCGCAGATAAGAACGCATCCTACGCATTACGCTATTATTTGTTATCTACGCTTACACTCACACAAACCCGGAGCTCCGGTCAATTCGCAATACAACGGTGAGAGTTGATGCGGTATGACGATACCACCACGCAATACCCCGTGGTCACGGTGAGTGTCGTTGCAGTGTAACGATACCGCCACGCAACATTCCGTGTTGATTCAATTCGATTGTCACAACTTCCAAACACATACATAATACACACGTACAATCAAACGTGGTTGTTATCTTTTTCTTCGTGGGTTTGATGCCTCAGCGCTTTTTCCCGAGCCAATAAAGGAAAATTTCCCTATTGGCTCAAAATCGTTGTGTTTTTTATTTTACCACGTCATCATCCTCATCCTATGAAGAAACCTTGAACTAGAAAAACAGCGCAACGTAAGCTTTGTTTTTCGACGCGACATTTTTTGGTGCCTCCTGTGAGGTCTGGGTTCGAGCAGCGAGGAAGCAATCCGCTGGTACATGGCGACAACGCAGTGGTGCTCGACGGCTTTCAACGTCGGAACACCAGATAATGAAAAATAAATAGTCTAAGTATATTTCTAATTTTCGTAAATTATGGTCAATTTTCTTATTATTTTATTAAAATTTTATCTTAATTTAAGGCTACTATAATTCATTTCCTTATTGTTTTTTTTTTCTAGATTACAAGATAGTTAATCATTTCATTTTTAATTTAATTATTGCGGTCAGAAAAATCATTAAATCAACTATTTTACATTTATCTCTCGTTTTAAAATTAATTATTCAATAATTCGTTAGTCGTTTTATTACACATTAAATTGTTAAATCAATTTCAAACATCGTGATTAAATATTTATATTTATTTATAAGTCTACACATGTGTATATACACGCGTATATAATGTTTTACGTAATTTATTCTCCATATCCAATATAATTTATTACATATATTCATATAATTTATTTTATATGTTTCATATAATTAATACATATATGTATATATATATATATATATATATATATATATATATATTGTAACTGGGTGGCGGTTTTAGAGGCAAATCACCACCGGAGCAATTAGCCTCGAGGGACACGCAATTCGCGAAAGGTGCGAATATCCTCGCTGCGCCCCCTTTTTGGTCGCTAAAGTCTTGGACAACTTTGCTCGTGGGTCCGGGTACGAGAAGCCGTCTTTCGGACCCAACTTACCCATTGCAACGCCGCGCAAACGTCGTTGCGCGGCTCGTGTGTCGTCCTCGCCGGCTAGCTGATGACTCGGAGAGGGCGGTATTCGGTAGGGAAGCTGAAAGTTTTCTCGTCAAAAAAAAAGAAAATCGAAAAGAGCAAAAAAATAGAAAAAAATAGACAAAGTAAATAAAATAACAAAAGAAAATATAAATGCTTTATCTGAAAATAAAAAAATGTAAAAATATAAAAAGCAATAATAAAACAATACTCATAAAACCAAGAAAAAGGAATAAAAAAGGAAAATGAAAGATAGAAAAAAGAAAACAAAAATATTAAAATAAATAAAATAATTTAACAGTTTAATAAATAAATGAAACGAGATATAAATTAAAAGTTATAAATTAGAACCAACAAAAAATTAATAATTAAATAATAAACAAAGTAAAGATTACAAAAAGAACGCACGAGGGACGCAGATAAAAAGATACGTCTAACAACTGGTCTAAAAGCGCGCTATTCCGCGCTACTAGGACTCACGCACGCTAAGCACGATATGAGTGCGAGAGAGAACGAAACTCTCGGACTATGCCTACAGGAGTGAGAGAGAAAGGTTTCCATCACTCGCGCGCACCGTATACTGTACGGGTGCGAGAGAGAAGACTACTCTCCCGCACTGAGCCCGTTGGAGTAAGAGAGAAAGCGCTATTTAACTCGCGCGCGCCGTATCTACTGCGAGTACGAGAGAGAAGGCGGCTCTCCCGTACTGAGCCGTAGGAGTGAAAGAGAAAGCGCTCTTCCACTCTTGCGCGCCTAACCCTATGCGAGTGCACTCCAGAGTGAGAAAGGCTTCTTCCAATCGCGCGCGCTGTATCTGCTGCGAGTGCGAGAGAGAAAGCGACTCTCCCACACTGCTGCTACTAGAGTGAGAGAGATACCGCTCTCTCACTCGCACAGGCCTACTCTTACACAGGTGCGAGAGAAAACGCAACTCTCTCGCCCTGACTATACAAGAGTTAGAAAGATGGCGCTCTCTCACTCGCACGAACCGCGTAGAATGATCAAGAAATCAAAAAAAAAAAAAAAAAACAGAGTAACCGGTAGAGGTTACTCCAACGCAAAATTAAACACAAAAATTATGCGCACCGATAAGTGTACGAAGGAAACTTACGGTGAGGGCTGGCCAGCCGCGCACGCCAAAAAAACAAAAAATTAGCACGCGACGATGCCGCTGTCGCCGAACGGGATCGTCGGCATCGTCATCTCGCTGCTATGCCCCTGGCTGGTCTCGTGTTGGCTTGTGCGTTGCAGACTGCGGCTACACCTTCACTCCGTACAAAAAAAACACAACCGGGGTGCGCCAAACTATACGAAAAATATTTGTGTGCAAAAGTTTGCCAAGACGCGGGAAAAAAGACCAAACAAACCGCGTCCGCGCGATTAAAAATGGCCGCCAAAAATTGGAATTGGGAAGCTAGAAAAAGGTAAACACTTCGATCCGACTTTCTCAATAGCTGAGGAAAAACTCCTTTTCCGCGGGAAGAAGCTAGCTTGTCTAACCTGAATTAGCCTATCTTTTCTATACGGCACACGACTATTCTATCTATCGGCGTGTACCGTATTTTCCCGCCCGGAGTCGTCACGTTACCGAAATTAAACTCGGCTCGTGGACCACATAAGTGCGCGAAATATAAACATGCGCGGAGTACGGAGTGTTCTCCGTGACAATATATATATATATATATACAGGGTGGCCCGTTTTAATCTATCGGTCGAAATAATTTCAACGGAAAATGGTTATATCAAACAATGTTTAGACAAACGTTTTAGGAGTGGAGGGAAGTCGTCCAACGCCGACCTTGGCGTTAACCTTGAGCTCAAATTTGAAGGTTATTTGTGGGTCGAATCGCGAATTTCAAATAAAAATCCCAATTTTTTATTACAGATTCTGATTTTGCGTCAAAAAATATGAAAGTTTTGTCTTAAACATTTTTTACGATGCGTGACAGATGGCGCTGTAATCGGCAGTTTTAATCTATCGATGCCAATATCTTAACAACTACGCATATGAAAAGGTAGAAAAGGAAAATTTGTTAATCTGGATAGAGGACATGCAATGACATCACAATCGACCATCCACCCCTCTAACCTCTCGTATGGTTTATATATATATATATATATATATATATATATATATATATATATGTATATTGTAACGCCACTGGGGATCAGGGTGGCGTACAAATGTAGGGGGAAGCGGGCGGGTTGCTTACTAGTGCAAGTTAAAACGACCGATTAAAAAAAGACATGAATAAATACGTTTATTTGAAGTAAAAATTAACTACAACAATGATCGCGTTTTTACGCGAGCCCAGGGCGCCAGCTACACGCGTGTAGCGCGGTTTCTACAGCGGCACTCCCGTTTGCACGGCTAGCTCACGGTTAGAGCGGTCGTGGGCGTAGAGCATACAACAACGACCGAAAATGGCGCGTAACACGCGACGCGGTTGCACACACACACAGCCGGGTAGGACACGGGGACGATTCGGAGAAAGGGATGCCTCCTGGTAGCAGCCACTGCACCTTGGCACTTACTAGATATTCTGAGACACACGATTACAAAAAAACTTTCCGCCTTTAAGACTCTCGTATTTCGTTAAACGCTGGTACGTTTGCAATTGCTCTCAAAGGCGGAACCGAACGGAGTAAACGAGAAGCTCCGGCGTGGCACTTTCGCGAGCGCGGATTTTAAATAATCGTTCTGCGCCGGCGCAACATACGTGTAAAATACGTTACGCGACGCAGCTGCCGCGCGCGCTCAGCGCTGTTGGCAGTTGACATTACCACGTGCCAGCGACGCGCGTTAAGGTTAACCGCTCGCGAGTGCCAGTGTTGTTATATTTTCTCTGGAACGGCGAGAATCTACCTCCGATGTCCAGGGAGTCCAGGTAAGTCGACGCGTTCCATGGCTGGTAGGCGTCGACTAATTTGTCTTTTCTCTCTCCTTACTATTTGCGGCATTGCGGCAGATCAACAGCAAGCGAATCGAACGATGAGTGGCGGAGAAAGCGAAGCGGCGGTGTCGGGGGCAGCGATGGCCTGCTAGCAGCGGCAGCGAGGCAACGCTCCTAGACAATTCCAGGTGCGTAATTACTTGCACGTAGATGCGGTGCTTAGGTGTCTTTCCTTGCCTCCTAACCTCCCCTTGACAACTCTCCTTTGATATTATGTGGCAACCTGTGCTCTCCTTCCAAGGTGCGGCTGCTACTAATACAAGGGTAGTCCCAAAAGTACCCGACCTGACTTATGAATCCAGGTAGTTTTATAAAAACAATTACTGCGATTGACAGTACTACCTTTCAACAACTAAATGTAAAAAATTCATAACAGTACGTTTATTATTTTTTTTTTACAGACATCCAAAGTGAACGCTCTCAGTGAATTTGTAAATATGGAAAAAATCGGACATCGTTATGTGATACAATACTTTCATTTAAAAGATCCAAGTCCAACCGATATCAAAGCCGAGTTGGATTCTACTCTGGGGAAGTCTGCTCCTTCGTTTACAACGGTCAAATATCGGGTAGCTGAGTTTAAGCGAGGTCGTACGAGCTGCCAAGATGAACACCGCAGTGGTCGACCAAGTGAGGTCACTGCGTCAGAAAATGTGAAGAAAATCTACAAAATGGTATTGGATGACCGTCAACTAAAAATGCGCAAAATAGCAGGCATTTTAAAAAGTGCGGTGCATCGCATTTTGGTCGAAAATTTGGACATGAGAAAGCTGTGCGCAAGATGGGTGCCGCGTTTGCTCACAATGGAGCACAAACAGCAACGTGAGGATGTTTCCATCGAGTGTTTGACAATGTTTCGCAGCAATAAAGCCGAGATTTTGCGTCGATTCATAACCATGGACGAAACATGGGTACATCATTTTACACCTGAGACCAAGGAGCAGTCAAAGCAGTGGACTAAAAAAGGAGAACCAGCTCCAAGGAAAGCGAAGACAGTTCAGTCAGCTGGCAAGGTCATGGCATCCGTTTTCTGGGATGCGCGTGGAATAATATTTATTGATTATCTCGAAAAAGGAAAAACAATCAGCGGCGCATATTATGCAGCCTTATTGCAGCGTTTGAGTGATAAAATCAAGAAAAAACGGCCTTATCTGACGAAAAAGAAAGTGTTGTTTTATCACGTCAACGCACCAGTTCACACGTGCGTCATTGCGATGGCTAAAATCAAAGAGTTGAAGTTCAAATTGCTTCCTCATGCACCCTATTCGCCAGATCTGGCTCCCTCAGATTATTTTCTTTTTCCGAATTTGAAAAAATGGCTCGGCGGCAAAAGATTTGCCGACAATGAAGAGGCAGAGTCTGCGGTTGATAGGTATTTTGAGGAGCTTGACGGTTTCTACTATAAAGTGGGTATCGAAGCTATTGAACATCGTTGGAAAAAGTGTATCAAACTAAAAGGAGAATATGTTGAAAAATAAAAAACATTTTCTCAATTTTTTTATTGTTTTCTTTGTCGGGTCAGGTACTTTTGGAACTGCCCTCGTATTTTCCTTCTTCTACTTACTAATTGATGTCCGGAAGGTTGCAGGTACGGGAACCACCGCAACGACAGGAAGGAGCTTGGGAAGGAATTCCTGCTGCAGTGTGTGCAAGCACTGCCATCGACTAGCCATGGGCTCCTGAGACTGGCCCCTCGCTGGAGCCTTACTTGAGCTCCGAGCCTTTGTACCGGGAGAAGGTACAGTATACACAGCCCTGCGTGGCTGTTACTCAAGGCCAAATGTGGCAGTCCTGCAAGACTGCTAAGATTCTAAAGGGTATTGTGGGCTACGAGGATGCTTACAGGCTGTGTTTTAGCCTCCTCATGTGATTGGTGCTAAAACATCACGTCATAGTATATATATATATATATATATATATATTACTGCGATCAAAAAGTAAGGTGAAATTGTCATTTAAAACTCCCAGGCATTAGGAAGGCAGGTAAATTTTTTTTCCTAGGTTCGTAGGACTGTCTATAACATTTGCCAAGCGTCTGTTTGTCAAAAGGTTTAATTATCTCCGAGTTACACGTGTTTTTGTGAACAACTAAAAGTGAATTTTTCGATTTTTACAATGGGTGATTTTGTTGAGCAAAGAACTTGCATCAAATTTTGTTTGCGGAACAAATTTTCTTGTGCGGACACGTTGAAAATGTTGCGGAAGGCCTTTGGTGATCAAACTATGGCACGAAAAAACGTTTATAAGTAACGAGTTCAAACCGGGCCGAGAATGCGTTGAAGACGAACCGCGCTCTGGACGACCATTAACGACTACCGACGAGAGCCACGTCAGAAAAATCAAAGATTTCGTGCTCAAAAATCGTCGATTGACAATAAGAGACCTCGCTGATAGTGTTGGAATATCATATGGCTCAGCCTAAACCATTTTGAAGAATGTTTTGTGTCTTAAACGCGTCAAGTCTCGATTGGTGCCAAAATCGCTCAATTTTTTTGGAAAAAAAGCGTCGCGTTGATGTGTGTGAAACTTTGCTGTCTGACTATCAGGACCACTTGAAATGCATCATTACTGGAGACGAGACTTGGATTTACGCATACGATCCTGAAACCACCGACCAATCCAGTGATTATCGTGCAAAAGGTAAAGCAAGACCGAAAAGACCACAGCAAAGTCGATCGAAAATTAAGATCGTGTTGACAGTTTTCTTTGATTATCGTGGTGTGGTGAACTATGAATTCCTGCTGCCGGGCTAAACTGTCAACAAAAAATATTATTTGAGCGTTATGCATTGTTTGCGTAAAGCTATTCGTTTGAAACAAACAAATTCACCTTACTTTTTGACCACAGTAGTATGTATATATATATATATATAATATATACTACTGTGATCAAAAAGTAAGGTGAATTTGTTTATAAAATGTAAATTTTTTATTTATTCTTCTAATATAATTTTATCCCCTTCAAAGTAATCCTTGTCCGATAAAACGCACTTTTGCCAACACTTTTTCCAGTCCTCGTAACAGTCAGAATAGTCTTTTTCCGGTAGGGCCTTCAAGAACTTCTTCGATTCGGTTCTTATCTTCTCAATCGTGTCAAAACGGCGTCACCGCATTGGCCTTTTGAGTTTGCTGAATAACCAGAAGTCGCACGGAGCCAAATCAGGTGAATACGGTGGTTGCAGAACGATATAAGTCGAGTTTTTGGCAAAAAAGTCGCGAAGAACCAATGCAGTATGACATGGTGCATTATCGTGATGAAGGAACAAGAGTTGTTCGCCCATAATTCCGGCCGTTTCAGACGAATAGCTTCACGCAAACGACGCATAACGCTCAAATAATATTTTTTGTTTACAGTTTGGCCCGGCAGAGGGAATTCATAGTGCACCACACCACGATAATCAAAGAAAACTGTAAACATGACCTTGATTTTCGATCGACTTTGCCGTGGTCTTCTCGGTCTTGCTTCACCTTTTGCACGATAATCGCTGGATTAGTCAGTGGTTTTAGGGTCGTATGCGTAAATCCAAGTCTCGTCTCCAGTAATGATGCATTTTCAGTGGTCCTGATAGTCAGACATCAAAGTTTCACACACATCAACGCGACGCTTTTTTTTCAAAAAATTGAGCGATTTTGACACCAATCGAGACTTGACGCGATTGAGACACAAAACATCCTTTAAAATGGTTTTGGCTGAGCCAAATGATATTCCAACACTATCAGCAAGGTCTCTAATTGTCAATCGACGATTTTCAAGCACCAAATCTTTGATTTTTCGGACGTGGCCCTCGTCGGTAGTCGTTGATGGTCGTCCAGAGCGCGGTTCGTCTTTAACGCGTTCTCGGCCCTCTTTGAACTCGTTATACCACTTATAAACGTTTTTTGTGCCATAGTTTGATTACTAAAGGCCTTCCGCGATATTTTCAACGTGTCAGCACAAGAATATTCGTTCTGCAAACAAAATTTGATGCAAGTTCTTTGCTCAACAAAATCACCCATTGTAAAAATCGAAAAATTCACTTTTGGTTGTTTACAAAAACACGTGTAACTCGGAAATAATTAAACCTTTTGACAAACAGACGCCTGGCAAATGTTATAGACAGTCCTACCAGCCTAGGAAAAAAAATTTACCTGCCTTCCTAATGCCCGGGAGTTTAAAATGACTATTTCATCTTACTTCTTGATCACAGTAGTATACATATATGTATATATATGTTCGTTGCATATTTATTAGGACCTGCGTAATATTTTGACAAATCGTCGAAACACTATTAAATTAATTCTTGATAAATCATCAAAATACGTGCGTGCGTAATATTTCGACAAATCGTCGAAATACAATCGTAATTAAATTTTCGAAAATTCGTTAAAATACATGCGTGCGTAAAATTTCGACAAATCGTCGAAATACGAATTTCATCAAATTTCTAAACAAAATGATTGTGCAGTGGTGTTAGTGCTTTTTTGTGTGAGCGTTAAGATTCCATACATAAAGCGATATTCAAGCGTTGCGTGACGCAAAAACAGATTTCTTTTCGAGAACAACGACGATTTCAGGAATTCTAACGTTCACGCGCTGACGCGAAGCCGAAATACAGTCTGTCAAAAAAGTACCGGGAATTGTCGATTTAAATCTGGTGGGGCAATTTATGCAGGTAATTTTCTTTCCTAGGTTGGTACAACTGTCCCTAATGACTATGCCAAGTTTGAGCGGAATCTGTCAACGCGTGTATTTACAGTAGCTGGTTAAGTCAGTCAATGTCAATAGTGCGTGCTGATTTTTTACAATGGGTGATTACGTTGAACAAAGAATTTGTCTAAAATTTTGTGTTGCGAATGAAATTTCGTGTGCCGATGCATTGAAAATTTTGCATTGTTGCAAAAGGCTTTTGGTGATAAAGCACTATCGAAAACCCGTGCGTATGTGTGGTACAAAGCCTTTGAGGAGGGTCATGAAGTCGTCGAAGACTTGCCTCATTTCAGACGCCAATCGACAGCTTCGACCGCAGATAACGTCGATAAAATTAAGGAAGTGGTGCTTGAAAACCATTATACCAGCTTGAGAGAGATAGCACATGAACTTTAGATATCCCACGAGTCCACACGTACGATTTTCATTGATATTTTGGGCATGAGTAAGGTGGCTGCAAGACGCGTTCCTAAAGAGCTTAATTTTCTTCAAAAACGCTATCGCGAACAAGTCGCTTCGGACATGCTGGATCGCGTTAATTCCGATCCTGCATTCATGAAATGCATTATAACTAGTAACAAAACATGGGTGTACGAGTACGATATGCAAACGAGCCAGCAAGCATCGAAATGGGTGGGAAAATACGAGCCGAAACCGAAAAAACCACGCCAAAGCCGCTCAAAAGTGAAGGTGATGCTCATTGTTTTCTTCGATATCCGTGGCGTGGTGCACTACGAATTTGTTCCAGAGGGTCAAACGGTAAACAAAGAGTAGTACCTAGGCGTTATGAAATGTTTGCGTGAGCGTATCCGTAAGAAGCGGCCAAATTTGTGGGCGAACAACTCGTGGATTTTGCACGACGATAACGCGCCGTCTCACCGAGCTACGATTGTGACCGACTTTCTCGCCAAACACTGAACGAACACGCTTGAACAACCACCGTATTCGCCGGATTTGGCTCTCTGTGACTTCTTCCTCTTCCAAAACTTAAATTGCCGCTCCGTGGCACCCGTTTTTAGTCGATTGAAGCCATAAAACAAAATTTGGCTCGCGAGCTGAAGGCCATCCCGGAAAGCGCCTATAAAAAATGTTTCGATGATTGGAAGTGCCGTGGGCATAGATGTATCGGAGCAAATGAAGCCTATTTTGAAGGCGACATAATAAATTTTGATTATTAAACGTAAAAATGTTGTTTTAATTTAAAATTTCTGGTACTTTTTTGACAGGCAGTACATTACAAATCAAACGATTACCATCGACGTGTGTAATATTTGTTTCGTTTTATCATTCGAGACAATTGTGAGGACTAATTGACATAACATTTAAGATTTAATTCTTGCATTTAATAAATAATAATTTAATGATAAATTAATTTAATTTAATTCAAATTGTTTATCGGTAAATTGACAAAATTTCGTTTACTGAAAGTCGTTTTAATAACTTTATTAAACAACGCCGTTTGAACAACGATTTATATTTATTTGTTTAGTTATAGTAAAAATTTGTTTATTAATAAATTAATTTATTTAACCGTTCAGTGAAGATTAAAATCGTGCAGTTATTACTTACAATATCTCGCGTTAATGATTCAACGTTTAATCGAGATCGATTTCGATCGTTCAATTTTTTTTTGATTTCTGATTTTTTTAATTTGGCATAATGTTTCATTTTGAAGCGTTCGATCAATTTAATTCTTGATATTTAATTTTCATTCTAAATACGCGTTAATTTTTATTATTTCAAGATTTAAGTGATTCTTTTCTTTTTCATTTTTCATTTTATAATCATTATGGATCGCGTAAAATATATCGCACAAAAACGCGCAATCATTAAATCACAATTAACTAATCTACAAAACATGGTAAACGAAGACAGACTCAGTTCCGCCAATTGAAAAATTCGATAGAGGCAACTACAGGATTAATTTAGCGCGTATGAAGAGTATAACGACGAACTTAACTTTCTAAATAACGGTGGTGAAAATCAGGACGTGTTTACGGCCATTTAGGATCGTAATTATTCACTCGTGGAGCAAATCGACGTATTGTCTAACTCATATACTACACAAAATGAGACGTTAAACAGAACCTGCAACCAAAACAATAATCCGCGACGTTTAAAACTCCTGGTCGTGGAACTTCCACAATTCGACCGCTCGATAGAAAAGTGGTTGTCATATAAAAATACGTTCAAATCAATGATCGATGCGTGTAATGATTAAACAGACTTGCAAAAATTCGTTAATTAAAAAAATTCGTTGGAAGGAGACGCGTTTACTAAAATATCTGTATACGACATAAGCGAGGAGAACTACGTAAATGCATAGCAGCTCTTGGTAGTCGCGTATGAAAATAAAAGAATCTTAATAAATCGACATCTCGACGCGATCATGGAAATAACTACATCATCGAAAACGTTACCGAAAGAGTTAACAAAACTCATCGATAGCGTACGTCAACACGTACACATCCTAACCTCGTCGGGGGTGAATATCAGCGAACCATTGCTTATGCGTTTGTTGGAAAAAGTATTACCGCGAGACATACGTTTCAAATGAGAAGAAACACTTAGTTTGGAGCATCCTCTCACTCTTACGCAATTTTATACATTCGTTTTGGAAACCACATTTCGCCTAAAAACGTTAGAAGAAGACGCTTTGCGGACGTATAAATCACCCGGTTACAAACGGAAACATTTGAGAGATTTCAGCGCGAATCGTTACAAGCCATGCGAAGGAGATACATTCGCTCGTGTATCTTTATCTCAAGAACAATCGTCAAATTTTTTGGCGTGTAAAGACACGGTGCATTCGTTGTTTTAATTTCCAAGCTTTAATAAGGCTTCAATAGCAGAAGGGTCAGGGATCGTCAGAAAATTCAAATTATGCAAAAACTGCTTACGTTCACACGATGGTGCGTGCACGCGTTTACATTGTAAAAAATGTTTAGACTGTCATCATACGTCGTTGCATAGGGCTGAAGGTAATTATTGAAATAGAAATCAAAACGCGCAACGAAGGCTTCCGGCTACGAATATTAACATTGATCGAGTTTGAGCAATTTCTTGTTGATTCACCCGAACGCGTGGTGAGGTACAAGTTTTTGATGATCGAGATCCGATTTTGTGTACACTAGGTATATCTTAGAATGCGCGTCGCGATTAATTACTCTATATTTCGCAACCAATCGAATTAAACAACATAACAAAACCGGTTATATTTTCGGAAATGCAAACACATTCGATCCGTTAGAATTGCTAGGACCTGTCATTCTTATGGCTAAATTAATCGTGCAACAGTGTTTGAAATCTAAATTAAAATGGGATGAATCTGTACCGACGGCCATATAAACATCGTGGTCGGCGTTCGCAAATCAAATCACTCTCGTGAATAATCTTTTGACTGATCGATGGCTGTTGATTGATAATTGCAAGGAGATCCACATGCACGGTTTGGTGACGCAAGTTATTTAGGCTTCGGTGCCTGCTTATATATTTAGTCGTGTAACGATCAAGGACATGTTTTCGTGCGACTTCTTTGCACTAAGTCACTAATAGCTCCGTTTAAGAAAATAACTATACCGCGGTTCGAATTATGCGGTGCGTTAACACTCGTGCGTTTATATCACGATATACAAACATTTTAAATTTTGTCCCGAGTAAAACCATTTTCTGGTGTGATTCGACGATCGTTTTGCATTGGCTTAAAAAATTTCCGAACGTGTTGAAGTTTTTCGAATCGAACGCGTAAACGAAATTTAGTAAATTACAGAAGCGTGTGAGTGGCGACACGTACGAACCGAATACAATCCGGCCTACGCGCTTTCACGAGGCCGATTTCATACGAATTACCTCTCCAAGAGGTACCTGTTTTTGAGAAAACTTCTTGTCTTATTTCTAAAATAGAATCGACGGAAATTTTCAACAGATTCTCGTCGTATAGTTCATTTATTCGTGTCATTGCTTATTGTTGAGTTAAAAAAAAAAAAAAAAAAAAAAAAAAACCAATTCGTTTCGAGGTGAGCTCTCAGCACGCGAATTCGCCGAAGCAGAAAAAAGAGTATTAAAACTTATTCAACAAACTCAATTTAAATACGAAATTAAATGACTTCCCAAATCGGAGGGAGTGAAGGGAAGCCGTGGTAATTCGTTTAAACACAACTTGAGACGCGTGATAGGCGATCAATTGTTTACGTTCGACAAACTTAATACGTTCGCGATCGAAGTCGAAGCAATATTAAATTCGCGGCCTTTGTGTCCCCCTTTTCTCAGATCCAAATGATCCGTTAGCGCTAACACCTGCATACTTTCTGATTGGGCGGCCGTTCAATATGCTGCCGGAGAATAATTTACTCTCTGTTTCAGAAAATCGTTTAAAGTCGTGGTACCTGATCACGAAGGCTCGACAGCATTTCTGGAAACTGTGGCAATTCGAGTATTTAAACGAGTTGCAAAACCGACAAAAATGGTCTACGTCTAACCGTGAACGGCAAAGGATTCCATCGTAATACTCATTGATAAAAACCAACCCTGCATGCAATGGCATTTAGGAAGGATTGTCGACGTACACCCTGAAGAAGATGACATCGTAAGGGTGGTCACCGTCAAAACAACACGAGGAATTCTCAAGAGAAATGCGACATCCATATGTCCGTTACCAGTCGACTAACATACGATCATCAAATGCAACACTCAAATTAAATTATAATTCAAACGCTTACTAAAATTTTTTGTAAAACAAAAATTAACAATACACGTCATTCATACACATATACACTCACACAATTTCATTCTATTGATCGCGTTGATCTCAACGGGGGGAGTATGTTCGGTAGCCCGAAATATTATTCGCGACGCGCGAGTATTTTTGATACGTGATGACGCGCCGTGTTTTCGTTCGCGCGTAAAAGGGAGAATAACGGGGGGGACACAATGCGATCTTGTTCGTTCACGCTGCCTCGAGGCTTACGTGTTTACCGCGGAAATGTTTGTTGAAACAAAAACCGATCGCTGCGGGGCAAGGAGGGGCGCGAGACGCGAGCGGTGGGGCTATTTTTCTAATAGACTAAATCGCGTAGCCTGGTCAGTATCTTGCGCACCATGGTCGAGGAAGTTTCGCAGATGAAAACGCATTATACGCATTACGCTATTATTTTTTATCTACGCTTACACACACACAAACCCGGAGCTCCGGTCAATTTGCAATACAACGGTGAGCATTGATGCGGTATGACGATACCGCCACGCAATACCCTGTGGTGACGGTGAGTGTCGTTGCGGTGTAACGATACCGCCACGCAACATTCCGTGTTGATTCAATTCCATTGTCTCAACTTCCAAACACACACATAATACACACGTACAATCAAACGTGGTTGTAATCTTCTTCTTTATGGGTTTGATGCCTTAGCGCTTTTTCCCGAGCCAATAAAGGAACATTTCCCTATTGGCTCAAAATCGTTGTGTTTTTCATTTTACCACGTCATCATCATCATCCTATGAAGAAACCTTGAACTAGAAAACAGCGCAAAATGAGCATTGTTTTTCGGCGCGACAGTATATTAAAAGGAAATTATCGTCAAGTCAAATTATTTTATGCAGTACCCACTGCTGATTCTGAATCAGAAATTAATTTTTTAACTGTACAAAAATTCTTCATTGTATTTTTTTTCAATGCAAATTCAACATCTACATATAACTACTAATTATTTATCAGCTGTTGATATAATTATTTACAAGTCGCATGGACTTCTTGTCTAAATATGTGATAAAGCAAATCCCAATACTTCCCAATTTTTGTATAGATTTTGCAACCTTCTTTAGCTGAAATTTAAATTTTTGTAATGTTAATATTTCATTAGTTTCTTTTACTTCCATTCGAAATTTTTGCAAATATATATAAACAGTCAATTTAAAAATAATGTTTTCAAAATGGAATACAACTTTTAGTTGCTATTGTAATGTCGGTGGTGACGTTTCAATTGCGTGAAAAGTAACGCGGACTGCTTTACGCCTTTATTAGCCTAAGTACTTAAATTTATGAGCTCGGGACGGTGGAGGAATTAAATTTGCGAGATTTTTAGGAAAAAGTCATGATTATCGGGAATGGACAACAATATAGGCCGACGTTAGCCTATATGCTGCCCTGGAAAAGGACCCATTAAGTGTTTCGAGGATAGAGATATTTAGCCGATTCTGGCTAACACTATCTTTTTGGAAGTAGAAAAGAAAGATACAAAATCTTAGAAAAAGTTACTCTTGATTGAGTGTGAAGTAGGTGGAAAAAAAGGAAAATCTTCTCTCTCTCTCTGTGTCTCTCTCATCCTTGCTTCATTCAGTGTTTTCTTAGTAGTATTTTGCGTAGTAGTGTAACTTCTTTCTTAGTAATGTAATTTGCTCCTTAGTAATGTAACTTGTTCCCTCAAGTGCTGCCTGAGGTCTGCTCGTGTAAATAATGCGTAATAATGTTTCCCTCGAGTGCAGCCTGAGGTCTGCTGCTTGGTGATCATTTTGTGCCGTATTTAAATGCGTTGGAGAAGCTACTTAGCAAATTCCTTCTTTGGCCGGGAAATTTGGGGAGAGGCCAAGTATTTCGAGCCCCCTCTTCCTGGCGGGCTTCTCGGTTAGAGAGGGAAAGTGAGAATTAGACAAGAGAGATGATCCATTTTTGCGGGATTTTTACATAGGTTTATTATTTACTGTTTACAATAAAATTATGTTAATTCAAATTGAACAATCGTGTTCTATTTAAAATTTAACGCATTTTATAAGAAGAATGAAGTTTTTTGTCGCATTTTAAGTTTTTAATTTATATAGTGATTTTTTAATAAAAAATGATTATTTAAACAATAATAAAAAAAAGATTGCTACTATGGATACGAATGATATCCTTAGGTTAGCGAGAAGGAAATAAATATAAGATAATAGCTTAAATAATCATTTTTAATTAATTTCTAATTATTCGTTAAGGACTGTTGGAGGAGTACTTGTTAGATTATCTTTATTTTCAAAAAGTTATTAAGTAAATATTTGCTAGTATGCTTGTAAATTTATATTGAAATTTTGATTATAAAATGTAATTATCAAAGCAATTTCTTTTTCCACAGTTTTGCTTATACAAATAAAATAATGTAGCTGTTCGCGGACTATTATTTGATTCTATCAAATAGTGAAATAGTAATAATTAGAATCGTTGAATTTTATCTGCAATTAAAAATTAAACTAGAGGAATTAATAACAGTTGAACGTTGGCCTATTGCGGTTAATTTAAATTAATTATTTATTTTAATTCGTTTAATTAATTAATTACTTAATTAAAAATTTTTATTTTATTAATTATTTATTTATTTAAAAAAAAATTATTTGGAGTGTATTATAAGAATTCAGGACATTCCAGATTATTGCGCGATGTTCCTAATTACGCTATAAGAAAGACTACCTTGTAAGAATTTGTATGTTGCATGTCAATGAAATTTGTATTGACCGACTTTACAAACTAGTTATTTCCTCACTTAGAAGGAAAAATTTTATTTTATGATGACATGTGTGCAATTGATTGTAAAAATTGCATCATCGTAAAACTGAGTTTAACGAGAGCGGCTATTCAACTCTCGGTTTAGCTTTGGTTGAGTTTCCCAATGGTTTAAGTCAATAGAGAGTGCGTCGCGTAGGTTGTAGAGGGGATTATTGTGTTAGGAAAGACTTTTCGGCTGACAAAACACAAAAAAAACGGAGGTCATGCACCAACGTTACACTATCATTCTACATATTATAAAAGGTATTGTAGTGTATGTGCACGAGTAACTTCGACGGGTGCTAAATAATATTAGGTTGCTGCAGATGAAATGGCCGATTTAGCAATGACATAAAGTTGGCTGCAATTTTAGTGTATTATGTTGGCACTAAGGCGGCGCAAATGATATGATATATTGAAGTATAAATACTGCTACCTTGGTTTATGGAGTCATTTCTGTTTTGCACTTCATAGTGATCGTAAAAACAAAAAGAAAAAGTGAACATGGAAGTGAATCAATAACGGCTACTTTTACTATACGAATTTAAATTAGAACACAACGCAACAGAAGCTACGAGGAATATCAACAGCGCATTTGGGCCTGATACAGTTAGCAAACGAACCACTCGGCGGTGGTTCGAAAAATCTCGATCCGGAGATATGGACCTTGAAAATGAGCCACGTGGACACCCAGGACTATCGATCGATAAGGACAAGCTGCGTGCATTAGTGGAGTCTGACCCTCGTCAAATCATAAGGGATCTTGCCCAGAAATTAGGCGTTCACAATTCGACAGTTTGCCGCCACTTGCAATAACTTGGAAAAGTGAAAAAGCTTGACAAATGGGTTCCGCATGATCTTACCGAGCAAAACATAACGTGTCGAATGGAGATTTCAAGTTCTCTTCTCTCCCGCAACAAAAAAGAACCGTTCTTGCACCGAATTGTGACCTGCGATGGAAAGTGGATTTTATACGATAATCTTCGCCGATCGGCCCAATGGCTAGATGCCGATGCAGCACCAAGATACCTGCCGAAACCAAGCCTTCATCCAAAGAAAATAATGGTAACTGTTTGGTGGTCTGTAGCTGGAGTTATTCACTATTCGTTGCTGCAACCTGGCGAAACCATCAATGCTGAGAAATACTGTGCTCAACTGGATGAAATGCATCAGAAATTGATAGTCCAACAACCTAGGCTTGTCAACAGGGACGGAGTGATATTGCTTGATGATAACGCACGACCTCATGTATCGAGAACAACGGTCCAAAAATTAAACGAGTTGTGCTATGAGACTCTTCCTTACCCTACATATTCACCAGACCTCTCACCAACAGATTACGATTTTTTTAAACATTTGGATCACTTTTTGATAGGAAAAAAGTTTAATAATGAAGCTGCTATCAAAAATGCCTTCGAGGAGTTTCTTCGAACCAGAAGCTCGGACTTCTACAAAACTGGAATAAATGTACTTGTATCTAGTTGGGAAAAGTGTGTTGCATCTATTGGTACCTTTTTTGATTAAATAAATTGTCTTTATAAAGAGTTACAGCTGTTTAAAAAATTATTTCTAAATCGGCCATTTTATCTGCAGCAACCTAATAGCAATGTAATAAAAAACTTGACGCACAATTAGTCAATACATGTGCAACTATGAACCGAGTCAGTTCTTAACCCGATCTTCTGTTACTGCATGTAACGTGGTGCCTTGCACTAGTCACACAAAGGGGATAAAGCGTAGCTTGTAGGCTTCCACGTAGCCCACACGATCCCTTACAATCTAAGCAGTCTCGCAGGACTGACACAGTTTAACCTAATGACAGCCACGCAAGGCTATGTAGACTGCACCTCCTCCAGGTACATAAGCTTAGAGCTCACGTACAGGCTCCAGCGAAGAGTCAATCTCAGAAGCCCATAGCTAGCCTTATCAGTGCTCGCATACACACAGCAACAAAAGAGGTCCTTTTTTAAGCTCCTTCCATGTCTTTGTCGTTATCCATCGCCTACAACCTCTAAAACAGTAATTGGAGAAGAAAATAACAGCAGCAGCTGCACTTTGGAAGAGGAGTACAGACTGCCACACAACATCATAGGAAAGTTGTCAGGGGGAGGCTAGGAGGTTAGGAAAGACATAAGCACAGCTTCCCCGTGCAAATAATTACATACCCGGGACTGTCTAGAAGCGCTGCGTCGCTGCCGCTGCTAGCAGGCCATCAATGTTCACGGTACCACCGCTTCGTCTTCTTTACCGCCTATCGTTTCGATCTGCCTTGCCGTTAATCCGCAACAAAACAGGAAAAAGAGGAAAATTATCTGACTCCCTGGACACCAAGTGATGATTCTCGCCGCTCCAGGAAGATCAAAACAACACTAGCTATCGCGAGCGGATAACCTACAACGCGTGCTATAGGCGTGCGGCGGTGTAAACTGCCGTCGCTGAGCGCGCGCGGCGGCCGCGTCGCCCAACGTGTTTTACACACGCACGTTGCGCCGGCGCAGAACGATCATCCAAGATCCGCGCTCGCAAACGCGCTGATCAACTAGCACTCGTTCACTCCGTTTGGTTTCATCGTCACAAGCAGTTGACACTCCGTTCGGTGCCATATTTGCGAGCAGTTCATACTCCGTTCGACTCCGCATTCGCGAACGAAGTAGTGTTTAAAGACAAGCGTGTAAAAGCGGGCAAAGCGTTTTTTTTGTATTCAAGTGCGTGTAAGATATCTGGTAAGTGCACCCAGGTGCAGTAGCTACTACCAGGAGGCATCCCTTCACCGAACCGTCCCCGTTTCACCCTGGCTGTGTGTGCGACCGTGATGCGTGCTACGCGCCGTTTTAGTCTTTTCGCATCTTGTATGCCCGCGACCGCTCTAACCGTGAGCTAACCGTGCGAACGGACGTGCCGTGTAAGAGACCACGCTACACGTGTGTAGCTGGTGCCCTGGGCTCGCGTAAAATCGCGAATTTAGAAATTTGTAATTAATATTAAGATTTAATAAAAGGTGTCTGTTTTGTTTTACTCAGTTTGTCGATAGTGTGCTTGCGGGCTGCCTGACCGCTTCCATACATTTGTACGCCACATTGATCCCCAGTAGCGTTACATACTATATAACACATCGTTCAATAAGTCCCGAGACTAACCCAGAGATGGTGCTAGTAGTACCGAACTGGCCACGTTTCCATAGAGTGCGAACCTTCACATGAAACGTGTAAAAATTTCACGTTGATCGGATCACAGACAGCAGAGTTATCGAGGTTAGAGTAAAGTCACTTTGTAATTTGTTTTAAAAATGGAAAAAAGCGAGTTTCGCGTGTTGATAAAACATTGTTTTTTAATGGGTAAAAACACCGTAGAAGCCCAGCAATGGCTTGAAAAATATTACCCGGACTCCTCTCCATCCAAACCAACGATTTGTTGTTGGTATGCTGAGTTTAAACTTAGTCGTACGGACACAAACGATGCGAAACGTTCGAGTAGGCCATTAGAAGCCGTTACACAGGAAAATATGAGTGAAGTGTTAAAAATTGTAATGAAAAATCGCCAAGTGAAGGTCCGTGAGATTGCAGAAATGACACAGATATCATCTGGAAGCGTATTTACAATCCTTTATGAAAAATTGAGCATGAAAAAGGTTTTTTCCAAGTGGGTGCCGCGATTGCTTTCAGTGGAACAAAAACAGCAACGAGTCGACGATTCAGAGAGCTGTTTATCGCTATTCACTCGCAATAAGAAGGATTTCCTGCGTCGATACGTCACCATGGATGAAACATGGATTACATCATTTCACTCCGGAGTCGAATCGGCAATCATCTGAGTGGCGCATGGCTGGCGAAAGCCGCCCAAAGCGTCCAAAAACGCAGCAGTCTGCTGGCAAAGTCATGGCGTCTGTTTTTTGGGATACACATGGCGTGATTTTCATTGACTACCTGGAAAAAGGTAAATCGATCAATAGTGATTATTATATTGACTTGTTGGTACGTTTAAAGGAGGAGATCGCAGCAAAACGACCTCAAATGAAAAAGAAAGAAATCCTTTTTTACCAAGACAATGCACCATGCCACAAGTCCATGAAAACAATGGCAAAATTGAACGAATTTGGCTTTGATTTGCTTCTCCACACCCCGTATTTGCCAGAATTAGCTCCCAGCGACTACTGGCTCTTTGCTGATCTTGAAAAAATGCTCCAGGGAAAAAAATTTGGCTCGAATGAGGAGGTCATTGCCGAAACTAAAGCCTATTTTGAAGAAAAGAGTAAATCCTTTTATAAACATGGTATAGAAATGTTGGAAAGGCGTTAAAAAGATTGTATCACTCTAAAAGGAGATTATATTGATGAATAAAAATGGTTTTTGAAAAAAATGTTGTTTTCGTTGTTAGTCTCGGGACTTATTTAACAATGTGTTATATACACAGTGTGTCCCATGGAAATTGGAACTTTTTCAAAACATCGATTTATATTGGCGCCACCTATTGGTGGATGTTAGCAATGGAAAGGTCCATTTTTAACTGACATCCTGTTAAAATTGTATGACATTTGGTTTAATGGAAACCAAAATATTGCGGTCAAAGTGACAGTGTGTTTGTGGCATCGGTCGCAAAATGAACTTCGAACAAAGAGCAAACATTAAGTTCTGTTTTAAACTCGGTAAATCCTTTACTGAGACGCATAATTTGCTGAAACAAGTTTATGACGATAATGGCTATCCCGTACCAGAGTGTATGAGTGGTATAAGCGGTTCCAGGAAGGTCGTGAAGACATTCAGGATGACGAACATCCAGGTCCTTCGAATACCGTGGTTACTCAAAGTAACATTTAAAAAGTGCGTAAATTTATAAAAAATGAGCCAAAATCTTCATTGCGATACATGGAAATGGAATTGAATATGTCCAAAAATTCAATTCATCGCATTTTGACCGATCATTCGAATCTACGGAAGGTGTGTGCACGCTTTGTTCTACACAAATTGACCGACTACGAAAAATCGCTCCGAATTCAACATTGTAAGGATTTGATTAAAGAGTCAAAAAAGGACCCAAACTTGAAATATTTAATTGTGACTGGTGACGAGACATGGTGTTTTCAATATGATTCCGAAACCAAGCGTCAAAGTGCTGAATGGAAGCACCCAACCGAGCCCAATCCGAAAAAAAGTCGTCTCGAAAAGTCAAAAGTGAAGACAATGTTGGCTTGTTTCTACGATTTGGAGGGTATTATTCATCCTGAATTTGTTCCATCTGGTCAAACGATTACTGTTGTGTTTTATCTTGGTGTTATGAAGCGTTTGCTCAGCCGTATTCGTTGTGTGCGGCCACAATACCGTGAAAAAGAGAGCTTGCGTTTATTGCATGATAATGCCCCGTCTCATCGATCGAACTTGATCACGGATTTTCTGAACAAAAATTCCATTTTAACCATCAACTATTCACCGTACTCGCCGGATTTGGCTCCGTGCGACTTCTACTTGTTCTCTAAATTGCACTTGCCTATGAAAGGAAAACGTTATGCCGACGTAGAGGCCATCCAAAGAGCGACGACCGACATACTAAAGTCGATGGATAAAAATGATCTCAAAGACTTATTCAATATGTCAATTGATCGTGCAAAATGTTGTATTGATGCGGAAGGAGACTATTTTTAAAAAAATAAATGAGATTTGCCGAAATATTGAGTTTTTGTCTTTATTTTGAAAAAGTTCAGTTTTCCATGAGACACACTGTGTATACATATATATATATAGCACAGTGTCGGCAAGGAAAAAGAAAACTATGTGATCCAAAACGAATGTAAAACGGCGTGAGAGGAGATCTGATGGTAACATAACACGAAATTAGTAAGCGGAAAAGCAGTAAATAGAAAAATTGATAAAAATAATAAAGCAGACAATAGGAACAATGAAATAAGTATCTTTAAGAATCACTTATGGCCGAGCAAGACGAATATTGGTATCTGTAAAGAAAAAGTGTATCTTGGGCGCACACAGTATCGAAAAGTGGTAAAATTGAGTTTCTGTGTTTTCGATTGTCAACATATATTAAATGATTTACCGTTAGATGAACAAGGGAAAATAGCAAAAACTGAAGAAGTAAGATCTAAGGCAACTCTAACTGTGTAACGGTAGACGAATTAATAAAGCTTGTCAAAAAAATAATAATTTGTTGTTAAAAAACAAAATGAAGAGAAAGAAGAGAAAATCAAAAAAAAAACGCGAAAATCGAAGTTAGAAACAGAAATTCCAGAAGTACTAGCAAACTTAGAATTTGATATCAACAGAAATGATTGGCAAAAATACGTAGACCGATTAGAGCAACATTTTATTGCAAATGATGTAAAGGAAAAAAGAAAGAAGGCAATTTTAGTCAGTAAAGTCAACGCAGAAACCTATAAAGGAATTGACAAAATTTGTCAATCGAACAAACCAGGTAACAAAACATATGACAAAATAATAAAGTTAGTAAAAGGATATTTAACCGGTAACATATTTAGTGTATCCTTTACATATATAGTGCAAATTTTCGTTATTCAATTCAAAACGACAATAAATCTATTAATGAATATGTGGTTGTTTTAAAAAACATGGCAAAAGAATTTAATTTTGCAAATTTGGAGGATTAAATTTCAAATCAATTGGTGACAGGACTTAGAAGTAAAGCAATCAAAAGAGAATAATTACAAATTTAAAATCCAAGGTACGAAAAAGGCATAAGAAGACCATTAGCAGCGGAAGCGGCAAATAAAGATGCAGAGTTATTTCAATTAAGCGAGCTAGTCCAGGAAAACAAGCCGAAAACAAGGCATAAAAATCAAAAAATTTCTATCCGCGATTTTTCAATTGAAATGTCTAAAGCAAGCTAATAAAAAATGTTTTTTATCGCGTGGGTCATGAACTGGAACCTGCGTTATTGTTTTTTTTAGACATTCAGGTGAAAAAATCGTTTATTTTGGTTTTTTCGATATTCTGAAAAAACTACAAGAGATAGAAAAAAATCGTTGCCTGACCAATTGTTTGTGAATCAAATACCTATAAAAGTAGACATGTTGAATTGCAATCGCTCCATAAACAAAGTTATTGTAATCGAAAGTCGAAAATGAGCATTTTTACAATTGTTGATAACTTTTAAAATATTCATCAAAATAATACAAAATTCTACCAGGTTGTGAGTTTTAATGTTCTTAAAATGTGTACAAAACGTAAACATAATTCGTTTGATATTTTTTGTATCCCGTTTTTGCAAAAAACGACCATTTTGAATCGGATGTACAGCTAGCTGGGCGATGACTAAAACGCTAATCTTCATCTCATTTTCTTCGGGTAGAAGGGTTGAAAATATTATCTACTTAAAAAAATGCAAGTTTTTTTAAATTTATTTATGAATAATCAATGAAGAAAAAGTGGTACTTTTTTCTCTTATAAACAATTTGAATATCTTTTTTGTTTCTTATTCAATTGATTAATAAAATATACCGTTGGAAAGCTTAGTTAGAAGCGCATTTACTTGAAAAAAGAGAACAGAAAATCGTACGACCAATAGAACCGAAGATAGCAAATTTTTTTTGTAGAAATCGCAGAGCCATTGTTTATAAACATTGAGCATTAAAATTTTAACTGAAAAAATAATATCTAACTTACTATCACCATTATAAAATCTTCGCCAACCACTAAAAAAATGAAATTTTTTAATTTTTTTTCCTTTTTTTATATTTTACCAACTAATGAATTTATTTTACTGTACACTGAGATAGATAACAATTATTAAATAGCTTTATTTATTATTTATAACGATAAACAAATTTTGTACTTTTTTAATTTTAAAACAATGATACTTTCATTTTTAAAATTATATTTTACAAGGAGAAACATACAGGAATATTTTTTATCATATGGAAGGATATAAAATTACATTATACAATACAAAGGATTATATTATAAAATTATTTATTCATTTTCTGGTTTATTTACATTAACAATAATAAGAATATTTATATTACAATTAATAGTAATAAATCATACATTTTTTTTGCTGATAGGTTGCTTAATGTTAGTAAATTAAATTTAGTAAACAAGTAAACTAACAATATGTTTGTTTTTTCAAAGATTGAATTGCACTGTCTTTACTAACATTTTCTGTTTCGTAAATATCAACATCTGATTCGTCGTCTTTATCGTCATCGTCATCATATTCTATTACAAGAAAATCTATGGGGCTTTCTTGTACATCTTCTAGATTTTCTTCCGGAAGGCTGTCTAATTCTGGCAAGTCGAGGCTGTCGATGTCTACGTGTTTTTTGTCTATAATTTCTTCTATTGCGTCCATATTCGTGCATGTATTGGTGTCAAATTTATTGCATAACAAAGAGTATTGCAATCCTTTTTTTCTGCAACTGCAAGCTTTGGTTTTGCAATAATTCGGTCGGAATTAATGCAGATTTTGGGTAAATCGGAAGCAACTTTCCCGAAGAAACAGTCCAACACTACTCAGTTAGTTTTTTATTCCGACCTAACCACTGTTGCAGTTGCAGATACACTATAAAAGCATGTTGTTCTGCGCAACTTTCGGTCGGAAGCAAAGTTTCTAGTTTTGCGTACTTTTTAAACGCTGCTTTTAAGAAATTTATGTATCTAAGTTTATTTACATCAATATAAAAATCTTTACCGGTATACATTGACAAAATCATTTCAATTCCATTTCTTGCAATTATCGATCAATTTGCATTTTCTAAGTAGAAACTTCTTACAAGGTCTTGAAGTCTTTCATTATCTGCAAGAACTTTCATAAGCTTCTGTTTTCCTTGATTGTAAAAACAAGAGGTCGTATCGCAACCAGTCATCGCATGTAAAAATCCAACGAAAGTCTGTTACGCTTCTTGTTTAAAACTGCGACAACTATCAATTACATGGTCGGTTTCTTTTCCAGGTTTTAATAAATAAAAGCGATCTTGTGAAATCGCTCGTTCATATAGAATAACTAATAGATCTATGTCTTTGCCAACTATCCACGTGTTTTTATTATCATTTTTAATGCTAAGTGCGGTTTCAATAATTGAACAATCAGCATCGCTCTCAGCAATCTTCGTGATGTAACCGTGTTTGCTGAATTCGTGACAAAGTAGTTGTATTAATTGAATTTTATTTTTTTTTATGCTTAAAAATTGATTCTGAGACTGTGTTATTAGAGTATTTAAATTGAAAGAAACTTCGTAGCCCAAGTTTATGTTTTGGCGACACATTCTTTCAACGGATTTAGTGCACTTCGTCTCCAAACCTTGTGAGTATCCGTCAAACACAATCTAACATTTTTAATAATGATTTATAGTATAAGCAATATATCTATTTACAATTGTTTCAATTGTAGATTTACATTCAATTCAAAATTTTTATCTTTCACAGTGTAGAGTAAAATAAATTTTATAAGTTGATAAAATAAAAAAAAAAAAAAAAAAAAAAAAAAAAATTTAATTTTTAGTGGTTGGTGATGATTTTATAAGGGTTAAACTAAGTTAGATATTATTTTTTCAATGAGCTACCCCGAATTGGAAAAAAAAGAAGGCTTTATGATGTCTAGTAGCCGAGATATTTAAAATTGTTCAAGCGCACTCCAATTTGAAGTACTGTTTTCGGTTTCGGAGCATGAGAGCGAGATTCCCCCCCCCCCCCCCACCAAGACTCCTCAGCGATCTTTTATCGCACACTCTCACTTTGACCAGCACTCATACTGTTAATTTTGCATTAATTGAGTCGACTATATTATATAATACAGTTCAAAGCTTCATAAACGAACTGTTAAAATTTTAACGCTTAATGTTTATAAACAATGGCTCTGAGATTTCTAACAAGAAATTTGTTATCTTCGGTTCTATTGGTCGTATGATTTTCTTTTCTAGTAAATGCGCTCCTTAATGAGCTTTCCAACGGTATAATTTATTAATCAATCGTATAAGAAACAAAAAAGATATTCAAATTGTTTATAAGGAAAAAACGTACGACTTTTTCTTCATTGATTATTCATAAATAAATTTAAAAAAAACTTGCATTTTTCTAAATACATAATATTTTCAACCCGTACGAAGAAAATGAGATGAAGATTGGCGCTTCAGTCATCGCCCAGCCATCTGTACATCCGATTCAAAATGGTCGTTTTTTGCGAAAACGGGATAAATAAATTCAATTTTACAAGAACTATCAAACGGATTATGTTCATGTTTTGTACACATTTTAAGAACATCAAAACTCACAACCTGGTAGAATTTTGTACTATTTTGATGAATATTTTAAAAGTTATTAACAATTGTAAAAATGCTTATTTTCGACTTTCGATTACAATAACTTAGTTTATGGAGCGATTGCAATTTAACATGTCTACTTTTATAGGTATTTGATTTACAAACAATTGGTCAGGCAATCATTTTTGTCTATCTCTTGTAGTTTTTACAGAATATCGATAAAACCAAAAAAAAACGATTTTTTCACCTGAATGTTTAAAAAAAACAATAACGCAGGTTCCAGTTCATGACCCACGCGATAAAAGACCTTTTTTATTAGCTTTCTCTAGACATTTTAATTGAAAAGTCAAGGATAAAAATTGTTCGATTTTCAAATGCTTGTTTTCCTGGACTAAGCGACGAAAAGATGAAGTATTGGATAGAAAAGACAACGGAGGAAACAGGAATGGTGACTATTGGAATGGGCTGGGTTCAACCAAAAAACTTGGTAGTAATAATCTGACTTCAAGGGAAAACTTTAAGCATGGACGCCGACCTAAGACCTTGACTATTAGAGTCTAACTTTGACTATCATGAAACCAAGAACAAAGCGTGGAATTTGATCGTTACGGTAAGCAAAATTACTTTGCGCGCGAGTGCAACATCGAAAAAAATGTGTCATTATTGTAAGCGACGCGGGCATTTACAAAGAATGTGCAGAAATAATGATAAAGATGAGCCGAAACAACGTAAATATGATAGTAGTCATGCGAAAGTCTTATAAACGAACCCGCACGACAAAGAGATTAGAGATTTTTAATAAAGAAAGAATCAAGCCACAATCAGCATTTAAATTAATAATGAACCGATTTGTATTGAAGTAGATTCAGAGACAGTCATGTCTGTTATACCGATTGCCAATAAAGAAAAATATTTCGGTAATATAAAAGTAGATGAAGCTTATATTCTAGCAAAAAAATTATAATGAATCAAATATTCAGTCAACTTGGGGAATTTACCGGTTATTGGGAGAGCGTAATTAAAAGCCTTCAGATTATGGCCATTATTTAAGAATTTGAAACTTAATAAAGTAAAACACATGAGCAGTAAGAACGAACAATTGAAAAATATCTTAAGGAAACACGAAGAGATATTTTACGGTAAAATAGGGTAATTAACAAAATCAGACGTTAAATTACAACTAAAAGATCATAATAAGCCGAAATACTTATCACCAAGAACTATGCCCCTTTTTATTATAAGAACGCGTTAAAATCGAATTAAATAGATTAGAAAACGATGGTATAATAGTATCCGTAGAATCATGCGAATGAGCTACTTTTATAGAGCATGTATTGAAATCGAACGTCGAAGTGCGTATTGTACAGATTTCATAACGTTGAACCCGCAGTTAATTACGATAAAACATCCAGTACGAAATTTCGATCATGCGGTACCAAAGTTGCAAGTAGGTAAACAATATTCGAAAATTGATTTGATAAATACATAATTGCAAATGCTTGTAAATGATAAGTCATCAGAATTGTTAATGAGTAACACGCACAAAAGGTTATTTCGATATAAATATATGGTATATGGTTTAAGTTTAAAAACAGGGATTTTTCAAATGCACATGGAGGAAATTTTTAAAAGTATTCCGGTGATAGTGATCGTAATTAACGATACAGCAGTAACAGGTAAGACGAACGAAGAATATTTATAAAATTTAGATCGAGTTTTAACGATAATAAAAGGTACTGGCTTAAAATTACGAATCGATAAATAAAAATTGTTAAGAAAGTCATAAATTATGTAGGATACAAAATCAATTAGAATAAAATCAGTAAAAATAAGAAATATCAAGCTATAAGTGGAATGAAAGCTCCAGGAAATCACAAAAAATTACAACTATTACTTGGTAAAATTAATTATGATTGTTGATAATTTAAAAATCGATTGGATATTCTGTCACCATTATATAAACGTAATAAAAAAGATAAATTTGTATGGAGGGATGAATGTAAGTGAGGTTTCGGAAATACAGAAATTAGTTGAAATAGATAGTCAGTAATTTTCATTTAGAAAAACCGATAATATTAACATGTGTCGCATGACTAAAAGGGTTAAGTGCAAATATTAGTTAACCGTATGATGACGAAGAAAAGTCTGTAATTAAAAAAATTAAGTAAGGCGCAAGAAAATTATTCAAGTCAATAAAGAAGTTGCCGTGATAATATTCGGAGTAAATAAATTTTACGCTTACGTATTCATTAGACATTTTATTTTGAGAACGGATAATAAACCACTTTATAGAATTTTCAGTCCAGAGAAAGGTATACCGAAAATGGCATCCAATAGATTGCAAACTTGGGCATATTTTATAAAAGCTTCTTATTAAGAGTTCCAGTGTATACAAACAAATGAAAATATCGTATCAGATACTTTATCAAGTATGCTATACATGTTTATATTATAAATAAGTAACACGAAAAACTGTAAAAGATAAGGTACTCGAATTAATAAAATGAATGATAATCTAGGGTTGGTCAGACCAGAAGCAAAGAGATTTTCTTAATGTAATTAAACCGTATGCAGTGAGAAAAGATAAATTATCATGAAAGAAAGGTTGTATCGTGTGGGCTCAAGGAGTTGTAATTCTAACTTAAATGCAAGCACACATTTTAAAATAGTTACATCAAAATCGTTTCAGAATTGCAAAAACGAAAAGCGTAGCGAGATCAATTGTATGGTGGCTGAGTATAGATAAGCAACTAGAAGCAAAAGCTAAATTTTCTAAGTATTGTGCTGAGGTAAAAAATGCACCGAAAAAGGTTATTTTATCACCATAATCGTGGCCAGAAAGACTGTGGCAGCGGACTCATTCAAATTTTGACCGACCTTATTTTATTCATACATATTTATATGTTAGTTTATGAATATTCAAAATGGCCCGAAGATTTTGTAGTAAAAAATATGTCGACATCAGCTACATTTGATTTATTTAAAAACTGTTTACCAGTAACAATATTTACAGACTCTGATACACAATTTACTAGTAAAGAATGTTGAAAATATTTTAAAATATTAGAAATTAAGCTTACGTTTTTAGCACCGAAACATTCTACGAGGAATGAGGTAGCGGAAAATTTTGTAAAGACGTTCAAAATAAAATTAAAAGCAATTATTAATAGTGATCGTGTAAATGTTAAAACAGCAATGCAAACCTTATTATTCTCATACCGAACAACCGTTCATAGCACAACGGGTGAATTACCAGCAAAATTGATGTTCAATAGAGAATTGAGAACCACTTAACAATTATTACGTCCAGATGTAAAAACATCGGTTATCTTAAAATTAGAAAATCAGGTAAGAATTTATAAAGGTAATCATAAAAATTCTTTAAGTGACGTAAAAATAGTAACGTAGAAATTATTCTTCAATGAGTAAAGGAAGAGTGGTCGAGAAAGTTTCACCACGAAGCGTAAATTTTAAATTTGATGGGGAGGGAATATATAAGCGACATCCAAATCAAATTATAAATTGGGAAAGTAAAAAGGAAATTATAAATAGAAGTATGATTGACATTAAATAATAATCTGAACAACGTGAAAATCTATCTAAGGAATTAAGACAATCTGAACGAAAGAAAATACGTACGGTACGGTTCGAAGCTTAATGTACTATAATTATTTAATTATAGATACTGTGTTAAGATTTATATTAATAAGAATGTAAATAAAGAAAATAAATCCATGGAGGAACTAGTGTATGTGTACAAGTAAGCACGACGAGTGCTAAGTTGTAACAATATATTAAAAGGCTTGACGCACAGTCAACCAGTACATGCGAAACTATGAACCGAGTCAGTTCTTAACCCAATCCTCTCCTACTGCTTTGCATAGATACGGGTATTTTTAAAAGAGATTTTTATTTAAATCAATTACTTACACATACGTGATATTTATCGCGTACTTCTTATGTGCGAAAAATCGTTTTCTCACAGTGATTTTATTTTTATCTGTCTATAGTAATTGCCTACTTATATCAGAGCCAAGAATGCAATAGATTAACGTATAATAAAATAGAACTATTTAATGACGCAAACTCGCATTATTAAACGGATGATTTCTACTAATATTAGCAAAAAGAAAATTATCTATTTTAAAAAATGACCTTTAAGAAACAAAAGTTGGGCCACGATGTAAAAATATTTCATTTATTGATACTTTTTTTTTTAGAGGGAGTACAAATTAATTTGGTTTCTTTTTTTGCGGTCAAAAATCAAAAGTCAAATTTATTTTGAAATAAAAAGAATTAAAAGATTAATCAAAGTATCGTCCATCGCTAGTTACTACTTTTTTCCACCTCTCAGGCAATTTTCGAATTCAATCTCGAAAAAATGTTTTATCTTTTGAGGTAATCCAAGTTAGGAGCCAATTATCGATTTATGCGAAAGAAGTGAACTGATGACCGACGAGATCGTGCTGCATCCTTCAGAACAACCAGTAATCAAAAGGAGCAATATCCGGAGAATACGGTGGGTGCGGCAACATATCCTACTTGAGCGTTTCCAAATATTTTTTTACGACTTTTGCGACATGAGGCCGAGCGATGTCATGCAGAAAAATAACTTTGTCATGTCTTTCCTTGTATTCCGGCCGTTTTTCTCGTAATGCACGGCTCAAACCAATTAATTGCAGCCTATACCGATCGGCCATTATGGTATCGCCAGGTTGTAGCAGCTCATAGTACACAACACCCTTTTGGTTCCACCAGGTACACAACATGATCTGTGAACCATGAATATTCGGCTTTGGTGTTAATGTTGAGGTCGATGGCAACGATTGACCGGGCATAGCGTAATATTTTTTCTCTTGGGGTTATCATAGAATATCCATTTTTCATCCCCAGTAACAATTCTATGTAAAAAACCCTTTCTTTGTTGCCTTTGAATCAGCTGCTTGCAACAGAAAAATTGCCTGTCAATGTCTCTCGGTTTCAGTTCATAAGGCGCCCAGTTGCCTTGCTTTTGAATCATTTCCATGGATTTTAATCGTACAAAAACTGCTTGTTGAGTTATTTCCAATGATTCTGCAAGCTCTTCTTGCGTTTGACTCGGATCTTCATCGAGTGATGCCTCCAACTTTTTGTCTTCGAATTTTTTTGGCTATCCAGAGCGAGGCCTGTCTTCAACGCTAAAATCTCCATTCTTAAAACGTTGAAACCATTCCCTTCAAGATTTATCAGTTGGAGCATTGTCACCATAAACTTCCACAATCATTCGATGCGCTTCAGCTGCACTTTTTTTCCAATTAAAACAGAAAACTAAAACGTCCCGCAAATGCTGCTTAGTTAACACAAAATTAGACATATTTAACCCAGTTAAGAACAAGATTTTTATAAAACTCGAAGTGATATAAACTGAATATTATTGACAGATGCCTAACCTCTCTGAAACTACCGACTTTAGCTGATGCTATTAAATATTCATAATAGCCAGGGCCATCTTTTGAAAACGGGCCGAACTAATTTATGCTCACAATATATTTTAACATAAAAATCTTAAAATAAGCAATATCTTCTTCATATCGTTTCTTTGGAATTGCAGCTATTACAGTTGTTATATAGGCTATTGTGAATAATTGTATTATCCATGATAGCATACAATTTCATTCGAAAGTAATCCATAAAGAGAACTATCGTATTTATCCATAACATTTATAAATTTTTAATAAATTTATTATGAATTTATAAATCTATTACATTGAATTGAATTCAACCCTTCCAACTTCAAGAAGCGACGCTTCGCTGCCCTGTTTGCCCGAGCAAAAAAGTTCTCGAGTGCCAAGGGTTAATTAACACCGTTATAATAGGTACAAAATATTTTATACTAACATCTTATAATTCATTTTTTTTTGCTTTCCTTTTCTTTGCTTATGTACTTGCATATAGAACGTTTCCTCCGGTTAAATTAAAAAGCTTGAAAAATGTGTAATAGCTTCAAATTTTTGTATTATTGTAAGCTTCAGAATGTAAGTGTCAAAAACTGAAAATATACAAAAAAATAAATAAAAAAAGGTATTCGAAATTTTGTTTCTCTATTAGATACATTACATATATTACACCAAATATGTAAAACAAATTTTAACTCCCTAGCAGGGATAGAACAACCCTATATTAAGGATTAATAGTAAAAAATGCGGAAAGTCTATTTCAAAATTGCAAAAAGTGTACTCAAAAATTTTAACTTGCCAAATTCATTATGTTTAATGTGTCTAATACACAAAAAATCTCTTAATCCCCGAACAAGAACACCCCTAAAATAAGGAACGATGGTTTAAAAATATGAAAACAAAATTCTCCTTGTCACCAATGTAATTTTTTAAAGAATATTATAACACGTAGTTAATTGTATTCTTCTTCATGCGAGTAATTATAAAAAAATAATTTCTTAAAATAAGCGGACATTCATAAGTTAAGGGGCACACCTAGTGTGAAATTTAGAAAAAATCGATATTTTTTTTGTTTTTTTGCATATTTCGATAGTTTACACCTTTAAAAATAACATACTAAAATTTTAAATGAATATTTCAAATAGTTTTTGAGTAACAGTCTTCTAAAGTATAACCGCTCACGGATTAGACAATTACGTTTGCTGCGGGGCCCCCCAGAGTTATTGTTTGGGCTTTGTTGCCATCGTAAGCCATTATAATACGATTACAATTTCTGTTGTCCTCAAAGTATACAGAAATGTATAAAATAGATCTGCCCTTGAGGAATTTTTCGTTTATAACTACGTCGCATGTTTACGGAGCCAGATATATTCAGTTTTACTGTGACCGTTGTATTGAGCACTTCGTAAGTTTTTTAGCAAAAATGAGTGGAAAACCTCTGTATTCAAACCAAAAAGATACTAAAAACGCTCCCAGACGTTGATCAGTTTCACGGAAACGAAAGTTTACGGGAAACCAACATACATTCGAGCAGTCTACCGCGAATACCAGTACGCCCGCTAAAAAACTATTGAAAAGTGAAGATGAAAATATTGTGATTGATTCAACTCATGGATATTGCATTATCCAGTTTGTTTCGGTTTTTTATGCAATTAGTAATTTAGTAATGTGTATAACTTGTAAAAGAAATGTGACTTTTAATCAAGCAAGTCCGCGAGGTTAGGCTTCAAAATTGCAGTGATGTGTGAATGCGGTGTTTCGTACATTCATTCCGGGCCTATGATTAAATATGGATTTGAAATAAATAGACGTTAAGTGGCTGTGATGCGACTCTTAGGTATAGGAATAAACGGAATTAATCTTTTTTGCGGTTTGATGGATTTAGCAAGTAAATTTTATCATCAAACTTTCGCTGGATGCTACACGAATTTATGGACAGTAGCTGAATCTGTTTGTAAATTCAGTATGCAAAGAGCTGTTGAAGAAAAAAAAAAGCAGACATTAGAGACAAAAAATTCAGAGACAAATTTGACTGTTTCGGGAGATGGCACGTGGAAAAAACGTGGCCATACCTCACGTTTTGGTGTGGTAACTCTCGCAGGAAAATATTGTAAAAAAATCGTCGATTCGTGTGTAAAGTCGACTTACTGTCAGAGATGTGTCTTCTAGAAAAATAAAGAAGACAGCGATCCTGAAGCTTACAAAGAATGGCTCTCACTTTACGAAGATGATTGCGACATAAATCATAAAGGAACAGCTTAAAAAATGGAAGTCGAAAGTGTGAAAGACATGTTTGGTCGCTCGATTAGTGAATACGGTGTGAAATAATCGCGGTATAATAGTGATGGTGATAGTGCCACATATAAAGGATTATTAGATTTGAATCTGTATGATATTCCTGTAGAAAAACTAGACTGCCATCTACATGTTAAAAAAAAAATGGGATCACGATGCCGTAATTTGAAGAAAGCCGATAAGAGCTTCGAAAGAAAATGTAAAACCACGCTAAAATTAACTGTTAACTTAATTGATAAACTTCAGAAGTATTACGGACTAGCGATCATGCGACATCAAGATAATGTATTTGAAATGTATAAAGCAATCTGAGCTACATTTCGTCATTTGAGTTCCAGTGATAAGAATCCAAACCATGAAAGCTGTCCAGAAGACGCAGAGAGTTGGGGTGCTTATCGCCGCGCGAAAGCTGAAGGATTGAACTTGACTAAGTTCAAGCACGATTATCTCTCACTGAATCCGAAAGTTTAAGAAGCTCCGAAACCAATATATTAAGTTGCTGCAGATGAAATGGCCGTTTTAGTAATAAATTTTTAAACAGCTGTAACTTTTTATGAAGATAATTTATTTAGTCAAAATAGATACCAATAGATGCAACACACATTTCCCAACGACATACAAGTACATTTATTCCAGTTTTGTAGAAGTTCGAATTTCTGTTCCGAAGAAACTCCTCAGAGGCATTTTTGACAGCAGCTTCATTATTAAATCTTTTTCCTGTCAAAAAGTGATCCAAATGTTTAAAGAAATAGTAATCTGTTGGTGAAAGGTCTGGTGAATATAAAGGATGAGGAAGAGTCTCATAGCACAACTCGTTTAATTTTTGGACCATTATTCTCGATACATGAAGTCATGCGTTATCATGAAGCAGTATCACTTCATCCCTGTTGACAAGTCTAGGTCGTTGGACTATCAATTTCTGATGCATTTCATCCAGTTGAGCACAGTATTTCTCAGCATTGATGGTTTTGCCAGGTTGCAGGAACGAATAGTGGATAACTCCCGTTACAGACCACCAAACAGATACCATTATTTTCTATGGATGAAGGCTTGGTTTCGGCATGTGTCTTAGCGCTTTATCGGCATCTAGCCATTGGGCCGATCGGCGACGATTATTGCATAAAATCCACTTTCCATCGCAGGTCACAATTCGGTGCAAGAACGGTTCCTTTTTGTTGCGGGAGAGAAAAGAACTTGAAATCTCTATTCGACACGTCATGTTTTGCTTAGTAAGATCATGCGGAACCCATTTGTCAAGCTTTTTCACTTTTCCAAGTTGTTGCAAGTGGCGGCAAACTGTCATATTGTGAACGCCTAATTTCTTGGCAAGAGCCCTTATGGTTTGGCGGAAGTCAGACTCCACTAATGCACGCAGCTCGTCGTTATTGATCGATGGTCGTGGGTGTCCACGTGGCTCATTTCCAAGGTCCATATCTCCGGATAGAAATTTTTCGAACCACCGTCGAGTGGTTCGTTCGCTAACTGCATCAGGCCCAAATGCGCTGTTGATATTCCTGGTTGCTTCCGTTGCGTTGTGCTCTAATTTAAATTCGTATGGTAAAAGTAGCCGTTTTTGATTCACTCTCATGTTCACTTTCTCTTTTTGTTTTTACGATCACTATGAAGTGCAAAACAGAAATGACTCCATAAACCAAGGCAGCAGTATTTATACTTCAATATGTCATATCATTTGCGCCGCCTTGTGCCAACATAATACACTAAAATTTCAGCCAACTTTATTTCATTGCTAAATCGGCCATTTCATCTGCAGCAACCTAATATGAGGACTTGTCTCGGCGTTAATTGCTTGATAGATGTAAGGGTAATAATACCCAGAATAATAACGAAAGCTACAATGGTTTACTTTGAATTGTCAAATTACTTGGCTACGTCAATGTTCAATGACGGTGATTCATCAATCCTTAAAATATTTAATGTGATGGGAGAGATAATTGGACCTGCAGCAAGAGATCGTGCTGCTAGCAAAGATAAAACAAGACTACGAGTAGCAGAGCATCGCCAACAGGCTGCCACGAAAGAGGGTTGATCATCTCGAAGAAGTGCTTCAAAAGCCCAGCAGGCGGATTATGAAGAAGATGAAGGTGAATTGTATAGGCCTGGAATAGCAGATTATCTGTCAGTATGATTTTAATCTATTAAAACAATGAAATCAATCATTTTATCTTTGAACTTGATTTTCTCCAAACTGAGATTTTTAAATTTGCTGCTATAGTAACTCGAAGAAATATCATCCGATCGCTTTGATTGTCTTTTCTGCTTATTTCATATATATTTCTCTGTACAATGACCCTACATTTTTTTGATTGTATGAAAAATGTAATTTTGGCGGCTCAAAAATCAACCGATTTTTGAGCGGAATTCGACATTTTTTTCAAAACTCTGCCATTTTGTTGAATTTAATTTCTTTTTACTATCGTGGGTCATTGTAGAGGTAATATCTTCTAGTTTAATAATCTTTTTGTGGTTTTATTTTAGCCACGCCATTTTTCTTTTAGAGACTTGGGAGACAGCGAATAACTTGCTGGAAATTAAACTTTTTTATTTGAAAATTTTAGTATACTGTCTGTCAAAGTACCGGAAATTTTAAATTTAAACAACATTTTTACGTTTAATAATCAAAATTTATTGGGTCACCTTTAAAATAGGCTCCATTTGCTCCGATACATCTATGCCAACGGCACTTCCAATCATCGAAACATTTTTTATAGGCGCTTTCCGGGATGGCCTTCAGCTCGTGCGCCGAATTCTGTTTTATGGCTTCAATCGACTGAAAACGGGTGCCACGGAGCGGCAATTTAAGTTTTAGAAAGAGGAAGAAGTCACAGGGAGCCAAATCCGGCGAATACGGTGGTTGTTCAAGCGTGTTCGTTGAGTTCATAGCGAGAAAGTCGGTCACAATCGTAGCTCGGTGAGACGGCGCGTTATCGTGTCTTGCGGCCACCTTTCTCATGCCCAAAATATCAATTAAAATCGTACGCGTGGACTCGTGGGATATCTCAAGTTCATGTGCAATCTCTCTCAAGCTGGTATGACGGTTTTCAAGCACCATTTTCTTAATTTTATCGACGTTATCTGCGGTCGAAGCCGTCGATGGGCGTCCGGAACGAGGCAAGTCTTCGACGACTTTACGACCCTCCTTAAAGGCTTTGTACCACTTATACGCGCGGGTTTTCGATAGTGCTTTATCACCAAAAGCCTTTTGCAACATTTTCAGTGCATTGGCACACGAAATCTCATTTGCAGCACAAAATTTTAGACAAATTCTTTGTTCAACGTAATCACCCATTGTAAAAAATCGGCACGCACTATTGACATCGACTGACTTAACCAGCTACTGTAAACACACTCGATGACAGATTCCGCTCAAACTTGGCATAGTCATCAAGGACAGTTATATCAACATAGAAAAAAAAAATTTTACCTGCCTAAATTGCCCCGCCAGATTTAAATCGACAATTCCCGGTACTTTTTTGATAGAATGTATATTCATTAATTATGTATAAATATATTGTCAAAATTTTGAAACATTTCATGCAGTAGTTTTCTCTAAAACAAATTCCAAAAACCACCTTTTTTTAAGGCGGTCTCACTAGGTGTGCCTCTTAAGAGTTAATTGTGTAAAAACCTAAAAAAAAAAACTCTGGAATATACTAATATGCAATTTCCAGAATCTTTTTAGCTGTACACAATCTCCTATAAGAAATCTACTGTGACTTAATAATGAGCCCATTAGGAGCCATGGATCACCCTTCAATTAATGGTTGATTGTGTAAAAAAGTTCAAAAAGTTCTGAATGAAGCAAATGCATTAATAGTTTCCAGAAATTTTATTGCTAAGTATATTGTATTCGATGCGATTATAAAAAAAATAATGATTATAAAAAAACTCGATATGATTATAAAAAAAAATAATCAAACCTCTGAGAAATGCGAAACGCCCCTAACACAAGTATAAAAATATTTAAAAAAAAATTGAAGCTCTGTGCGTCTTATAGGGTTGAGACTGTGTTTGCTTTAAGGCGGCAAAGTTCATATTTTTTCTACACAATGCGGGTAATCGTAACAAAATTAATCAACTCCCTATGAAAGTTGTTTGCCTTTATTGTACGCATGGCTTAGTACTCTCATGAAATAATAAAATAAAGTTGATACTTTTGCATTTGTTCGACGTGCGAATGCGTTAGAAAAAATCAAATAAAGGGCCCTTATTAGGCGACGATAGCGGTCAGACTAACAAGTGCGTGCGGTGCGTTCATCTAGTTCCCTCGGAATTCTGTCTTAGCCGCGCCTATTTTTTCGCTGTTTTTTCAGAAAAATCTGATCATTTATTTCACAAAAAAAATCGACTCTTCGTATACATTAACGCCAATAATCAACAAACGATGAATCTTGAATAATATTAAAGCCCGCTGTTGGCCACTCTAGCACCTGCAAAAATGAACGAAAATTAAAGAACGATAAAGTGTTATAAAATATATGAGTGTAGTCGGCATCTGACCAACAATCATCGCTAAAAATCAAAAATTAACAAAATGGCGGGCATTTGAATTTTTTTTTTCATTACTGAGTTTTTTTTCACTCTTTAAAGTATTCTAAAAATAAAAATAATGCATATATCATCTTGATTGTAGTCCACTTTCCGATAAATACTTTAACAATTAAAAAAAAAAAAAAAAGGCGATCCATCGAGTAGTTTTTTAGTAATCGTGGCCAACAGTTCAAAAAACGTGGTTTCGAGAAAAACGCGTTTAAAGATTTGATTAAGGATTAATCTGTGTTAACATCGGTCTCGTTTTTGTTCCATAGCTTTTAAAAAAATATATATACGACCAAACGGTTTTGGGAATATATTCTACACGTAATTAACTACAAAAAAATGTAAAAAAAGAAAAATCGATTTTTTGGTTCAGAAAAAGGTAAACCTCCCCTTAATGTAATGATATTGCACTTGAATGTGCTTTGAGTTTTTCGCGAAGTTACCAAATTTTGCAATCATTATGGCGCTAGAGTTATCTTCATAAATATTTATTGGTTTATCTATGTTTAAATTAAATGATTCATTTAACATATTTCTCAAAAATAAAACTTCTGACATGGCAGTATATTCTGCAAAAGTTGAGCACTTAGTTACCGCATTTTGTTTACGTGTTTTCCAATAGATCAAATTTCCGTATAATCTAATTACAAATCCAGTTGTAGACTTTCGGTCAATGTTATCGCCTGCATAGTCTGAATCAACCATACAGTCCAATGGCTCATCTTTTACATTGTCATCAGAATAGGTTAATTTTAAGTCTTTAATTTTGTACCGGTAATTTAAAAATTGTTTGGGCATATTTAAAATGTGTTTTATTATAACAGCTTTGGAATTTACTTAAATAATTAACACTATAAGGTCTTGTACCTGTACTGATATACAGCAACATTAGGTCTTGTACCTGTACTGATATACAGTGTGTTCAAAAAGTCCCAGTACGGCTAAATAATTTAAAAAATAATAGTCCTAGAGAAAAACTTTCCATACAAATTATTTAAAAAATTTCCTTAGCTATCGGGCGGTGACCTTGGCTTTGACCTTAAATTGGACCTTTAAGGTTGCTTGAAAGTTAAAATGATTTTCTTAAATGGGAACTCCTATTTTTAACACCAAAAATAAATAGAGCGACAAATATTACGTTCAAATATGTCCCTGATCATTTTTAAATTTTAACCTAGAATAAACATGGTAAGGGTCAAATTTGGAAATAATGGAGCTATTCCAAAGGCGGTTACGAAACAATAAAGAATTAATTTTTATTAGCAACCTGATGATAACCATGGGTTTAACCTCTAGGTTCATTAACATATATTTCTGACTTTACAGAACCCTTGACAACATCCATTTGTTCAATAAACAAACTATTTGCATAACAATAACTTTACAACAGTTTAAATCTATGTGGATCAATTATAAAGTCTCGGTAGACGCAGTCCTCTCATTTTCAAACGGTACATTACCCATTTTGCTTTGTATACAACTCGCACATTTCATATTAGTATTTTCTAGTTTTTCTGGTAATCCTTTTACTAATTTACCATTAACCAGCTTATTCAAATATTTAAAATTTACATGACCTAAGGCCCTATGCCACTTTTCTTTATCAGTCAATTTTACAAATTTCATTGTTTTCATTATTATAAAAGAAACTTTTCATAATATATAAACCATTAATTTTATCGGTGACAGCTATTAATTTTCTGTCTTTATTATAAATTTTTGCACTTTGTTCTCTAGCCACTATAGTGTTATTTTCTGTTATTTCAGAACAACTCAATAAATTCTTTTGTATGCCCTCTACGAAATAAATATTTTTCAAATTTACTTCTACTTCAGAATAGATTATTTTAAAAATCGTTGACTGTACTTAACTTTGTGGCTTTCAAGTTTTTTCCATCAGGAAATTTAACATCAATATGATTTCTTAGATCAACATACTTGCAAAAATATTCTTCTTTGCTGATGATGTGATTTGTGCAACCATTATCTAACAACCATTCTATTTCATTATTATTTTTATACTTGCTTTTGTCTGACTTATTGTCTGACTTAATCAGCTGTGTTGTCCATGATTCTTGCGAGGGATCCTTGTGCTGCTCGCTGGCTGAACTTCCAACTTGATGAACTTGACCTCTGCCTCGAGCATAACCTTGCTGAAATAAACCTCTGCTTGGGCTCCTTGATGATCCTCGTTGACCTCTTATATTCCATTGAGCTCCTCTGCTTCCGTTGTAGTGGGCTCCTCTTCCCTGGCTATGTTGAGCTCCTCTGCGATAGTTAATTCGGTGTATTTGCCAGCATTTATCCTGGTGATGTCCAGCTTGCCCACACTGGTAGCAATTCCCTTTCGTTTCAACATTAAAAGTACTTACATTGGTTTTCTTGTCGCTTTCACTTTTGTTTTAATTTACTTCTTTAATTTTCGTTTTGACACATTCAACAGTTCTTTGTTCTTCAGGCACTAGATCAATAAAATCACCAATATAATAGCAGCTTGGTGACAGTGCTTTTATTAGATATCGCATTTTTTCTTCTTCCGTCAATTTCCCACCAGCTGATTTCAACTTATTGCATGCTCTCTTAAACTTTTCGACGTTATTACGGTTGTTTAGTTTTACCTCTTCTAGTTTACCTCTATTAATAATTTGTAGAGATTGATTGAGTTGAGTATATTTTTTCCAATTTGGTTATTATCTCAAGCGTTGTTTCACATTCGCTGATAAACTCTACTCGCTTGTCTGACACAGCACTTGTCAAAATTGTTTTTGCTTTGAGATCACGTTTTCTCCAAGCAGCTTGATCGTATGTAGCATTTACTGTTCTTTTCGCAGGTTTTTGACACTCGTAGTATTTCAAAATATTCATAAGCCTGAATTTCCAGCTTGAAGAGTTTACTCTATCAAACACTGGAATATTCACGTCATCTATTTTAGCTTGCTTTGCCGTTTCTTCGCTTTCTTTAAATTCGAGACGTCTATCTATTTCAAAATTCGAAATCAACGTATTTTCTAATATCTTGAAAAACGTTCTCTTCAAGTGATTTTTATATTCTAATAATTCTAATAATTTTTATATTCTAATAATCTTAACTTCTTATACATGTGCGTAACCTCGAAATTTTCAATGATTTCTTACACCTGGATAACCTCAAAATTCTGTTTGTTTCACTTTATTATATTCAAACCATGGACTGCTACCATGTTGTTGTTATAAATAAATGTTGTTAAAAATGATATCAATTTTGATCCTTTCGGTATAACTTTATTATATTCAAACTAATTTACATCATTATTGTTGAAAAGCTAATGACAGACTCTGTGACTGCATGAAAATGAATTCCTTCATAGGAATTCATTTTTGCAACGCACGTTTTGTATTTTTGCAACGCATGTCTATCCGATTTTATTGTAAAAACATGACAAAAACCCATCGATAACAATAATCCATTAATAATCCGTGAAAAACTACTTTAGTCGTTTCCTGCTCAAGATATGAAATCTGCGCAAAACGACTTTAGTCGCTTCCCGCGCAAGATGCGTTAAGATATCAACTTAAAATTTGGCACATGTATGAGGGCAGTCCCAAAAGTACCCGACCTGACTTATGAATACATGTAGTTTTAAAAAAACAATTAATGCGATTGACAATACCACCTTTCAACAACTTAATGTGAAAAATTCATAACGGTACGTTTATTATTATTTTTTTTACAGACATCCAAAGTGAACGCTCTCAGTGAATTTGTAAATATGGAAAAAATTGGGCATCGTTATGTGATACAATACTTTCATTTGAAAGGTCTAAGTCCAACCGATATCAAAGCCGAGTTGGATTCTACTCTGGGGAAGTCGGCTCCTTCATTTACAACGGGCAAATATTGGGTTGCTGAGTTTAAGCGAGGTCGTACAAGCTGCCTAGATTAACACCGCAGTGGTCGACCAAGTGAGGTCACTACGTCAGAAAATGTGAAGAAAATCCACAAAATGGTATTGGATGACCGTCGACTAAAAGTGCGCCAGATAGCAGACATGGCAGGCATTCAAAAAGTGCTGTGCATCGCATTTTGACCGAAAATTTGGACATGATAAAGCTGTGCGCAAGATGGGTGCCGCGTTTGCTCACAATGGAGCACAAACAGCAACGTGAGGATATTTCCATCGAGTGTTTGACAATGTTTCGCAGTAATAAAGCCGAGTTTTTGCGTCGATTCATAACCATGGACGAAACATGGGTCCATCATTTTACACCTGAGACCAAGGAGCAGTCAAAGCAGTGGAGTACAAAGGGAGAACCGGCTCCAAAAAAAGCAAAGATAGTTCAGTCAGCTGGCAAGGTCATGGCATTTGTTTTCTGGGATGCGCGTGGAATAATATTTATTGATTATCTCGAAAAAGGAAAAACAATCAACGGCGCATATTATGCAGCCTTATTGCAGCGTTTGAGTGATGAAATCAAGAAAAAACGGCCCCATCTGACGAAAAAAAAAGTGTTGTTTCATCACGTTAACGCACCAGTCCACACGTGCGTCATTGGGATGGCTACAATCAATGAGTTGAAGTTCAAATTGCTTCCTCACGCACCCTATTCGCCAGATCTGGCTTCCTCGGATTATTTTTTTTTCCGAATTTGAAAAAATGGCTCGTTTTAAAAAGATTTGCCAACAATGAAGAGGTAGAGTCTGCGGTTAATAGGTATTTTGAGAAGCTTGACGGTTCCTACTATAAAGCGGGTATCGAAGCTCTTAAACATCGTTGGGAAAAGTGTATCGAACTGAAAGGAGAATATGTTGAAAAATAAAAAACATTTTCGCAATTTTTTTACTGTTTTCTTTGTCGGGTCAGGTACTTCTGGGACTGCCCTTGTATCCTTTAACGTATTAGCCTTTGAATATACCTAAAAGTTTATATTAATTGTTACTAATAATTATTAATTATATTTTTATATCGATTTGTTTATAAAAAAAAAAATTGTAACTTTTCCTTGTTCAAATTTTCATTTGTTTTCTCGTTAAAAATAGGTACATACAAAGTAAAATAACTTATTTTAATGAAAACTTTTCATTGGTTGCTTTCAGTTGACTTCAAGGGACTGGGCAAATTAAAGGAGCCAAGTTTGAGCAGCTGTAGCGCAGCCATTTTGTTTTTTTTTCTCATAAAAAAATTTGTGAGCATACATTTAAACATCAATATCAATATGTAATTTCATTCAAAGTAATAAATACTCCCAGTTTATTGTAAAAAATTATTGAGAAATCTGTTGTATATATTTTCGCAATTAATGATGACTGCGATAGCTCGCATTAAATTATCCGACGGTAATTTTATAGAACGCCATTGAATTTTAAATGCATGCGCTACTGCACATTTTATCACAGAAAGTTTAGCGCGGCAACTTAATTTACCAACACAACCATATGCTATTCCAATCAGTAAAATTAACGGCATGAATACCGTTAAAGAAAGTTGTGAAAGCATGCATTTATTCGACATACAACGACTTTCAGAAGGTATTATCTTTTTAAACTGCCCAACAATTTAAAACTCCCCGAATCGCTATTTCACGTCCCGCACTCGAACGACATACTCGTCGGATTAGGAGCAACGCTATCTTTATTATCAATCAGACAGATTGATCAGACTTGTTGCACGACGATTGCGATCTCGTTGTACAGAAAACACGATTGAGCTGGACCGAAGCAGTCGAAATAGCTGATACAAATGTAAAGAGAATGTCATGTAAATTAAGTAAATATTCAATTCAATGATGCCTAGAAGGTCAATTGCGAAGAGCCTAATAGGTTAAACACAAGGCGAGATGAATGCGAGCGTTATATCGTGCGCTTACCGTTTCGCGCCGTAATATGTAACTTCAGAAACACAAAATCGAAAGCGCATAAACGTTTATATGGGTTACGCAGAAAACTTGACTCGAATCCAGTGTTGAAACATGAATACAAATGGAAAGAGTTTTGCAAGAATACATCGATTTAGGATACATGTCGTTAGCCGAAGAAAGCATAGATGAAGGATATTTTTTGCCGCATCATTCAGTTGTCAAGTCATCAAGTTCGACATCGATAGTGCGCGTTGCTTTCGATGAGTCGGCACAAGCGAGCTGCGGAAAATCATTACACGATCATTTGCTAGTCGGACCGACAATTCAAGATAACTTTTTCGAAAATCTGCTTAAATTTTGAATGCACAAGTTTGTGCTGCTAGTCGATATTGAAAAAAATGTATCGACAGATTTTCATTCATCCGGACAATCGCAAATTTCCAAAAAGTAGAGTGCGCGTCTTTCAAATTAACACCGTGACGTTCGAAATGTCATTCGCGCTGTTTTTGGCGGTACTAACGATTCAACAACTGGCCGATGACAAAGGCTCAAATTATCCAGTCGGAAAACGTATTTTAACACAAGATTCGTACGTTGAAAATTTAATTACTGGCGCAGACGACGTTCGAGAATCATTTCAAATAAGCAATCAAGTAATAACAATTTCAAAGCGTGACGGATTCAACATACGTCAATAGGCGTGTCGTCATTGTTGTATTAAGTTGCTGCAGATGAAATGGCCGATTTAGTAATAAATTTTTAGACAGCTGTAACTTTTTATAAAGATAATTTATTTAATCAAAATAGATACCAATAGATGCAACACACTTTTCCCAACGAGATACAAGTACATTTATTCCAGTTTTGTAGTCGTCCGAGTTTCTGGTTTGAAGAAACTCCTCGAAGGCATTTTTGACAGTAGCTTCATTATGAAATCTTTTTCCTGTCAAAAAGTGATCCAAATGTTTAAAGAAATAGTAATCTGTTGGTGAGAGGTCTGGTGAATATAAAGGATAAGGAAGAGTCTCATAGCACAACTCGTTTAATTTTTGGACCATTATTCTCGATACATGAGGTCATGCGTTATCATGAAGCAGTATCACTTCATCCCTGTTGACAAGTCTAGGTCGTTGGACTATCAATTTCTGATGCATTTCATCCAGTTGAGCACAGTATTTCTCAGCATTGATGGTTTTGCCAGGTTGCAGGAACGAATAGTGGATAACTCCAGTTACAGACCACCAAACAGATACCATTATTTTCTATGGATGAAGGCTTGGTTTCGGCATGTGTCTTAGCGCTTTATCGGCATCTAGCCATTGGGCCGATCGGCGACGATTATTGCATAAAATCCACTTTTCATCGCAGGTCACAATTCGGTGCCAGAACGGTTCCTTTTTGTTGCGGGAGAGAAAAGAACTTGAAATCTCTATTCGACACGTCAGGTTTTGCTCAGTAAGATCATGCGGAACCCATTTGTCAAGCTTTTTCACTTTTCCAAGTTGTTGCAAGTGGCGGCAAACTGTCATATTGTGAACGCCTAATTTCTTGGCAAGAGCCCTTATGGTTTGGCGGAAGTCAGACTCCACTAATGCACGCAGCTCGTCGTTATTGATCGATGGTCGTGGGTGTCCACGTGGCTCATTTCCAAGGTCCATATCTCCGGATAGAAATTTTTCGAACCACCGTCGAGTGGTTCGTTCGCTAACTGCATCAGGCCCAAATGCGCTGTTGATATTCCTGGTTGCTTCCGTTGCGTTGTGCTCTAATTTAAATTCGTATGGTAAAAGTAGCCGTTTTTGATTCACTCTCATGTTCACTTTCTCTTTTTGTTTTTACGATCACTATGAAGTGCAAAACAGAAATGACTCCATAAACCAAGGCAGCAGTATTTATACTTCAATATGTCATATCATTTGCGCCGCCTTGTGCCAACATAATACACTAAAATTTCAGCCAACTTTATTCCATTGCTAAATCGGCCATTTCATCTGCAGCAACTTAATACAATAGCGAAATATTGGGCAATTTGCCGGAGGATATGGTAGATTTACCATTTTCACAAAATCAGAGTCTAATTTTAAAAACGCTCGGCGTATCATGGAATGCATGTCGTGATAGTTTAATATACGATAGTACCGTTTGACTTAAATAAAATCATAAAACGAGTCATCTTATAAGCAATTCAAAAAATCTTTGATCCGCTTGAATTACTCGGTTCGGCGATTCTCGCCGCAAAACTAATTATGCAGGAGTGCTGGAAGGCAAAGTTTTTATGGAACGAGTTGGTTCTTGCAGCATTGTATTCATCGTGGACATCATTCGCAAGCCAAGTTTATCTTACAAATAATATTTGCATTGCCAGGCAAATAGTAATTGACAGATTTATTGACGTGCAAGTACACGGATTTTTTGGATGCAAGCAAAATAGGCTACGGTGCGTGTATATACATTCGCTTCATCAACCTACACAGTAAGGTAGCAGTACGACTTCTCTATGCAAAGGTCCGCGTAGCACCATTAAAAGATCTCACGATATCATATTTAGATTTGTGAGGCGCTTTAACACTCGCGCGATTGTATTGCGATGTAAATACATCGTGTAATTTGACACCAAGGAAGATTGATTTTTGGTGTGACTCAACAATCATTCTACATTGGTTAAAAAAATTTCCAGGATTTTGAAAAATTTTTGGAGCTAATTAAGTAAAGACGGTACAAGAAATAAGCATAGAAGCAGAATAGCAACTCGTTTGCTCAGAATATAATCACGCTAACGTGGGATCGCGTGGATAGTATCCAAGGAAGTTTTTAAGAAGTTCAACTTGGTTTGACAGGCCATCTTGGTTGAAATCGTCTGAGAAGACGTGGCCTCTATCATTCAAACTTCCAAATCAAGACATATCTGGAATAAAAAATGTAGCATGTTTCATCAATCAATTAAATGCAAATCAAATTTCCGATAGGTTTTCTTCTTATGATACGCTCGTCCACGTCATTGCGTATTGTTTGCATTCCTCAAACAAAAAAAAATATCGCGGCGGATTGTCCGCAGAAAAAGTTAATTCAGGAATTAGAATATTTAAATTAATGCAACAGCAGTGTTTCAAATAAGAAATGTATCTCATTTACAAGACAACAGAAACGAAGAGTAAAAATCTAGCATCGTTAAATCCAGTCATTGACGAAGAAGGCTTGCTGCGAGTTGGTGGATGGCTACAGCATTCACAATTTTCATTACAGAGTAAACATACGATATTATTACTGTGTCATCACTACGTCACCAATCATCTTATTTGCAGAACACACGAAGATTGTTATCACTCGGGTATACAATCGACATTGTATAGATTGCGTCATCGATTCTGGATTTTCGATAGAAAAAATCAAGTACAAAAAATCGTGCATCATTGCAAGCGACTCATACCATTTGAAGCGACACCCGTTCAATATCGCATGGGCGATTTGCCGAAATACAGATTAGAACAAGTGACTTTGTTTCATCATACAAGCGTCGATTTTTTCGGTCCATTATTTATTAAGGAAAAAAAACATCGCAATAAAAATCGTGTAAAAGTATACAGACATACATTTATATGCATGTCTATTAAAGCAGTGCATATCGAAATCGTAAGCGACCTCACGACAGAGAGGTTTTTAGCGGCATTTTGGGGATTTATAATGCATCAAAGCGACGCGTCGCACGTATATTCTGACAACGGCATAAATTTTGTAGACACAAATAATACGTTGCGTGAATTGTATGTTTCAACCGAGTCAAACGCATTTCATAAAGATGTAAATCATTTTACGCTATAAAATAACATATCGAGGCATTTTGACCACCTTCTTTTTCCGCTTTTCAGAGGTTTCAATAAAGCCGTAGTAAAATCGTTTAAACATGATTTAAAGCGCGTAGTAGAGAATAAATTTACATTCAAAGAATTAATCACATTAACAATGAAAATAGAATCCATACTAAATTCATGGCCACTCATCCTATTTTCTCAGATCCTAATAATCCTCTTACGCTCACTCCTGCGCATTTTTTAATAGAAAGGCCTACGACTATGCTGACCGAAGATAAATATCTTTATGTTTATAATAATTATTTATACACGGAAAAGAAAGAAGAGCCTATCCGGCGCATTTCAGGAGCCTTCGGCGTTCGGTGATTGGTCATTATGCGTGATCGCGCGAGACTTTAGGCATCGGTGAGCCGCGTAGGGAGAGATCGTCTCTAAGAGTGAGGTGTCACGAGTATTTATAAATGCACGAACTCGTTAGTTATCTCCCGGTTTACGGCTTGGAAGTAACTAAGCTTTCACTGCGTACGTGCATGAAAAATTCATAAGCCGTTACACATCACACGTCACACATTATAATAGCACAACAGTGCCTACATACACAGTATGTCGGAAAAGTTCCCGAACTTTTAAAATAAAAAATCGAAAATTACATCTAAAGAAATTTATTCCAGTTAACTTTCAACACAGTCCCCTTCCCTAGATATACACTCATTTGAGCGCTCCATGAGTGATTCGAAGGCTCTCTGGTACTCCTCTGAAGTTATCGCTGTGAGACGCTCGGTGCAAGCCACTTGAATACTCGGTACATCTTAAAAAAATCGTCCTTTCAAGGCCATTTTTAGCTTGGGAAATAGAAAAAAGTCTGCTGGAGCCAGATCTGGCGAGTATGGGGCGTGATTGATGCGTGGGATCTGATTTTTGGCGAGATGATGCTTCACAATGTTCGAAGAATGAGCAGGCACATTGTCATCCAGCAAACTCCACGATCCCAGTTCCTTGTACTCGGGCCTGATGCGATTAATCCGGCGCTTCAGACGTTTCAACACCTCTACGTAATACGCAGCATTTACGGTGGTGTTTGGGGGCACAAATTCTTTGTGTATCAGACCTTTGGAGTCAAAGTAAGCGATGAGCATCGTCTTTACCCGTGATTTTTGTTGGCGCACTTTTTGAGGCCTCGCACGGCCCGGACTGAGCCAAGCGGATGACTGGCGCTTCGTGGAAGGATCGTATTGAAAGCACCAAGTCTCGTCTCCCGTCACAATTGGGGTTAGAAAGCCAGGAGTGGTGTCGCAAGTCTCGATAAAATCTTGACAACATTGGATGCGAGTTTCTTTCTGCTCTGGTGTGAGAAAGTGCGGAACACATTGAGAGCAGACCTTCCTGCGGTTCATTTTTTCTTTCAAAATCAACGCGACGCTATCCTTGCTCATGTTCAGTTCGTCTGCCAACATTCTGAGAGACATGTGGCAATCCTGCTTTAGTAACGCGCGCACGTGAGCCTCGTTTTCGTCGGTAACAGCTGTTGACGGCTGGGCGCTTTTCTCGTCATCTTCTAACGACTCTCTACCCTTCTTGAACCAACTGAACCACGTGTAAACAGTTGTACACGACACTACACCTTCACCGTAAGCCGAATCAAACATTTTTTTTGTTTCCGCGAAAGTTTTTTTAAGTTTATAGCAGAATTTAATTGCGCCACGATGTTCAAATTTCTCATCCATCGTAGAGCTTCCACCGGGGTACTAAACACACGTTCACTCAAGCACGTCTATCTCGGCAACTAAAGAACGGATACTGGTGAAAAAATTGTCAGACGCTCCAGAGGGATGTAGCAACATAGTACCGGTGTCGTCCAAGAGGTGGCGCCACTCGTACAAGCGCTACAAAATAAGTTCAGGAACTTTTCCGACATACTGTGTATGACATACGCATTGATCAACAGATCGAAATGACGGAGCTCCTAAGCCGTTACCACGGTGCATTCAATGCATGCACACATACACATTATATCGGCAACATCAATACAATTTTAAATAGGCAAAAGTGTAACGCACACACATTCATTAAACAAGCGCCAAGAGCACACGCATACACATTTTTAATTGAAATTAAAATATATCATTAATTAATTAGTATTGAATACTCTTATATATTGATTTTAATACTATGGGACACTATAACTATAATATACTTTTCAAACAGCTCAGTAATAAAACTTTAAGAGTAAAATTATTATTTTATACTAATAAAAAATCATACTATTTAATGAGTTACTGATTTATTTCAAATGTAAAATTAATCAAATTGTGTATGACTCGTCATGCAATTTATAACTAAAATTAAAATTTTAATATTGGGAATAAAAATTAATTCTGTCCGTTTTTTGCGATCAAACATGCATTTATTTAAAAATAAGAATTAATAGATTAATCAAAGTATCGTTCATCGCTATTTACTACTTTTCCCCACCTCTTGGGCAATTTTCGAATTCCATCTCAAAAAAATGTCTCGTATTTTGGAGTGATCCAAGTTAGGAGCCACTTTTCGATTTATGCGAAAGAAGTGAACTGATGACCTGCCAGATCGTGCTGCATTCCTTGGAACAGCCAGTAATTAGAAGGAGCAATGTCCAGAGCATACGGTGGGTGCATCAAAATATCCCACTTGAGCGTTTTCAAATATTTTTTCACGACTTTTGCGACATGAGGCCGAGCGTTGTCATACAGAAAAATAATTTTGTTTTGTGTTTCCTTATATTCCGGCCGTTTTTCTCGTAATGCACGGCTTTAATGAATTAATTACAGCCTATACTGATCAGCTGTTATGGTATAGCCAGGTTGTAGCAGCTTATAGTACACAAGACCCTTTTGGTCCCACCAGATACACAACATAATCTTCGAACCGTGAATATTCGGCTTTGGTGTTGATGTTGAGGTCGATGGCAACGATTGACCGGGCATAGCGTACTATTTTTTCTTTTTGGGGTTATCATAGACTATCCATTTTTCAACCTCAGTAACAATTGCATTTGAAAAACTTCTCCTTTGTTGCCTTTGAATCAGCTGCTCGCAACAGAAAAATCGCCTCTCAATGTCTCTTGGTTTCAGTTCATAAGACACCCAACCGCCTTGCTTTTGAATCATTCCCATGGATTTCAATCGTAAAGAAACTGCTTGTTGAGTCACTTTCAATGATTCTGCAAGCTCCTCTTGCGTTTGACTCGGATCTTCATCGAGTAATGCCTTCAACTTTTTGTCTTCGAATTTTTTTGGCTGTCCAGAGTGAGGCTTGTCTTCAACGCTGAAATCTCCATTCATGAAACGTCGAAACCATCCCCTACAAGATTTATCATTTCGAGCATTGTCACCATAAACTTCTACAAGCATTCGATGCGTTTCAGCTGCACTTTTCTTCCAATTAAAACAGAAAACTAAAACCTCCTGCAAATGCTGCTTAGTTAAAACAAAATTGAACATATTTAACACAGTTGCAAAGAAGATTATTTTATGAAACTCAAAGCGATATATAAATTGAATATTATTGACACATGTCTAACCTCTCTGAAACTACCAACTTCAGCTGTTACTATTAAATATTCATAATAGCCAGAGCTATCTTTTGAAAACGGACCGAACAAATGTGTTCTCCCAATAGATATTAAGCGTTGCATAGCGTAATGGTGAGAGTGTAATACAAGGGTTTTGAGTTGGATTCCATGTAAGGTTAAAAAATTTTTCTGCGTTTTTTCTGTAAGATAAATTGTATTATACAATAAAATTTGCAAAAATAGAACTTTGCAAGAAAGGGAGGATTCTTGGAGGCGCATCGTCACATGTTAAGAGACGTAGGTCCACCATTAAACCCCCGGATCGAAAATGACGAATAAAGAGTGCGAAGGAAGGATGAAGGCTGCCAGTGAAGACCAAAACTCGCCGATTCTCAGCCGGAAAAGTGTTTGCAACGATTCTTTTGACTCAAAAGGAGTTTTACTCATTGATTTTCTTCACGATCAACAAACAGTGAATGTGGCCTACTATTGCCAGTTGTTACAGTCAGCGATATACGAACCTCCTACCGAAACAAAAGACGAGGAATACCCATTAGACAGGTCATCCTTCTCCATGATAACGTTATGCTGCACTCCGCGGCTCTGACAAGGGATAAACTGGAAGAAATGGGCTGGAAAACACTCGAATACCCACCTTATAGTCCATACTTGTCCCCCTGTAACTACTTTTTGTTCGCGCCCCTGAAAGAATCACTTGGAGGAAAAAGATTCAAAAGCAATGAAGAAGTCGAGAAGTACATACGCAATCGGCTGACAACTCGTCCTTAAACTTTTTATGAACAAGCAATATTCAAGCTTCCAAAACAGTTGCAAAAGTGTGAAGACAACGCAGGAGACTACATTGAGAAATGTTGTTGATATGGTTTGAGTATAATATTATTCAATACATGAATAAAAGAAAATTACCGCTTATGTTTGATTCACCCTCGTAGTACAAGGTCGCAAATAATAAAAAATGCATCTTTGGCGTAAAAAGGCTATTTTAAATAAGTATTAAAAGTAAAATAAAATACCACTGTGTTAAATATGGCTCAAAAAACTTTAGATCTCAACAGTTTGACTTACTCTAGTCTAAAAAGAAGCTTCTCTCTACATTTATTGGCAACACAAATGATATTAATACCAATTCTACACCCCTATCTTCAACCGAAATAAGAGAATGGAGAATTAATTTATTAAGCTACAATTGCTAATTTTTGACTAATTCAGTAATCAATTTATTGCAAAATCTAACGAGATTGTTGAAAATAAAAGATAATTACAAAATTTCTTCATATGTTATCCAACTACTATCAATTCTCATGTTACAATATATATGGTACGGTAGGGAAAAGATTGACTAGGGTGAAGACTGCAAAAGTTTAGTAATCAAGACATATACTGGTATTACTAAAACCTGCCCATCAGCTTAATAAAACAAATGCCTGAACAAAGCTTTTCTCAACTCAAATCTAATTTGATATTGCCTCCTTCACCAGAATCGAATTCTAGTTACTTTGGAATAGCTGCAGATTTAAAAAGGTCTCACTGTACATGTGGAAAAAACTTTAAACTTTACTATCGACCCTATTCCTCTAAAAATAAATAACCTCAATACTCTTCATGAGACCAAAATGCTCTGATTAGAACTATTACTCTTTCGAAACTTAATTTTAAAGTTCACTGCATTACAAAAACTGAGGAAAATGCTGCGCGCGTTTAATCCAATAAAATTGCAGCAGAAATTTGGGAAAACTGCTGTAAGTCAAAAAATAAAAGGCGATTTAATGGCAAAGTTCAATTCTAAAATTCTTCTATGCATTGCCGAGATAGACAAAATCAAAGAAGCAATTCAAAAATAATATACTGAGTCAAATTTAGACGTCAAAAATCTGAATTTAAAGGTCATTTACACTTTTTAAACTCTTACTGGAAAAAATACTACCAAAGTATTCACTGAGGTTCCTTGTAGTGTAAGGCAAATACTTAGAACTCAAGGTAGAGTGTATTGAGGTTATTCATCTCAGAAATTTGTTGATCATGTTAGACTAAAGCACTGCCTTAACTGTCTCAATTTCGGATATCTTGCTCATAAATGAATTCACAGAGTGCATACTAAAGAATCTGGGTAGGTGATTATGGATTGAAAAATTGTCTGTAAAGAAGAAAACTGATCCGCTGTTTCAATTGTACATCAAGAACAGTGGTTGATGTGGCACGTGCTACGATAAATGGATATACCTTTTTTATCGGCGTACGACCTCGTTTCTATAAAATATCAAATATCTATTACTATAGATAAGCAAATTAAAAAAATAGCTTTTCCCGTTTTTAGAAACTTCTTTTAAGACAGTTTTCTATGTAATCTGAATTTAGTAAAATGGAATAAATTCATTCCATGTTATAGAATAGATGATAAAATAAAATTTTTAATGATTCTGTAAGAGTTGATCAAATATCCTTTTTTTATCGTAACCGGTTCACTAGCAGGCATTCATTTATAAAAACAAAAAGTTCGTGTCAAAATGCTCCAATTTTTTATTTTTAGGGATTTACAAATTAGAGAAAACAATATTTAGAATAGATTCTGAGTCTTCTAATACCCTAATACACAAACTTAAATTTCTGCACTTCAAAGTGTCATTTCACGAAGAATTAGCTCATGATAGTTTTGGTACAAAGGCTGAAAAAAATCATGTCAGTTATTCGGTTAAAGAGGCGTTTTCCACATTAAAAAACCTACTAAAATACTTGTACAGTCCCATTTTAAAGCTGAACTGCTCCAAAAATGTGGAAACAATCTTTAATTTACCCAATTCCTAAGACAAAAAAACTGCAACTTGTCCTGAATCTGAGGTTCCATAAGTTTGTTATGTGTAAAGTAAAAAATCCTGAAGAAAATCGCTGTGAATCAAATTACACAGTTTTCAGATGACAATAAGTTATTTGTCAATGAACATACAAAAAGCGATATATCACACACACAGCTCTTCTTAAATTACTGAATTTCGCTAGATAAAACGTTGATAATAGAATGATTTTAATCATGGTATTTTTTGATTTCTTAAAGCTTTCGACACAGTCAATTATAATAAATTTCGAAAAATTCAAAAGATTCTTTACTTCTCGAATAAATACTGTAAATAGTTGAATCATTCTTGCAAAATAGAACTCCATGTTTACAACTGTCGTACGTTCTTTGAATATTTAAATTCGACCATAGTTGCAAGTTTATCTGGATTTATTCAAATTCCCTTTTCCGAAATAGTAAAATCTAAATACGCTACTTCTTTTCTGAAAAATCGCAGTTTTTTTAAGCTAAGCGGGACACCAAATGTTATTTTCCCAAATAATTTTCTTATGAGCATAACATATTCATTAAATGATTTTGTGCCTACATTAATAGAAAAATTAGCTTGATTTGAAAAAATAATTCTGATCATTTTAGAACAAAGCATTTACTTGCATGAAGAATTTCAGCTCTTGGATTTACATTAATGTATATCTATACATAAATAAATCTAAGACCAGAAAGTCTCAAGTCGAGTAAATAACTTTTCTCTAAAATAAATTTCTTGGTTCAAAATTATTTTTCTTAAATCAAGTTAATCCTTTTATCAATGATCAATAAATTATCAATATATGATGCAAATAATTCTAATGATTTCGGTTTTAATATTGTGCGAAGCATTTGTATAATCTCGTTGCCGATGCTTGTATGCCGAATAAGATTCGAATAAATAATGATAGTTTTGAAATGTGTCAAAATGCGGTATATTTTAGTGCTTCATTTGTTAACGGAATTTGATAGTAGTTACTTACGAGGTCCGTTGTTGATACGAATTACACACATTCAAATTTTTGTAGTAAATCTTCTATTTCGTTGTACGGAAAAATCATAGCGTTAAGAAAACGTGCATCCAGACATAACTTTACTTCTTCGTTTTGTTTTTTTACGATATGCATAGTATTGAAATAAACACTATTTGATGATTCCGTTGTATCCATTTTCAACATTTAACATTAACTTTTAACTTCTTTATCGACAGTTACACGCATGTTTAAAGGTACTGGATATAATTCTTTTACTGTACGATTGTCTTTTATTACGTGCATATACGGGTGTTTATATACGGTTATACAGCCAGGTTCGTCTGCAAATATGTGTTGTTTCTCGAGAACTAATTGTTAATCTATCTTTTTATCTTTATCGTTTCGCGCTTTTAATTGGTCAATTTATTTTATAATTTCTTTTATAATTTCTTTTTCAATGTTTTTATATTTTTTATTTTTCAAAATCGATTATATTATTTTATCTTTTTTTTTATTTATAATTGCTCCATATGCTCGTGTGACATGGATATTTGGGCTCACTGACTCTCCAAAGAAGTCTGCAAGTTATCCGAATTGGACTCGTCTTTTTCGGCTGTTTGACTTCCAGTTCGTCTTGGAGTCATCGTACTAATAGGATAACCCATTTTAATTGATGGATCCAAATATCTTCTAAAATACTTTATATAACCTACAAAAAAATGATTTAGATAAAAATTGTTCTCGACAAAAGGGGTCACCAGTTGGTACTAATGGATTTGACCTTGAGGTCAATATTTAAGGTGATTTAAAGGTCAAGATCATTCTTTTAAATGAGAACCCCTAATTTTGACCGCAGAGTCGGATAGAGAGGAAAACTTTACGTACGGAATGATATTTTAAATTTTACGATGGTGACCCTCAGTTGGTCAAATCAAAGACAAATATTTGAAAACCAATCACTAGCTCTCAACTCGAAATGTAAAGGTATGCGATTAATTAAATAATGTATAAAAATTTTAATGACCTACAACTTATCGACCATCAGGACAAATTTTACGGTCAGTCGACGGTGAAGGTCATTTTTTAGATAGGATTGTATTATTTGACATTTCTCAAAATTGTTAAGAAACAATTAAAAATCAAAATATCTTGTTCTTATTCTTGGCGTTACCCGAAAACATCGATGTGGAGGTGGTAAGTTATGTTTTCTTCGAGGTGCTTATTTAACGCGAGTCTCCTTACCTCTTACTAGGGTGCTTATTTAACGTGAGTCCCTTAACTGGGGTGCAAAATATTGAATTTTTAACACAATATTACATTTCACTTCGTGCGTAATTTATTCAAATTATATACTATAATTTAAGCATCTCAAAGAGAACAGAACTTACCACGTACATGTCGTTGTTTTTGCAAGCGTAAGATCAACATGTTTTGATTTATCATTGATTCTTAACAATTTTAAGAAATGATTAAGAAGACAATCTTATTTAAAAAAGAACCACGACCTTCAACTAACCTTAAAAATTGACCTAAAGGTGAATGAGTTAAAGGCCGTTCTGCTCAGGATACCTTCGAAACTCTATTCTGTGGTAAAAATTGGGGATTCTTATTTAAAAAATAAACTTGACCTTTAAATGACCGTAAATATTAACTTGGATATAAAATCCGTTAATACGGAGAAGTGACTTACGTCCTAAAATCTTTTTTTGTTGGTTAAGTATTTTAGAAGATATTTGGGTCCATCGATTAAGGGGGGATCCTGCTCTAGGAGGCCCAAAAAAAGCGTTTTCGGGGGAATTTTTTTAGGACAGAAAAAAAAAAGTAAGTCTAGCGAACTTTTTAGATTATTTTATTGCATGTTTGAACATGAAAAAAAAATTTTTGTAGAAAAAAATATTCAAACGCAACCGATTTTTATGAACATTCGTGCAACACCTTGCAATTGCTGTCACCAATCGGTGGGAAAGATGAAGCTTGTAATTTTCGTCTCAAACAAAAAAACCAGAGACAATTTTAATTTTCATATATTTTTCTTCTACATGAACTAAGAAAAATCAAAAAAATTGTGAAATTAAAATTTTTTCTCAGGTTTGAAAGAAAATGTGCTTTTTGTAAAAAAAAATCATTTTAACTTGCTGAAAAAGTTGTTAAGAATTTTTTTTCGTGAATCTTTTTAGTTCAAATAGAAAATAATACAACACTGAAGCTAACAAGCCTTGACCCATTTTGATTGGTCGTTTAGTTTTTTTCGTGCAATCACGCCCGCCAGTTTAAAAAAATCGTAAAAAACGAAAGCTCGAGAAAACGCGCTTTAAAGTTTTCCGTCGCTAGTATACTACTGTGATCAAAAAGTAAAGTGAAATTGTCGTTTAAAACTCCCGGGCATTAGGAAAGCAGGTAAATTTTTTTTGCTTGGTTTGTAGGACTGTCTATAACATTTGCCAAGCGTCTGTTTGTTAGAAGGTTTAATTATCTCCGAGTTACGCGTGTTTTTGTAAACAACCAAAAGTGAATTTTTCGATTTTTACAATGGGTGATTTTGTTGAGCAAAGAACTTGCATCAAATTTTGTTTGCGGAACGAATATTCTTGTGCAGATACGTTAAAAATGTTGCGAAATGCTTCTGGTGATTAAACTATGGCACAAGAAAACGTTTATAAGTGGTACAACGAGTTCAAAGCAGGCCGAGAACGCGTTGGAGATGAACTGCGCTCTGGACGACTATCAACGTCTACCGACAAGGGCAACGTCCAAAAAATCAAAGATTTAGTGCTTAAAAATCGTCGATTGACAATTAGAGACCTCGCTATTAGTGTTGGAATATCATTTGGCTCAGTCCAAACCATTTTAAAGGATGTTTTGTGTCTCAAACGCGTCAAGTCTCGATTGGTGCCAAAATTCCTTAATTTTTTGGAAAAAAGCGTCGCGTTGATGTGTGTGAAACTTTGCTGTCTGACTATCAGGACCACTCGAAATGCATCATTACTGAAGACGAGACTTGGATTTACGCATACGACCCTGAAACCACTGACCAATCCAGCGATTATCGTGCAAAAGGTGAAGCAAGATCGAAAAGACCACGGCAAAGTCGATCGAAAGTCAAGGTCATGTTGACAGTTTTTTTTGATTATCGCGGTGTGGTGCACTATGAATTTCTTCCGCCGAGCCAAACTGTCAACGGAAAATATTATTTGAGCGTTATGCGTCGTTTGCGTGAAGTTATTCGTCTGAAATGGCCGGAATTATAGGCGAACAACTCTAGGTTCCTTCGTCATGATAATGCACCATGTCATACTGCATTGGTTCTTCGCGACTTTTTTGCCAAAAACTCGACTTATATCGTTCCGCAACCACCGTATTCGCCTAATTTGGCTCCGTGCGACTTCTGGCTATTCAGCAGACTCAAAAGGCTAATGCGGGGACGCCGTTTTGACATGATTGAGGAGATAAAAACCGAATCGAAGAAGGTCTTGAAGGCTATACCGTAAAAAGACTATTCCTACTGTTTCAAGGACTGGAAAAAGCGTTGGCAAAAGTGTGTTTTATCGGACAGGGATTACTTCGAAGGGGATGAAATTGATTTGGAAGAATAAATAAAGAATTTACATTTCATAAACAAATTCACCTTACTTTTTAATCACAGTAGTACCTGCTCGATACCCTACTGCGTTCAGTGCTGTATCTTTGAAAATATTGCAAATCAGCCTATATAACTTTGCATACATATTCTTAAATACATTAAGAATAGATTTAAGCAATAAAAAAAAATCTATTTTTTGAGCCTTCTAAAGCAGGATCTCTCCTTAAAATGGGTTACCCTGTATATACGAAATAAATTCAATTAAGAATGAATGGAATATTTGCATCTACTTGCAGTTACTTTCCGATTAGAATTATATAATTTTTGCGTTAGTATTGTAACGTCGGTGTTACATTTGCATAAAAGATACGCTGGCTGTTTTTTTTACCTTTTAGCGCCTAAGCACCTAAGCTTATGGGCGTGGGACGGCTGAGGGTTGAATTACGAGATTTCGTAAGAAAAGAGTGTGCGTTTCAGGATTGAGCAGGTGCAGGAGGCTCTATTCCAAAAACGGAACCAGCCTCGAGCCCTGCTCTGGAGAAGCTTCTAGTAAGGGTGCATCAAAGGTAGAAGAATGATAAGTTGCTTTTCGGTCAAAAATTCTTTCAGAGGAAAAAAGGGTAGTTTGTGAAAAAAGAAAGGAGAAAAGAATAATTACAAGAAAACTTACTCTATTTTGTAAGGACATAGCGACAGACGATCCTCTCCCTCTCTCCCTCTCCCTGTCTCCTTCTCCCTCTCCCCCTCTCCTTCCCCCCCTCTCTCCTTCCTTGTGATGTCAAATTTGATTTTTATCAGGTTATTTAGTGTAACTGCATCGTTAATGATTCGCCTGTCTAACTGTGTCACGCCTATTAGTAAGAGAGAGAGAGAGAGAGAGAGAGGCACTTTAAAAAAAAATGTTATAAACAGAACTTACACTCTGACAAAAAAGTATCCGGAAATTTGTAATAAAATGCAAAAATATTAAACTTCTTCAATATTTATTGAATCTCCTTCAAAATATGCTTCATTTGAAGCGATACACATGTGCCAACGTTTTTTCCAATCATGGAAACATTTTTTATAGGCGCTTTCAGGGATGGCCTTCAGCTCCTTCTGCGAATTTTCTTTTATGGCGTCTATGGAGTCAAATCTGGTTCCCTGGAGCGGTAATTTCAGTCTGGAGAAAAGAAAAAAGTCACACGGAGCTAGATCAGGCGAATAAGGTGGCTGGTCGATGGTATTTATCGAGTGTTTGGTCTAAAAATCGTTAATAATCGTGGCTCGATGAGATGATGCGTTATCGTTTTTCCATTGTAACATTCGCAGACTACCACTGAGGTCGACTGGTTTCAACAGCTGTCGTAAACAAACTAGTTGACAGACCGCACTCATGTTTGGCATAGTAATTACGGACAGTCCTACCAACATACAGAAACTTCAAATACTCAAAAATACTCAACGCGGGCAATTTAAATGAGAATTTTCGGATACTTTCTTGTCAGAGTGTACATATTTTTTTACGAGGAATATGAATCCATAATAAAAAATATGAGTTTCCACTTAAAACAGTGAAGCGTACTTCAATTTGATCTTGAATATTAACCTGAAAGTGAAATTAAAGGTCACTGATGCTTCACCCCTGCTATTGCCTACAACTTCTATCTGAAAAACTTTTTCTCAGAATGCGTTTTTTTTTAAGATTTTTGGGTAATTTGTTTAAATTGAAATGCCCTTTATACAAGGTGTCTCTTTTATTTTACAAGATTCATTATCTGACTCATTATGACAAGAATATAAAGAAACTACCCGATTAGAGCGTAAATCATTGTCCGTCAAATTAGGGCAATATCATAAAGAAACCAGCCAGTTAAGGCAAGAATCATTGCCAGACCAATTGAATCAAGACCTTATAGTAAACGGGTGATTTAGGCAAGATTTTTAGATTTCTTCAGATTCTTTAAAGTTTTACCTTATTAAATTTTCGAGTAATCCACCATTATTGTCAATACAAAGTCGCAGTCTCCGTTCAAAGCTACTAACGGTTGCCTAAAAGATGTTCCTGGTTAGATTCCTGCAGATGTATGTTATTTGATGCATCATATTTTTCTTGGTTATGGGTGGATCTAAGTATGCGATATTTTAAAAAAAAAGCGAGGACTTTTCAGATCTGGAGATCTAGGCCACTGGTTTAGAAAATCTCTAACAACATTGCTTCTGTGAGCCTAAGCCATTGATCTTGAAACACCTAATTGAGCCTTATTTAGTAAAGCAAAATATGCGGATTTAATGTAACCATAGCTAACATGGTCAAATCTAGTGGATCGTCTCACGTCAGAAGTGTTTTGAAAAATAAAATTGTCTTGTAAACAGCACTGTTATATTTTTTATATATTTTATAACTTTTATTTTTATGATTGTCTAATTATTTTATTATTATTTTTTTAGTTTTTGTTTAGATTAGGTCATTGTATTCTTTTGTGAAGCTGTGTTAATTAATATTATGTTACGTTGGGTTTCCTTCTCGTGAGAGTCGCTAAGAAGAAAATGTTAGAAGTAAAATAACTTGAGATCAAATTTTAAAATAATAAAATTCATTTCTTCCATCCAAATGCAACTTGCGTCGTGTGATACCTCAATCTTACGTTTGTTAACAAGTGTTAACTGTTAATCTTCTGCGTCGTTGCGGGCTTGCAATTAGTCAGATAGGATGACGCGCTGCGCTGGGTGTTATTAGGTAGCTGTCTGATATTAGTGCAAGGAGCTTGAAAACGATTTTAGGTAAAAATTACCTGGTTGCAATTCTATACTTATACTTTATTTTTGTATTACTTAACTAATTTACATATTTCTTGCAGACTTATATTTTTTTTCGATTTAAAAGATACTTTCAACTTAAACTTTTAAATTACTTTTCAATTCTTAAACTTTTCATTATTACGTTGTTTATACTTACTTATACTCGGAGAATTCCGGGTTACTTTTCAATACCTTTCACTACGAATCATCGACTTATAATACTTCTATTTGAGTGATTAATTTATGCTTTTACTTTCGTTACTGAGTTAAACTTCACATAACTGAAACCAAGTCTCGAGTCAACTAGAGTTGACTTGTCTTAATTAAGCATTACAGTAGACTGAACTGAACTGGACTGCCTGAACTGTCTTCCATCTTTTTCTTTCGCCCTTTATATACTTATTTTTGGCTCGATAAAATACAGATTCGGCGTAGTCATAGTAACGCAGATGCGCTAAGTCGCTTACTGTACGGCTACTGTTTTTTTTTGCCGCATATTCATGGATTCTATCCGATATCAGCGGATATGCGCATGTCTATTCGTGTCATACTCGTTTTCCTATTGCTATGGGTCATATGCGTCAGTTAATAGCAACGTGGGTGCGTAAATGTGCGCATGTGTATTCGTGTTTCACTTTTGCCCCCAACTATTTTTGTCATTCCTTCTCCTTGTATAGATCAGTAGAAAAATCATCTGTCATTCTTTAGATGTGTGCGTCTTTGGTAGAGATCCGCTAATTATCGTTGCCCGTGATCCCCCTTATAAAGACTACTGTCTGTCCCTTTTCTTCTATTTTTGAAGAACTGCGCGTGCCGCTTGACTTTTATGATACAGTTTACGAGAGTAAGGTGAAAAGTTTTCGGCCTGTTTAAGAAAAATAACTTTTTTCGTTTTTTTTCCCTTATTTTTCAACATAATCTCCATCAAGATTAATATATTTTTCATAACGGTGCTCTAATGTAGTGATATCATTTTTATAGTCGAGATGTTAAGACTCTCAGAATACTCATTTACAGCATCGATGACTTCCTCATTGCTATCAAATTTTTTACCTCTGAGACATTTTTTAAGGTTAAGAAACAAATGATAGTCGTTGGGAACTAAATTTGGAGAATATGATTTAGATATTAACTTGAACTTCAATTCGTTGATATTAGCCATCGTAACAACCGACGAATGGGCAGGTGCATTGTCATGGTGAAACAAGTTTTTTCTTCGTCAAGTGAGAACGTTTATTTTTCATTTTCTTTAAGGGGACATTCGCCTTTGAAATTTTCAAAAAATCAATTTTGAGATTTTTACATATTTCAATTCTATATACGTTCAAAAGTTGCCTCCTAAAATTTCATCAAGAAATTCATAATAGAAAAAAAGTTACAGCTATATTTGTAACAGCGTATGCCCATGAGTAAAAACCGGTTTCTATTCATGCGTGTAGCGCGGCGCGCCAGCTACTTCTTCTCCTGGTGTAAACATCTTTAGTATACGAGGTCTGTCCGAAAAGTATCCGACCTGCTTTTATATCTTTGCGCCAGAGTGTTCGAGTGACCTCTCCGATGCCTTAACGTCAACAGTAAAGCCTCACGAACTTATCGGTAGCTCACCGGTACCTACAGGACGTATAGTTTATGCGCAGCGTGTATTTGTTTACAATAACTTTTTTGCATTCGTCGGATTTAGCTATTGTTAAAAATGACTGAAAGATCTGATCAACGAATTTGCATCAAACTTTGCTTCAAACTCGGCTTAAAAAGGTTATTGCTGGTGACGAATCGTAGGTTTATGATTATGATCTCGAAACAAAACAAAAATCTTCACAGTGGAAGCTCTCGTCCGAATTACAGCCGAAAAAAGCACAACAAAGTCGGAGCAATATCAAGTCAATGCTGATTGTTTTTTTTTTATTATGAAGGTGTTGTGCACCACAAATATGCATCGACAGCTCAGACGATTAACAAGGAATATTAAGTTAAAATTCTGAAACGATTGCGTGATGCGGTAAGAAGAAATCGAGCGCATTTTTGGTCAAGCGGGAACTGGCTTCTCCATCACGATAATGCGCCAGTGCATTCATCGAATCTTGTGTAGCAGATTTCAACGAAACACAATATCCTACTGCTTCGCCAATCTTCCGTAAAGTCTCGACATAACCCCTTGTGACTTATGGTTGTTCCCAAATTTGAAAAAACCGCTTAAAAGACACCGGTTCGACGACAAAAAGACAATTGTAAATAATGAGACAAGGACACTGAAGACAAATGGGGACTACTTTGAAGAATGCCACTCGCCCGATGACGGAAAATAACACCATCGCTGAAATATGAAGGTAGGTCGGATACTTTTCGGACAGACCTCGTACATATATGTGATATTATACTGCTCGGCAGTTGCTCTGTGTTATTCTTTGAGCAGGCGCGTGTTTTATTTTTTTGAAATTCGTTAAAAATTGGCTAAAAAGTTTTAAAAAATGTCTAAACCTGGTGGTCATTTCAAAGGTAATCGGAGTACTCCTCGTTTTAGACGTAAAAACAAAAATAGAACATTTACTGGCAATCAGTTTACTGCAGAAAAAAATCCTGATTTATCAAGTTCCTCTGCTCAATAATTAAAAACAAGTAGTGAATTGCAACCTCCTACGGACAGCTCTATCCAGTATGTGATTTTGTGCTTTAATTTAGTCTTTTTGGTTCTTTCTCAATATATAAAGTGCAAAGAATGTAATGGTGAAATTTCATTTACTCAACAAAAAGGTAGAGGCCTTGGATTTAAAATCTGTGTGGAATGTTCGTGTAGTAGAAAATTCATTGAATCTTCCCCATCTGTATCTCGAAATTTGTACGAAATAAATCAGAGATTCATATTTGTCCTGAGAGTTCTCGGCGTAGGGTATAATGGCGTGAATATGTTTTTGAGTTTGATGGATATTCCTGCAAAATTTTCGGACTCACTTTATTATACTGCAATTTCAAGGATACATAAAGCTTGTTAACAATGTTTTGATCTTGTTACTAAAAAAGCAATCAAAGAAGAAATGCAATTAAATGAGGAGGCTGGCAATAAAGCTTACGTTCTGACTGGCAAAAATACTCAAAATAGTAACAAAATTTACAATTTGATTTGGAACATTTCTCCGAAAAGCAAGTTTTCTGGCAAAGATGTGACTGAAATTGCAGCGTGAATCGCAGCATCCATTTTCAACGAAGGCTCAAGAACTAACCTAGCTATTATGGATCTCATGGGCATCAAAATTGGTGAAACTGTAACGGCTTTTGCGCAAAAAGTTGACGAGGACCGTATCTCTCAAGACAATAGGAGGAGCAGTGAGCAGTCAAAAGAAGGTCGAATTAAGAAGAAAAAAGCTTTGGCCAGCCACTTACAGCAATTACTAGATAACGAGGGTCCTCAGTATTCACCAGGAATGGCCGATTATAGGTAAAAAAAAAGTTTTCGACCTTTTATTCAATAAAATTATGGTAAAAAAACTTTAAACGCGTTTTTCTCGAAACTACCTTTTTCAAACTGGTAGGGCATTTTTCTACTCCATGGAATCTACTCCACCAATTTTAGAAAACCAAAGAGCATTCAATTACTCATTGAAAATAGTGAACAAGAAGCCTCTAAAAATTTAAAAAAATAGCCCCCCTTTTTTTTACGAGGGTGACTTACCTCCAAAAAATGCCGTTTTTTCGCATTTTTCAGAAATATACATACAAAAACTTCAAAATATGAAAAAGTATGAGTTTTAGAGGCTTATTGTATAGTTTTAAGTCTCAAGAATAGAATCCATTTTGAATTTTTCAAAAATCTGTTACAGGAGGTCCACAATATGTCCTACCGTTTGAAAAGTAACTTTTAGATGACGCCCTCTACAGCAGCCAAGGGAAACTAAAAATAAAAAAAAAATTTTTTTTTATATTCTTTAGAGACTGTTTAAAAATGTCCAAAAGAAATTTTGTCAATAAATATAATAGTTTTTTCATAATAAAATTTTTAAGAAGTGTTTTTTTTTTCAATTTTGAAGGCGAATGTCCCCTTAAATGCTGCAATAACTCAGCATAGTATTGATCAGTGATGGTTTAACTCTCCTCCAGGTAATCAATTGAAATAATTCGTTTCTCATCCCAAAAGGCAGTCGCCATAACCTTATTCGCCGATAAAATGGTTTTTGTCTTCTTTGGAGTTGGTTTACCTGGTCTAATCCATTGCTTCGACTGCTTTTTACTTTCAGGAGTGTAATGGTGAATCTAAGTTTCATCTGCAGTATCTCTATAAAACGGTGCAAACATTTGCTAGGATTTCGCTTGCACAGCATCAAATTTTTAGATGTAACAGTTTTTCGAATAAATTGTTTATCAACCGTTAGCAAATACGGCACCCACCTAGCAGAGAGCTTCTCCATCCTTAAATGCTCATGTAAAATATTGAGTATACATTCAGTTGACATCTTAGTAGTCTCGCTTATCTCCCTTACTTATAATCTGCGGTTCCCCATCATAATTTTATGAATTTCTTTAATCATTTCAAGAGCTGTGATTTTAACACGGCGTCCTAACGTGGTTTGCAAAGGTGCTCATGTGATCCTTCTTGAACTCAAAAACCCACTGTTTAACCGTTAAATACTATGGAGAAAAGTCTTTTACTGTGGAGTCCAGCTCTTCTCTATTTTGTGATAGTGTTAGGCATTTTAAATAGAAGTATTTAATGATCGCACGCTTCTCTGATTTTTTCATTTTCACGTAAGCAATTGAAGCGTCTTGTTCAATCAACTCTTAAATGTACACTAATAGAGTAATCGTCCCAAAAATTTATATACAAGCTAATAAGGTATCGGGCTAAAGAATACAAGCCAAACACTTGACCTGATGGTGCCTTCTCTAGGTCATACCAGAATCTTTTCACCCCACCATCGTACTTCGTTACTATGCTCAGTTTAATATTAGGTTGCTGCAGATGAAATGGCCGATCTAGCAATGACATAAAGTTGGCTGCAATTTTAGTGTATTATGTTGGCACAAGGCGGCGCAAATGATGTGACATATTGAAGTATAAATACTGCTACCTTGGTTTATGCAGTCATTTCTGTTTTGCACTTCATAGTGATCGTAAAAACAAAACGAGAAAGTGAACATGGAAGTGAATCAAAAACGGATACTTTTTCTATATGAATTCAAATTAGAGCACAACGCAACGTAAGCAACGAGGAATATCAACAACGCATTTAGGCCTGATACAGTTAGCAAACGAACCACTCGGCAGTGGTTCGAAAAATTTCGATCCAGAGATATGGACCTTGGAAATGAGCCACGTGGACACCCAGGACCATCGATCGATAACGAAGAGCTGCGTGCATTACTGGAGTCTGACCCCCGCCAAACCATAAGGGATCTTGCCGAGAAATTAGGCGTTCACAATTCGACAGTTTGCCGCCACTTGCAACAACTTGGAAAAGTGAAAAAGCGTGACAAATAGGTTCCGCATGATCTTACCGAGTAAAACATGACGTGTTAAATGAAGATATAAGTTCTCTTCTCTTCCGCAACAAAAAGGAACCGTTCTTACACCGAATTGTGACCTGCGATGAAAAGTGGATTTTATACAATAATCGTCGCCGATCGGCCCAATGGCTAGATGCCGATGAAGCGCCAAGACACATGCCGAAACCAAGCCTTCATCCAAAGAAAATAATGGTAACTGTTTGGTGGTCTGTAGCTGGAGTTATCCACTATTCGTTTCTGCAACCTGGCCAAACCATCAATGCTGAGAAATACTGTGCTCAACTGGATGAAATGCATCAGAAATTGATAGTCCAACGACCTAGGCTTGTCAACAGGGATGGAGTGATACTGCTTTATGATAACGCACGACTTCATGTATCGAGAACAACGGTCTAAGAATTAAACGAATTGTGCTATGAGACTCTTCTTCACCCTCCATATTCACTAAACCTCTTACCAACAGATTACCATTTCTTTAAACATTTGGATTACTTTTTGACAGGGAAAAGATTTAATAATGAAGCTGCTGTCAAAAGTGCCTTTGAGGAGTTTCTTAGAACCAGAAACTCGGACTACTACAAAACTAGAATAAATGTACTTGTATCTCGTTAAGAAAAGTGTGTTGCATCTATTGGTACCTATTTTGATTAAATAAATTGTCTTTATAAAAAGTTACAGCTGTTTAAAAATTTATTACTAAATCGGCCATTTTATCTGCAGCAACCTAATATTTATTTTTGATAAGCTTCTTAATTTAGATGCTGCAAATAATTTAAATAATAAACTGGGGGATCGTTCATTACCATTAACAATTCTATATTAATTCTACATTAATTGTACTTCTATTCATACTATTATAAATGCAATTTAAAAAACAAAAAATAATTACCTTAAACAATATAATTATTGTAATAATATAATTATTGTTGATGCAAAGGTGTGATATTATTGGTTATATTTTGTATTTTTCTACACTTAACCTTAAATTTTTGGGTGTTTAACGACATTTTTAAAAATGTTCAAAGAGCCCATCAAATCTTTGAAGTTTACATCTATATAAATAATTTTAGTTATTACACATTTTTAAAGCTCTTTATGGTTGCCTGCTTGACGTAACATAGAACGTCTCATATACAAATCGTTAGTAAATTTTGTGTTTCTTTACTTATTTTCTGTCAAAACGCACCTTTATATAAATCTCTCTCTTAATATAGTTCTATACAATACAGGAAATTAGAGTGTATCAAATTTTTATTTGTATTATTAAAAAATAAATGTTAAGTTACATTTTTTATGGAAAATGTCTCTTTGTAATTTGCGAACAAAAACTATTTACCACAGAACTTCTCTATATTGGTACAATTTAATATTCTTTAATACATCAGTAAAACTTTTAATTAAAATTCTAAAATACCTACCAAATTATCTCCACATGGTGTACCATCACGTACTAAACCTAAACCAGAAGTGGATTCAACTTCACCTTCTTCCATTGTTGCTCTAAAAATAAAATATTGTGTGTATAATTAAAATTTATACTTCTATTAACACTTCAAAAACAGAAATTTATTATATACTTATATTATCTAAATGCAGTCAAAATGACCGATTTGTGAAAAAATAATTTATATATAAATAAAGAAATTAATTCAAAATCAACTTTTTACTTAATTTTATAAAGAAGATCCGAAAAATCGATTCTTCCCCTTACAAATAAAAATGTAAAAAAAATATTTTTTTTTGGAAGTAAATTCAATTTTTAATAAATAGATTCATATCATTTGTACAAAGTTTTGTAAGAAATTTTATTATAAATATAATTTTTTAATCAAAATTATAGAGTAGTTAAAATGTCTTCTGTGAGCAATATACTAAAACGTGTTAAATTAAGATAACAATACAAGTGCGTATGTGTATCTAATTGTAAAATTCTTCTGTAGCATAATTCCTGTAGAAAAACTTTTTCAGTTATTTTAACGTAAGTTAACGTATTTAAAATTTTCTTAATTTTTTCTATAATTGATGCTTGAGATTATTAATTAACTATGCTTAAGATTATTAATTAACATGATTTTTCCACGCTGCACTCGATTGAACTTAATCCTTTATTGTAATGTCTATTTATTCATAAAACAGAAATTATTAGAAAAAAAAAAAATGCTATATCATATTATTTATACGTTAAATGCGTAAAAATGTAATGTAGGGTTACTGAGGTAACACTTGCTCGTCACCTCGTTAACTCCGCTTAACTCCCGTAACTGCATCTATTCACTCGTCTGTGCTCGTTCGGATCCTGGTCTCCCACTCACTCTCGACTACATTCGCGCTCGCTCGCAAGCGCACCCGCGCTCTATGTCCACAACCACATACCTCGCCCGACCACCCACGAAGCTTAAAACCACCACCCACCACTTAGCTTAGACTCATAGATACTCTTTGTAGATTTGTCCAGAATCACGCCAGAAAACTGAAACGAAAATTTATATCAGCCAAATTTGATATTTGATATTGATTTCCCACAACAAAGGCTGTGATTCAATTTTTTCTATTAAGACTTTGAATATATAAATTTTACACTTATTTTTAACACTCTGCCTGATTGAAACGAATTTCCAAAATTCCAAGAAATCTTGTTTGAAAATTAAAAAAAGGAGCGCTTTGTAATGCCTTTCTCGGAATTTTGATACAATGATAACAAAAAAAGTTAAAACTTATTTTATATAAAAAAAGAAATGTATTTTATACAAAAAAAGAAATGTATTTTAGAAAGTACAAACCGGAGAGAAGAAGTAATTTTTTTTTACAGTACTTATTTTTAATCAGACAAAGTGTTCAAAATTATTGAGAAATGTATGTATTCCAAGCCTCAATGAGGAATTTCAAATTACAACGTATATCGTGGAAAATCAATATCAAATATCCATTTGAGCCGATATAAATTTTTATTAATGTTTCTGACGTGATTCAGGACATGCCTACAAAGTTTCAGCCAAATTGGCGAATAACACTTTCTTAGTGTTACTTGTGAGAGAGGTGACTCGTGAACAGTTCTTCTCAGGATAATTCACATGAAACTATTTTAGTGGCTGGCGACTTAAAGAGACTAAATATGTCGGACTCTTTGAGAAACAAAGTTGTAGATATTCCGTTGTCTTCTGGGGTTTGTCGAGACTGATATCGTGCTGCGGTAAAGTATTACTGCCATAATTATCCAGGGAGGCTTTACTACCCAAACCACGTGAGAATCTGAATCATTGAACAAAGAGAAAGACATTGACCATTAATACGTAGAAATCGTCGTCGCATTATGATACAAAACGACGATGACCCACGAATTCTCATCGTTTTGGCAATGATTGATTTGTATCGTCATGACTCTTCGAGCAATATTTTACGAGGTACTGGAACCCAAAGATTGGCAGCCAGCAGAATTTTGCATCTTTACAGATTCTATTCGTATCACATCACACGTTAACTCAAACTCTTATACCCGATGATTTCCGCCACAGACTTAACTTCTGCAATCGGGCACAAGCGAAAATACTGTGAATATCCTGAGTTGTTCAGATATGCAATGTTTTCGGATTAGGCTACATTGCATGGTAATAGGCAACTCAATCAGCATAACAATCCTTATTGGTTTGCCTAGAACCCTGATTAGTTACGTTATTTTAACAATCAGTATAGATCGAGCCTTGTAGTTTGGTGTGCTATAGCGAATGGTTATCTTATAGGCCCTTATTTTTTCGATGGAAATGTCAATGGTGCATATCTTGATTTCCTGCGAATGAGTTACCAGAATTGTTGACAAATGTGGACTTGAAAACAAGACGACAATTACGGCTACAACAAGATGGTGCACCCTGTCATTGCTTACTGATGGTTCGCCGATTCCTGAATCAAGGATACCGGGGACAATGGATAGGCATTGATAGTAACATCACTCCAGATTCTTTTTTACGGGGCAGCTTGAAAAATGTAGTTTATAAAGAGTAGTTAGTGCATAAAAACCAACTACACGGCAAAATATTATATAACGCATTAAACAAGTTTGTAGAGCTATTCCGCGTCGTGTTATTTTACCCACAGTTAAAAACTTTGAACGTGGAATTGAACTTTGCGTAAACTTAAGCAGAGGTATTTTTGAACATCTCACAAGATAATGTTTGGGTTTCGACCTTAACCACGATTTTCTGAGTAGTTAGTCTCTTGCCTTTATCGGCTGGACATTCCTGCCTTGCCTTTATCAGCTGATTAATCAATACCTTGCTTTTATTAGTTTGGTAGTTACAGTTTTGCTTTGATTGACTGGACATTCACCCCTTGCTTTCATTAATTGGGTTGGTTTACCTACCTGGTTGTGGTACGGAGTTACTTAGCCACTGAATGATCAGACAAACTAACTTCAGGATCATATTATGATTTATTGATTAGCTTAATTTACCGTAATATTATTTGATATGGTTAATTGGTAAAGCACTTAACTGCGATTTAGGCAATGTGATCACTGGTCAGATAATTTATATGTGATGTCAAATTTAGTTATTATCAGGTTGTTTGGCTTAACTGCGTCGTTAAATTGAGTAGTTATAGTTTCAGCCTAACTATGGTGTCACGCTTATTAGCAAGAGAGGGACACTTTCAAAAAAAAATGTTTACGAACTATGCTATGCTACCTATGCCTTGCTATGGTGTCATGCCTATTAGCAAGAGAGAGAGGCACTTTCAAAAAAAATGTGCAAGAGAAAAATTACGAATCTTTTTTAAGGAATACGAATCTGTAATAAAAAATAGGGGTTCTTATTTTCAAAACTGGAGCATTCTTCGATTTGACCTTGAAAATCAACCAGAAGGTTAAATTTAAGGTCACAGTTGCTTGACCCTTGATATTACCTATAACTTTTGTCTAAAACATTTTTCTGAGAACGCAATATTTCTGAAATTGTTAAGTGGTTTTTTTAAAATCAAACACCTTGTATATAAATGTACTAGGTGTCTTATTTTAAAAAATACACGCAAATCTCTGAACTAAAGGACGAGACAGAAGACTTCTTTAATAAAAGTTGTAGGATTTTACAAGGGACAACTTTTGGTGACCTTGGCCATGACCTTGAGCATGAATACGAGGTCTGGCTATTAAATAACGAGACTGCGCGCCTAGAGGGCGCCGTAGAGGGGTGGGGAAAAAAACAAGTAGTGCGTTGGGTATCTAGATATCTTGTCTATGCACGTACCAAAACACGTTCTTGTCACTATTATTGTATTTGTGCAGTAGCGGTTTAAAATGAACGTGTTTTTTTCTCGTGATGAAAACCATGTGTGACGAAAAACAGGAGCAACGTATCAATCTTAAATTACTCGTTAAATTGAAAAAAACTCCGATTGAGTGCTGTCAATTGTTGCAAGAGGCCTATGGAGACAATTCTCTATCTCGTGCGCGTGTTTTTGAGTGGCGTAAGCACTTTAGTGAGGGCCGAGTGAGCACTGAGGATGACCAACGCCCAGGTCACCCTGTCACTGTTTCAACTCCGGAAACAGTGACAAAAATCAACCAAATTGTGCGTGCAGATCGTCGAATGAGCATCCGGATAATTGCCGAGGCTGTAAACGCCGATAAAGAAACGGTTAGACAAATTTTACACGAGGAATTACACATGACAAAAGTCTGTGCAAAGTTGGTGCCAAGAAACCTGACTCCTGACCAATAGCTCTTGCGTCAACAGGTCTGCTCAGATTTCCTTAAAAGGTTAAAAAAAGATTCCGGCCTAATGAAAAACATTATTACTTGCGACAAAACGTAGATTTTTCAATACGATGTTGAAACAAAGCGGCAATCGATGCATTGGAAGACGCCTGAATCGCCAAGAATCAAAAAAGCAAGGATGTCCAAATCAAAATTCAAGGCAATGTTGATCGTTTTTTTCGACATTAACGGTATCGTGATGACTGAATGGGTTCCAGAGGGTCAGACTGTCAATCAGACTTACTATTTGTCAGTTTTGGCAACACTACGAGAACGAGCTCGTAAGAAACGGCCCGGGTTGTGGAAGAACAACTCGTGGATTTTGCACCAGGACAACGCACCTGCCCATAACGCGCTATCTGTGAAGCAGTATTTGGCCGTTAAGCGCACTCCAGTGCTCGAACACGCGCCGTATTTGCCAGATTTGGCACCGTGCGACTTTTTTTTGTTTCCGAAGATAAAATCTGCTTCAAAAGGGACCCGATTTGAGTCGATGGAAGCGGTAAAGCAAAAAACGGCAGAGCTCCTAAAGGCCCTCACTAAAGAAGACTTCCAGCACTGCTTTGATCAATGGGAAAAACGTATGGAAAGGTGTGTGGCGAGAGAAGGGGAGTATATTGAAGGGGAACATTCGAATGTAGAATAATTTTTATAATAAAACCCTTTTTCGTAACCAGTCTCGTTATTTAATAGCCAGACCTCGTATACAGGTCATTTCAAGATCAAGTCAATTTTCTCAATTGTAAACTCTTATTTTGAACCCTAAAAACGGGAAGAGCAGACAATTTTACATCCGGATATGACCTTGAACATGAAATTAATCAGGATTCAAACCATGACCCAATAAGTCGTTAAAATCTATAAACCGAAAAATTTCGAAATCAGAGCCTTCTGCAGAAGAGTTTCAAACAATAGTCGTAGAGAAGGACACTAAATATTCAGCTTAATTTTGACCCTCCAGGTCATCTCAAAATTAAGCTTATTTTTTTTAATAGGAATCCCCACATTCGATACCGGAAATAGATAGAATAAAAAATTTTTTGCCCAAATATGATTTTGACTATGACTTTGATCTTCTAGATTTTTTTAAGGTTAATTTCATTTTTTAAAAGGTAAGCCCTACTATAGAAAAAATTGGCCAATCAAAGCAAGACGACAGAAGAACTCGACTAGCTGAGGCAAGTTCACGATAGTATCCAGCCATTCAAGGCAAGATCACGGAAGAATCTAGCTAGTAAAGGCAAGATCGCTGGAGGGCCTGGGTATTTAAGATAAGATCACTGAAGGATCCGGCCAGTTAAGGCAAAATAGGAGATTATTACTCAAAAATATTAAGAAGTTGCTCCATCAATTTGTAAATAGCGATTGACTCGTTTCTAAAAACTAGTAATCGTTTTTAATAGTACACTACGTGAAATATGTTGACACTCATTACGGATTCTCATTATCATGTCACGTCTTGTAATGAGTCGATTTCGATATACCACAATTTTTGAAAAGCCCTCTAAATAAAAATCAAGTGAGGTCATATCTAGTGACCGAGGAGGTGACTCTACGGGACCTCTTGTACCTATCCATAGACTGCTAAATCTCTGATTGAGATAGATTCTCATGCGTAAACTAAAATGAGAAGAGGCACCATCTTGTTGCAGCCACATTCTATTTCTGGTATATAAGTCAATCTCTTCGGCAAAATCGGTAATTTATCCTTCATTAATTGCAAGTAACTTTCCCTACTTACTGAACTTTCAAAAAAAAAGAACCAACCAAATATCTATTCACTACACATTTACACTCCAGCGATGTTGGTAGTCAACTTGTTGCATCCAATGAAGGTTTGCTGGAGACCAATAATGACAATTATGACGGTTCGAAATACCAGTACTATAAAACGTGGCTTTATCATTAAACATAATGTATTTAAAGAAATTTCGGTCAAACTCTCTGTCTTGGTGTACACTCTATACCGTAAGGTGACGCTGCGAGCACCTCATTGTGATTATCTCTGCAATCTGTTCATCAATGTTCCGGCAGTCGTCTAATGCAAATCTGTTGTTACATTTGTCATTTCCATTTCTTATTCATTTCAACTCTGGGCTTATTTTTTATTTTCAAATACGCCAAATGAATTCAAAGTGCTGAGCTCGCAATAACGCCTTTACTCACAAGAACGCTGCAGGATGATTCGTTGCATTACTTGCGGTAAGTCATTGCACAGTAAATGCTTATTAAACGAGCCTGTACTTTATATCTCTTCTTATCCTCTTCTCTATCTAATTTTTGGCCTGCCGAATTATAAACCTACATAGTGCCATCACTCGCCTGCTGCAAATAGCAGCTTTGCAAAACGGCAGGCCTCGCTTTCATTGGCATCATCTGCACCTATTACCAAGCAAATTTGTCTTAAAAATAGATTTTATCTCTTTACGCATCTTCATATTATAGTATACGCGAAGAAATGACCGGCAGCGACAGTGCAAACAATGCTTCACCATTTTTTATAAATCAGTTTCGTGCTTTTGGTCACGAACAGCGCAATGCCTTACGCATACACGCAGAGAAACTTTTGGCTTTAACAGACCATATCGCTATACTGATGGGTCGCATTAAAAAAATAGAAGAGATAATAGATAAGTTGAAGGGTAATAGTAGTTGAAAAATATTAGGCTTTTAAGAAGTTAATTGCTGAAGACCTCAAGTTGGTAAAAGATGATTTCACCCCACTCACACAAGAATTGATCGACTCAAGATACCACAGACCTAAGTAGATCTTTATTAAAGGTGTTTCTGTTGGTGTAAATCTATTGAATAAGGAGATTTTTGCCAAGGTTCTATCCACTTTAAATCTCTCGGATATGCTTCCGTACATCGTGCAATACAGGGATTGGAGTCCGAAGTCTTCGAAAGGTGTGCGTTCTCCCTCAATACGATATTGTATGCACTATGACTTTACAATCAAGATTATTTCTCTGCAAGCTTGCGAGTTCGTTCTCTTTGCTTTTAGTCGCCTCAAAAATATCACTTGCTATCAGCTTTTCTTCCAAAGTGATGAATCGCGCATTTTTCTCTGTCTGTTATGGTCTAAATATGTTCACGCAATATGATCTAAGGCACTGATAAAACAGCGTGTCCTAGAATTCGTTAAACCCTTTGCAAATAATATGCAAATATTTATGCGTAAAAATGCCTCATCTCATTTTATTGCTGTATTCTTGGAAACTGACGTTGATACACTTAGCCCAGTTACAATAAATTGACGTCAACTATCATCAAGTTGCAGAACTAGTTTGTAAAGCGGCTTATTTATCGCTCACATAAATACTAACAGACTTATTTTGCATAATGCTTTCATCGAGCACGACTGCTTGGCAAACTTGTACAATATTCTCGTAAATACGGAGTCCTTTTTGTGAGAACTTGACTGCTAGTTTTCCATTGCCATTGTCGGATATAATTTTTTTTCGTCTAGATCGGCTTAGTAAAGTGGATAGAGATGTCGCCTTTTACATCAAATAAACTTTTACTGTCAATATACTTTATTCGTCTGGCTCCAGGTTTTCACAACACCCAAAAATTATTAATAATGGAAATTCATGCACTAAATTTAAAACTTATAATTGCTGCTATCTATCGTCAATCAGGTCCGGTTTTTCCAAACTTTTTTTTCAAAACAATTGCAAAATTTCTTGCTACTTACTTAAGGGGAGGTTCTCATCTAGCGACCCAAAAATTACGTGATTTTCGCGATTTTTTTTCTCATGGAAGGAAATCAATAAAGTTATCAAGTTTCTTAGTACTTATTGAGTATGTTATTAACAACTTTTATAAATTTTTTTTAACAAAAATACTGAATAGTTTATTAGTTATATGCATTGAAAAATAGTCATCAAAAATAAGACACCTCCACGGGCGGCAAGGTAACTCATCCAATTTTTGTCTGAAATCGAAAAATCAAAGTTTGTTATAAACTAAAAGACATTTGCTGGATTTTGAACTAAAATCACAAAAAAAAATTAAAAATTAACAAAATGGCGGACTTGCAAAAAAAAAAATATTTTTTTGTACTTTTTTTTGCTCTAAAAAGTGCAATAACAATAAAAATAATCATTGTAAAATTATGATTTTAAGTCAAAATCCAGCAAATTCAATTACCTTTAAAATAAAATAATTCATCTCGATATCTATGATAGCTTTTGAGATATCTTGCCGCCCGTCTCAAAAAACATGGTTTCGAGAAAAACGCGTTTAAAGTTTTAGTACGCGATTTAGTACGTAAAAAGACGACTTCGGTTTTTTAAATATAAATTTAAAAATAAATCAAATTTAGCAAAACGGGTTTTACAAGCGTATTCTACGAGACATTTGCCAACTTTTTAAGCAAAAAAAAAATCGATTTTTTGGTCGTGCTTGATGAGAACCTCCCCTCAAAAATCGTTATTGCTGACAATCTTAATACGAAGCTTAGCGTTGTCAGCCCTACGTCGAACTTCCTGCGTAATAATGTTGGAAATCTTGGTCTTCGTCTACTACGATCTGGTGTAACGCATCATGCACATGCACATTGAATTATTATTCTAAATCTATAGCCCTATTCATCGCCGGTGATTATCAAGCTTTTGCCTCCCAGTAACGAAAAATTTATTTTCAATCGAAATCTCACGAAAGTTTTTTAAGATTGTATTACTACTGCATTAAATGAAGTGCTGAATGATGTTCTGAGTTGCTAAGTGCTTTCTCGAATACACCTGAATCGGGTCCTTTTGAAAGCAGATTTTATCTTCGGAAACAAAAAAAAGTCGCACGGTGCCAAATCTGGCGAGTACGGCGCGTGTTAGAGCACTGGAGTGCGCTTACCAGCCAAATACTGCTTCACAGATGGCGCGTTATGGGCAGGTGCGTTGTCCTGGTGCAAAATCCACGAGTTGTTCTTACACAACTTGGGCCTTTTCTTACGAACTCGTTCTCGCAGTGTTGCCAAAACTGACGAATAGTAAGTCTGGTTGACAGTCTGACCCTCTGGAACCCATTCAGTCATCACGATACCGTTAATGTCGAAAAAAACGATCAACATTGCTTTGAATTTTGATTTGGACATCCTTGCTTTTTTGATTCTGGGCGATTAAGGCGTCTTCCAATGCATCAATTGCCGCTTTGTTTCAACATCGTATTGAAAAATCCACGTTTCGTCGCAAGTAATAATGTTTTTCATCAGGCCGGAATCTTTTTTTAACCTTTCAAGAAAATCTGAGCAGACCTGTTGACGCAAGAGCTTTTGGTCAGGAGTCAGGTTTTTTGGCATCAACTTCGCACAGACTTTTGTCATGTGTAATTCCTCGTGTAAAATTTGTCTAACCGTTTTTTTATCGACTTTTACAGTCTCGGCAATCATTCGGATGCTCATTCGACGATCTGCAGGTACAATTTGGTTAATTTTGGCCACTGTTTCCGGAGTTGAAACAGTGACAGGGCGACCTGGGCGTTGGTCATCTTCAGTGCTCACTCGGCCCTCACTGAAGCGCTTACATTACTCGAAAACACCCGCACGAGATGGAGAATTGTCCGCATAGGCCTCTTGCAACAATTTACAGCACTCAGTCGGAGTTTTTTTCAATTTAACGAGAAGTTTGAGATTGATACGTTGCTCCTGTTTTTCGTCACACATGGTTTTTGGCACGAGAAAAAAACACGTTCGTTTCAAACTGCTACTGCACAAATACAATAATAGTGACGAGAACGTGTTTTAGTACGTGCATAGACAAGATATCTAGATACCCAACGCACTACTCGTTTTTTTCTCCACCCCTCTACGGCGCCCTCTAGGCGCGCAGTCTCGTTATTTAATAGCCAGACCTCGTAATTAATGTCGTTTTTTTCATGTTTTTCGAAGTGAATTTATTTATATTAACAACAAACATTAATTAATGATATATTAACCGTTTTGTTAGATTACCCTTTGCCATCTTCTGGTAAGTTGAAAAATTCCGTGTTCGAAGAAGCCTTGGTTTTTAGAAGCGAAGAACTGGTCCAACTCATTTTTAACAGCCTGATCGGAATCGAAAGTTTTACTATTCGAATGGTTTTTAAGGAAGAGAAACAAATGATAGTCTGATGGTACTAAGTCAGGGCTATAGGGTGGATGTGGCATTAGTTCCTAATTGAGCCCCATTAATTTTTGATGGGTTATCAAAGAGGTGTGAGGTCTGGCGTTATCATGATGGAACATCACACCTTTGCGATTGGCCAGTTCAGGGCGTTTTTCTTGATTGCTTTGTTCAATTTTGATAGTTGTCGACAGTAGACATTCGTATTAATAGTTTGGTTTTTTGGAAGCAGCTCAAAGTAGACTACATCCTTGTAATCCTAACACACGGAAAGCATAATCTTCTTTGGTGAATATTGGCTTTAAATGTCGATCGTGGGGACTTGTCTTGCTTAATCCATGATCGTTTTTGGACTACATTATCGTACACAATCAATGTTTCATCACCCGTTATGATTCTTTTTAAAAATGGGTCGTTTTCGTTACGATCAAGCAAGGAGTCGCATATGTTAATGCGTTTGGTGAGGTGGATTTCTTTTTCGTAAGGAATCCAAACATCCAGTTTGTTTACGTAACCAAGCTATTGTTAGTGCAATTAAACGGTTGAATTTGATATGCCGAGCTTCTCTGCTATCTCTTGAGTTGTCATATGCCAGTTAGTTTCGATTAACGCCTTTATTTTGTCGTCATCAGTAGTGGTTGGACAACCAGTATGTGGTGCATCTTGCACATTAAAATTTCCAGAACGAAGGCGAGCAAACCAATGCCGACACTGGCGTTCAATAAGGCAGTCCTTACCATAAACTTCACACAATTTCTTCCGAGCTTGCACTGCATTGTTGCCCTTTCAGAAGTAAAACAATAAAATATGCCAATAATGCTCACTTTGATTGTCCATTTTCAACCTAATTTTTTAACAACTTGTTATTTACTAATGACGCTCAGTTTTTGATAGAAGATAGTGTACAGTCTAACCTTTATAATAGTATATAGTAATATACGCCACGCAACCGCTACTATATGAATTATGCAGTTCACGCCATCTATGAGAAAAAAGCGACACTAATTATCAAACAACCCAATAAAAAATAGAGCTATTGCAGATAAGCTACAATGCTCGTACGACTCTAAAATTATATAGAGAAAATCCCTTTCGAAATCTAACAACTTTTGTCTTAAAAGCTTTAGTTCTAGAAATATTTGCATACGTTTTTTTTAAATGGAACACCTAGTATCTTCTGAGGCTATTCAAGAATCAATTCATCCTTTAGTATCTTTCTAAGAACGGAAGCGCTGCTCAGCCAGACCATGTGCCATCGAACGGAATAGGTTAAAATTGGAAGGGGCCATGTAAGATGAATACGGCGGGTGAGGTAGAACTTCCCATCAAAGCGTTTCCAGATAGGTCTTCACCGGTTTTGACACACAAGGCCGAGCGTCGTCATGTAATAAAATAACTTTGTTGTGTCTCTGCTCGTATAGCGGTTGTTTTTCTTTAAGATCTTGACGCATCAATGGAAATCGATAGCGATCTTCCGTAAACGTCTCATTCGGTTAGAGCAGCTCATAATAAATGACATCCTACTGATCCTACCAAATGTAGAGAAGAAGTTGCATGAATATTTGGTTTTGCGGGCGATGTTGATGCATGGCCGGACATACCTTGCGATTTTCTACGCTTATTATTATAGTCTATCCACTTTTCATCGCTAGTCACGATACGGTGCGAAAAATCTTTTTTTGCTGTTTAACCCTTTGGGGCACGGTGGTATTAAAAATGTCCCGCCTTTTTGATGCGTAATAACGCATGGTGGGACATTTTTTGACTGACCTCAAAATATTGGAATAGCTGTTTTTATATTATTTTATCTCCTTATTAATAAAAATACCCGAATTTTATTCAATTTTGAATGATATAAAATTTCTGTGCAACATGGGTATTTTTATTTTCTAAAATTCAATGCCTCGAAGGGTTAAACAGTAGTTCCCACGTGAAAAACCGTTGTTCGACGTCTCTCGACTTTAATTCATACGGCACCTCCGGTCCTTGCTTTTGGATCATTCCGCACACTGTTAAACGTTTTGAAACTATTGGCTCATCAATTTGTAATATTTTTCCAAGTTCTGCTAGCATCTGACATCGCTATTGATCAAATGATGTCTCCAATTCTTTGTCTTCTAACTTTTTCGGTGCGCCAGAACGTTCTTTATCCTCAAGTTCAAAATCATTATTTTTGAAGCGTCGAAACAAGTCTCTGCATGTCGTATCCGTCAGAACACTATCACCGTAAGCCTCAACAAGAATTCTGTGTGCTTCAGCTGCCGATTTCTTTTGAATAAAATAGTGTAATAAAATTCCCCGTAAATACAATTTATTTGGCACAAAAGTTGACATTTTCTGAACCAATAAAAAATTACTTAGTTTGCGCTAAAGTAAACTATCATACACTGAAATTTAAGGTTAGATAGAGTGCTACCCTGCAAGTGCGTCACCATTCGAAATTCCATGCACGGAGTATTGCTACTGCCGTCTTTAAAGATACAGCGAGAACTCATTGAAGTTCTAATATTTTAATATTTTACAATTTATATAAAATACTTCGATGGAACATTCACCAGACTTGAAATAAACTCATAAAATTATTTTTGAAAAATTTCTTTTTAAAGGATTTTTTAAAATATATTTAAAAAGATAGATAGCTTCGGAAACTTATTAAGTGGATAATTTATCTTTCGCGTTACATAATCATTTTTTGTCATATCTTTAATATCGAAATTTCATAAACTGCACACGTATACTTTTATCGATTATATCAACCCACATATTTTGTAAAGAATTAATTTATACACATAAATGTACATCTTTGCATAATTTGATTGAATTTTTTAGGCACAGGAGTTGCGGGAAGAATGCTAAGTTGAATTAACGTTAATTTTCATAATACACTTCGGGTAGATTTTACCTGTTGTAAATATAGTCATTCTGTTACCGAGATTGATCTACTTACGGATAAAATCGTGATTTCACTTAATTTTTACATTAAATATTAAGTGTTTAATTAATATTTAAGTAATCCATTCACGCTGGCGGAATCATTTAACAAGCTCTTACAATATACACAGAACATTTGTTTAAAATGAGGCAGACATGTCTTACCATTGCTTCTCCCCGTCTCTACTCAAAAAAAGAAAAAAAAAATCAAACGAAGTAGAAAAAGAAGCCGCAAACTTCACCTCCCCAAAGAAGAACGAATAATAGGATACTGAAAATCGATTCACCGAGCAATCAATCAAATAAACAAAGTAAAAAAGGAAAATAAATCTTTATGACTGAACACCCCCTCTAAGCGAATTTCTGTCTTTTCGTGAGCGCCAGAGTCGCAGTCCTAAATACACAAACATACAAAGTTTTCAAAACGTCCCGGTTCGGTTGAATAACTTGACACGTAGGCTTTACTCGAATAAATAGTTGTCACAAAAGCTGTCAGAAATTTAACTAGCTATCCAACCGCGACTTCGGCTATGACCTTGACCTTGACCTTGAACTTCAAGGTCAAGTCCGTTTCCTTATATGGCAATCTCAAATTTTGAGATCGGAAATAAAAAGGGTGGACAATTTTACGTTTATATACGATCTTTACCATTGGAAAAAATTGACCTCAGAAGGTCAAGTCAAGGTCAAGCAGTGATCGGCTAGATATTTTGAAAAGTAGGAGTCGCTCAAAAAAAATGTTTCAGCAAAACGTTGTAGGAAATTGTCCTGGTTGTCCCATGGTAATATCTCTATCTTCAAGGTCATATTAAGGAATAATTTTTTTTAAGCATTCCATAAAATAAGGCTTAAATTTACACCGACTAATTAAGGTAAGGTGACATAAGAAAACCAAGATTTGCATTCGTCCCAGTCAACTAAGGTAAGGTGATGTAATGCCAGCCAGTAAAGGCAAGGCTAGAGTCCACCCCAGCCAGTTAAGGCAAGGTGGTATGATGCCCAGCCAGTGAAGGCACGGCAAAGAGTTATACCAGTCAGTTAGGGCAAGTTTGTAAGATTCCCAGCCAGTGCAGCCATGGCAAAGAGCTACACCAGCCAGCTAAGGGAAGGTGGTATGATGCCCACCATTCGTAGCCTTTTTTGGCCTTCTAGAGCGAGGTGCGTCTTCAGTGCTTGTACGACCAATTTTAAATTGTTTATTAACTGTTGTTATCGAAGAAGCAGATTTCGGATAACATTTCTTCAACCATTTCATTAATTATTTAGGAGTTTTTTCTATTAAAAAACACTGTTTGATCAAGATGCGATTTTCCTGTTTTTTCATTTTCTTCACGAAAGCAAAGGTAGCGAAACTCAAACGACTATAGCTTGTAAAAAAAGAAATGAAATGTCATGAATCTTCACATATGAACAAGTGACAAATAAACCTCTCGAAATGAATCATGTTCATTTTCTAATGGCGTTACCTATTGAAAAATCCCGGAACTCTTCAGCTCATGTGGTACATATATATATATATATATATATATATTCGTAAGGGTATACGTGTGTTGTACCAGGCTGTTCAATAAGTTTTGCGGTTCGATAAAAAAACACAGTTTTATGGTTTTAAATACACTTTATTGTTCACTATCACTTCGTTCAATAAGTCCCGAGACTAACAACGAAAACAACATTTTTTCTCAAAAATCATTCTTATTTATCAATATAATCTCCTTTTAGAGTAATACAATCTTTCCAACGCCTTTCCAACATTTCTATACCATGTTTATAGAAGGATTTATCCTTTGCTTCAAAATAGGCTTCAGTTTCGGTAATGACCTCCTCATTCGAGCCAAATTTTTTTCCCTGGAGCATTTTTTTGAGATCAGCAAAGAGCCAGTAGTCGCTGAGGGCTAAATCTGGCGAATACGGGGGAGTGAGAAAGCAAATCATAGCCCAATTCGTTCAATTTTGCCATTGTTTCCATGGACTTGTGGCATGGTGCATTGTCTTGGTGAAAAAGGATTCTTTTCTTCTTGATGTGCGGTCGTTTTGCTTCGATCTCCTCCTTCAAACGTACCAACAAGTCAATCTAATAATCACTTTCGATCGATTTACCTTTTTCCAGGTAGTCAATGAAAATCACGCCATGTGTATCCCAAAAAACAGACGTCATAACTTTGCCAGCAGACTGCTGCGTTTTTGGACGCTTTGGGCGGCTTTCGCCAGCCATGCGCCACTCAGATGATTGCCAATTCGACTCCGGAGTGAAATGATGTATCCATGTTTCATCCATGGTCACGTATCGACGCAGGAAATCCTTTTTATTGTGAGTAAATAGCGATAAACAGCTCTCTGAATCGTCGACTTGTTGCTGTTTTTGTTCTACTGAAGGCAATCACGACACCCACTTGGAAAAAACCTTTTTCATGCTCAATTTTTCATAAAAGATTGTAAATACGCTTTCAGATGATATCTGTGTCATTCCTGCAATCTCACGGACCTTCACTTTGCGATTTTTCATTACAATTTTTAACACTGCACTCACATTTTCCTGTGTAACGGCTTCCAATGGCCTGCCCGAACGTTCCACATCGTTTGTGTCCGTACGACCACATTTAAACTCAGCATACCAACGACAAATCGTTAGTTTGGATGGAGAGGAGTCCGGGTAATGTTTTTCAAGTCATTGCTGGGCTTCTACGGTGTTTTCACCCATTAAAAAACAATGTTTTATCAACACGCGAAACTCGCTTTTTTCCATTTTTCAAAAAAATTACAAAGTGACTTCACTCTAACCTCGATAACTCTGCTGTCTGTGATCCGATCAAAGTGAAATTTTTACACGTTTCATGTAAAGGTTCGCACTCTATGGAAACGTGGCCAGTTTGGTACTACTAGCACCATCTCTGGTTTAGTCTCGGGACTTATTGAACGATGTGTTATAGTCTCCCTGAACATAAATACACTTGTTTCAACGGGGTTCCAATTTATGAATTCCATCCCTAAAGTGAAAATCTGGAAGGGCTGCAAAATACGCTTCCACGTCTGTTATGACCTCATTACTTGATTAAAAACGCTTTCCACACATTGATTTTTTTAGGTCTGGAGACAGATGGTAGTCGCTAGGGGCGAAATCTGGTGAATACGGTAGATACTCCAACAATTCAAACTTAATTCATGGATTTTAGCCATTATCAAAATGCTCTTAACACACGGAGCATTGTCCTGATGAAAAAGAATCTTTTTCTTCTGCAAACCGGGTCTTTTTTCACGAATTTTTTCCTTCAGCTGGTCTAAAAGGTTACAATAATATTTAAAATTTATTGTTTTACCAGTTTGCAAGTAATCCACAAACAAAATTCTTTTCGCATTCCAAAAAACTGATGCTAACACCTTATTGGTCGATTTCTTGACACGAACTCGTTTCGGAGCCAAAGAACCAGGCTTACAACACTTTTTAGCCTCTTGTTCTGATTCTAAATCATGGTGATAGACCCAAGTCTCATTCATAGTGATAAATCGACGCACAAAATGCACTTTACGCTTTCGAAAACGCTTTAAATGTTGCTGATAAAGTCGCATTCGAATGTGTTTTTGTTCTAGTGTTAGCGAATGCGGCACCCATTGAGCACACTGCTTTCTGAAATCCAATACTGCAGTCAAAATATTGCTTACACTGCCTAATGAGATGCCAAGGGCTTCTACTGAATCTCTTTTAGTCACTTGACGATTTTCCAATACGATATCCTGTATCTTTTCTACGATTTCTGGTGTTGTTGCTGTTCTTGGACGTCCTTGACGTGGATCGTCTTTAAGGCTTGTACGACCACTTTCAAATTCAGCAACCCATCTTCCTACTGTATTAATTGAAGGCAAAGAGTCCTTATACACTTTCAACATTTGTTCTTAAATTTCCTTTGCTTTTAAACCTTTTAAAAATAAAAATTCAATCACTGCACGATACTTGATTTTTTCCACTGTGAAAAAATACTGTGACGCGTCGATACTAAATGGCTTGTGAACAATGAATGAATTGACGGATTGAAATAAAACTTCAAATGCGTTCATATGAAGAGTGTACCAACATCACAAAAAAAAATTTAGGCTAGTAGCAACACCCTTTCTTATCGAACCGCAAAACTTATTGAACAGCCTAATATATGTCAATAATAGGGCGAAATACTGTTCGGTGTAGTTCTTATTACGGAGATTAAGTGGCCTCGTCAATCTTGATTTACATCTGGTGACGCGACTCCTCGCTTTGTGCCACCATCGTCGTCCTCGCGATATCATCATCACGATGACGAGGCTGCCGGGTATTCTCGCCGCTTTGCTACTACTAGTACTTCCCGCCAATTTTTCACATCGAGCAGCTTGATATATATATATATATATATATACATTCTGTCAAAAAAATACCGGGAATTGTCGATTTAAATCTGGCGGGGCAACTTAGGCAGGTAAAATTTTTTTTTCTAGGTTGGTATAACTGTCCTTAATGACTATGCCAAGTTTGAGTGGAATCTGTCAACGAGTGTGTTTACAGTAGCTAGTTAAGTCAGTCGATGTCAATAGTGCGTGCCAATTTTTTACAATGGGTGATTACGTTGAACAAAGAATTTGTCTAAAATTTTGTGTTGCAAATGAAATTTTGTATGCCGATGCATTGAAAATGTTGCAAAAGGCTTTTGGTGATAAGGCACTATCAAAAACCCGTGCGTATGAGTGGTACAAAGCCTACAAGAAGGGTCGTGAAGTCGTCGAAGACTTGCCTCGTTCGGGACGCCCATAGAGGGCTTCGACCGCAGATAACATCGATAAAATTGAGGAAATGGTGCTTGAAAACCGTTAAACCAGCTTGAGAGAGATAGCACATGAACTTGAGATATCACACGAGTCCATACGTACGATTTTAATTGATATTTCAGACATGAGAAAGGTGGCCGCAAGACTCGCTCCAAAAGAGCTTAATTTTTTTCAAAAACGCTATCGCTCAACAGGTCGCTTTGGACATACTGGATCGCGCCAATTCTGATCCCGCATTCATGGAATGCATCATAACTGGTGACCAAACGTGGGTGTACGAGTACGATATGCAAAAAAGCTAGCAAGCATCCGAATGGGTGGGAAAAAACGAGCCAAAACCGAAAAAACCACGTCAAAGCCGCTCAAAAGTGAAGGTGATGCTCATTGTTTTCTTCGATATCCGTGGCGTGGTGCACTGCGAATTTGTTCCAGAGGGTCAGACGGTAAACAAAAAGTATAACCTAGGCGTTATGAAACGTTTGCGTAAGCGAATCCGTAAGAAGCGGCCAAATTCGTGGGTGAACAACTCGTGGATTTTGCACGGCGATAACGCGCCGTCTCACCGAGCTACAATTGTGACCGACTTTCTCGCCAAAAACTCAACAAACACGCCTGAACAACCACCGTATTCGCCGGATTTGGCTCCCTGTGACTTCTTCCTTTTCCCAAAACTTAAATTGATGCTCCGTGGCACCCTTTTTTAGTCGATTTGAGCCATAAAACAAAATTTGGCGCGCGAGCTGAAGGCCATCCCGGAAAGCGCCTATAAAGAATGTTTCAATGATTGGAAGTGCCGTTGGCATAGATGTATCGGAGCAAATGGAGCCTATTTTGAAGGCAACATAATAAATTTTGATTATTAAACGTGAAAATGTTGTTTTAATTTAAAATTCCTGGAACTCTTTTGACAGACAGTATATACACACATATACATATATATATATATATATATATATATATATATATATATATATATATATATATATATATATATATATATAATTTAATGGACTTAATTTGTTAAATTAGTGATTTCTTACAAATTTTTCTTTACGATACGTATCGTTTCTAAAACACTTTGTAACAAAAATTTTTCTTTTACTTTATTTTATCGTTCGTTTATTGGAATTGATTAGCAATAAGTCTTATGAGTCACTGATGATAATGCAAAACCAGTGTCGAATTAAATTTTCTCAAATTGCGTTTTTAAAAAATTTTAAATAAATTAAAAATTTCAATAAAATTAAATCCGTTAATTAAGATTATTATGTAATTGTTTATTTATATTTATTTATGAAAATTGCCGAATAAATAATTATCACGCCGAAAAGTGCAGAAGTTTTAGGAAGTTTCAGTCTTAAAAGTTTTTTTAAAGAAAATATACAATCATGCATATGAAGTTAATTCAATTACCAGGTAAACAAGTATGAAATGCGGATTTTAGAAGAAAAAATAACACGTTAAATTTGGTAGAATAATAAAAAGTGCTTTATTCAAAGTATGCTTCATCGCTTTTTATACATTTTTCCCATCTTTCGGGCAATTTAAGAACACCACACCAGTAGAAATCTTCCCCTTTTGCCGCGAACCATTCATTCATCGAGCCATTTTTTGACATTTTTATAGGAATCAAAGCGCTTAATAAAAAAAATACTTAATAAAATTTAAATACTAAATAATTTCAGATGTTAACACTATTATTGTCTTTGTAGCAATAAAAAATCAAAGTTCTGCAAGTGTGATAATAAGTAGAATGATTCAAGTTTTCTGCGGTGAACCTGACTAGTGACTATGAATAAAATACAACATTTTATTCTAATTATATTTAACTTATATTCTAATGATATTGCATACTTACCTGATGTTTGTTCAACTACTTATTATTTTGTCCAAAAAGCAGTAACAATAATATCAGCAGTAATAATGTTAATAAAAGTAATAATAATTTTATTATTTTTATAACGATCGTTATTTAACCATAATTATAAAAATTATGGTAAGAGTAAACTTAATTATAAAAATAACCCAAAAAACTAATAATGACATATATTAAAATTGAATACAATATTATTAATTCTACTAGAATATAACAAATGCTACATTATTAAACAAAGATGATGCACAAAATTTTTATATTAAATAGCAAGTTTCTTGCCGTTTGAATCATTAAAATATTCTTAATAGACTAGGAAGAATTTAAAATTTCGTTTTAGGGGTTGGTTACTGCTCTGAAGGGGTGATTGTTAAAAATCCCCAAGACACGTCAACTTTGGTTTTTCATTTTTATAAAAAAAAATTATTTGCAATTATTTTCATGCAATTTCCAAAGTTTTAAATCGAAAAATACGTTATAAAAACTGTATTTACCCCCATAAAATTTAGGGGTGGCAAAATTATGGAATTAAAATTATGTACAAAATTTTTACATTTAATAACAAGTTCATTTGCCGTTTGAATCGTTAAAATATCCCTATTAGTTTATGAGATATTTACAAAAAACTATTTTCACCCCCTTTTTTAGGGGTCATTTTAATCCCTCAAAAGTGGAAGTTAGCCGATAAGAAAAAACACGTATCTCTTATTTTTTATGTACTCTAACATATCCTAGAACCAAAGAAATCAATAGGCCCGGGTTGAGAACCTTTCCTTGTTAGAGTAAAAAAATATTAATTTAACAAATGGATTCTATATGGTATTTCATATCGCAAAACTTTAGAATTATATCTGAAATGGGATTTGTATCAGCTTAACAGTAACTTTTAAATTTGTATGGTAGTAATAGTATTATAAATACATTTTTTCTATCTTTTGTAAAAAGAAAACTTACTTGCATTCATATTCTTTGCCTTTAATTGATATAATGGTTCTTGAATATAAAGTATCTGTACCATCAGTTGCTGGTTGTTTACTTCCTTCTTGACACTGTAATAAACCACAACGGACGTTTCTGAAATGTAACCATATTCATTATTATAAAAACTTCAATATTTGATTACAGTCAATTACTATACTATTATAATGCATACTTTGAGATTTATTATAATATATTATATGTTATTTGTTAAAAAAAACAACAATTAAAAATATACTTTTAAGAAAATAATAATGATGTGCTATATCGTACGTTGGGGGAAGTTGCCACACCTAAAAAAATTGTTTAAAAAAAAAATATGCATACGTCTGAAACTAAATTTTTACTATTTAATCGTGTATAGTTCATAAAGATCTATAAAATATGTAACGATATTCTTTAACATTATTTAATTAATAGATTATAGCAATTAAACAAAGTAACGCAAAAGTAGCATCTTACTCACTCGTGTGGGTGAGATGCCATATTAATCGAACTATTATCATTTCATATTAATTAATCAAGCTTCATTTTTCTTCTTCAAAATGCTAAAAAAATAAGTTTTACATTTCTTTTGATTTAGTGGATAATATATGCAGTTAATAAAGGCTTTTATCCATTTACCACTTTGGTGGGGTAGTGCGATGTATGTGTATAAATGTCAAACAAAAGAGTATTGTGAAATTGCAAACATAAGCATATTTCGGGTATCGAGTCTCGGCGCGCCCGTGACTGCGGCAATTGCAGTTTCGCCAAGCTTTGATTATAATGTATTTGGCTAAGTTCCATGTGATTAAATAATTTAATTTACTATCTACCCTTGTCTATTACCTACAAATTTCATAATTGGTGACAAGGATTATCAAAAATACCTACATAACACAACGTTCAATAAGTCCCGAGACTAAACCAGAGATGGTGCTAGTAGTACCAAACTGGCCACGTTTCCATAGAGTGCGAACCTTTACGTGAAACGTATAAAAATTTTACGTCGATCGGATCACAGACAGCAGAGTTATCGAGGTTAGAGTAAAGTCACTTTGTAATTTTTTTGAAAAATGGAAAAAAGCGAGTTTCGCGTGTTGATAAAACATTGTTTTTTAATGGGTAAAAACACCGTAGAAGCCCAACAATGACTTGAAAAACATTACCCGGACTCCTCTCCATCCAAACCAACGATTTGTCGTTGGTATGCTGAGTTTAAACGTGGTCGTACGAACACAAACGATGCGGAACGTTCGGGTAGGCCATTGGAAGCCGTTACACAGGAAAATGTGAGTGAAGTGTTAAAAATTGTAATGAAAAATCGCAAAGTGAAGGTCCGCGAGATTGCAGAAATGACACAGATATCATCTGGAAGCGTATTTACAATCCTTCATAAAAAATTGAGCATGAAAAAGGTTTTTTCCAAGTGGGTGCCGCGATTGCTTTCAGTGGAACAAAAACAGCAACGAGTCGACGATTTAGAGAGCTGTTTATCGCTATTTACTCGCAATAAAAAGGATTTTCTGCGTCGATACGTGACCATGGATGAAACATGGATACATCATTTTACTCCGGAGTCGAATCGGCAATCATCTGAGTGGCGCATGGCTGGCGAAAGCCGCCCAAAGCGTCCAAAAACGCAGCAGTCTGCTGGCAAAGTCATGGCGTCTATTTTTTGGGATACACATAGCGTGATTTTCATTGACTACCTAAAAAAAGGTAAATCGATCAACAGTGATTATTATATTGACTTGTTGGTACGTTTGAAGGAGGAGATCGCAGCAAAACGACCGCACATGAAGAAGAAAAGAATCCTTTTTCACCAAGACAATGCACCATGCCACAAGTCCATGGAAACAATGGCAAAATTGAACGAATTGGGCTTTGATTTGCTTTCCTACCCCCCGTATTCGCCAGATTTAGCCCTCAGCGACCACTGGCTCTTTGCTGATCTCTAAAAAATGCTCCAGGGAAAAAAATTTGGCTCGAAAGAGGAGGTCATTGCCGAAACTGAAGCCTATTTTGAAGCAAAGGATAAATCCTTCTATAAACATGGTATAGAAATGTTGGAAAGGCGTTGGAAAGATTGTCTCACTCTAAAAGGAGATTATATTGATGAATAAAAATGATTTTAAAAAAAAAATGTTGTTTTCTTTGTTAGTCTCGAGACTTATTGAACGATGTGTTACACATATTAGACCTATTAGATTTCGGTACTTTCAATCTAGAATTACAATAAAAATTGCTTACAAGGAGCGTCGATATCAAGCTTAAGATCAAAATGTTGATGATGCAGCGAAGATTATGTCTAATTAGTTAGAGCAAGAAAAAACGGATGATAAATGATTATAAAAAAGAAAAAAAAATAAAACAAAAATTCCAAAAAATTAGAGGAAGTTAAGCCAAGAAGAAAATGAAATGGGAATGAATAGGAATGGGAATACTCTTGCTACCCTCTAGCAGTTATTATTGGATTCGGCTGAGAGCATTTTTTATTCGTTTTGAACCTAATGGAGTACTCTTATTATTTGTTTAAGCTTACCATTGCACATCATTGTATTGTTTATCAGCTGTAATAAAAAGCAATACTTTATAATAAATTTTTTCGCGATACGTGTTTTATTTTTACACGAAGATTGGAGTTCGCGTTGAAATTGACATTGACTAAACGAAATTATTTTATGTGATTTTATTATATTTATTTATTTTAAAATAATGAATAGAATATTAAAATTATTATTCTAATTCACTCAAACAACATTTCTTTTTATTTAAGGAAGGAGACAGTTAGGACGCATCGAAAAAAAGCGTTTTTTGAGAATTTTTTTGGCCACACATTAAAATAATTAACAACAAATATTTTCTTAAATAAAAGATATACTATGTTTAAACAATGTATTATAATTTTTTTAAGGCAAAATGTTCAAAAATACACGAGATATAGCAAATTTGTGAGGGGTTGAAAGACAAGTGTTTTGCTGTGATCACTGTTACTCGTCATTAAATCATTTGAAACCAAAAAAAAGTAGAAATTGTTAGTTAATGGTAAAATGCTTCGAATGAATAAATGGTTTTGAAAAATTTTAATTTTTGTCAAAATGGTGGATGTTAAAAGCAAAATTGTGTTTTCAACTGAAATTCTGCTCACATTTCCGGCTATAAAAAAAAAATAACCGTAGCAAAAAAATCTTGTATTCATTCGGAGGACAATGATATGTAGAATAAGGAAGCAAAATTTCAAGCTGATAACTAAAGCTGTTCTCGAGTTACAGTGATCATCTACTTTAAAACATAGTTTCGAGAAAAATGCGCTTAAAGTTTTGAGGACGATTCGCTTGCAAATAAAAAATTTATTTTGTAATGTGCAGTGAATAATTTTTTCTTGGACCACAAAATGATTCTTTCTTTGCTTTATTAGCTGCCGCAGCAGTAATTTTAAGACGTCGTCGAGTTATTCTTGCCTTACAAGTACTTTCTAATGAACGTCGGTTAGCTACGTTAACTTGATTGAAATCTTTTTTCTTCGCAAATGTGTGAGCGTGACGTTCTAACTTAATCTCCATAACATCAAACATGGCTAATAGCCCCCACTTGCCCTGATTTAAAGTGCAGGTAGCAACAATGTAGGCGAGTATGCTGATGGTAGTAAGGCTCGCAGGTAACATTTTCGACATGACCTTCCAAACGTTTTGATTAAAACTTTCATTACTGTTCTCAGTAAATCTTTTAATACATCTTTGCGAAAATTGATTGTTTGTGGGATTTTCATAAATAGGTTTTATTGCATCTTAGACTTCCTCTGGCAAGGCAGCGTGTTTGAAAGACTAACTTATTCTCCGACTTTGCTTGTTGATACTTGCAATATAAGTCAGCGCCTCGTGGACATTTATCATACTGCGGTTTCTCATCGGTTGAACTCTTGTGATAAAACGTAGCTTAACCCATTGAAGCCCATGGCTACAGCTGTAAAGATAGAACTAAACTAACGATCGGATGATGGTCATGGACAAAAATTAAGATACGCGTCTTTTTTCTTTTAATTTTTTTATTGTTAATTAACAAATTGTTTGAACGAATTATCGCAAAAGTGAATTATTTCAAAATCTGATATTATCACAAATAAATAATTTGTGATAACTGTACCCTGTCTCTGCCCATGGCGAAACTATGTGAGATATCGAAAAATTAACTATGGGACGTTTACCATGGATGAGAATACAAATTTTTCATTAAAAAAATTGTCTAAATAAATTGTTTATAAACAAATTGTTTAAACAAATTGTCGCAAAATTGAATTTTAGCAAAATCTGATAGCGGCAATCGATTCTCCAGAAAAATTTCCATAGAAGACATGCAAAGTAAATTATGAAAATGTCAATGGCTTATTAGTAAAACTTAAAAAATCAAATGATTTTCATTAAACCCTGGCTCTATCAATGCTATTATTATAGATCATATTATACAATTATCAATAAAGAAACTAACCATAATAAAAAAGCTTATAGAAAGTAATCTAAGTTATCTCGATAAGGTTGAAAAAATACTTAACATTTTGAAGTAATATAGATCATGAAAATCTAATTGGTTAAAAATACAGGGTGGGGCAGGAAAGTATCCCTATTTTCAAGATCGCGTTGTCAGTAGAGGGAACGTATTGGAGGAGTGGGGGTAAGCTTAAATGACGCTGTGACCTTGGAAGTTTTCGTTAGTTTCGCTGTCAGCTGTAGACATGGCTTGGTCGAACGAGCAACGCGCTTTTGCAGTCGAGACATATTTTTCTCAAAATAAGTCTATTGTCGCAGTGCGCTCTGAACTGGTTATCGAATTCCCCCTCGCAATGCTGTTCCTGACCGCGAATCCATTTTGTTGTGAGTGGAGAACTTCCGTGCATGTGGTAGTGTAGTGCGAAAGAGAGTTGAAGTTCCGAGGACCATCTGAAATCCAGAAAAAATTGATCGTGTCAGAAGATCGATATTGCAGTTTCCTAAGCATTCTGCCCGCAAGCATGTATCCGCCCTGGCATTGTCTAATCGTACAGTGCGTCGTATTCTCCACGAGGAACTTCACTTCCATCCATACAAGATGGTCATCGCTTAAGAGCTCACACAACGGGACTGGCAAAATCGAGTACAGGCATTTTACCTTCCCTTTGGTCTGTATCTGCACCGACCCCACCGTCATCGGTATGACAGTTTATATCCCTCCTTCCGGTGATGAGGATCAGTTCGATTTTCGTCAGTACTAATGTCAGTCCGTGACTCGTCATCCAACCGTCTACCCGTAAAATGACATGGTTTAACATCAGCTGTGCTAATTCTGGGTTGCGCTGAACGATCACTACCGTCACGTCGTCGGCGTAGGCGACGAGTGAGGCGTTTTTTAATTAATTAAGTAATTCGTCGGTCTTTCAAGTAATCTCGCCCCACCCGCAACAGATAGGAGGATACCCTAAAAGCCCGCAGAGCCTCTAGGATATGTCCCCACCCGACAGATTTAAAGGCATTCTTTACATCTAAGGTCGTCAGCAGTACTAGTGGTTTCGCGCCGTAGTAGACCCGTCTTGTCCGAAGGAAAGTTTTGGTCACTTCGCATATCGCACCCATCGTCGAGTGGCCCTTCTAAAAGCCATGTTGATTATCGATCAGCCCTCCGGTGGCTGTTATCGTGCTCGTTACTCGCGGTTTCAGCATCGCCTCGTAAAGTTTTCCCGCTGTGTCGAGAAGACTCAGGGACCTATAGGACGACGGTGTCACGAGTTTCCCTGTACTCTTATACAAGAGGACCAATCAAGCCTTTTTCCATCACGCGGCAAACCTCCCGGTCCGTAGGCTTGCATTGTACATGTCCAAAAGTAATCTCGGACGTACAATGGAGATCTGCCGGAGAATCTCCCCCGGGATACAGTCGGGTCCAGGTGCTTTCTCGGATTTCAGCGAGGACGTAGCTTGGAGTAGCTCAACCTCGCTGAATTCTGGGACAGCTAGGTTGCAGTAATCTGAGGGCTTCTCCTCACTAGATAGTCGGGAAAAGACCACCCACTATCGCGTCCATGGTGGTTTTGTCTTTGCGCTCGGGTGGACCGAAACTGCCCAGTTTCTGGGCTACGATTTTGTAGCCCAGTCCCCAGCGGTCTCTGTCCACCTCGCACAATCTCCGCCAACACCGTTTTTTACTGTCTTTGATAGCGTTCATCAGTCGCTACTGTGGTTTATTATTACTTATTATTATTATTATCAACTATTCAGTTATTAGAAGTGTAAATAAGTTCTTGCCGTTTTTTGTGAAAACAAATCCTTTACTTAAAAAGAATAATAAAGAAACAAGATCGTTAAAGTATTGCCTATCGCTGGAAATTACTTTTTTCTATCTTTCTGGCAGCATTTGAATTCCACGTCGAAAAAACGACACTTATTTTGCGGCTATCCACGAATCGATTCATTTTTTTGTTTCTTCATACGAAGAGAAGTGTTGCTCAGCCAGGCCGTTAGTCATTGATCAAAATAAATAGTAATTAGAAGGCGCAATGTCTGGAGAATACGGCGGGTGGAGTAGGACTTCCCATTTCAGCGTTTCCAGGTATATTTTGACCGGTGACGCGACATGCGGCTGAGTGTTATCATTCAGCAAAATCATCTTATCGTGTCTTTGCTCATATAGCGGCCGTTTTTCTTTAAATGCTCGGCTTAAACGCATCAATTGTCGTCAATAGAGATCTCCTGTGATGGTTTGGTTGGATTTTAGCAGCTCGTAATACACTACCCCAAGGTGATCCCACCAAATGGACAACATCAGCTTGGAACCGTAGATATTCCGCTTTGGCGTTGATGCTACTGCTTCGCCGGGCTTAACCCACGATTCTGTACGCTTGAGATTACTGTAGTATATCCACTTTTTATTACCAGTCATGATACGATGTAAAAAACCTTTTCTTTTTTGTCGTTAAAGCAGCTGCTCACACGTGACAAGACGCCGTTTTAGTTCATACGGCACCCAAGATCCTTCCTTTTGTATCATCCCTAACGCTGTCAGACGTTTCGAAACTGTTGTTCAATCAACTCCTTTCTGCAACATCGAATTGCGTCTGACATGGGATCTTCAGCAAGTAATGTTTCAATTCTTCATCTTGAAACTTTGGTGCACCACTGCGTTCTCTATCTTAAACATCAAAATCAACATTCTTTAATTGGTTAAACCAATCTCTGCATGTTCTTTCCGACACAGCATGATCACCATAGGTTTCTACAAGAATCCTGTGTGCTTCAGCTGCAGACTTTTTCTGAATAAAATAGTGCAGTAAAATTCCCCGCAAAAACGGTTTATTTAGCACAAAATTTGACATGTTTTACAGTACAAAAAGAAAATGTTCTTTATAGGTTAATGAAAAGACATGCACTGATTTCAAACATAAATTATAGAACTTTAATATAAATGCATCATTATCTTGAATTAGACACAGAAAATTTTTGTACTGCCATCTGACGGTGAAACGGCGAGAACTTATTCACACACCCAATATATATGCACACACGCACACGCTTGCATTAGCTGAAGTATCTACGCAGTGTTACGTCGATAGCCGAAAATAATAAAAAATAACAGACAGACGGACAAAAATTTTCAAAATTGCTCTTTTTGTATCTGTGTGAATATTTTCATTAGTTAGGGACATTATTAATTTTTTTTGGAAAATCTTTAGCGTTCATAAATTACAATTTTATTATAAATATAGATTCAAAATACACAGGTATATTAGGACTATTGGGCGTTTGCAGTTCGATCCTTCACAATAATATTCGGTATAAGCTGTGTGACTATTCTTCCTTTTACAGCTCCCTATCCTTTGCTCAACCTATCAAAAAAACGCGACCTTATACGCCGGACCTTTAGGGGACACTAATGGTAAGCACCGGGCTCTCCTCTGGGCGCTGGCGATCCTTTGGTTAGCGGTTGTCGAAGTCCGTCGTCCTGCCACGGCTTTCGCGTCAAATCTAGGGAGCGAGTCTAGACGCGGGAGGGCCACCTAACCTGGTTAAGGCTACACCACCCAGTTAAAGACGGGGAGAGGGGGGAGAAGACTCCATGGGGTCTTTTTTTTGCTTGCGATTATTTGGTGGAGCCAACCCCAGGCAAGTGTTGGCTCGCTAAAAGTAGCATCAGGCGACTTAGCCGTTGTAAGTGAGGTCGACGACTCTCGGTGACAATTTCTGCGAAGGAGGGTCCTCTTGCGGCGGAACAGCAGAAGGCTCCTTCTGGAACAGCTCCAGGGCAAGCGCCCGGGACACCATTTCGTCAACCAACACTCTTGACCTTCGCACGCTGGGCCTGGTAAGTGCCGCCCTCTTCCTCTTGATCGGCAATATGAGGATCGCCCTCCGTGGCAAGGCGTATTTTAGCTTAGCCGCTATTCTGTGCCAAACGGTGTGGAGCTCGGTGTCCGGATCTGGATCGAGACGCGGGAGCGATGAGAGCGCTGGAGGCGGTGGCAGAGGAAAGGCCGTAACCGCAGCCGCTGCCAGGGGCGCACTTTTTGGGCGCAGCTAGTCGACGATGAGGCTTCTGTTTGGCTGCCGCTGTCGTGAAGAGTCGGCGGGAGCTTGAACAATTTAAATCTTAAAATAAAAATGGCTTGGCTTTTAATTGATCGATAGCGAAGAAATTAAAAATCTAAAACACTTCTGGAGTTCCAAGAAATACATCTATAAACTTCCATTAAAATCTGTTTAGTAGTTTTTCTGTAGTGCCCTGAAAGATGGACAGACAAACAGACATACAAAAATTCTAAAAATTGCAGATTTGGTATATTGACAACTTACTCATTAATTCTCATTATTTTTTTCATATTTAACGTACAAAAATTGTTTCTTTATAGTTTTATTATTCATAAGTATACGTATATATAGGAGAAGGTCGGGAAAAAAGAAAAATCTCCCTAGTTTATTGTCTAATTGTAACAAAGAGATAAACATAGAATCATATAATAAGCTCGACCTAGCGATCTGTCAGTCTTGGCTGGAGTTAAATGAGTGTAGTACGACGAAAATTGTCTTTTATGAAAAGAGATTTAATTTTTAAGGTAATTAAATGTTAATTCTTTTTTAACTGTATGTTATTTAATTGCTTTAATGCTTTGATGAGTTTCTGCACTATTTTAGTTTATAGTTACTTAAAATTTGTATATTATGAGTACATTTAAGGTAATTGTAAACAAGTTCATTTACGAATATATGGGCGGACAAAATGAATAGTTGAAATGTCTATTAATAACAGTTATTCGGGCTTTGTAGCAGTCCAGTGAAAAGAATATGTGTCTTTTGAGTTTGATACCACGCTTGAACCATTTAAAATTAGTCGAAAAAAATGACTAACCAAGAAAAAGCGTTCAGAAAGAAAATTAGCATCATTACTTTTGTTCCATATATAAAAAGTAATATGTTTAACCTCCAGTGAAAGACTAAATCGTATGTAATAGTTAATTTTTTGTACTTCTTTTTTAAAACCAATTATACATTTCTTATTGAAAAATTCCAAAAGTTACAATAGCATGAATATTAAAAGTTTAAGACTTATACTTATATATGAAATTTAAGATCCTTTATTAATTAAAAATATAAATATGTTCTCTATTTCAAACAAAGATTTTATTAATAATCGTAATCTTAACTTTGATATAATATGGCTTGAAATAAATTTTTATTGTCACTTTAAATTTACAGCTGCAAATATTACGTTTGAACAAAATAAACTCAAGTTCGTCGAATCATAGTTACAAAAAGATTTTATAAGAAATCAGTAAAACTTACTCTTGCCTGAAAATAAATAGCGTATAAGATAAATGGAAATATACCGTTTTCCTCACTTTTATTTACAGATTGAATTGTAACAAAGATAACTGAATATCATAAGACATTGCTTCGAAATATTTTTAAAATTTAAGAAAATAAAGTTTATTGAAGACTAAACTATAAATTATATAAATATAGTTTCAACTATGTATTGCATAAGGTTCCGTAAAATGAACTGTATTGGTTAGGCAACCTATGGAACATAATCTTTCTATTACTTTATATAGAATCGCGTCAAAGAAATATTTATAAATATACTAGAATTCGTGTTTGGCGCCATTAATTTATTCATCTGTAGTCACTGTATGACTCAAAAATGGAGCTAATAGTATCGTTTTCGACAATATAACACCTCAACGTCAAGCTCGAGCGCTGAAGAACAATTGGCAAAAAGATATAGATCAAACAAGTCGTGGTTGCAAAATAATAAATTGTTAAAAATATTAGTAGAAGTTGGAAAATATTAGAGCTATAGCTGTAAGTGAGAAGAAGATAAAAGATCTGACAACTGTAGCAGACACAAACCGCTCGCGAGACTCTTACGATGTCGCACGCTGTAACAAACGGGCCTTACTGCGGCGCGCGCGCTACCATGAAGAAGCGGACTCACGGAGTACTCAGGGAGGAAGAAAGACTATCTTCATGGTTAGAAAGTTAGTTGCTCGTCCGCCTTCACTGTAGGTTGTTCACGTGCAGTCTTCATTGAATAAAGAGTAAGCGGTGAGTCGGCGTTGTATACAGAGTTACCGTCTCGCCGCCATAATTATAACAAGTAAATTGCAAGTAAGAGTAATTATAAGAAGTAAATTGCAAGTAACACCTGGCTTGATTCTCGTAAGGAGCTGAAATTTTTACTGAGTTATCTACTGATGTACAACTATAAAAAAAATAGAAATTAAAGTGGCATCTTTCAAAAAGGTATTTATTCTGAGAAATGAAGGAAGAAATTTTTGAAAAAAAGATATACAGTGCTGCTCAGTGAGATTTACGCACCTGAATCAAAAATTGATCAAGCTAAAAAAGTTTTATATTATAAATAAAACTAAACCTAATTGAAATCAACACCATTTTGAAGTTTAATACTATAATTTTATAGCTCGTAACAAATTAATTTTTTTGCATACAAGAAACAACAAAAAATATGTAATTTTTGAAAGATAATCAACAAATCAAAATATTTTTTTGTTGAGCTGATTTAAAGTTTTACAAATGTTTGTAAAAAGGAACTTTTATTCATCATTAAATATTTAAAAATCTGTGAATTGTAGAAAAAAACTTGAAAAAGAAAAATTTTTTGTTTTTATACGTATGTATTTTTTTTTTCATTTTTTATCCATTAACTTTTATTTTAAATGAATATGTTTTATTTCTTTCAGAAAAGTATTGTGTAATTCAAACGAATTCATTCAGCTTTTCTAAAAATTTTTTACGATGAAACATCCATCTCCGACAGTGTATCCATATTTAAACTTGATTATAATATTAGGTGCACAACTAAGTTCTCGCTGTTTTCTTTTTTATGAAAATGCAACTTTATTGTAAAAAAATGGTTACAAATAAATCATTCAAGAAATCATCATAATTCTTCTACTAAGTATTGTAAGTAATACCGATCACTTTTGAATTTTATTATTATATAGAATAGGAAAATCTATTTAAGCAATATTCATTTAATGATTAAAAATACATACGCTGGGTCGCATTTTATAAAATGACCGGAAGAATCAGTACCGCAGTGACCGTTGATCGATCCTTTAGAATTAAATTGTTCAAAACACTCTTTATCAGCTGCTATACCTCCATAACCCCAAATTTGCTCACATTGAAGATTTAAGGCTGGACATACGCCGTTAAAGCAGTATCCACCGCCATTTGCACAAGGATGTCCATTTTTTTTATAAACGTCCATTGGACATTGGCCAACTTCTCCAGAGCACATTTCTGGTAAATCGCATTCGTTTGTAGCTTCGCGACAAACAGAGCCTCGTGGTTGTAGCTAAAATAAAAATAAAAATTTTAGTTGGTGCGCAAGTAAGTGACATAATGCTTAATTTATGCATGTGCACTTATAATAGAAAAATATATTTTAAACTTTATAGAAATGAATACATTTAACATAAAAGTAAGTATACAGCGTGTCACGAAAGTCCCGGAACGGCTGTATATATCCTAAGGTGGAGTATTTCGGAAAATAGTCAAGGTCAATCCTTAAGTAACTCTCAATAAGAAATTTAATGGTAATATCTATTTTGACCTTGACGATGTCCTTCAAGGTCATTTCAAGGTCAGGTCATGTTTTTTCAATGAGAACTCCTTTTGTTGACATTGGCAATCGAAAGAGCGGGAAATTTTACGTTCAAATATGTACTTAGTTTATAAGAAAACGTTGACCTTGAAAGTCAGCCAAGGCCATTTAAACATGAACAAAAAAGGGAATTTTTATTAAAAAACGAGTAGAGCTTGAAATAACCTTGAAGGAATTCGAAAGACATCGTCAAGGTCACACCTACAGTTAACACTTTATAAACCTTGCTAATTTTAATGCGTCGGCTTGAAAAAAAATTGGAAAGTTTTTATGCCAAAAGATAACCAGACCTTGTTCATGTTTCAATGGTCTTGGCTGACCTTCAGGGTAAACGTTTCCTTATGATCTAAGTACATATTTGAATGTAAAATTTCTTGCTCTTTTGATTGCCAATGTTAAAAAAAGGAGTTTCTATTGAAAAAACATGACCCGACCTTGAAATGACCTTGAAGAACATCGTCGAGGTCAAAATAGAGGTTACCATTGGATTTTTCGTTGAAAGTTACTTAAGGATTGACCTTAACACTTTTCCGAAATACCCTACCTCAGGAAATATACAGTCGTTCCGGGACTTTTGTGACACCCTGTATAATTGTGGTTTTGATACATTTAAATTATTAAAAAAATATAGATAAAAATAAATAAAATTAGGACTAGTATGCACAAAATAAATATATTTATAGGAAAAACAAGAAATTTCGCACACAAAATTTATTTTTGAGTTCAAAAAGACATTGACTCTATTTTCATTCTTTTTCCTTAAGCTGGGTATTTTCTTATAATTTAAATATGTCATTACTAGTATTTGGAGTACAAATTAATTTGGTCCGTTTTCTTGCGGTCAAAAATGCATTTCTTTTAAAATAAAAAAAATTTAAAGATTAATCAAAGTATTGTCCATCGCTAGTTACTACTTTTTCCCACCTCTCAGGCAATTTTTGAATTCCATCACGAAAAAATGACTTGTCTTTTGAAGTGATCCAAGTAAGAAGCCAATTCTCAATTTCTGCAAAAGAAGTGAACTGATGATCTGCATCCCTCAGAACAACCAGTAATCAAAAGAAGCAATGTCTGGAGAATACGGCGGGTGCAGCAAAATATCCCACTTAAGCGTTTCCAAATATTTTTTCACGACTTTTGCGACATGAGGCCGAGCGTTGTCAGGCAGAAAAATAACGTTGTCATGCCTTTCCTTGTATTCCGTCCGTTTTTCTCGTAATGCACGGCTCAAACGAATCAATTACAGGCTATATCGATCGGCCGTTATGGTATCGCTAGGTAGTAGCAGCTTATAGTACACAACACCCTTTTGGTTCCATCAGATACACAACAGAATCTTCAAACCATGAATATTCGGCTTTGTGTTGATGTTGAGGTCGATGGCAACGATTGACCGGGCATAGCGTAGTATTTTTTGTTCTTGGGGTTATCATAGAATATCAATTTTTCATCTCCAGTAACAATCATATTTAAAAAAACCTTTCTCTGTTGTCTTTGAATCAGCTGCTCGCAACAGAAAAATCGCCTGTCACCAGAAGAATCACTTTCTTGTGCCTCTGCTCGCATTGTGGCCGTTTTTCGCGTAGTGCTTGACTCAGTCGCATCAAATGAATTCGATACTGTTGCTCGATGATGGTTTAGTTTGGTTTCAACAGCTCGTAATAAAAAACACCGACCTGTTCTTATCAAATACACAGCATAACCTTCGCAGTGTGAATATTGAGCCAAGCCGACGACGTAATATATGTAGAAGCATGACCGAGCAGTCCTCATGACTTTCTTCTCTTTAGGTTGCTTCAATGAATCCATTTTTCATCACCTGTCACGATGTGATGAAGAAAACCCTTCCTTTTTTGCCGCTGGAGCACTTGTTCACAGGCGAGATAACGACGCTCAACGTCCCTTGGCTTCAAATCATAAGAAACCATAATTCCTTGCTTTTGAATTATTCTCAAAGCATGCAATCGTTTGGAAATAGCTTGGCGAATAACTCCTAATACTGAAGCAAGCTTATTTTCTGTTTGGCGTGAATTCTCGTCGAGCAATGCCTACAATTCAGCGTTTCCGAAGGTTTTTAGCCTTACTTTATGTAGATAGTCATTAATATCGAAATCACCGTCTTTAAAGCGACGGAACCAATCACGGTACATTTTTTCATTTAGAGCAGCATCTTCGTAAACATTTTGGAGCTTCTGATGTGCTTCAACCGTCGTTTTCTATATATATTATTTTATTAATTTTTTTTTTTTTGAGTCAGCAAACTAAGAAAATATTTCTTGAGCTAAACTAATGCCTTTACCAGATAGCTTATTTATTTAGTTTTAATTTACTTCTAAGATCTCAATCCGACCATTTTTCGCGAGAAATCGAATTTTAAATAAAAAAGGATCTTCTCGGATTCAATTATCATTTTCTCAGGCACCAATAATCTGATGTTCCAATAATAACGCTGAATCTAAGGGTGGATAAAGAATCTAAAATATATTTTCTAGATGGATTAATAATGATTTTGTTGGAAAAAAATTTTTTTCAAGCTTCACATAAATTTGAAAAAACACAAAAAAGGGCAGCCTATGGTTTTTTGAAAAATCAATGGTAAAATTATAAATATTTGCGAGACCATAAATGTTGCTTACAGCTCAATGTAGCCACAATAACCCTGTGAAGTTTCATTTTGATCTGTATTGACGGTTTTTTGTTTTTAGCAATCAAAGATTCAATAAAATTAAAGGATCACCTTCTTTATCTCTAAGAAAACTTCATAATCATTGTAAAAATTAAAAAAAACTGTTTCTGATTATTTTTCATATTTGTACTATAAACAACGTTTGAATTTATGGGAACAAAAGAAATTTTTTGATTTTTGTGACAAAGCTTCTAGACATATTACGGAACAATGTTTCATCATTTATAAGATGATTTCGCTTCTGCCTTCCATACTTCTGATAATTGACTCTTATTTAATTAAATTAAAAGTTGATACCCTCAACGGAATTTCGACCTCGATTTATATGCTTTTTCAAGGTTGATTCCTAATACTTCTTTCAGAATTCATTTGCGCTTAAAAAACAGAGTTTCTTCTAACTATACTTTTTTTCAGTAGAAAAAATTAAAAAAAAACAATTTTTCAAAACTTGATTTTATTTCTCAATTCTTTGTTATTCCAAGGCGGTATCTTTCAAAACTGGAAGTCGCTGATTTGATGACTCTATGATGGGTGTTAGGCTAATTTGTTGTCTCTCGCGCATATGGGCGGTATCTAGACATCGATGGATACAGGAAACGGCCAGGGCAAGGTCGTCATCATATGACTACTCATCGGGATAATCGTACAATTGTTTGACATGATCGACGTGAACCTTTTATTCACGAGAATATCATTGTACACAACTTCCTGAACAGTCAACAACAACATCAACAGCAATAATGACGATGAATGCAAAGCACATCGACCCAAACAGTGAACAACCGTTTACGTGGAAGTAGGTTGCGAGCAAGACATCGCCGTGCTCATTTAGCTTACACTAACCAGCATCCGCCATGGACTCTGAGGCAGTAGGGAAATGTTTTATTTATGGACGAGTCACGATCAGCTTGCACGGTAATGACTAATGCCCTCTAATTTGATGTCATCCAGGGTAACGTTTTCTACAAAATTTATTATGAATATTAATATTATTTGGTGCTTAACTAAATTCCCGCTGTTTGTTAACAGATGGTTCCAGCAGTAAGGGCTTGTTGATTTTGACATCCAAAACGTCATGAAGCAAGCGTAGACATATGGTTAACAAATCTTTTTGACACATAAGTAAATTTGTTTTGGCGCCATATACTTTTGGTAGTGTCAAAATGTCTCATTTTGTGACAAATAATCGTAATTCGTGGGAAGTATTGCTTTTCCTCTTTCATTCGAAGAAAACGGCGGCTGAAGCATATCACAAGCTCCAAAACGTTTACGGAGATGCTGCTTTAAATGAAACAATGTGCCATGATTGGTTCTATTGCTTCAAAGACGGTGATTTCGATATTGACGACCGTCTGCGTGAAGTAAGGCCAAAAACCTTTAAAAACGCTGAATTGGAGGCATTGCTCGACGAGGATCCATGCCAAACAGAAAATAAGCTTGCTTCAGTATTAGGAGTTATTTGCCAAGCCATTCCCAAACGATTGCATCCGTTGTAAATGATTCAAAAGCAAGGAATTTTGGTTTCTTATGATTTGAAGCCAAGGGACGTTGGGCGTCGTTATCTCGCCTGTGAACAACTGCTCCAGCGGCAAAAAAGGAAGGGTTTTCTTTATCGGATCGTGACAGGTGATGAAAAATGGATTCATTGAAGCAATCTAAAGAGAAGAAAGTCATGAGGACTGCTTGGTCATGCTTCTACGTCGTCGGCTCGGCACAATATTCATACTGCGAAGGTTATGCTGTGTATTTGGTGAGACCAGGTCAGTGTTATTTATTACGAGCTGTTGGAACCAAACGAAAAACGACCACAATACGAGCAGAGGTACAAGAAAGTCATTTTACTGCATGACAACGCTCCGCTTCAAGTTGCCGTACCCGTTAAAACCTACTTGGAAACACTCAAATGGGAAGTCGCGCCCCACCTAGCATATTCCCCAGATATTGCGCCGTCCGATTATCACTTGTTCCGTTCGATGGCACATGTTTTGGCTAATCAACAATTCCGCTTATGTGAAGCTGTCAAAATTGGCTTGATTTGTAGATAGCTTCAAAGACGAACACTTTCACCGTAACGGTATTCGAGCTCTGCCAGAAAGATGGAAAAAGTTGTACCTAGCGATGAGCAATGCTTCGAATGATTCATTTCTAACCATCTTTTTACAATAAAGTTAAATTTCCTTTAAGAATAACATCAAGAACTTAGTTGCGCACCTAATAAAAGAAATATATAAGAACAATTACTTCATAAATAATTAATATAATATTTTGCATACTTATAAGCTCTATGGCAATACAAGTAATAAAAGAAGTTAAATATAGAAAGAGAAACTTATTTATTCACCTTAGAACAAAATGAAACGGGCCTGGTAAGTTACGTAGTAAGGATCATGCGATTTGTTTGTAATTGATCAAAGTGTTACTTATGTTTTATTTACGAACCTTTTTTTTTAGTGAACCCATTTTTTTAGTGAAATTCGATTTTATTAAATATTGGATTGTTTGATAATTATTGTCGCTTTTTTCTCATAGATAGCGTGCACTGCATATTTCATGTAGTAGCGGTTGCGTGGCGTATATTATTATATACTATTATAAAGGTTAGACTGTACACTATTCTGTGTCAGAAACTGAGCGTCATTAGTAAATAACAAGTTGGTTAAAAATTAGGTTCAAAATGGACAATTAAAGTGAGCATTATCGACGTATTTTATTGTTTTACTTCTAAAAGGGCAAAAATGCGGTGCAAACTTGGAAGAAATCGAGTGAAGTTTATGGTGAGGACTGCCTTACTAAACGCAAGTGTCAGCGTTGGTTTGCTCGCTTTTGTTCTGGAAATTTTAATGTGCAAGATGCACCACATACTGGTCGTCCAACCACTACTCATGACGACAAAATAAAGGCGTTAATCAAAACTAACTGGCATGTGACAACTCGAGAGATAGCAGAGAAGCTCGGTATATCGAATTCAACCGTTTACTTGCACTTACAACAGCTTGGTTACGTAAACAAACTGGATGTTTGGGTTCCTCACGAATTAAAGGAAATCCACCTCACCAAATGCATTAACATATGCGACTCTTTGCTGAATCGTAACGAAAACGATCCATTTCTAAAAAGAATCATGATGGGTCATGAAGATGGATTGTGTACGATAATGTAGTCCGAAAACGATCATGGATCAAGCAAGATAAGCCCCCACAATCGACATCTAAAGCCAATATTTACCAAAGAAGATTATGCTTTCCGTGTGTTGGGATTACAAGGGTATAGTCTACTGTGAGCTGCTTCCAAAAAATCAAACTATTAATACAAATGTCTACTGTCGTCAACTATTGAAATTGAACGAGATAATCAAGAAAAAACGCCCTAAACTGGCCGATCATAAAGGTGTGATGATCCATCATGATAACGCCAGACCTCACATCTCTTTGATAACCCGTCAAAAGTTAATGGAGCTCAATTGAGAACTGATGCCACATCCACCCTATAGCCCTGACTTAGCACCATCAGACTATCATTTGTTTCGCTCCCTTCAAAACCATTTGAAAGGTAAAACTTTCAATTCCGATCAGGCTGTTAAAAATGAGTTGGACCAGTTCTTCGCTTCTAAAAACCAAGGCTTCTTCGAACATGGAATTTTTCAACTTACCGCAAGATGGCAAAAGGTCGTCCAAAAAAACGGTCAATATATCATTGATTAATGTTTGTTGTTAATATAAATAAATTTACTTTGAAAAACATAAAAAAAACGACATTAATTATCAAACAACCCAATATATTAGGTGTAGTAAAAAGAAATCCATTATTTTCGCATTAAATTGAAGGTTTTATTTAGCATAGATAGAATGATACGATTTAGGTCAAATGTGCACCGTTTTGTTTGATAACTTGTTGACATTTTGGAGGTAATTTCATAATGCCTCTCTCGTAGAAACCCTTGTCCCTATTGTCAAAAAACTGGGACAATCGATTTTCACAATCTTCTCTTAAGGCGAATTTTTCACCTGCAAAATTATTCGTCATAGACGGGAACAGGTGGTAATCACTTGGTGTTAGGTCCGGACTATAAAGTGGATGCATAAGAACTTCCCAACCAAGCTCCCGGAGCTTCTGGCGAGTCACTATCGATGTATGCGGCCTGGCGTTGTCTTGATGAAACACAATTCCTCTCCTATTGGCTAAAGCTGGCCGCTTCTAAGCGATTGCTTCTTTCAGACGGTCCAATTTTTGACAGTACAGGTCCAAATTAAGAGTTTGGCCGTAGGGGAGCAGCTCATAGTGGATGATTCCCTGCCAGCCCCACCAAACACACAGCAAAACCTTCCTGACTGTCAATCCTGGCTTGGCCACCGTTTGCGCCGGCTCACCGCGATTTGACCATGACCGTTGTCGCTTGACATTGTCGTAAGTGACCCACTTTTTATCACCAGTAACCATTCGTTTCAGAAATAGATCGATATTGTTGCGATTCAGCAGCGATTCGCAGATAGACATTCGGTCTATGAAGTTTCTTTGCGATAACTCGTGTGGCACCCATACATCGAACTTCTTTTTTTATCCAGCCTTATTTAAGTGGTTCCAAACGGCTTTTTGTGCAATGTTTAGCTCCTGGGCAATCGCAACAGTGCTTACGTGACGGTCGGACTCGACGATTTCCATTATTTTATCGACATTGTCGACAATTGGCCTTCCAGAGCGTGGTGCATCTTTGACGTCAAAATTACCAGAACGAAATCGACGAAACCAAAATTGTGCGTGATTGGCTGTTACAGTATCAGGACCATAAGCACTATTCACATTTTCAGCTGCCTGGCTTGCGTTTTGGCCTTTATCGAGGAAAAACTGTAAAATATGGCGTATTTTCTCTTTGTTGGTGTCCATCTTTGACGCGTGCTAAAAAAATACTGAGTCAAGCAATCACAAAACTGTATCAGAAACTTCTATAGTACGAAATCTTATCTTTCTAACGCCATCTAGTGTATCCCGATGGCACTGTTACAACGGGAGATACATACTACTAAAGCTATCTATTGGTAAAATAATGGATTACTTTTTACTACACCTAATAATTAACATTTTATGTTACCTTTGAAGGTGATAAAGCGATTATAGCGGTCATATAACTCTCCGATGGCATTTTTATAGTATGGTTTCTCTTTAGCCACAAAATAGGCCTCAGTTTCAGCATCACCTCTTCATTAGTGCTGAATTTTTCCCAGCGAGCATTTTTATGAGGTCTGCAAACAGGAAAAGGTCACTGGGGGCAAGATCTAGAAAATACGGTGGATGGCGAAGCAATTTGTAACCTAACCCATACAATTTTGCCATTGTTTTCATTGATTTGTGACACAGCGCATTGTCTTGATGAAACAGCACTAATTTCTTTTTCAAATGAGGCAGTTTTTTAGTTATTTCATCCCTCAGATGCACTAACAATGCTATTTAATGATCGTTGTTGACGGCTGGACCCTTTTCAAGGTAATCGATAAATATTAGACCATGCGCATCCCAGAATACTGATGCTTTAACCTTGCCAGCCGACTGTTGCGTCTTTCTACGCTTTGGATTCGGTTCATCGCGTGTAGTCTACTCGGCTGACTGTCGATTGGACTCTGAAGTGTAGTGATGGAGCCATGTTTCATCTATTGTCACATATTGTCTGAAAAGTTCGTCTTTATTACGGTTGAATATTGCTAAACATTGCACCAAATCGTCAACACGTTCCTTTTGATCGTTTGTGAGCTCACGCGGTACCCACTTTGCACGTAGCTTTCACATGTTCAAATATTCATGCACGATATGTCTAAGACATTCCTTTGATATCTTTAGAGTCTCAGCTATCTCGATCAACTTTACTTTACGATCATTCAAAATTATTTTGTAAACTTTTTTGATGTTCTCGTCGGTAACCGCTTTTTTCGAACGTTCACGGCATGTATCCTCTTTAACGCTCATTCCGCCTCGTTGAAATTTAGCAAACCACTTCTCAACGGTTGATTTCTCTGGTGCGGAGTCCAAATAATGTTTATTAAACCAAATCTTTGCTTAAACAGTTTTTTTTAACATCAAGAAGCAATGCTTTATTTACACACAAAATTCTTTTTTATCAATTTTTATCTCAATAACAAAAGTTGCTTCACTCACAATGCTATATCTTACGAACCAATCGTCTGAAAGCTGTCAAATTCATAAACGTATCGTTTGAAGGTTGATACTAACTAAAAATCATATAGATTTAATTCTAGTAACGCCATCTATGTGTCAGTCTATAAAATTTTCAGTTGATCTGCTATTTTGTGTTTTTCGATACTCAAATATTTAAATAATTACGACTGTTAAATCAATTGTTTTGTAATAACGAGTTTGTGATGATGGTAATAAACTTGACTATTTGTTATTGATTTAATAACTTTCTTAATCTATCATTTTATGGTAAGTTATTTATTTACTAACATACTTTAGAATATTTTGGATACAGTTTGTGGTTTTTGTTATGAAAATATTTACATATTTAAAATTATGTGCAGTAATGCGAAATACATCACACTCGCCTAATCTGGTACTTCGGTTGAAAGTTAGTTTTTTTATAGACATTTTATATCTTTTTCAGTTAACTGATTGATGTTTGAATTTATTCAAAAAATAAAATATGAACATCTTTAGCAGCTTTAGGCCATTAATTTTCAGTAATATTATTACTAACATAAAACCACGATTATTTTTTCGTAACATTAGTGTAATGACCTTGAGAAATATTACCATGATAGAATATCCTTCTTATAAGCTTATACTTATTACCATCAATTTTAACTTTATACTACTGTGATCAAAAAGTAAGGTAAAATTTTCATTTAAAACTCCCGGGCATTGGAAAGGCAGGTAAATTTGATCAATTTTTACAATATGTAATTTTGTTGAGCAAAGAACTTGCATCACATTTTGTTTGCGGAACAAATATTCTTGTGCGGGCACGTTGAAAATGTTGCGGAAGGACTTTGGTGATCAAACTATGGCACAAAAAAACGTTTATAAGTGGTACAACGAGTTCAAAGCGGGCCGAGAACGCGTTGAAGACGTACCGCGCTCTGGACGACCATCAACGTCTACCGACGAGGGCCACGTCCAAAAAATCAAAGATTTGGTGCTTGAAAATCGTCGATTGACAATTAGAGACCTCGCTGATAGTGTTGGAGTATCATTTGGCTCAGCCCAAACTATTTTAAAGGATGCTTCGTGTCTCAAACGCGTCAAGTCTCGATTGGTGCCAAAATCGCTTAATTTTTTAGAAAAAAAGCGTCGCGTTGATGTGTGTGAAACTTTGCTGTCTGATTATCAGGACCACTTGAAATGCATCATTACTGGAGACGAGACTTGGATTTACGCATACGACCCTGAAACCACCAAACAATCCAGATTATCGTGCAAAAGGTGAAGCAAGACCGAAAAGACCACGGCAAAGTCGATCGAAAATCAAGGTATGTTGACAGTTTTCTTTGATTATCGTGGTGTGGTGCACTATAAATTCCTTCCGCCGGGCCAAACTGTCAACAAAAAATATTATTTGAGCGTTATGCGTCGTTTGCGTGAAGCTATTCGTTTGAAACGGCCAGAATTATGAGCGAACAACTCTTGGTTCCTCCATCACAATAATGCACCATGTCATACTGCATGGTTCTTCGCAAATTTTTTGCCAAAAACTCGACTCATATTGTTCTGCAACCACCGTATTCGCCTGATTTGGCTCCGTGCGGTTTCTGGCTATTTAGCAAACTCAAAAGGCCAATGCGGGGACGCCGTTTTGACACGATTGAGGAGATACAAACCGAATCGAAGAAGGTCTTGAAGGCTATGCCGGAAAAAGACTATTCCGACTGTTTCGAGGACTGGAAAAAGCGTTGGCAAAAGTGTGTTTTATCGGACGGGGATTACTTTGAAGGGGATGAAATTGATTTGGAAGAATAAATAGAGAATTCACATTTTATAAACAAATTCAACTTACTTTTTGATCACAGTAGTATGTCGGTATTGTATTCATTTTCAAGCTAGTTATTTTTGTAATACAGTCTGTCAAGTAAGAGCGTGGTCGTGTTAATTTATAAAAAAATTTATTTAATGAAACTTTCATATTTATACATACATTTTACACATTACAAACAATGATGCAATTTGGTCAATAATGTGTCCAGTCACCACCGGCGTCGATGATTGCCTGGCATCTCCGAGGCATGCTTTCTACTAATTTGACGGCGTATTCTAGTGGCAAGGATCTCCAGATCCGACGAATTTCGTAAGACAACTGCTTTAAAGTGTATGTGCGTCTTTGACGAAGCTTCCGTTTAATATATGCCCACACATTTTCAATAGGGTTTGCATCGGGCGACTGCGACGGCCAATCCAATGTAACGATGCCAGATTGAGTCTTCCACTAAGTACAGAGCTTGCTGCGGTGTTTAGGATCGTTATCCTCCTGCAGAATCCAATCTTCATTTTTTGTGATGAACCATCGTTTGGCAGATAGCAGTAAAGCCTTTTTGTAGATTTTTATCATTTTCTCGGCATTTAGGTTGTCAGTAAAGAGGTGCAAAGTGCCGAATCCCTGCTTTGAGAAGCAGCCCCAAAGATGCACCTTTATTCCTTGTTTTACGGTCCGCTGAACAAGCCTATTGGTGGAAGTTGACCAGGTTCGCGTGAGGACAGAACGTGCCCATATAGAACATTTATCAGTAAAAATGACATTTTCAAAATCTCTATCAATATTTTCATGCGCCCAAGTGAGTCGCTTTGTCACATGTTTTTCAGTCAACAGAGGCCTCTTCATTGTGTTGCGCTATTTCAGATGATGAGTACGAAGATGGGTTCGGATAGTCTCGTAGGATATATCTAAACCTTTTGCCATTAATTTTGCTTGTCCTTGCCGCAGTGTTAAAGCAGGATTCCGCGAAAACAGATTCACTATTCTTTTTTCATCTTTTTTGTTCACTTTTTTTATCGAGCCACGTTCTGGTAAATCATCGACATTTTTAGCCACTTCATATCGCTGTATCCACTTCTGTACAAATGCCTTTGACTTTCTCATATATTTAGCAGCCGCTCATTGCGACATTTTGGGACCTTTCGGGTGGATGCAAAGGAACACAGCCTCGTAGCGCGACGCGTACTTAGCACTCATGGCGTTTAACGTGATTCTCTGTCAAAAGATTGACGCCAACTGAATTTTTGTTGACAATGCATCAAGGACAAAGCCTTTTTTTATTGGTTTGCGAAAGAATTAGAGCAAAATCTTTTATTACTTGTCAATGAAGTCGACCACGCTTTTACTTGACAGACTATACTTACGGTGATAATGCTTTGTCGGAACCGGCATGCAGAGACTGGTTTCGACGCTTCAAAAATAATGATTTTGACTTTGAGGATAAAGAACGTTCTGGCGCACCGTAAAAATTTAAAGACAAAGAATTGGAGGAATCACTTGATAAAGACCGATGTCAGACGCTAGCAGAACTTGGAAGAATATTACAAGAAGATGAGTCAACAGTTTCAAAACGTTTAAAAGTGTTAGGAATGATCCAGAAACAAGGACATTGGATGCCGTATGAATAAAAGCAGAGAAACGTTGAACGGGGTTTTCTCACGTGTGAACTACTGCTTTAACGGCAGAAAAAAGCAGGTTTTTGCACCGCATTGTGACTGTCGATGAAAAGTGATTTCACTGCGATAATCCAAAGTAGAAAAAATCGTAGGGTAAGCCTGGCTATGCATCAGCATCGTCCGCAAAATCCAATATTCATGTTTTGAAGGTTCTTCTCTACATTTGGTGAGATCAGCAGGGTGTCATTTGTTATGAGCTGCTCAAACCGAATAAGACTATCATGGAAGATCGCTATCGACTTTAATTGATGCGTTTGAGACACGACACAGTGATTTTGTTACATGACAACGTTCGGCCTAATGTTTTAAAACTAGTGAAAATCAACCTGGTATCGCCGCATTGGGAAGTTCTACTCCACCCGCCGTATTCACCTGACAAAGCCCCTTTCGATGTTCACCTATTCCGTTTGATGGCACATGGTCTATCTAAGCAGCGCTTATTCTTACAAGGATACTAAACAATGGATCGATTCTTGGATAGCTTCAAAAGACATATCGTTTCTTTGACGCGGAATTCATACACTACCAGAAAGATGGAAGAAAGTGGTCTCTAGTAATGGGCGATAGTTAAAGTAAAATGTTTTTGTGCCTTATATTTTAAATAAAGCTTTTATTTTGTAAAAACAATCGCTAGAACTTATTCATGGTCCTAATAATAAAAGTCATATAAAGAAATACTTTGCGGAACTATATTTAACATCTCATTGTGTCATTGTTACACTCATCCGTAAAGGCTCTCTCGCCAAAGCGTCTACTGACAAGCAACCTGCCATACAACACGCCTCACCGAATGCTAGTTTGTGCGTAGCTGCTAGTGAAAAGGACATCCAAGATTATATAATACGCATCAATCTGGCACCTAACTAGCTACGCCTCGATCAGTTATACGTACTATTCCTTGTACACCTGCTAATTGAAATGAAGCACAGCCCTTTATAACGTAGGAAGAAGGTCTTGTCATTCTACCTTTCCACTGATCCCAAGTTCCTCTACAGCATCGTCACTGCATGGAGAAGGAGGAGATCGAGACCCTCATAACCGAAAATCAGTGACTATACCTGCGGCTGGCACAGCTGCTGCGCCGGGTACAAGTCCTCGAGTAGCAACGGTGGCGGATATCCACCAGCGTCGGCGTTAAGACCGAACTTCCACCGACTCTTCAGGACAGCGGCAGCAAAACTCACGCGTCTCATCGACCAGCTGCGCCCAAGAAGCGGCCTTCCCGCTGCCGCTTGCCGCCGAACCCCGAGCTTCGCATCGTCTGGCGCAAGATAGCGACTAGGCCGATTCGCGCCTTGCAGCAGAGGGTGATCCTCATATCACTGGCCAAAAGGAAGATGATGGCGTCAGCCAGGCTCGGTTGGCAAAAACCGAAGGTGTTAGCCTAACAACCTAGTATCTCTGCTACTCGCCTTGAAGCTGCTCCCGCAGGAGCCCACGTCGATCCGCCGCAGAAGGGGTTCCTCCATCGCAGAAGGTATCGCCAGGAGTCGTCGATCTCACCCCCGATGACTAAGGTGCCTAGCGCTTCTTATATTGAGCCTTAAATCGTATACATAAAATTAAAATATAGACCAATCAATAAACAGGCAGATGGTTAGTATAAAATTCGCCTTCATGACGCTACTACGTCACTTGATATTTATTTTATAGAATACTTTAACAAAGTCTATAAAGAACTTCAACATATCTATATGTGAATCATGCACTTCGTTAAATAGGAATTACTGTAATATAATTATTGTACTAAAAAACTTATTGCAATATGTTAATTAAATTCTTAAATCATAATTGAGAATGCTATTTTAACAAAGAAAATAGTTACTGGTTTAGTACACAATTATTATTATTATTGTTATTGTTATTGTTGATGTTATTATTGATGTCATCGTCATCGTCATCGTCATCAGAGACTTAGACTGCTGCACTTCGAAGGCAGAAGTCGAAATAGCCCTTCAGAGCGCCCTGCCAGAGTACTACTACAGGGCAATAGAAGTAGCGCTGACCAAGTCAAACGCTATTCAACAGCGGATAGCTTCTTGACCATCGACGAAGTCAGCGCCAACTGATTGCTCGAATCGGCTCGGCTTAGGATCAGCTAGGTGAGTTGAAGAATGCGATTAAAGACTGCAGCACTCAGGTGTTACCGGTGCCTCGGTTTCAGCTATTCAAGTCAGAACTGTAAAGGACCGGGCAGACCGTACTGGTGCTAAAGGTGTGGAGCAAAAGAACATCGGGCCGCCGATAGCGCGGGGCCACCTAAGTGCTTTCTTTGAGAAGCACAAAGTGATCCGGCAATGCGTGAATACATTCCTGGGACGACCGTTTGCGCCGCATATCGCGCAGCTGTATCTAAGGCCTAGCAATGACGCAACTCTTGTAGGGCAATCTCAATCGAAGCCCAACGGCTCACGATCTACTCCTGCAGATCTGCTTCGTCCGGTCCGTGGGTATAGTTCTTATCTGCGAACAGTATCGGAGAGAAACAGGAGAATTGTATTCCGATGATAGCGGAACAGTGGCCATCTAGGTTCCCGATACACGTCGTTTCAGCGTCAAGAGCCATGGATCTGGTAATGATTTCGTTTGGGTTAGAGACACTGGCGTCACTTACGTCAGCTGTTTCTTTATCTCAAACGAAACTATAGAGGACTTCCGGACTAGACTTAATAGTCTGGAAGACACCATCAAAGACATGGAGGGTGATCTAATAATTGCCGGAGATCTAAACGCTAAAGCTCTTGAATGGGGGATGGACAGGCCGGGCTCAAGGAGGAGGCGAGTCATGGAAGTGGTGTCGTGGCTCGGGCTAGTGGTAGTGAATACCGAGGTATCGAGAGACCATACCCGATGTGTCTCACGCATCCGCGGGTCTGGTTGCACGTGTCAAAGGTAGGCGGGTGATCGAGAAATTCACAGCCAGTGATTATCAGTACATCACCTTCCGCGTGAGTGATGGAAGGCCGATCGACACGCGTGGCCCAGCCAGATGGAATGCCGATAAACTTGATAGGGAAAGCTTTCTCTGGTAATTACACGTGGTTGGGGATCCCTTGAAGGAGTCCCGAATGGCCTTACAGCCTCCGATCGAGCAGAGGCGGTGACGGATGCAACTATGCGTCTTATCCATCGAGCTTGCAAGGCGGCGATTCCGCGGAAGAAACCGAAGATCGTGCAGCGCCCGGCTGACTGGTGGACATATGAGATTACCGACCTCAGACGTAAGTGTCTAAAATCTCGGCGATTAGCAATGCGATCCAGAAAACAGGACGGCGATCTAGCTGAGAAAATGGCCAACTTGAAATCGTCCAGAAAAGAGCTTCGTCGGGCCATCAGGTCCAGACAGCGTCAGTGCTGGAAAAAGCTTTACCTGGAACTTGACAAGGATCTGTGGGGTCTGGGGTATAAGATCGTTATACAGAAGCTAGATGCCTTCTATAGAGGAGCACCCACAGACGCGGCTACGATCGATAGTATTGCCAGTGCCCTTTTCCCAACGCATTCATTGCTCAAGGATCAGGCAACAGCGCCGGTCGATCCGGACTTCCCATTGTTAACCGAATAGGAGCTCAAACGAGCCGTCGGTTTGATGAAGAATCGGAAGGCGCCGAGACCTGACGAAATTCCGGCGGAAGTACTCAAGGCCGTAGCTGAACTCTACCCAGAGATCTTACGAGGTATGTACAACTCGTGCCTAAAGGCGGGTATATTCTGTGCCCGGTGAAAGGCTGCGATACTTGTGCTTATCGGTAACGGCAAGGCGCCATCAGATGGACCATCTTCCTATCGGTCTCTGTGTATGCTTGACACCACGGGCAAACTCCTGGAGGGCCTATTGCGATGCGACTATTAGCAACGCAATCCCCGAGACCGTTCGGTACGAGAAAGCAATACTAAAGGCCCCTCTTCGCTGCACTGTGGCCATTCTTCGGCGATACTTCCCTATCCGCAGTGCTTCAGCCCATACTTTAACCCCATAGAGCATTATGAACTCCACGGTCCGCATGAGCAGGCGTCGCTTGCAGGGGCTCGGGCCCCCAATGTTGGCCATTACCCTGCTAAAAGACATCGTCACAACGACCGCTTTGTCCGCAGCTTTTTTAATATGGTGCTAGAAGGTAAGTTTAGAATCACGCATTACCCCCAGATACTTCACCGCAGGCTTGGTTAGGACTGACGCTTCCCCCACATAGTGAAAGTCTCTATTGACCTTCTGGCTCAACAGCGTAAGTTCGTGCACCAGCACAAAGCTGAACTCGGCAAGGTGACCGCAATGGGAGAAGCTTAGGCTAAATCCTTGCGGGCCTAGCAACAGCGTTGGGAACTGGACTTACAGGGGCATTGGACGGCTCGACTGATCCCTCAGATCGAGCCATGGCTCCGACGTTCCCATAGGGAGATAGATTACTACCTCAACCAGTTCCTGACAGAGCACAGCCTCTTCCTCAAATCCCTCACCGTATGGGGAAGGTAGAGGTTCGTGGCTTTACCCTTTGTAACTCTCCCTGAGACAACGCTCTCTACACGTTCTTTTATTATAAACGCTGCAGCATCGAGCGGGGAGAGTTAGAAAAAGACCTTGAAGTCATTACGCCAGACAATATAGTCTCCGTGATGCTCTAGGGTCAATCGGCGTGGACGAGGGTCTCCTCCTTTGTTAGGAGGATCCTTCGACAATAAGAGGCCGTCCAAAGAGGACGACAATTTGAGTATCAGAAGAAAGAAGAATGAAGATGAATCGAGAAGAAGGCACCTTTCTGGTAAAGGCCTGGTCCCACTCCGAAGTAATGCCCAAAGGTGGTACCAGAGTGGGAACGAAAAATAAGGCTAGGTGGAACGGTTTTAGTGGGTAGGGCAATGTTTGTGAGCCCTACACAACGAGCAGGCACAGAACCTCCCTGATGGTCCGTAAAAAGGATTTCCCCTCCCATCAAAAAGAAAAAAAAAAAAAAAATTATTATTATTATAGTTGTGAAAGTGGTCCTCCCAGTGCAGTGGACCTTAGACGCATGGGTATTCCCTTGGCGTCTCTCCCTTGCTGGTAGGTCTCACATAACGATACTTTTCTAGTAGGATAGGATCCTGTCCGCGTCCTCCGCTTTGAAGTCCAGCTCTTGTAGCTCGGTTTCGCCTAAGTGTTGTAGTCTCTTGGCCGTAAGAGCTGGACATTAACCAATTATATGAGTCGAGGCCTCTGGTTCATAGCTACAATATTTTTGACTTGGGCTCGCGGCGAGCTGAGTTTCCATTGTTTTGAGCAGTGTTCCTTCCCATCAAATGGCTGCTGGATATGTCTCGGCTTAAGCACTGCATCCAACAGCCATTTCATTGTGCAGGATTTTAGGCCCCAATTCGTTTCTATAGCCCTTCGGAGTAGTCAGAGTGCTATAATAAATTTGTAAAATTTAACCTCAAGGTGTTTTTTCCAAATCAGCTTGCTGTCAAGGATAATCCCGAGATATTTAATCTCTTTAGCCAGTTTGAGTTAGAGGTTGCAGATTCTGTTCCATTTGTATTTCTTGGTGAAGATCGTGATCTCAGTTTTATCCGGGTCGACATAAAGCCCTGTAGTCTTACTTCAGTCCTTCACAGCTGAGACAGCGTTTTGCATCGATTCCATTACGGTCTGCAGGAAGGGCCCGCTCTTGATAATCAGTAGGTCGTCCGTGTATCCTACAACCTGGAAGTCCGCAGTGGTTAACCTAGTTAGAAGGTTGTCTACTACAAGGCACCACAGTAGGGGCGAAATAACTCCTTCTCGTGAGCAGCCTGAACTAACGCTGCCTCATACTGTACTGTTTCCTTAGGTAGCTTCTAACAAGCGTTGGCCCAGTATATGGCAGATCCATTTTACTATCATCTCGAGCACTCTAGATAAGGTCATGGCAGATCTAATAGGGCCGCTAAATGTGTTGTTGAAGGCTCCATCTATGTCCATGGCAACCGCAACTGCGAAACTCCCAGCCTCTAGTTGAGGTTTTATTAGTTACTTTACTTTATACAGAGCAGTTTCAGTTGAGAAGCCTGCCCGGTACGCGTGTTGATCGCTGAGAAATCTAGCTACGAGAACTGTATCCTTGATATATATATATATCTACCAGCCTTTCCACGATCTTTAAAAGAAAAGACATCAGACTGTTAGGTCGGAAATCTTTTGAAGAGTTGTATCTCGATCTACCTACCTTCGGTAAGAATATAATGCCTCTTGTACTTTGTCAGGCTGATAGAACACGACTAAAACTTGCTAGACTTTCCTTATCAGTGGTCCTGTTATTCATTGTTCGGCCCTTTGTAGAAGTGCAGGGTAGATCCCATCAGGTCCAGAAAACTTATATGGGTCAAAGAATTCAAGAGCCTACCTCATTTTATCTGGGGTCACGATTTCTCTGGCAAGCCAATATTAGCAGCGCCTTTGAAGCTCCTTCCATCTTCGGCGCTGCGTGTTTCCGTGTTCTACCCATGAGGCTGTTGCCTGCTCATTTTCTAGCTTGATGAAGCAAGGAAGGTTTGTCCGGATGAAGCAGATGATCTAATGTCTCCTTATCCGTTATTTTGTATTTTTCATTCGGAAGCTTGATGAATCCGACGATCGCATCGAGATTCTTACATAGAATTTCATCAAATCTTGCCTCTTTCTCTTTGTCCACTTCGCTGCAGAAGGCAGCCCAGCTTGCTTGCCGAGCCTTCCTTACAACCAGTCTGTATTCATCCCTCTTGAATTTATAGGAATTTCACAGATACTGGTTTTTATGTTTTCTAGCTTTTCTAAGCAGATCTCTGATGATCCTTCTTAGATTCTTTAGTCTATCTGACTACCAGTGGACCTGACTCGTAGTCTTCATCCTTGTTAGTAGGCAGTTTTTCTCATATAAGCTCTTTAAGGAGCTCGTCATCTTTTGTGCTACTAACTCTAGGGTGCGCCAATCCTTTATGGTTTTTGGAAGATCTCTTAGAGATTCCTTCAGCTGCATTGAGTAATTTTCCCAGTTTGTCTATCTGGGATTTTGTTTGAACTGTGGCTCGGATGGTGCCTCCCTATCCAGTTCCATAAATATTTGTGCGTAATCTTATAGTAATGCCTTATTCAAGAGCCTCCGAATCTTGATTTTTCTCATAAATTCCTTAGAGCAGAGAGTTATGTCAATAACTTCTGCTCTAATCAAGTTAAGGAAGGTTGATGTATTACCCTTGTTCAAAATATTCAACTCTGCAGTGAGGAGGTGTTCCATTAAGTCATATCCTCCTTAATTAGTGTTTGCTGCCCCACAACACATAATGAGCGTTTGCAACATAACCTAATAAGAGGTGTTTATTGTGCTCCTAGTAGTAGTCCATCCGTTTGACGACCTCTGTTAACAGGATGCACGTATTTTCATAGGGGAAGTAGGCCGAGCCTATTACGAGCTCGCCCACTTCCTCTATTATTGTTGAGATTACCATAAGGTCACCCGTGCTGAAGTCCCAAAAGGAACTGCATTGATACCTTTACAGGCAATGTACGAGGGCGGTACAATAAGTGTCCGTGTTTGACGACAGAGGGCGTTCCTGAGGAAAGTTGGTATTATCATCGTGTGCTACCATCTATCAAACGATGGTAAAACAAATTTCAGACTAATTGATAGGTTAGTTTCGATTTAGCAGCCATTCGAGTAAAACGTGTTTCGTGACTTTCGCTAAGATGGAAAAAGAGCAGTATCGTTCGGTAATTTGCTTTTTGTTTTTAGATGGAAAAAAATGCGAGGAGATAAAAGCAAAGTTAGATGCTGTTTACGGGGACACTTCGCCATCCATGACCACATTTAGATATTGGTTCAACGAATTTAAACGCGGGCGAACATCCGTTTTTGATGAGGAGCGACCAGGACACTCGGCAGACGTGGTTACCGAGAAAATCATTCAAAAAGTCTACGACGTAATTCTCGCTGATCGACGAACGAAAGTGCGCGAAGTAGCAGAGGCCATAGGTGTGTCGACTAGAACGGCAATTAATATTTTACATGATAAATTGGCGATAAAAAAATTTTTGGCCTGATAAGTGCCGCGATTGCTCACGGTGTACAACAAACGGATGCGGCTGTTAACTTCGAAGCAGTGTTTGCAGCAATTTAAGTGAGATTCACAGGAGTTTTTGCGTCGAGTTGTCACCGTTGATGAAACCTGAATTTATCATTACACATCAGAAACTAAACAACAATCAAAACAATGGATTTCCCCTGGTGAATCGCTCCAAAGAAGGCGAAGACGTTCCCATCGGCCGAAAAGGTCATGGCGACGATTTATTGGGATGCGAACGGCGTCATCCTCATGGATTTTTTAGAAAAAGGAAGAACGATCACTGGACAATACTACAGTGAGTTATTGGACCGCTTCGAAAAAAAATTAAAGAAGACACAGCCGCATTTGGCGAAAAAGAAGGTGCTGTTCCACCATGATAACGCACCAGCACATTCATCCGGAGTTGTTGCTGCCAAACTGCAGGAATTGCGTTATAAATTGCTGCCACACCCCCCGTATTGACCCGATCTGGCTCCCTGCGACTTTTTCTTGTTCCCTAACATGAAGAAATGGCTCGCGGGAAAAAATTTAGCTCAAACGAGGAAGTCATCGCCGAGACAGAGGCGTATTTGTGAACGTCAAGTGTCGACCGCCATTGCACAACATATTGTCATTCGTTTTTTAATGTGGGATGGCGTTAACACGGAAATTTCTCTGCGTTTGCCAGATCAGTTCGGTAGTGAGTGCCTGAGGAGGGCTGCTGTGTTTAAATAGACCAAAGCATTCAAGGATGGTCGCGAAACCGTCGAGAATGAGCCGCATGATCGTCGACCGCGAACCAGCATCACACCAGACAACATTTGCCGCTTAGAAAAACTCATTTTGGAGGACCGTAGGATGAAAGTTTGAGACATTTCGGCTGAACTCGGCATCAGTATTGGTAGTGTAGAGTCTATCATCCACGAACACCTTTAATATCGCAAAATTACAGTGCCATGGGTTCCTAAACTGTTAAACTTCGAGCAAAAATTCACGTGGTTGGAAGTTTGTCGCCACTTGCTGACGCGATATGAGATGGTGGGGGACGGTTTAACGCGAATCTCCACTACAGACGAGACATGGGTACACTATTACACTCCCGAAAGCAAGGTGTCGTCTAAAGAGTGTAGGAAGAAGGAGGAAGGGGCGCCAGTCAAAGCGAGAACAACCAGGTTCGCGGGTAAGGTTATGTGTACTGTGTTCTGGGACCGGCGGGGCGTGCTGTACGTCGATTGCCTGCGCACCCAACGTTCCATCAATGCTGCATACTACTCTAAACATCTGAAAACACACGTGAAATTCACTTATCGCTCGAAACGGAGGAGCATTCCAGCACGAAGTGCGATTCTTCTCCTGGATAACGCGCTCCCTCATACTGCACGTCTCACGCTCGATACAATATCAAAATTAGGGTGGGAGCTACTGGAACACCCCCCCCCCCCTACAGTCCGGATTATCACTCTACGACTACCACATGTTTGGACCACTGAAAGAAGCCTTTGGAGGTCAAAGATTCAACACCGACAACGAGGTCGAGGAGTTCGTGCGCACATGGCCGTTCAAATTGCCCAAGGAATTCTTTGATACCGGCATCAAAAAGCTTCCGGAAAGGTGGAAAAAATACGTAACTTATAAGGGGGAGTACCTAGAAAAACTGTAAACTTTTGTAAATTTTTTCGATAGTAAATAAACGTGTCAAAGACTTTGTCTCGATTATATTTGAACCACCTTCGTGTATTTTGAAACCTTAAAATTGCCAAGTAGTGAGACTAATATCAAAGAAATAAGGTTATCAGAAATGATAGAAATATTAATAGATGTCACATACGAATTTAATGAAGTTGATATGTTAAAGAAACGTTACTTTTTTATGAACATTATAAAAATACTGATGCTCAAATTGTTGGAGACGAAGTACAACATCACTCTCCTGATCCTGAATTTGCATCAACAAATCAGTGTACAAATAATGACGAAGAAATCACATTTAATTATAAGAAAAAAGCCGTAGAATATTGGAGAAGCAGAATGACAAAAAATTCAGAAATTAAAACTGTATAATATAAATTCGAAAAAGTTTCATCTATAAGTCAACTTAAACGTTGGGTGAGAACAATAAATAAAGGTGGGACTTACAAAGAAAAAATTGCGCAAATTAGCCAATACACTTCAGATAATTTTAAAGCTGCTGTAGAAGCTCATATACTAGTGCATGATTGCGATATACATAAATGGGCGTTACACGCTCAAAAAATGATTGGCCATGAAGATGTTAGATTTAAGACCTCTCCGAATTAGTTGCTTAAATTTAAAAAAGGTCATTGAACAGTATTCAGGAAAATTAATAAATTTATCATTAAAAAAACACTAGAAAGTAGCGCTGAACTTTAAACTAAAGCAGAAGTTTTTGTAGCCAATGTCAAATCATGCATACCACAAATTAGAATCGAAAATTTGTATACTTCATATCAGAGTGGATTTCGATTAGAAATGCACTTTGGTTGAACGTTAGTTATTAAAGAAGAGAAGCAGGTGCAATTATTGGTTCAATCCGTCGCTTCGACGGCTCACAGTTACACCATTCAGCCGACAACATCGTTTACAGGCAAACTTTTATCACCATTATTTTTAGTATTACAAAAAAAAACTGGTCAATTTGGTCCCGTAGTAAAATCTACCTTATTTACACCAACGTACCAGGGTGTTCAATAAGACTTGCAGTTCGATAAGAAAAACATAATTTTATGGTTCGAAACACACTTTATTATTCAGTATAGTCTCCCTAAACATTGATACACTTGTTCTAATAAGATTCAAATTTATGAATTCCATCCCTAAAGTGAGAATTTGAAAGGGCTGCAAAATACGCTTTCACATCAGTTATGACCTCATCATTTGATGAAAAGCGCTTCCCACGCATAAATTCTTTTAGGTCTGGGAACAGATGAAAGTGGCTAGGGGCCAAATCTGGTGAATACGGTGGATGCTTCAACAATTCGAAATTTCATTCATGGATTTTAGCCGTTGTCAAAAAGCTCTTATGACACGGTGCATTGTCCTGATGAAAAAAGATTTTTTTCTACTGCAAACCGGGTGTTTTTCACGAATTTTTTCGTTTAGCTGGTCTAAAAGATTACAATAATATTTATAATTTTAACAATTTTAACAATAATATATTGTTTTACCAGTTTGCAAGTAATCTACAAACAAAATTCCCTTCGCATCCCAAAAAACTAATGCTAACACCTTCTTGGCCGATTTCTAGGCACGAACTCGTTTCAAAGACAAAGCACCAGGTTCAAACCACTCCTCAGCCTCTTTTTTTGATTCAGAATCATGGTGATAGACCCAAGTCTCATCCATAGAGATGGATCAACGCACAAAATCCACTTTATCCTTTCGAAAACGCTCTAAATGTTGCTGAGAAAATCGCATTCGAATGTGTTTTTGTTCCATTGTTAGCGAATGCGGCACCCATTGTGCACGCAGCTTTCTGAAACCCAAAACTTCAGTCAAATTATTGCTTACACTGCCCAATGAGATGCCTAGGGCATCTACTAAATCTCTTTCAGTCACTCGACGATTTTTCAATACGATATCCTGTATTTTTTCTACGATTTCCGGTGTTGTTGCTGTTTTAGGACGTCCTTGACGTGGATCGTCTTCAAGGCTTGTACGACCACGTTTAAGTTCAGCGACTCATCCTTCTACTGTAGTTATTGAAGGTAAAGAGTCCTCATACACTTTCAACATTCGTTCATAAATTCCCTGTGCTTCTTAACCTTCCAAAAATAAAAATTCAATCACTGCACGATACTTGATTTTTTCCATTGTAAAAAAATACTGTGACACGTAGATACTAAATGGCTTGTAAATAAAGAATGAATTGACAGATTAAAATGTAATTTCACATACGTTTATATGAAGAGTGTACCAACATAACAAAAGAAAATTTAGGCTAGTAGCAACGCCCTCTCTTATCGAACCGCAAAACTTATTGAGCAGCCTGGTATGTCCATGTAAAAGCATCAAAATCAGGAAAATTAACAACAGGTGAGTACATGTTAGCATATTATAATATACAGATCAAGAAAATTTTTGGATAAAAAATAATTTTTAATTTATTTTTCAAGATTTTTTGAAATTTGGTTAAAAGAAGTATTTTATTCGAATGTTGTTCCTACATCTGGACTATTACTTGATTCTTGGAGCGGACTTTGTGACAAAGCTATAGAGAAAACGATGCCGTAAAATAAAATCGTTGAAAAAAAAAATCCCCACGGGAACGACAGGAAAGATTCACCTCTTGACATCTATGGATTTCGTATCTGGAAAAACTTTGTTCAACATTTTTAAGATCAAGTAGCATTGATGGACGATGATGTTAATCTACATTTATAAAATAACATTGTGAAAATGCAATCTCTAGTTCATAATCAGCTCTCTTACCGAGATATACAAATATTTCCAAATATTCTTGGTATATAAGCGGCTACATTAATGAAAAACTAAGTAAAGTTGATAATCCTGTAGATCTTAGTTTCAGTGAATCCTGAAATACAAAATATGAAATAGAAGAATGTAACAATGTTGCTATAGTACGATGTGGTTGGTGCAAGAAATTACTGCTTTTAACACTTTTTTTAAAAATATCATTTTGGTAAGATGTTTGAAGAATAATATCTTGTCATAAATTAATAAATCTGAAAAAAAATATAATCATATGTTAAGTAATAATGACAAAATTTATAGATTATAATAGAAATAATACCGCCCACTAAATCCTAAGCTCATAAACCTCAAGTAAGTACTTTTAATCCTTTAAACTGTGACGCGATTCTCGCGCACAAACATTTATACATAACACATAGTTCAATAAGTCCTAAGACTAACCCAGAGATGGTGCTAGTAGTACCAAACTGGCCACGTTTCCATAGAGTGCGAACCTTTACATGAAACGTGTACAAATTTCACGTCGATCGGATCACAGACAGCAGAGTTATCGAGGTTAGAGTAAAGTCACTTTGTAATTTGTTTGAAAAATGAAAAAAAGCGAGTTTCGCGTGTTAATAAAACATTGTTTTAATAGGTTAAAACACCGTAGCAGCCCAGCAATGGCTTGAAAAACAGTACCCGGACTTCTCACCATCCAAACCAACAATTTGTCGTTGGTATGCTGAGTTTAAACCTGGTCGTACGGACACAAACGATGCGGAACGTTCGGGTAGGCCATTGGAAGCCGTTACACAGGAAAATGTGAGTGAAGTGTTAAAAATTGTAATAAAAAATCGCAAAGTGAAGGTCCGTAAGATTGCAGAAATGACACAGATATCATCTGAAAGCGTATTTACAATCCTTCATGAAAAATTGAGCATGAAAAAGGTTTTTTCCAAGTGGGTGCCGCAATTGCACCAATGCACCATGCCACAATTCCATGAAAACAATGGCCAAATTAAACGAATTAAGCTTTAATTTGCTTCCCCACCCCCCGTATTTGCCAGATTTAGCCCCCAGCGACTACTGGCTCTTTGCTGATCTCAAAAAAATGCTCTAGGGAAAAAAATTTGGCTCAAATGAGGAGTTCATTGCCGAAACTGAAGCGTATTTTGAAGCAAAGGATAAATCCTTTTATAAACATGGTGTAGAAATGTTAGAAAGGCGTCGAAAAGATTGTATCACTCTAAAAGGAGATTATATAGATAAATAAAAATAATTTTTGAAAAAAAATGTTGTTTTCGTTGTTAGTCTCGGGACTTATTGAACGATGTGTTATATATACATACATACAAAAACATATATATATATATACAGGGTGCGTACGGTATTTGAGGACATGCATAAATGTGACAATAACTTCGCGAATTTTTTTTTTTAATTTTTTTTCCTTTTCAGATAAGAAATGGCGGACTACAACATCACTTAAAAAATAAAGAGACATGCTGTCATCGTCGCTATATGTGCGAACCATACAGATTGAGAGATCTCTAATTTTCTAAATTGCGCCCTTTCATTCGTGCGTAAGGTTCGCCGTGAATTGGAAGCAGCAGGAGGCGATACAGAATCAGTTGCAAAACGCAAAAAGCACGAACAACGTTCTGACACTGTCCGATCTGCAGAATTTTTAGAGCAAGTGCAAGCGATCATAGATGAGGACCCTTCAAAATCAATGAGGGTCCTTGCGAGTGAGCTTCATGTTTCTGAGCGCCTTATTCGTAGAGTTGTCCACGAAAAACTTCGGTATAAGTCTTACGTGATGCGCAGAGGACAGTTCATGTCGGAACGAATACGGGAACAGAGAGTTCTCTGATCAAAACGTCTTTCAAACAAAATCAAACACCCTGAGGCGCCCAAAATGTTATGTTTTTTTTCCGACAAAAAAAATGTTGACCAAGATGAAAAGACCAATCGCAGAAATGACAGATGGCTATGTCCGAATTCTACGGAGGTTCCTGTTGTTATGCACACAAAATTTCCAGCCACTGTTATGGTTTTATGTGTTGTCAGCAACGAAGGACATGTTATGCCACCACACTTTTTTACTCAAGGCCTTCGAGTGAACTCTGCTGCATACATCGAGGTTTTGGAGACGGTAGTGAAACTCTGGATAGACAATGTAAGCGGAGACAGACCATACATTTTTTAACAAGACTCTGCTCCTTAACATAAAGCGATGGCGACACAAGATTGGATAACCAAAAATTTTCATGACCACATAACACCGAACCTATGGCCACCTTGCTCCCTAGACCTTAATCCTTTGGATTATTACGTATGGAGCGTAGTTGTACGTGAGACCAATAAGCGTCCTCATAACACCACTTCTTCGCTGAAGACTACTATTAATGCCGTTATGGTCAATATGAACAAGGAGCATTTGATTCGGGCATGTAATCGTTTCCGGACCCGGATCAAAGAGGTGATTGCTGCTAATGGCGATTTTATTGAATAACTTTATAGCCATATATTAATTTAACGTTGTATAAAGAAATCCTAAAATTTCATTCAATTTTTTTAAAAATACAAGCTAATTAATTTTATTTACTCTCAAGTTGTCCTTAAATACCGTACGCACCCTGTATATACCAGGCTGTTCAATAAGTTTTGCGGTTCGATAAGAGAGGGTGTTGCTACTAGCCTAAATTTTTTTTTGTTATGTTGTCACACTCTTTTTATAAACGTATGTAAAGTTTCATTTCAATCTGTTAATCCATTTTTTGTTTACAAGCCATTTAGTATCAACGTGTCACAGTAGTTTTTTACAATGGAAAAAATCGAGTATCGTGCAGTGATTGAATTTTTATTTTTAGAAGGTTTACAAGCAAAGGGAATTTATGAACGAATGTTGAAAGTGTATGAGGACTCTTCGCCTTCAATAACTACAGTAGAAAGATGAGTCGCTGAACTTAAACGTGGTCGTACAAGCCTTGAAGACGATCCACGTCAAGGACGTCCTAAAACAGCAACAACACCGGAAATCGTAGGAAAAATACAGGATATCGTATTGGAAAATGTTCAAGTGACTGAAAGAGATGTAGTAGAAGCCCTAGGCATCCCATTGGGCAGTGTAATCAATATTTTGACTGAAGTATTGGATTTTAGAAAGCTGCGTGCACAATAGGTGCCGCATTCGCTAACAATGGAACAAAAACACATTCAAATGCGACTTTCTCGGCAACATTTAGAGCGTTTTCGAAAAGATAAAGTGGATTTTGTGCGTCGATCCATCTTTATGGATGAGACTTAGGTTTATCACTATGATTCTAAATCAAAACAAGAGGCTAAAGAGTAGTGTGAATCTGGTGCTTTGTCTTTGAAACGAGTTCGTGTCCAGTAATCGGCCAAGAAGGTGTTAGCATCAGTTTTTTGGGATGCGAAAGGAATTCCGTTTGTGGATTACTTGCAAACTGATAAAACAATAAATTCTGAATATTATTGTAACCTTTTAGACCAGCTAAACGAAAAAATTCGTGAAAATCACCTGGTTTGCAGAAGAAGAAAATCCTTTTTCATCAAGACAATGCACCGTGTCACAAGAGCTTTTTGACAATGGCTAAAATCCATGAATGGAATTTCGAATCGTTGGAGCATCCACCGTATTCACTAGATTTGGCCCCTAGCGACTTCCATCTGTTTCCAGATCTAAAAAAATTCATGCGTGGAAAGCGTTTATCATTAAATGATGAGGTTATAACAGATGTGGAAACGTATTTTGCAGCCCTTCCAGATTCTCACTTCAGGGATGGAATCCATAAATTGGAATTTCGTTGGAACAAGTGTATTGATGTTCAGGGAGACTCTACTGAATAATGAAGTGTACTTCGAACCATAAAATTGTGTTTTTCTTATTGAACCACAAAACTTATTGAACAGCCCGGTATATATATATATATATATATATATATATATATATATACAGGGTGGGCCATTTTCATTCCCTCATCTAAATATTTTAGAATCTAAGCAAGATACGGAAAAAAGTTTAATAAAAGTTGATGAAGGCATAAGGAGTCAGATAACAGTGACCTTTAGCTTGACCTTGAAGTTGATCTTTAAGGTCAGTTGAAGGTCATCTTTACTTTTTTAAATGGAAACCCCTATTTTTTATGTCGGAATCGAAAAGAGCAAAAAGTTTTACATCAAATTTGTTTGAAACAAACCTTTGTTTTCTGACCTTTAAGAAGTCAAAAATCAAGGTCGAATATCTTAAGCCGTTTCTTGCATTTTTACTGTATTACCGTGGTTTGTAGGAAAAATGAATAAATAACCAAATAACCCTCTACGACCTAACATCACCCCATCAATCGCAAAATTTATACTTATCCACGCTCTTTACTCGAAATTTAATCCGTTGGTGAAGATGGGTTAAATAGGTTACTACCACGAATACGACAATAACAATACTCTTATTTTGATTGTTCTCGTAATCATTTATCTAGACCCTTAATAATATTATCAGTAACCAAGCAGTAGCCAAATTGATTCATTATTATATTAAGATCTTTTCTGAGAATTAAAGTCCTTAGATGCATGCTTATCACATAATTTTAGTTCATGAATTAACGTTTCATCGTTTTGAAGTCACATTGTGTTTAACAAATAGGCTTTGGTGATGATCAAAATGATTCTGACTATTTAAATTTTATGCTTTTTCTCTGATAAGACTAAATCTTAAAGAGGCTGAGAAGCAATAGGCATAGCTACCCTTATTGGCGAGAATCCTCACTGGCGTAAGACAGTAAATCACCACAATCTTGGAGCCTTATGTGTATGATGTGTAACGCCACTGGGGATCAGGGTGGCGTACAAATGGAAAAGGGGGGGGGAGCGGGGAAGCAGTTTGCTTGCTTACCAGTAAAATACTTATTTAACACTGTTACACGCGGACACTTACGTTTATTTAAAAATGATTAAATTAATACAATTCTTTATCGCGTTTTTACGCGAGCCCAGGGCGCCAGCTACAATCGTGTAGCGCGGTTTCTTGCGCGGCAAATAATCTGCGCGGCTAACTCACGGTTAGAGCGGTCGCGGGCATACAGTATACGACAATGCCGAAAATGGCGCGTAACACGCGACGCGGTCGCACACACGCAGTCGGGAAGGATACGGGGACGATTCGGGGAAGCTGTGCCTCCTGGCAGCTGCCACTGCACCTTGGCACTCACCAGATACTCTAACACGCTCACGGTTACTCTCCGGACGCTCGCTCGCTCGTTTCCACGAGTTACTCGTTCGCGACGACTGGCCTCGGAGTTTTTGGCTGCTCGATGATAACGACCGTTTTCTAACACTGACCCGGACGGAGTGTCGACTGCTCGATACTTGTCTTTTCGCTAACGCGGACCCGAACGGAGTGAAAGAGAGGCTTCTTCCGTGGCACTTTCGCGAGCGCGGCTTTTTCGATGATCGTTCTGCGCCGGCGCAACGTACGTGTAAAGTACGTTACGCAACGCAGCCGCCGCTCGCGCTCAGCGCTGGCGGCAGTTGATATTACTGCTCGCCAGCAGCGCGCGTTGAGGTTATCCGCTCGCGAGTGCCAGTGTTGTTGTTGTGTATTCCCTGGAGCGGCGAGGATCTACCTCAGATGTACGGAGGATGAAGGTAAGTCGACGCGTTCCATAGCTGGTAGGCGTCGACTAATTTGCCTGTCTTCTTTTTGTTTCAGGCGCGGCCGTACTGCGGGTCAACAACTGCGGCTCAGACGAAGAACGGTTGAGAAAGCTAAGCAGCGGTGTCGGTGACAGCTATAGCCTGCTTGCAGCGGTAGCGAGGCGACACTATCAGACACCTCCAGGTGCGTATTTACTTGCACTCATGCTGTGCTTCTATGTGTTGCTTGCCTTCTAACCTCCTCTTCCACTTTCTTTTTGTATTGCGTGGCAGCTTGTACTTCTTTCCAAGGTGCAGCTGCTATTATTATTCTGTTCTTTGTTTAATTACCGTCTGGGAGGTTGCAGGTACAGGGATCACTACGAGGATAGGAAGGAGCATGGACATGGGTGCTGCAGTGTGTGCGAGCACTGCTACGACTTATTCAAGGGCTCCTGAGACTGGCTCCTCGCTGGAGCCTTTACTTGAGCTTGAAGCCCATGTACCTGGTGAAGGTAACGTATGTACAGCCCTGCGTGGCTGTTAGTTAGGGTCACGCGCGGCAGTCCTGCGAGGCTGCCAAGATTGTAAAAGGGGGGGGATATTTTAGCTACGAGGAGGCGCATAAGCTATGCCTTGGCCTCCTCATGTGACTGGTGCAAAAACACCACGTCACAACTCCCCCCCGCCAAACCGTGAATATGGGGGAAGTGAAACGACTCCATATTCACTGTTTGATCCTAACTGGGATCGAACATGGTTATATTCGCCTAGCGCTTGCACTTAGCCTAAGGTGAGCGGTCTCACCTGCAACGGTGTATGTGTGCGGCAGAACGTTGTGGTGCGGACATCGCCTTCTGCAGCGTGGCTCATGTGCATTGGTGTTCCAGCTAAAGTGTACGCGGTGTACGGGTGCACGCGGAATTACTAGGCGAACTCGAGTCTGAACGGAAAATCTAGTTTGTCGGTTATGTACGCGACTGGCTCGACCCTTGGGCAGAAATACAAAAAAAATAAAAGTACAAAAAAAAACTATTATCGCTACGCAAATTATCGTAACGACGCGGTCTTTCATAACCCGCTCCAACATTCAATACCACTCATACCGAAAGAAATAAAATACTTAATATTAATATGCATCAAAACATGTACATAAAATAGCCAATAACTTTAATCATACCGTGCTTACCTGGTGCAGTAGCAGTACTATTCGACAGCCGCATTGCTGTTCGATAAAAAAAATAAAACAATTGGTTACCTTGGTGGCCCACTGCCAGTGAGCGGTTATGGTAAACATGCTGAGTTTACTCGTTGCCTCGTCGGAGAGTGGTACGTAGCTGGATGCGAGTGCGACATGCAGCTGTGGCTCGTTGGTGGCACGAGCGGTTCGCGCCAACGCGGGTAATAATAGCAAAAAAAAATTGAAAGGGGCGGGAGCGAAATACAAAAAAAAATAAGAAAAATAATAAAAAAAAATAATAATAATAAAAAAAAATAATAATAATAAAAAAAAATAATAATAAAAAAAAATAGCAAAAATGGAGAAAATTAATGCTCTGCTGGCTTGGGGTGCTTGGCGGCAACCAAAACCAAAGTAACAAGAACAAAAAAAATAATGCAAAAGAAAACCAAATGAAAAAAACAAAAAAACAGAGGGAGCAAGGAAACAAAAAAAAACAATAGCATGCAGTGTATTGGCGGGGTGAGCGGGATAGGCAACAGGGGTAATGAAGCACATTAATCTGCTGAATATAAAAATTTTTAATAAGCAGCGGCGGTGCTATATAGAACAAAAAAAAAATCAAAAAACGAGAAAAAAAAATTCTTAACGGGAACGCGGTGGTACGTAGCGTTTCAAGTCGCTTACGTGGATTTTGGTTCGCTTATTCGAGTTGGCGTCTTCGACGAGGTAGACTACTGGTGAGAGTACCTTGACGATGGTCGCTGGCCCTACGAACCGCGGTGCCATTTTTGCCACGAATCCTTCTCCGGCAGAGGACAGGTGGTGTTGGCGGCGGCACACTAAATCGCCTACTTGATATTGAACGTCGCGTCGACGGCGATTGTAATGCGCGGATTGTTTTGCGGTCGCTTGCTCGATGTGTCGCTTTACTAGGTCCTGTACCGCTGGCAAGCGGGTTACACGTTCGAGCCATTGTTCGGCATCGGGCGGCTGTACAGGAGCGGGATGTTCAAGGTGTTTGCGGAGGATCATGCAAGGTTGCGGGTTACGGCCGAAATTTAGGAACGCGGGGGAAAATTTGGTCGATGAGTGCACCATACTGTTTAGCGCGAAGGCGAATTCATTTAGATGCATATCCCATTCGCGGTGGTCTTCGCTGAGAAAGCTATTAATCATCGTACGCAAATTTCGATTAACGCGTTCTACGGGGTTGGCCTGCGCATGGTACGGAGGAATGGTAGACTGCGTCACTCCGTACTGCTGCAACCGCTCGGTTACGATTTTATTAGCAAATTCAGTCCCATTGTCCGTCAGCAGGACCTTAGGACAGCCCCATCGGTTTATTATCAAGTCATCGAACGCCTGCATTACGCTCTTCGCGTCGGCTTTTCGTAACGCGCGGATTTCGACATAGCGCGTGAAGAGATCCTCAAACACTATCGCATAGCGGTGCCCTCGTTTCGACGGTGGTTTCGGCCCGATCACGTCCGCGGCAACTACCGTCCACGGTCCGTCAATGTATCGCTCCCCCATCAAGCCGGCTGGTGCTTGCTGCGACACCTTGTGCGCTTGGCACTCTTGGCAAGCGCGTACGTAGCGACACGTATCATAGTAAATGCCAGGCCAATAATAGTAGGTGGCGAGCCGCGCATACGTTTTCTCGACACCGAGGTGGCCCGCCTGCGGTGTATCGTGCGCTTCAAACAATGCTTTGGCGCGGTCGCCCTGCGGTAATACGAGTTTCCACGCGTCGAGATCCGGCACTAGCGGGTCAATCAGCTGACTCGGCCGGTGCACGTATAACAGCTCGTTGTCAATACGCCAATCTGGGAAGATGTGCGGGCGGGTGCGGACAGCTAGCAAGCGTCGCTGATACCATTTGTCGTCCGTGTGCGCGGACGGAGCTACAGCGGCGGCTTCTACGTTATTCTCGAGCGCACGGGAGAGTGCGTCCGGCACTTGATGCAACGCGCCTTTACGATGCACGAATTTGATGGAATATTGCTGCAGCATCGTGTTCCATCGCCCTAAGCGGCCTGCGGGATCCTTCAAATTATGTAACCACAAGAGGCTATGGTGATCGGTAATCACCGTAAATTCCTCCCCTTGGAGGTAACCTTTTAGCCGTTCGACGGACCAAAGCACCGCCAAGCACTCCTTTTCCGTCACGGAATAGTTGCGCTCAGCTTTAGACAGGACACGGCTTACAAAATAGATCGGGTGCTCGTGTCCGTCAACCTCTTGTGTTAGAACGCCTGCGATGGCGTAATCACTCGCGTCCGTTTGCAGCGTAAACGGGCGGGTGAGATCCGGGCGAGCTAGCACAGGCGCTTGCGTTAGAGCTTGCTTCATTTGCGCGAAGGCGAGCTGTTGTTCCTCGTTCCAATGCCAACGAATGCCTTTCCGCATTAATTGGGTGAGCGGTGCTTTATATGCTGCTAGATTATCGATGAAACGCGAATACCAGGCTACCATGCCTAGAAATCGCCTCAGCTGGCGGACGTTCGTAGGTGCGGGGTACTCAACAATCGGCTTTATCTTATCGTCGTCAGGCTTCAAGCCTTCTGCGTTCACGACGTAACCTAAGTAGCGAACTTCAGCGCAGCAGAACTCAGATTTTTCGCGATTGAGTTGCAAATTGCCCGCTTTAAATGCCGCGAGCACTCGTTCCAGCCACTGCAGGTGCTCTTGGAACGTAGAAGTGACGATAATCACGTCGTCCAAGTAGGGGAAGACGTGTGGTTCCCACTGCGGCTTAATAAGGCGGTCCATTATTCGCTGAAACGTTGCGGGGGCGTTCGTTAAACCGTATGGCATACGCGTGAATTGATAAAGTCCGCGCCCAGGGATGCAGAAAGCGGTGATTTCTTTACTTGCGGTGTCGAGCGGGACTTGGTGATACGCTTGACTGAGATCGAGCTTGGAGATGTAGCGAGCCGATCTAAGCTTGTCTAAAATATCGTCCATGTTGCGGAGGGGATAAGCGGAGCGTTTAGTGACAGCATTGATGCGCCGGTAGTCAATGCAGAAACGCCACTTTCCATTGGCTTTCGGTGCGATTACCGGACAGCTGCACCACGGGCTGTCGGACGGCTCAATGATACCTTCGGCAAGCATGCGATCGATCTCATCGTATGCAACTTGCAGCATTTTTGGCGAATATCTGCGCACATGCTGCCGAATTGGCGCGGCTCCTTGCACGTCGATGGTATGCACTGCTAAGTTGGTTAATCCTAGCGATGCGGGTGTTGGCGGGATTAAGCGATCGAGCAGAGCATTTAGCTGCTCCTGCTCGTCGTCGGTTGCTACTACGAGTCCGCCGACGGTCGCGACGGCCGAAAAGGTCGCCGGATCGGACCCGTACGGATAGAACTGGTGCACCACGCCCCGTGGTGTCCACCAGGTATCCGTGCCATAATCAATCTTCAATTTAAACAGCCTCTTGAAGTCGATGCCCAGGATGCAATCGTATTGCAATCCATCTGCCACGAAGAAAGGAAGCGTGCGCCTTTCTCCATCGACGGAGACAGTCACATCCAGCACTCCCTGGATTGCCACTGCTCCTCCATCTGCCACGTTAATTGTATTAGCCGCAGGGCTGAGCTTGTTCTGCAACAACGTGCTCAAACCCTTTCCCAGGAACGAATGGACGGCGCCATCGTCCAGTAAGCCTCTGAGCTTCAAACCATTGAGCTCAATATTAAAAAATAGCCGTACCTCGCGGAGGTGCGGTTTACCTTGGATCAGCGACGGCGGCGGATCCAATGGTGCTGCTGCTGGAGATTCCGTTGCGGCGGAAACCTCCACTGCGTCGCGCGGCGGCGACAGGCGTGGCGGGTCAGGATGGAGCTGCCCGCAGCGTGGAGCTGCCTTTCGGCTGCGCGAGGACCCGCGAGCTCCTAACGAGTCCCCTGCGGTGCGTTTCCCGCCCGTGGAGACGCTCGGCATCGATGGCAGTCCTTACGCAGTACGTTCGGTTGCCCGCATCCATAACATTTAGGGGACTTAGGGCATTCCGCAGCCCAATGCCCTAGCTGGTTACATCGCCGGCACGGCTCTCGCTGCTTCCGAGCTTGCGGCGAGTTGTCTTGCTGGTTATTAGCGGCGTATGCTACTGCGCGCGGCGGCGCGGTGCTGCTGTTCGCGTAATAATTAGAATTACGCTGCCGCTGAGGGGGCACGTCAGCGGGTTGCAGAAGCGGCGGTATTTCGGTCTGCGTTCCCGCCGAAGACCTGGGGGCTGCTGTGCGCGTAATCGCTAGTGGACGCGGCTTTTTAGGCGGAGTTCGTGCTTGCGGCGGAGCCGGCGGCTTAAATTGCGACTGCGAATGCTGAAGGCGCTCCTCCGGAGCGCTCGCGGCGGCGACAAAGTCTGTGCTATAATTCGTGTCGTCGATATCTATAAGGCGCGCCGTTTCTACGGGAGCAGCTTTAACCGAGCGTACCGGTTGCAGCGGCACGTACGCGTCCTTGGGGAAGAACGACTCCTCGGGTGGCGGAGGAGGACGATAAGCCTTGTCCTGCAACTTCTTCGTCTCGAACTTTTTCCCCAGACGCTGCAGCTCTACAAAATCACGAACGCGGTCGCGCGAAACAGCTTGCCTATACGCTGGATGGAGGTTGCGGCACGTGCAATCTAATTGCTCGGATAATGACATCGGCGGCCGCACTTGGTCTAACAGATTGCGGAATTTGAGCAGGAACGTAGATATATCTTCCTGCGGGCCTTGCGTCCGCCTTCCGATCTCCTGGCGCAAGCGGTCTTGCAGATTGTCGGCGCAATACTGCAACCGAAACGCGTCCACAAAATCAGCGTAAGTTTGCCAGCGGTTGTGTTCGCGGCGAAACCAGTACCATGCCTCTTCGTCGAGGCCCGCCGGCAGAGCTTTAATAATATCTTCGAGAGTCAAGCCGTATGTCTCCCGACACTGATTCAGGTTGGTCAGGAATCCCTCGGGGTCTTGCTTCTGCCTCCCTTTGAAAGAAATGCGCCACTTCTCCAGTATTTCGCACGTTTGCTTTTCGCGCAGGAACGTGGAATTGTCAAGAATAAGCTGCGTGGCATTCGTTTGCGCGTGCCGAGGCGCTGCAGCTTCAAGCGGAGGTCTTAGGGGTGCGTCGTACCTCTCCGCTCCGTACGGCTGCTGGTGGTTACTCTCTGCGGGACGCGGAGGCGGCGGCGGTGCCAGTTGAGTCGGCCGTCGGTCCTCCGGTAATCGTGGGTGCGGCGCGTAAGCCTCTTCGTTTGTGGGCGCTCCCCAATTCACGGTAACGCGCCGAGAAACGGGTGGCAACGGCTGCGCAGCTAACTCGCCGAACGGGGCGGTTGCGTGCGCTGCTTCGAAATAGGGTGCTTCGTGCCTTTGCCGTTCTCGTGGAGTGTTTACGGCTGGCTCCGGATACGTTGCCGCGGTTCTTCGGTCTTCCGTCGGCCGCTGGCTCTCAACCACGTACGTCCAGAACGGGTCGAATTCTTCGAGGGCAGCAGTAGGGCCTACCGCTGGTGGTACGCGGTAGCTGGAGGCTGCTCCGTGGGACGTACGCTCTACGGGGTCTGTTAATTCCATCGGCGATTCCCTGCCAAGCCGGCCAACCGTCTGGTGTAGCCGCGTAGACTGCGCACGGGGCGGCGGAGGGGTCTCCATCGCACGAGCTCTCTCCGGCGCGGTATCGGCGATACGCACTCGCGGTGCGCGGATATCAGGCTCGCCCTGCGGCGTCCGTGTCGCTTCCGCCGATGGGCTGTCCCATGCGCGCGCGGCCAGCTGCGAGAAAACCGAAATATTAGGCGCTTGCGGACCCGCGGGAGAATCGAAATTCGGACTCGAACTGCGCGGTATAATCGGTTCCGCTTCCAGCGGCGGCAGGCGGCTGTGATTTGCGCGCTCATCCTGCGCGGGGTTCCATGGAGCGGCATCGGCTCCTAGCAGGCGACGGAGCTCGTACCGTTCCAGCCGCTCTCGCACTACGTATGTATCGCAATCGATGTTGAGTCCGCTTCGTTGTGCGTTTTCAAACACGCGTCCGTCGGTTGCGGTATAAATAGCATACCGAATGGAACTCCTGATAATCTCAGGCTCCAGCGAAATCATATCACGATTGGCGGCACGATCCGACTCCATTCTGCGACACTAATAAAACTAAATCACGAGAAAACAAACTAGTTGCAACGAGGGGAGCGACGACGTACAATAATGACACGCGACGTTACGGCGAAACGAGCGAAATATCACGCTTAGTATAGTCAGATCAACGCAAATTCCAAAACTGGGACGAATAGCTCGAGTACGTGCTCGGTTAGCTCTGCTGAGGAAGTTAACTTCCACCTAAACAGCTGCTGCTAAGCAAAACGAAAAAAAAATGACACGAATACAAAATCAACTCGAGCACACTAGCTCGCAAATCGTTGCTGAAACTTACGTCGAACTGCTTGCTGACTGCTATGGCTGAGTCCACTAACTCGCACGAAGCTGAAAACTGCAAAAAAAACTAATAATTCGCTCGCATGCGTCGGCGCGGGATGCGTAATGCAACGTGCTTAATCCAGTAAATGCGCTATAGTATGGTGCTAGGCGGGAGAAGGTTAGGCTAGCGGGAGACAGTCGTGGTCCGCGACAAGCTATGCAAAAACAAACGGGAAAAGTAGCGGGAAAATACGCGCGAGCAAAGTCCGGGTGCAGAAAAATGGCCACTATGTAAGCAAACGGTGCTATAACCGAAAATAATTCCGAGGGATACGAGACAAAAAAAAATAGATTTTCGCCAAAATATTAAAAAAAAATATATATAAATAAATTAGATATAATTTACATTCACAGCATGCCACATAACAATTAATACAGTTAAATATCCGTGACTGCTATTTGCAGCACGGTGCGGGGTCAGCGTGAAAAAAAAAACTGAAACAAAACAGCACAAAATAGTTTTATGAGTGGTGTCAGAGTGAGCGGCGGGATGTTCGTCGTCTTGCGAGACTATGTAGGGGCGACGGCGCACCCTGCCGGAAGCGAAAACACAGGCAAAAAAAAATAATTTCTCGAGAATACCGAAAACTATTGAAAAAAATGGTAAAGAAGAGAAAAAAAAATTTTAATACTCGACAAAAAAAAAATTTTAAAAAAACAAATTTTATTTAAAAAAAAAATTTTTAGAAAAAAAAATTTTATTTAGTTGAAAAAAAAATTTTTAAAAAAAAAAAATTTTATTTAGTTGAAAAAAAAAATTTTGACAAAAAAAAAAAAAAAATTATTATTTAATTTAGAAAAATTAATAATAAAAAAAAATTATTATTTATAAGAAAAATTTATTATCTTTAACTTACTACTGCACGCGCAAAAAAAAATGTTTAAATTGCCAAACGGAAGAAAAACGAAAAAAAAACGGAAAGAAAAAAAAATTAATATGTTAACCGCTCCGAAGCGCTAGTCGCATATACGACGTAACTTGCGTCGTGCTAACCTCCGTAGTTGAGACGCGCGCCAGCTGATACGCGTTCAAGCGCGGCGCTACACTCGCAACTATCGAGCTGACGTCACAGCTCTACGACAGATAAGCACTCACTCTAACACACGCGGTGGGGATATTATCGGCAGTACGCCAGCAATTGCACAAAAAAATTTTAATTCAAATCACTAGCATGCAGGATCATTTATTAGATTTTTTTTTTTGAAAATTTTTCCGGTAGGCAGCAAGCCAAGCGCAGCGAAAACAACGAAAAATAGAAAAAAAAATAAAAAAAAATAAAATTATTTATCACAAAAAAAATTGTGGATTTTCTCATAAAAAAAATTATTATGGAAAAAAAAAATTTTTGAAATATTCACATAATTTCTAATTGAATGGCACCAGAAAAAAACAAGTTAAAATTTTAATTTCCTCTCGCCAACGTTCTTCAAAACAATTTGTTTTGAAATTGTCGCGAGTAGTCTCGATCTTACCGCTGGATGCGCACACTCGAATAAGCTTACCGACCTCCGACGTGGCGTATGCGAGCGCCAGCGCTACTGCGCGGCTTTCTCGCGTGGTCGATCAAGATGGCCGCTCACTGGCTTCCTTCCCTCCTCGTCCTCGTCCGGCCGCGTGTGCTTTTACGACGCGCGAAAAATGGCGGCGAACGGCGAGTTTGAGAATGCGGTATTCGCTTACGACTGCGACTACCATACATACACTTTATCACACTTCACTGTCTCTGCTTTTCTTATTCAAAAATTCACTGTCCTCACACATACACACGATTGCGCGATCCCGAAAATTTTTCACAAATCAGCGTGATTTGTGTCGGCCCCACGTTGTCGGCGCCAATTTGTAACGCCACTGGGGATCAGGGTGGCGTACAAATGGAAAAGGGGGGGGGAGCGGGGAAGCAGTTTGCTTGCTTACCAGTAAAATACTTATTTAACACTGTTACACGCGGACACTTACGTTTATTTAAAAATGATTAAATTAATACAATTCTTTATCGCGTTTTTACGCGAGCCCAGGGCGCCAGCTACAATCGTGTAGCGCGGTTTCTTGCGCGGCAAATAATCTGCGCGGCTAACTCACGGTTAGAGCGGTCGCGGGCATACAGTATACGACAATGCCGAAAATGGCGCGTAACACGCGACGCGGTCGCACACACGCAGTCGGGAAGGATACGGGGACGATTCGGGGAAGCTGTGCCTCCTGGCAGCTGCCACTGCACCTTGGCACTCACCAGATACTCTAACACGCTCACGGTTACTCTCCGGACGCTCGCTCGCTCGTTTCCACGAGTTACTCGTTCGCGACGACTGGCCTCGGAGTTTTTGGCTGCTCGATGATAACGACCGTTTTCTAACACTGACCCGGACGGAGTGTCGACTGCTCGATACTTGTCTTTTCGCTAACGCGGACCCGAACGGAGTGAAAGAGAGGCTTCTTCCGTGGCACTTTCGCGAGCGCGGCTTTTTCGATGATCGTTCTGCGCCGGCGCAACGTACGTGTAAAGTACGTTACGCAACGCAGCCGCCGCTCGCGCTCAGCGCTGGCGGCAGTTGATATTACTGCTCGCCAGCAGCGCGCGTTGAGGTTATCCGCTCGCGAGTGCCAGTGTTGTTGTTGTGTATTCCCTGGAGCGGCGAGGATCTACCTCAGATGTACGGAGGATGAAGGTAAGTCGACGCGTTCCATAGCTGGTAGGCGTCGACTAATTTGCCTGTCTTCTTTTTGTTTCAGGCGCGGCCGTACTGCGGGTCAACAACTGCGGCTCAGACGAAGAACGGTTGAGAAAGCTAAGCAGCGGTGTCGGTGACAGCTATAGCCTGCTTGCAGCGGTAGCGAGGCGACACTATCAGACACCTCCAGGTGCGTATTTACTTGCACTCATGCTGTGCTTCTATGTGTTGCTTGCCTTCTAACCTCCTCTTCCACTTTCTTTTTGTATTGCGTGGCAGCTTGTACTTCTTTCCAAGGTGCAGCTGCTATTATTATTCTGTTCTTTGTTTAATTACCGTCTGGGAGGTTGCAGGTACAGGGATCACTACGAGGATAGGAAGGAGCATGGACATGGGTGCTGCAGTGTGTGCGAGCACTGCTACGACTTATTCAAGGGCTCCTGAGACTGGCTCCTCGCTGGAGCCTTTACTTGAGCTTGAAGCCCATGTACCTGGTGAAGGTAACGTATGTACAGCCCTGCGTGGCTGTTAGTTAGGGTCACGCGCGGCAGTCCTGCGAGGCTGCCAAGATTGTAAAAGGGGGGGGATATTTTAGCTACGAGGAGGCGCATAAGCTATGCCTTGGCCTCCTCATGTGACTGGTGCAAAAACACCACGTCACAGATGTAGAATTGTTAACGGATATGTAATTGGTTCGTACAGTTTTAATAAAAGTGTCAATAGGAATATCTATGGACAGTTTGTTAGATCAGTTACCAGAACTAATAAAAAATGTCAATTTATAAAAGTGACAAAGGTTGTATTGTCAGAATGGTGGTTCACCAGTACATTTTATATGGATTATGTGAAATTTTTTGGATAAAAATTACAATGGTTTATGGATTGGACGAACAAGTGCAGTTGCCAGAAACAACGACGTAGACGTAGTAAGTTCTGTTCTCTTTGGGGTGCTCGATTAAAGTGAGTCCCCTTGTCACTGACTATTTAGGGTGCTAGATTAAAGTGAGTCCCCTCGCCTCTCACTATTCGGGGTGCTGGTTTACAGTGAGTCTCCTCGCCTTTTAATATACAAGGTGCTGGTTTAAAGTGAGTCCCCTAGCCTCTTACTATTCGGGGTGTTGGGTTAAAGTGAGTCTCCTCGCCTTTCACTGGTTTTACGACTACTAATTTAACCTCGAAGCAAATGTTCTAAGTTACATCCCTCTGCTTCAAGGCACAAAAGCAAACGTCTTTTAAAATGGCACACGGTGTTAATGAAAGTTTGCCTTGAGATTGCAGCACATGCTCGACTAATGCGGTCTTGCATGTTTAATCTTGTCGTAGGCTGTTGTTCAAGAAGAACATTTGTTATATAGCCCCATGAAAAAAAATCCGGAGATGTCATATCAGGTGAACAAGCAGGCCAGTTTATAGGACCTCCTCGTCCAATCCATCTACCATTGTAGTTTTCATTCGAGAAATTTTGTACGGTCCGTGCATAATGTGCTGGTGCACCATCGTGCTGGAACCACATTCTTCGCCGCGTCTTCAAATCGACGTCTTCCATCAGCACTAGTAACTGATCTCTAATGAACTGTTAATAGGTATTTTAATCAACATTTATTTCATAAAAGTAAGGACCAATTAAATACCCATTTACAATTTCACACCATACCATAAGGCTCCAACATCTTTGATGATTGACTGTTCTATGCCAATGAGGATTCTCTTCGGACCAATAATGGCAATTATGCCTATTGAGCTCCCCGTTACTTTGCATTATTTTGGCCTCATCAGAAAAAAGCACGAAATTAAAAAAATCAGGATCATTTTCTATCATATCCAAAGCCCATTGGCAAAACACAATGCGCTGTTGAAAATTATGAAACTGTAACTTTTGAACTTAAGGGGGGGGTATGGTTTTGAGGGTTCAAAAAAAGTGATTTTTTTTTATTGCATATTATGAAAGTATAGTAACTCAAGAATGTTGTCTGTTAATATGAAGTCAATCGGAGCAAAACTCACAAAGATATAGCTTTGGAAGTAGGCGTGTCTCGAACGACTACCTGAGCTGTAACCGCTCAGCGGAAAGGCAGCTGTTTCTCAATCTCTTTTGTTATTGTCCCTAAGCAGTTTACAGAAAGGTCTTAGACAAGGTCGTTGTAACGGTACCTGGTGTTGGTTCATTTTCGAAGCAGACGCGGAGTGTAACAGTCGTGTTGTATTTTCTTACTCTATTTCGTTGTGATATTTTTGTTGTTCGCAAAATGCCGAGAAAAGTTTCAAGAGAGTGTAGAAAGGAGTCTGCCGAAAGTTGAGAGTGGTTCAGCAACTGTCGTCGAATTTGCATCTTCAGTGGCTGCTTGTGTTTTCAATGAAGGCTGTAACGCTTATTTAACCTTCCTAGAAGATATGCGAATCAGTACTGGTCCAAGTTGTCATGGATGGGCGCTTCTAACCGACGATATTCGAATGAACAGAGCAGATGAGCGAGCAGCTGAAACCGCTAAAAATGATAGAATTCGCCGCAGACTTGATCAAAAAGATGCTTTGGACATTCTTGACGAAAGTTCTATACTCTATGGTCCCGGCATTGATGATTCTATGTGAGTAAAATAAAAAATAAATAGCTTACTAAGTTTTATCAGGGTCTTTTCGCTACGAAAAACTTTAAACGCGTTTTTCTCAAATCGATGTTTTTTGAGTCAATGCACTCTGTAACTCAAAATCTATTCAACCGATCGTTCTCAAATTTTTTACAGTATTTCCTTACATAATTCATGAGGTAACCCTGTTGAGATTTTTTCGTTTTTGATTTTATTTTTTTATTATTAACAACAATAGTCATGAATTCAGGCCAAAAATCGGTATTTTCACTTTCAAGTCTTGTAAAAAGTTCAAAAATTTAAAAAAAATGGAAAAACTCGACAGGGATACCTAGAGGGACATAAAAATTAAAAGAAAAACTTTGGTTATTTCATTTCAGATGATCCAGTGCTGAGGTATGACGTGCACCGCAAAATGTATTTTTTCTGAGGCGCCTGCGAAGAATTGCTGCCATTCGGTCAATTTTCAATATTTTTCAACCAATATTTCACAGAATATAGTTCAATAACTACTCTTTAATGTATAATAATTAGAAATAAATTTACTTTTACCGTACGCCCAAAAAAAAATCTGTAAAAACCTGTTTTTTTCTGCCTTCAAAACCCTACCCCCCCCTTAAGTTATTTGATAGGCATGGTATCTAAGGACTTTAAGGATTCTCAAGAAGGTTCTTCTAGGTATACCGATTTCTTTTTTAACTCGGTGACTGCTTATATGAGGTTTAAGATGAATGATTGCAAGGACAGTCAAAACACAAACATTATTTCCGTCATATCCATGACGCCTGCGTTGACGGACCAGCTGTCCACCACAAGCTCTTTGTTTTAACTGACTTATTGTTCTATGATCAGGATGTCTTCTATTATGAAAGCGTTCTGCGTACAATCTTGCCGCAGAACGATAATTATTATGACTTTCCCCTAGAAGCATTATCATATCAACAATATCGTTGGGCTGATAGTCAGCCATTTTTAGTTCTGTTCGTCACGTTTGCGGAATTAAGATAAAATAATAATTGAAATTTTATAAACTTATGAAAAGAAGAAAAATGAAGCCCTGACTGCAACTGTATTATGAATGTACTTTCTAAGATTGGCTGAAATGTAAAATTAAAAAAAAATATAATTAATTCTGTCATTTAACAAAAAGTTACATAAATCAGAAATTCGTTAACGATTTTCACGATTGAAAATCAGATGTTCAAGACATTTATGAAATACGTAACTTTTCAAAGATAAGATAATTAACTTCCTCTTAAATATTTTCCAAGTCTACTTTCTATTGTATTTTAGACTTAAAAATAAAGGTTTTTATTATAAATAATAAAGCTAATTTTAAAATAACCTGAAAAGTTAGCTCAAAGTCAAATTAAAATTTACCTTCATTTTTATTGTCTTCCCTATCTTGAAATCTACTAAATAGAACCCTACCAAATGAATTTTCCTAGCAGATTGAATTTTGGGAAAGTAGAGTAATGATAGATAGTAGGAATAAAATTTGAGATGTGTAGAGTACACGTAGGTAAAAGTGAAGATTAGCGGTTTGGGATATAGAGGTTGATTCCAGAATCGAAAACAAAGGATCTTATCTCAAAATGTGAAGATGACCTTAAAATAATTGTGAAAGTCAACTTCGACGTCGACTTTAAGTTTACACTTACCTTTATTTCTCTTCCCACCGCAAGCTCTACCCGCAAATGCCCTACTCACCTCTCCGTACAAGCCAGTAGAACTTTGGGTAGGCAGCGTAGTGATAAATAGTATTTAAGATCAGTGAGGTGTAAGGGTGTTGGAGAGGAAATGTGTGTGAGTGTGTTTTCCTCATGACATTTAAAAAAAAAATGGTGGTGTGATAGCTGATCATCCAAAGTGCCTTAAAAAAAAGATGAATTTCGGCGGAAAGTTTCCCAATAATACCACACGACCTAATGGCCTAATTTGTGTGTAAATATGTTCAAAACATGTTTATCTAGTGGACCTCATAGGGGTTTCTAAAAATTTTATTTTTTTTCCAAATATAGAGTTTTAAAGTCAAAAAGAGTTTTTTTTTCGCGGAAAAATTTGAATTCAAACACGTGTACAAAATTTTTATTTTATTATTCCAAAAAGTAACGTTAGCATGATACTGCCTTTCAAGGTATTTGACTGTGATTTTTGACCTCTTGGAGGTCACAAAATAAAATTTTCTCTAGGACAAAAATAATATAGAATTTTTCGTTCATTTCGATTGCAGCATCAAAAATAGGAATTTGGAGAATAAAACTTGAGATTGAACAGTTAATCTTAATAAGAAGGGGGTTGTGGGGGGTGCAGGAGGGGGCGGGGCAAGCAGGAGGGTAATATGTAAAGGACGGACTTAGGGTTAGTAGGGTAAATATTGATAGTGCTTTAGATAAATAATAGATTAGTTTATTTTTCCTAAAAATCACGGTAATGCAGTGAAAATGCAGGAAACGGATTTTTAAGATATTCGACTTTGATTTTTGACCTCTTGGAGGTCACAAAACAGAATTTTGTTTAAAACGAATTTAATGCAGAATTCTTTTCTCTTTCCGATTCCGGCATAAAAAATAAGTGCTTCGATTAAAAAAAATACAGTTGACCTTTAAGTAGCCTTAAAGGTTAACTCCAAGGTCAAGCTAAAGGTCACTATTATCTGACCCCTTATGCCTTCTTCAACTTGTCTGAAACTTTTTTCCGTATTTTGCTTAGATTCTGAGATATTTAGGTGGGGAAATTAAAATGGCCCATCCTGGTTATATATATACGAGGGTGGTCTGAAAAGTTTCCAACCTCAACGTAAAGATAGCAGCACTCGTCAATAGAAGCTAGCGAATTTCGTTGTTCATCCGTTGACAGTTGCTCACCCAAGTATCAGCCATTTTGGATACGCAGTCGTTAGTTGACAGTCGTTTAGGTGAGTCGATGTGAGTGTTGTTGTGAAAATGGACAAAATTGAGTATTAGGCTGCTATTAAATTTTTGTTTTTGAAAGGCAATACGCCTACCTAAATCAAAAATGAGTTGAACTCTGTGTATGAGGACTCTGCACCATCATTTACCACAGTCAAATTTTTGACAGCTGAATTAAAACGTGGCCGTGAGAGCTTGGAAGACGATGAATGTTCGGGACGTCCAAAAACTGCAACCACTGACGATAACATCGCCAAAGCTCACCAAATGGCGCTAGACGGCCGCCAAATTAAAGTGAGAGAGATAGCAGAGGTTATAAACATGTCTAAAGAACGTGTTTGCTACATATTGAATCAAGATTTAGGCATGAGAAAGCTGTATGCACGTTAGATGCCACGTTTGCTTACGTTAGACTAAAAACGTGTTCGAATGAACATTTCCAACGCTCTATTGGCGCAGTTTAGGCGCAATAAATCCGAGTTTTGGCGCCGATTAATTACTGTAGATGAAACTTGGATACGCCATTATACGCCTGAAACAAAAATACAGTCAAAACAGTGGACTGCAAAGGGGGAACCGGCTCCAAAAAAAGCAAAAACTGTTTTTTTGGCTGGGAAAGTAATGGCGACTGTTTTTTGGGATAGTCATAGAGTTATTTTAATCGATTATCTTTGAAAAGAAAAAACCATTACAGGAGCATACTACGCATCATTACTTGACAAGCTGAAGGCAAAACTTGCGGAAAAACGTCCACATTTGCAGAAAAAGAAAATCGTGTTTCACCAAGATAACGCGCCATCTCACACCTCAGCGGTTGCCATGGCAAAAATCCATGAATTACGGTTTCAGCTGCTTGACCATCCGCTTTACTCACCAGATCTTGCTCCAAGCGACTTCTTTTTGTTCCCTCATCTGATAATTGCACTCGGGGGACAGAGATTTTCGTCAAATGAGGAGGTAATCACCTTCGTGAACAGTCACTTTGCAGAGAAAAACGCCAAGTACTATTTGGATGGGTTAAAGAGATAGGAGCGTCGCTGGGACAAGTGTGTAGAATCGCAAGGAGACTATATTAAAAAATAAAAAAAAAAAATGAAGAAAAAATGTCATATATCTGTTTTAGGTCGGAAACTTTTCAGACCACCATTGTATATATACGAGGTCTGGCTATTAAATAACGAGACTGGTTACGAAAAAGGGTTTTATTATAAAAATTATTTTATATTCGAATGCCCCTCTTAAATATACTCTCCTTCCCTCGTCACACACCTTTCCATACGTTTTTTCCATTGATCGAACCAGTGCTAAAGTCTTCTTTGGTGAGGGCCTTTAGGAGCTCTGCCGTTTTTTGCTTTACCGCTTCCATCGACTCAAATCGGGTCCCTTTCTAAGCAGATTTTATCTTCGGAAACAAAAAAAAGATGTACGGTGCCAAATCTGGCGAGTACGGCGCGTGTTCGAGCACTGGAGTGCGCTTACCGGCCAAATACTGCTTCACAGATAGCGCGTTATGGGCAGGTGCGTTGTCCTGGTGCAAAATCCACGAGTTGTTTTTCCACAACTCGGGCCGTTTCTTACGAACTCGTTCTCGCAGTGTTGCCAAAACTGACAAATAGTAAGTCTAGTTGACAGTCTGACCCTCTGGAACCCATTTAGTCATCACGATACCGTTAATGTCAAAAAAAACGATCAACATTGCCTTGAATTTTGATTTGGACATCCTTGCTTTTTTGATTCTGGGCGATTCAGGCGTCTTCCAATGCATCGATTGCCGCTTTGTTTCAACATCGTATTGAAAAATCCACGTTTCGTCGCAAGTAATAATGTTTTTCATTAGTCTGGAATCTTTTTTTAACCTTTCAAGGAAATTTGAGCAGACCTGTAGACGCAAGAGCTTTTGGTCAGGAGTCAGGTTTTTTGGCACCAGCTTCGCACAGACTTTTGTCATGTGTAATTCCTCGTGTAAAACTTGTCTAACCGTTTCTTTATTGGCGTTTACAGCCTCGGCAATCATCCGAATGCTCATTCGACGATCTGCACGCACAATTTGATTGATTTTGGTCACTATTTCCGAAGTTAAAACAGTGACAGGGCGACCTGGGCGTTGGTCATCTTTTGTGCTCACTCGGCCCTCACTGAAGCGCTTACACCACTCAAAAACACGCGCACGAGATAGAGAATCGTCCCCATAGGCCTCTTGCAACAATTTACAGCACTCAGTCGGAGTTTTTTTCAATTTAACGAAAAATTTGAGATTGATACGTTGCTCCTGTTTTTCGTCACACATGGTTTTCGGCACGAGAAAAAAACACGTTCGTTATAAACCGCTACTGCACAAATACAATAATAGTGACGAGAACGTGTTTTGGTACGTGCATAGACAAGATATCTAGATACCCAACGCACTACTCGTTTTTTCCTCACCCCTCTATAGCGCCCTCTAGGCGCGCAGTCTCGTTATTTAATAGCCAGACCTCGTATATATATATAGTAATGAAGTAAATTTATTTACCCCGTTAGCAACGCAGGACCTTCCTCTGGTCCTGCTTTTCGTGTGTAAGGGGCCTTGCCTAAGGCCCCACGGCCGGTGCTGCTCCCACTGGGCTCGGCTGCTCAGGATATGCCAACAACCGGTTGGCACACCCACAGAGGCGGCGGTATTCGGGATAGGGACGCTGTAGGGAAATGAAAATAAGAAAGACGCACCTGCTCTGTGCAAACTGCTTGTTTAATGAGTAAAATTAACAAAATTAATACAAAAATTGATAAATTATCGCGAAGAGGTCTAATTACGCGAAGAGAAATTAGTATTGCCTCACGCGCAATACTAATTCTCAAGGTGCGCACTGCGCATGCGCACCCTCCTCGCTTCGCGCGGCTACACACACACGTGTAGTCTATGGACGGCAGATATAGAGAGAGCAGTTCCCCCTCTATACTGCCGTAGTTCGTGACTGCTCGAGTGAGAGCGTCTCTTACACTTACTTGATGCTGTAGTCTACGGTTGAGCGAGAGAGCTCGTTCCTCTCGCTCAACTGCGTGCTCGCAGGTTGTACGAGTAAGAGTGGCTTTCTCTTACTCGTACGCCTATTCTATGATAATGCAAGAGAGAGATCGATCCTCTCACTTGGACTCGCACGGCCTAATCGAGTTTGAGTTACGCGGTCTTGCGCGTAACTCTGTTATATCTATATATGCCTGACGCGATCGCACACGCGTTAGGAAAATTAAATATAATTACTCGCGGACTAGCTAATACGATTAAGTGGCCACTTACTTTTACTATCTTTGATCGCGGAATCGCTCTCGATTACTGCTGCGGAGACTCGTCGGAAAATCTTCGGAAAAATACTTTATTGCTTGCTGTCTTTCAAAACACGTGCAGCGCGTGGAAAAGGCGGAATGAGAAGAAGGCTTGAGGAAAGGGCTGCTCTTTCCTCTCTCGCCTATCAGTTTTCCCGCGTAGCGCTATCGATTCTTGATCGATAGCGCCGCGTTTCAGGACGCCGCGGCTTTTCCTGCATCCAGCCATCGATCGCTTGATCGATGGCGCCGCGTATCGTCGCGCCGCGAACTCTCTTTCTATCGCCTATCGCAGGTGGCTTAGCCTCTATAAGCCACCTGTCACAATATATATATATATATTCAATTAAACCCGTACATAAATTAATAAATGTAAACGCGACACGGGCCGGCGCCGAAATAATATTAATGTAGATTGATATTTCTTTATTTTTTTTCTTTTTGTGCAACGCGAACGTGAACATGAACGCGACTAGGTTGCATAGCAACCAAATGATGGAGAAAGAGGCCAAGAGAGAAATAGAGTATAGTAATGTATTACAGCAAGGGAGAGGAAACTTACACGATGCGAAGAAAATCTGTGATGCGTTTGAAGTGCATTACCAGCACCCCTATCCACAGCGACGAAGATGATCCAGGAAGCAACGAGAAGAGGATGACGAGGAGAACCATCTGCGTCAAGGTTGTGGTCGCTCGCCACGTGGAGGTAGTGCGCCATGAAATGCGCACCTCCGAGCGATCATACGCCACCATCGGTCACCCATGCACTTACACTTGTAATGTTTTTATGCCCGTTAGGGCATAAAACGTCACAAAACTTCAAGCTTACACATCGCTAGCTCATACTCCGTACGCCAACATACCTTATACTGATACATCCTAAGCCCATCAACCTTGAACCTTTAACTTTTAGCCTATAAACTACAAAGTCACACATCGAAATCCCTGGCACTCTAAGCCTACAAACCTTAAGCCGACAGACCTAAATCCTGAATTTTAGAAACAGAAAAAAATAGAAGAAAAAATAATTAAATATGATTTATTTATTGTAAATTAAGTTTATTTTACGCATTGGCTAAATAATAATAAAGAAAAAAAATCCACCTTTCATATGTGGCCTATTACTGTGAAGGGTAGTTAAGGATAGTTAGGGGTGCTTTTTTAAAAGAAGGCCAAAACGCATCAAATTTAATATCCTAAAATATTTACAAAAATCTTTTTTTTAATTTTTTTGCGGCTATACCGCGATATTTACAAAAAGAATACCATTAAAAAATGTAGTTTTTTATTCTTTTTACATAGGGGTCGCAACCTCTTTGGTCATAAATACTGCCAATAATTGAGGTTTTAAAATACTAAAAATTTGCAATTGGTTTTTTTCAAAAATATTTATTAGATGCTGAGAATTATAAAAAAAATGGATTTGGGGGGGGGGGGGTGACTTTGGAGGTGGATTTCACCTCATTAAAGTAGTTGTCTGCTGATAAAAAAAAATACGTGTCTAATATTATTTTTAGTACTACAACATATCCGAAATCATCCAAACCAGTGAGGTCTGGTTGGGGTGGTTTCCTTGTAACACCACCTCCGAGGTCAATACAAGCACGTTCTACATAAGATTGATTAATATATCTTTCGCAGTCAAAGTAGATGGGTTTAATTTTACCTTTACTGAGACTCAGAGATGTGCTCGCAGTTCAACCCAATACTGCCTTGGATCCAAATTCAGCTTCGCTAAAGCACTGCTTTACTCTCCTGTAAGTGGTCCATCGTGATCTGATTATGAACCTGCAGATTAACTATATATAAGACATGCTGGGCCCTTACATGATTGAGTGCATCACAATGTAATTTAGGTAAAGGTAGAACCAATAGTAGTTCAAAGACATATCTCTATGACATTCTGTAGTTGTTACTTAGCCAATTAGTTTTGTTAGAAAAAAAGGTCATAACAGATTGTATCCTGTTAGATAGGTTGGAGTTACGCCACAGTAGAGCTGCCCAAGAAAAGCTCATGAATCTGAGTTTGTCAAGTAAGGCAGTCTGAGACGCAAGAAATGGTATGAAACCGTTTTATGAGGGGTCGAAAATCTGAGAAACCACTAAGTGTTCTTGCAACTGATCAAATACTAATTTCTCAAACATCTTGAAAAAGAAACGTAAGAGAGCGATTGGTCAAAAATTCAAACGAAGAGAAGCGTATGACTACTCAAATAATATCAGTCAAGCTGGTAGCCTTAAATGCAAATCCATTATTATTTGCTTTTTTGACCATTACATTATGGCAGTCTTATTCGACAAAGTATTCATTTCTAGTAGTATATTTAACAATTTATCAATTAAATAGAGGTAGGTTTTTCAAATGCGCTGTTCAGAAAAATTCAACTCCTAGATTTTGAACATTAAAAGTGATATTTTTTTTCAAATTTAAAGAGGACTACTTTTAAACTCTTCTGATTTCAACGTAAGAAGAATTTTCAAGATCAGTTCATAAACAAAGAAGTTATTATAAAAAAGTAAACAGACAAATTGAGAGCCCCTTTATTTGTAAAGTTATTTGAAAAAAAAAAAATTATTAATAAATATATTATTTAGAATATTTCTATCACAATTTGTCAATAAATAGAAATATTGTGAAGGAATGAAATTTTGTCCAGAGGCCCTGGCTCTTCATTGCCAGGGCTCCTTGTACTTCCAATGTTCATGCAGCCTGGGGCATTTTTTCGACCTCTTCACGCCCTCCAGGCCGCATATGAAACATCGGGGCAGCTCTTCTTTAGCGCGCAGGTCTTCTTCCACCCGGCTTGCCCTCTCCACGTCCAGTCTAGCCCTGGCGGCCTGGGCGGCCACGGCTCGTACGCGCTCGACGTCGCGGGCTGCTTCGGCTTGCAGTTCTTGTTGCATCTTGCGCAGCTTTTCTTCCATTGCCCGCTGACGCCAGGCTGCTTCCTCCTGGACTTCTTTCTCGCGGCGGGCGGCCTCCTCTACCACCCGCCATCGTTCCTCCTTCTTGCGGCGGTCCTCCCTCTGTTGTCGGCGTCGCTCGCGCTCGACATCCGCCACTTGGTATGCCGTTCACCAGGCATCCATGTCGATCGCCGCATCATCGGCGGCGATCTTTTTCTTCAGATCGTCGCTGGCGGCGGCATAACACCGTTCGCCCCGACGGTAAATTGAGTCGAGGCGCTTTCGCTGCGCCTCGTTGGAGCTTATGCTTCTCCGCACTAGCTCTTTTATTTCGTCCCAGTCGGCCTCCGTTTCGACTGGCGGGGGCTGGTTGGAGGTGCGCGGCGTCTCTCCACGCACGTCCTTAGGCGCTGGCTGCTGTGCGGCCGGCGGCACCTCTTGGTGTGCGTTCTGCCGCGGTGGCTGTTCAGATGCCTCCCCGCGCGCGTCCTTCGCTGCGTCCTTATTTTCCGGTTTCGCCTTGGGGCGGCAGTGCCGCGGAGGGGCGTTGGCGGAGGCGCGCGTGGCTTCCCCGTGCGCGTCCTCTTCCAGCGGCGCGTCCTGCACCTCTTAAATAAGCACGGTCGACGAGCCGTTGACGATCTGCTTCCTTTCTGCCGTCACCTCCCGGACCAACCGAAGCATGCCAGCGACGAAATCGTCGGCCTCTTTGCTGATTCCTAGCCCCCTGACGTGGGCTAGGGTGGTCGCCAGAGCGTCGATGGCCTTTTGGTAAGTGGTAGATGCCTCCATGATCTGTAACACAAAGGGGAGAAAGGAGGGTTAGGTGGAGTTGGTGACTACGAGTTCGTGCGTGTTCGGTGGGGCGAAGTCGGCGCGTTCTCGCTCACGCCTTTCGCCTCCCTACTACCCGGTGGCCTTTCCGGGCCTCGCTTAGCTCGCGCACTTACCTCTGGTCGCTCCCCGGTCGACGGTGGCTCCCTTACATTCGCTGTGGGACGCCTTACGACGAAGGCCGTCTTCCAGGGTCGACTGCGCATCCTGGCCGGCGCAGTGGCCGCACACTCGCCTTGCGAGGGTCCCCCGCTGGGGATAGAGCCTGCTCCTGGTTTGTTTGTCAGGAGGAGCCCCCACCGCGTCGAGAGTACGGCTTGACTTATCTTCATCCTCTTCCCATTCATAGCGCTGCCTTTTCCTAACCAAGTGCGTGAGCGGTTCGACGATCGTGGCCCGGTCCTTTAGGAACTTCGAATACCACTACGTCAGGCCTAGGAAGCTGCGCAGCTGTCGCAGGTTCCTGGGTGCTAGGAGGTTGATCCTGGGAGCGACTTTGGCTGGATCCATGCGAAAGCCCTCCCGGCTCGTCAGCACCCAGAGGTGTTTTGCCCCGCCTTAGCAAAACGCGCTCTTTTCGCGGTTGATTGTGAGGCCGGCCGCTTGAATGCGTCGCAATACTACAATTTCGACCCCGAGTCCTATAGCGCGCGTAGGGTGCGCTCTCCCCTACGCACGCTGGCGACCACCTCTTGGCGCCTTTTGGAGCACCCTTCTCTGGATGGTCTGGTCCCGTCTCCGACGCGAGCTCGGTGCTCACAAGCTCGCTGGTGGTTCCTTCGGAAACTTGGATCCCAGACTCGGATGGGAAGGGCGTAGAGATCTCGTCTACGCGCTTCCCTGATCGTTTCCCGAGCAGTCCGGGCAGAACCTCTTAATCATATTCGGCCTGCCGCATCCGTGGCAGCTAAATTCTTTCTTCTGCTTCAGCTGCTCGGATTTTTCATCTCTCTTTTCCTGCTTGTCCCCCCTTCTGGGAGATTGAGACTTCGGACTGCTAGGTCCGGATCGCGGCTTCTTCTACCGCTTTAGGCTTACCTTCCGTCGCAGGCTTCGCCTGTTCCCTCGGCTCCTGTAACCCACCATGAGCCCACTCTATTTGGCGAAGTCCGCCAAAACTTCCCTCAATGCCGCCTTTATTTGGTTGACCGGTAAGCCTGGCCGATCAACCTTCGTTGCGGCGACCGCCACTTCGGTCGCGCCTACCTTGGCGCTCACCTTCGGGTGCGCTCTTGTAGCGGTCCTCGGGCGATAGGCCGCCTCTGGCACTACCGTGTGATTCGGGGGAACGGGCGTCCAGTCACCTCGTTCCCTCTCCAATGTCAACTCGGCTCTTGCGGCACGGTCGATCAGCTCGTCGACCGTGTGGCACTCCATCCGAGTGACGATCCTTTTGATTTGCGGGAGCAGATTATCGTGGAGACTGTCCACCATCTGCTCCTCGCTCAGTGGTGGCGATATCTTCACTAATATCGCCTCCAGGCACGTAATGTATGTGCGCGCTGGTTCTTCGGCTTGTTGAAAGCGGCGACTGGCCTCGTCCCTCAGCCGCTCCTGTATATTGGCCTTGGACCCCCAGCGCGCACGCACTGCCCGGCAGAACGCCTTCCACGTCTGCCATTTATGCTTGTGGCAGTCGTACCATATCTCGGCTCAGCCACTCAGCAGCGCGGGTAGCAGCGCCAGCATCCCTGGGTTGCTAATCCCTGACGCGTTTTTCGCTCATTTCACCTTTCGGAAGAACGCGTCAATACTGTCGGTCGGCTCTCCTCGGAACGTAATGTTCTACCGACCGACGATCCTACCGACATCCCAGGGGCCCGCCATTCCGGTGTTGAACCATGCACTATTACTCGGTGCATTGGTGCAACTTTCCCCCCTCCTCCAGGCTCCATTTGAGCCGGATATAGGGGATGGCGGGCACTCTGCAGGCCCTCGCGAATCTTCGCCTTCGCGGGGGTTGCTGTGCGTGGACACGTAGTTATACGTGAACGTGTCCTGGAATGCGATGTAGCTCGGCGCTTTGCTCTTGCGCCGAGCCTGTGGTGAGAGAGCCGGCTCCGCGGTCTCTCTCTGTGGTAGTCTGGCCGGTCCTGGCGTGCTGTCTATCCTGATAGATGACACACTCGGCCTGAGATTTGCGACCTCTTGCTTGGCTCACAAATCTTGCAGTTCCGCCTGCATGGCCGTGAGGCACTTGACCATGCCTGCGATCGTCTGCGTCAAGCTCTCGATGCGCTCCTGCATCAAGAGCTCTCTTTTCGTTGGTGGCGGGTCTTCCGCGTCCGCCACCTCCTCTTCTCGTGTGTTGGTTAAAGACGGTTGGTCTGCTTCATCCTCTAACAGCATGGTCAGCGGATGTGGCTCTTTTCGGTCGTAGTCCGCTGACCCGGCCGTTGTGCCTGCCTTCTCCTGGCAGGCCCGGAGCACAAAGCTTCTCTTTGCTTCTGCTCTAGCTGCCTGGGTAGCCTCGTGTGTCCCTTCGACCTCTTTTTGAAAATCGGCTGAGGTAATATTTCCCCGCAGCCAATTGTTTATTCAAGTCATCTTATCCCATCGTGACGCTTGTGGCCTTAACCTTAAAGCGTGGAGGGTTTCATCTACCTCCTCGCTCTCCATGGCAAAGAGCTACTCTTTTACCCTGGAGAAGTTCTCTGTCACCATATCTTCTTAGGTCGCTTTAATCCGCACGCTAATAATACAATAAATCGAACAGTTGCGATATCGTGGGTATCGCACGCAATATATATTTAGACGCTAAATATATAAGTATGAATAAATAAATAAATGAATAAATAATTAGGTAAAAATATATAAACTTATTTCTAAGAAGGATTAACCTCGTCCCTCTACCCGCGGTACCGCAACTCGCACTGGCAAGTTACATTCTCGTAACTCGTACAAGCAAGTTAATTCCTAAAATAGAAAAAAAAAAAATTTCCCAACGTAAACAAAAAAAAACAAAACAAAATTCTTTTTCGTCCCCGTTGCCACGCTAGAGACACTTATTTTTCCGCGCCTACTCTTCTATGCATGCTTGTGCGTATGTGTATGCCTGTTGCGCCCACTACGCACGCTTTGGACCTCTCTTTCCCTACTGCGCACGCCCTCTCGTGTCGCGCGACTCAATGCTTGAGACACACGTCTGGGGCACCAGTTGTAACGGGTGTAATTTGCTTACGTCCCGTTAGCAACGCAGGACCATCCTCTGGTCCTGCTTTTATTCTTACTGGTATGTGAGGGGCCTTGCCTAAGGCCCCGCGACCGGTGTGGCTCCCACCGGGCTCGGCTGCTAAGTTTGTGTGCCAATGCTAGAGTAGCACACCCGCGGAGGCAGCGGTATTCGGAATAGGGAAGCTGTAGGAAATTAAAATAAGAAAGGCACCGGCTCAGTGCTTAAAGCTTATTTAATCAGTTAATCAAAAATAATACAAAAAGGTACAAATTATTACGGAGAGGTCCCTTGCAAGTGAAGAGCAATTAGTATTGCCTCACGCGCAATACTAATTCTCGAGGTGCGCACCCTCTTCACTTCACGCGGCTACACACACACGTGTAGTCTATGGACGACGGATATAGAGAGAGCAGTTTTCCCTCTATTCCGCCGCAGTCTATGACTGCTCGAGCAAGAGCGTCTCTCCTTCTCACTCGACGCTGCAGTCTATGACTGTTCGAGCGAGAGCGTCTCTCTCTCACTCGGCGCTACAGTCTATGGTTAAGCGAGAGAGCTAGTTCCTCTCGCTCAACTGCGTGCTCGAAGATTGTACGAGTAAGAGTGGCTTTCTCTTACTCGTACGTCTATTCTATGATAGTGCGAGAGAGAGATTGATCCTCTAACTCGCACTCACACGGCCTAATCGATTTGGATTTACCCGGTCTCGCACGTTCGCTCCTCTATGTATATATATATATATATATGCCTGACGCGATCGCACACGCGTCAGGAAATTTAAATATAATTACTCGCGAACTAATTATTTCGAAAAGGTGGCCACTTACTTTAACGCACTATCGGAAATCGGCAAATCCGTCCTCTGCTACTCTGCTGCGGAACGGCAGGAAACTTCCTCGGAAAATTGCGTTACTTGATGTATAAAATTGAAGCGCGTGCGGCACGAAGAACGGCTCGGACGAGAAGAAGGCCTGAGGGGAGGGCTCCTATCGGTTTTCCCGCGTAGCGATATTGATTCTTGATCGATAGCGCCGCGTTTCGGTACGCCACAGATTTCCTCGCTTTTTCCAGCCTAGCGCTATCCATTCCTTGATCGATAGCGCCACAGTTAGTTACATCGCGAACTCAGCCCTATCGCCTCTGGGAGGTGACTTAACCTCTATAAGCCACCTGTCACAGTATATATGTATATATTGTGACGTGATGTTTTGCACCAGTCACATGAAGAGGCCAAAGCATAGCTTATGCGCCTCCTCGTAGCTGAAATATCCCCCCTTTTACAATCTTGGCAGCCTCGCAGGACTGCCACGCGTGATCCTAACTAACAGCCACGCAGGGCTGTACATACGTTACCTTCACCAGGTACATGGGCTTAAAGCTCAAGTAAAGGCTCCAGCGAGGAGCCAGTCTCAGGAGCCCATGAATAGTCGTGGCAGTGCTCGCACACACTGCAGCAAGGTTCCTTCCTCCAAGCTCCTTCCTATCCTTGTAGTGATCCCCGTACCTGCAACCTCCCAGACGCTAATTAAATAAGGAAGAAAATAGTAGTAGCAGCTGCACCTTGGAAGGAAGTACAAGCTGCCACACAACATCAAAGGAAAGCTAAGAGGAGGTTAGAAGGCAGGCGAAACATAGAAGCACAGCATTTGAGTGCAAGTAAATACGCACCTGGAGGTGTCTGATAGTGTTGCCTCGCTGCCGCTGCAAGCAGGCTATAGCTGTCACCGACACTGCGGCTTAGCTTTCTTAACCGCTCATCGTCTGAGCCGCAGCTGTTGACCCGCAGTACGGCCGCAGCTGTTGACCCGCAGTACGGCCGCACCTGAAACAGAAAGAAGATAGACAAATTAGTCGACGCCTACCAGCTATGGAACGCGTCGACTTACCTTGATCCTTCGTACATCTGAGGTAGATTTTCGCCGCTCCACGGAATGCACAACAACAACACTGGCACTCGCGAGCGGATAACCTCCACGCGCGCTGCTGGCGAGCAGTAATATCAACTGCCGCCAGCGCTGAGCGCGCGCGGCGGCTGCGTTGCGTAACGTACTTACACGTTCGTTGCGCCGGCGCAGAACGATCATCAAAAAGTCACGCTCGCGAAAGTGCCACGCAATAAGCTTCTCTTTCACTCCGTTCGGGTACGTTGTAGCAAAAAGTCACGATTAGCGAGCAGTCGACACTCCATTCGGGATAATCGAAGTCAGCAGTCGCGAACTAATAAACTTTTGTAACACTAGCAAGCGAGCGTCCACATAGTATCCGTGAGCGTGTTGGAGTATCTGGTAAGTGCCAAGGTGCAGTGGCAGCTGCCAGGAGGCACAGCTTCCCCGAATCGTCCCCGTATCCTTCCCGGCTGCGTGTGTGCGACCGCGTCGCGTGTTACGCGCCATTTTCTGCCGTTGTGTATGCTGTACGCCCGCGACCGCTCTAACCGTGAGTTAGCCGCGCGACGTATTTGCCGCGCAAGAAACCGCGCTACACGATTGTAGCTGGCGCCCTGGGCCTGCGTCAAAACGCGATAAATTATTGTATTCCGTAATTTGGTTTAAATAAACGTATGTGTTCGTGTGCTGAATTTTTAAATCAGTCGTTTAACTAGTAAGCAAGCAACCCACCCCCTCCCTTTACATTTGTACGCCACCCTGATCCCCAGTAGCGTTACAATATGTTATACATATATATACATATATATGTTATATATATGTATTTCTAACAGAATATTATATATTTCTAACAGAATAGATATATGCATATATAACACATCGTTTAATAAGTCCCGAGACTAACCCAGAGATGGTGCTAGTAGTACCAAACTGGCCACGTTTCCATAAAGTGCGAACCTTTACATGAAACGTGTAAAAATTTCACGTCGATCGGATCACAGACAGCAGAGTTATCGAGGTTAGAGTAAAGTCACTTTGTAATTTGTTTGAAAAATGGAAAAAAGCGAATGTCGCGTGTTGGTAAAACATTGTTTTCTAATGGGTAAAAACACCGTAGAAGCCCAGCAATGGCTTAAACATTACCCGGATTCCTCTCCATTCAAACCAACGATTTGTCGTTGGTATGCTGAGTTTAAACGTGGTCGTACGGACACAAACGATGCGGAACGTTCGGGTAGGCCATTGGAGGCCGTTACACAGGAAAATGTGAGTAAAGTGTTAAAAAGTGCAATGAAAAATCGCAAAGTGAAGGTCCGTGAGATTGCAGAAATGACACAGATATCATCTGGAAGCGTATTTACAATCCTTTATGAAAAATTGAGCATGAAAAAGGTATTTTCCAAGTGGGTGCCGCGATTGCTTTCAGTGGAACACAAACAGCAACGAGTCGACGATTCAGAGAGCTGTTTATCGCTATTTACTCGCAATAAAAAGGATTTTCTGCGTCGATACGTGACCATGGATGAAACATAGATACATCATTTTACTCCGGAGTCGAATCGGCAATCATCTGAGTGGCGCATGGCTGGCGAAAGCCGCCCAAAGTTTCCAAAAACGCAGCAGTCTGCTGGCAAAGTCATGGCGTCTGTTTTTTGGGATACACATGGCGTGATTTTCATTGACTACCTAGAAAAAGGTAAATCGATCAACAGTGATTATTATATTGACTTGTTGGTACGTTTAAAGGAGGAGATCGCAGCAAAACGACCGCACATGAAGAAGAAAAAAATCCTTTTTCACCAAGACAATGCACCATGCCACAAGTCCATGAAAACAATGGCAAAATTGAACGAATTGGGCTTTGATTTGCTTTCCCACCCCCCCGTATTCGCCAGATTTAGCCCCCAGCGACTACTGGCTCTTTGCTGATCTCAAAAAAATGCTCCAGGGAAAAAATTTGGCTCGAGGAGGTCATTCCCGAAACTAAAGCCTATTTTGAAGCAAAGTATAAATCCTTCTATAAACATGGTATAGAAATGTTGGAAAAGCGTTAGAAAGTTTGTATCACTCTAAAAAGAGATTATATTGATAAATAAAAATGATTTTTGAAAAAAAATGTTGTTTTCGTTGTTAGTCTCGGGACTTATTGAACGAGAATTATTATATATTAAACTTAGTAAAAAATTATTTATGTTAATAATTTCTGATAAAGCAGAGTTGTTATAATATAACGCGAAACAATCTATCCTGTTTTACTTCTCTACATTTTTAAGTTTTCATTTTGATCGAATATTTTATTTTATTATCTTCGGTATCACATTGTACTACTAACTTGACAAAATTTTTAAACGTATTTTGTAGTCCTCTGGTTCATGTTGAAAGTAAATTTTTTCTACATAAAAATTTATAAATAATCTGTTTACATTTTAATGTTGTTAATCTCGTTTATTTTAAGTTTTATAAATGTTGTTGTGAAGGGGTTACCCCCAGTTGTAGCTCAACAAAAAAGGCCTTTTTCATGAATTTTTTTAAAGAAAACTACAAGATTTTTTTGAACGATTATTATATCATCTCAAAGAATACATCTTGAAGAACTTTCAGTAGTTTTTTTATTGCAAAATATTACATTGTTAAGTGGCAAATGGCCGCCAATGAAATAGTGTTTTTATTTATACGGTTTGCAGTGACCAACATTGCGGCGAAGTAAATCATTTGAAACAAAAAATGTGGATAGATTTAGTTAAATATAAGTATAAACTAGTCTTTAATTGAAGGATTTAAAAAAATATTCATTTGTCACAAAATGGCGGACAGTCATAGTTAATGGTTCGATTTTAACAAAAAAAAACGGCCGTTTTTTGGCTATAAAACGGCCATTTGTTTTTGAAACAAAAAATCAAACGATCAAAGACTATATTTTTATGTATTAAATAAGCCCGCAAAATTTCAAGAAGATCGGTTTATTAGTGTTTGAGTAATCTTGGTCAATGACTTTAGAAATGCCATTTCGAGAAAAACGCGTTTAAAGTTTTAATTGCCGGTTGTTTACACAACGGATTCTTCTCTTTTAACGCTCATATCTCAGTCAATTTGTTTCGGATCAACTTGAAATTTTCAGGTCATATTCTCAGATACTTATACTTCAAAAAAATGCAATTAACAAAAAATCGATTTTTTCAAAGTCGCAAGTGGGGGTAACCCGTTAAGCCTTATGAGACAGTTTATTATTTTTTAATTATTGTCATAAATTTCCAGTATATTATTAGCTGACTTATGGGCAGTATAACAATAATAAAACACTTTGCGAATTTATTGTAAAATTTCTTACAATGACTTGCATAATATTGATAAAATTTAATAGGAGTTAAAATACATACTCTTAAGTGATAAAATAATAATAATGTAATGAAGAGTGAACAATTTTATGATAATCATCAAATATAACAATAATACGTTTGTGTAAGTGCGCACGCAAGTGTTGTTACGAACGAATGGGTATGAGTATAAGTACAGGAAATGAAATAGAAAACAAAGAATAGTTTCACAGCCGTACTAATTAGATACAAACAATTTCTATGATAAAAAGCAGATAAAATACAATAAATATAGCAATAAATAGATGATGTACAATATTATTAAATATTGCAAGTGACTTTAAATACAGGTAAATAAATTGTGAAATATTAATAAAAGAAATCAACATATTTGACAAATTTATTAGAAATCTTGCGTTTACATGGAAAATAAACTCAATATTAATTTTAATATTTTTACAATTTTTAATAATGCAACATTAACGGAAAAACATGAAATGAAATCTAGAAGTAGTAAAAAAGAATACGAGAACATTTGAAAAAAAATGAAGAGTATGATTAAATAATTATCACTTTTAAGGCTATCTGTTTAGTTGATGAAATTCGTAAAAATCTTCAGCCATCTATAAAAATTAAAATAAGATCAAATATTGTAAAAGATAAACTAATTAAATATATACTTTGACTTAAATATTTACTTCAAGTTAAGAAGCAGGATAAACTTTAAAAGAAATATTTTGCATTCAAATTTACATGAAAGATAAGCCATGTACCGACAATAAAAATGGCTAAGCTTCTACATAAGGTAAAAAATGCTAAGATGTTGTAAATAATTATAAACTACATTTTTGTAATGAAGCAAAACTGCAATGCTCGCGAAATGTTGGTTCCTACATAATTTAACGCGCGAATTAAACTTAAAAAGAATACATTTACTCTAAAGCATGCAGTATGCCAATATAAAATCTGGTATATGTATCGAGTCAGGAAACTGATCAAAGTGCTCAGTATGACAATACAAAGGAAGAACTAGTTTTAAGATTTATAAACAGGCTGGAAAAAGTTCCTGGAGCACCAATATTGAAGTATAATTAAATATGGCAAAACTTTTTTTTTAATTAGGTTCTAATTTTTTTCACGAAGCAATCATTTTACTATTAGTACACTAGTTTTATTAAACTTAGTTTTATGGATAAAAACAAAACTAGCTTTAAAAATGGGTGTCAGTGAGTAACCGATACCACCAACAGAAACAAAGTTAATCGGAAACAAAGGTAGGGCTCCTAAGCATAGATAGTACGCGTTAGAACTATTTTCTGCAGTAGGTCTTATATATTTCTTTTACTCTTCTGTAATTAATCAAACTGCCACTAAAGTAAATATAAGACATGCTTATTTACACTAAATGTTAAATATCAATAAAAAGGTATTTATTCGTCATGCAAGTTAATTAACATCGAATCTGGATTTTAAAACAATATCAAATTGTTTTATTTCTTTATTCAAATTAAACATACTCAATTCTAAAACTTCTCAGAGGCATCAAGAAGTAATAATTTGCCAAAAATAGATAGACAAGCACATGTAATCATTGAAATTTGACTTCATCAATTATTGACTTTATCTGTATGACCAGTTGAGTTTACGATGTAAAAATAATAATTAGCAGTAAAAAACTACAAAATATTTTTGGAAATTTTATCATCAACATCAATATATGTAGAACTACTGTCAGCTAAAATAATAATTATATTTCAATAGTGAAAATAACTAAAGAAATTGCTTTGACTCATTATGAGGTTTGATTTTCAATAGGCTTTTTTTACAGATCACACGTGACTCCTGTCAAACTGTAATGTAATTTTAATTTAGTATTGTTTGACAAATCATCATGAAAGGACTTACACTGCAACAACGTATCCAAATTGTTCAGCTATATTACGAAAATCAGCGTTCTGTGAGAAATGTTTTTCGTGCTCTTAGAGCAACCTATGGTGTGCATCGTCGACCTACCGAAACCACTATAGCCAATACCATCCGCAAATTTGAAACCCAGCATACATTATTGGATGATACTGGACCAATTAGACCACATCCACCACGTACTGAAGAGAATATAGCGGCTGTAGCTAAGAGTGTGGCTAAAGACCGTGGCGAATCGACTCGACGTCGTTCTCAACAGCTTGGTTTGTCGTACGCAACAACTTGGCGTATTTTACGTAAAGATCTTGGTATTAAGGCATACAAACTTCAACTCGTGCAAGAATGGAAGCTGGGCCACTCTGGTTTGCGTCGTGTTTTTGGTGAATGGGCTCTGAATCAGCTCAATAAAAATCCTCTGTTTTATTGCAAAATTTTGTTCAGTAATGAGGTGCATTTTTGGCTCAATGGATACGTCAATAAGCAGAATTGCCGTATTTGAGCTGATGAACAACCTGAAGAGCTTCAACAGCTACCAGTCAAGCCACAGAAATGCACAGTTTGGCGTGGTTTATGAGCCGGTAGAATCGTCGGTCCATATTTCTTTCAAAATGAGTCTGGTCAGAACGTAACCGTCAACGGCGACCACTATCTCACCATGATAACAGATTTTTTGCTACCTGAAATTGGAGCCCGTGGTATCGATAAACTTTGGTTTCAACAAGACGGCGCTACTTCGCATACATCGAGAGAAACAATGGACTTAGTGAGAAATCATTTTGGTGAGAACCTGATTTCACGTTTTGGACCAGTAAATTGGCCGCCTAGATCGTGTGATATCACACCTTTAGATTATTTTCTTTGGGGTTACACGAAGTCTCTGGTCTTCATGGATAAGCCAGCTTCATCCGACGCTTTGCAAACCAACATTACTCGTGTCATTCGTGAGATACCGGTCGCTATGCTGAAACGCGTCGTCCAAAATTGGACCCTCAGGATAGACCATTTACGGCGTAGTCGCGGTCGACATTTAAATAAGATAATCTTTAAAAAGTAAATGTCATAGATTGTTCATTTGACTCACAATAAAATTTTTACTATAGAATTTAACTTCATGCCTTTTATTTGAGATTAAAAACCAAACCTCATAATGAATCAGCCAATATAAAATTCTCCTTTGTCGAAATGATATTCTTTCATCTCCTAGCAGATTTAGTACTGTTCTAAGAAAAAATTTTGATTTCAACAATTTTTTATAGTTTTTGTGTTAGTATTCTGGCAAAATCATAAAAAACCGCGCATTTCACATACTTATAACATGTTAAATGCCACGTCGATCAATCGATGAGCAACACTAAACTTTCCTTTCAAACTGCATCGGTCATTGTGTCGGTCATCGTGCATATAATTTAACATAATCTACGAAATGATTATATTGATTTTCGTGTGATTGCTGCGTTTAAGTAATTCTTTAATAAGTAACAACTCTGTAATTGTAATTATCTTATAAAAATATGTGTATTAGTATAAATTTAGTTTACGGCTTTTATCTCGACTTACTGAGTGAAGGTTTTTTATGCCTTTCTCTCAATTAAATATAGTTTTATTATTTAATATTAATAAATCGTCAATTTTATTATTTATTTTGTACCTTACAACATTTCTCCTGCAGTTCACACTAATTACGATCTTATGACTGTATGCGAGGTAAGACATACATAAACAAAGTTTGAAGCACTACTTTGTTCGTTGATGTTTATTTTCTCTATTAAGATTCAAAAAAATTTATACATAGTATAATAATCATAACAAGTTATACATAATCTTGTTGAAAATATTTACACATATATCGGAAACATCTATGGTGATATGAACATAGATATCAAAGTGGATATTTTCAACATACCAGGCTGTTCAATAAGTTTTGCAGTTCGATAAGAAAAACATAATTTTATGGTTTGAAATACACTTTATTATTTAGTATAGTCTCCCTGAACATCGATACACTTGTTCCAACGAGATTCCAATTTATGAATTCCATCCCTGAAGTGAGAATCTGGAAGGGCTGCAAAATACTCTTCCTGTTCTGTTATGAACTCATCATTTGATGAAAAACGCTTTCCACACATAAATTATTTTAGGTCTGGAAACAGATGGAAGTCGCTAGGGGCCAAATCTGGTGAGTACGGTGGATGCTCCAACAATTCGAACTTTAATTCATGGATTTTAGCCATTGTCATAGTGCTCTTGTGACACGGTGTATTGTCCTGATGAAAAAGGATTTTTTTCTTCTGCAAACCGGGTTTTTTTATACGAATTTTTTCCTTTAGCTAGTCTGAAAGGTTACAATAATATTCAGAATTTATTGTTTTACCAGTTTGCAAGTAATCCATAAACAAAATTTCTTACGCATCTCAAAAGACTGATGCTAACACCTTCTTGGCCGATTTCTGGACACGAACTCGTTTTGGAGCCGAAGAACCAGGTTCATACCACTCTTTAGCCTCTTGTTTTGATTCAGGATCATGGTGATGGACCCAAGTCTCATCCATAGTAAGGAATCGACGCACAAAATCCACTTTATCGTTTCGAAAACGCTCTAGATGTTGCCGAGAAAGTCGCATTTAAATGTGTTTTTGTTCCAGTGTTAGCAAATGCGGCACTGATTGTGCACACAGCTTTCTGAAACCTAATACTTCAGTCAAAATATTGCTTACACTGACCAATGAGATGCCTAGGGCTTCTACTAAATCTCTTTGAGTCACTCGACGATTTTCCAATACGATATCCTGTATTTTTTCTACGATTTCTGGTGTTGTTTCTGTTTTTGGACGTCTTTGACGTGGATCGTCTTCAAGGCTTGTACGACCACGTTTAAATTCAGCAACCCATCCTTCTACTGTACTAATTAAAGGCGAAGAGTCCTTATACACTTTCAACATTCGTTCATAAATTTTCTTTGCTTTTAAACTTTCGAAAAATAAAAATTCAATCACTGCACGATACTTAATTTTTTCCATTGTAAAAGAATACTGTGTTACGTCGATACTAAATGGCTTGTAAACAATAAATGGATAAACAGATTAAAATGAAACTTCACATACGTTCATATGAAGAGTATACCAACATAACAAAAAAAATTTAGGCTAGTAGCAACACCCTCTCTTATCGAACCGCAAAACTTATTGAACAGCCTGGTAATCTATGTATCATCGAATATAAAGAATTTATATTTGAAAATATCTATGCAGTGATTCTTATTTATAAATAACTAAGTAGAGATTCGGATTTTTTGAGTACCGGACATTTTTAAATCTACACTTCTTATATCATCTAGCGTCCCCTTTTACAAGTTTTTGGTCATGTTGCAACTCATTATACCTGTGTGAAATACATAAAGTTCAGTTTTAAAAAAATAAGAAAAAAATAGATAGTTTGCAGTATTTATTAATTAATAAAATTTAGTTTCTTCAACAAATATTACTTTTGATTAAAAATAAATAAATTAATTAGAAAATTATCTTCTTTTTATCATCTTTAAATTAATGTTGAGCAAACAATTGAACCCTGGATACAAGGTGTGATCAAAAAGTAAGGGGCCTTTTTGAATTTCGCGCGCTCTGTACACTCCAATTTAAAAATTTTTTTTTTGTTATGTTGGTACACTCGTCACAATCAGATGTTCACAGTTTTGACTATATAACATGTATTGTTTTTATGTGAGAGGCATAAAGGTTATACTCGTGTTTGCGTGCTCGGCCATTTTTTGCTGTTGATAATAATGGAGCAAAAAGTTTGTATTAAGTTTTGTGTAAAAAATGGTATTTAGTGCTTAACTCTTACAATGTTGATAGTGGCTTATGGTGAGTCAACTTTAAGCAAAAAAAATGTTTATAAGTGGTATAAGTTATTTCAAGAGGGCCGAGAAAATTTTAACGATGAACCTCGCTCCGGACACCCCAGCACGTCAAAAACCGACGAAAATGTTTAGAAAGTGAAATAAATTGTGTTGAAAAATCGTCGAATCACGATTAGAGAAGTAGCTGATGATCTTAACATATCGTTTGGCTCATGTCAATCGATTTTAACGGATGATTTGGGTATGGTATGTGTGTCAGCGAAATTCGTTCTAAAATTACTTAATTTTGATCAGAAGCAGCATCGCATGAACATCGCCCAAGACATGTTGAACGACGTCAATGATGATCCTGATCTGCTCAAAAGGGTTGTAACTGGTGACAAATCATAGGTATATGGTTATAACGTCGAAACCAAAGCCCAATCATCCCAATGGAAGAGCCCAGGAGAGCCAAGACCGAAAAAGGCGCGCCAAGTTCGTTCGAATGTTAAGATTTTGCTCACAGTTTTCTTTGACTACCATGGCGTTGTGCATTAAGAATTCCTACCACAAAGTCGTACGGTGAACAAGGAGTATTATCTTGAGGTTGTGTGGCGTTTGCATGAATCAATAAGAAAAAAACGGTCGGAAATGTGGAAAGAAAATACATGGATTTTGCACCATGATAATGCACTTGCGCACACATCGTTACTAGTGAGTGGATTTTTGGCCAAAAAAAATACTACCATCATGCCTCACTCACTGTATTCACCAGACTTGACCCTTTGCGACTTTTTCCTATTCCCAAAATTAAAAAGGCCCATGAAAGAACAAAGATTTGCGACGATTCAGGAGATTAAGGCTGTATCGCTGAAGGAGCTCAAGGCAATACCCAAAAGTGCATTACAGAAGTGTTTTGATGACTGGAAAAAACGCTGGCACAAGTGCATTGTATCAGAGGGGGATTATTTTGGAGGGGATAACATAATTTTAGATAAATAAATGAATATTTTTTATAAAAAATGAGAAGTCACCTTATTTTTTGATCACACCTCGTAAGAGTAATTCTCACCACGCTACTATTCAATATAAAAAATTAAGCTGCACCATCTATGGATTATATAAGCATATAATGAAAGGTGGATTGAGCGCGATTCTTGAGTCAGTGAAGGAACTTAGAAAATAATTCAATAGAATGATATTTTTTTATACTTACAGTTTGAAGTAAATTAATTCATAAATTACACTTTCAGAATTCATTAAGTGAAAAAGATAGATTTTCAAAATTTCTTATAAAGAAATAATATTTCTTAGATATCTACGTGATTTGATTATTTACTAATTTTGTTTCAATTTAACAATATCATATAATTTACAAGTTAAATTATTAAAATAGCTTTTTACTTTGTGATGTTAATTTGATTTATAATTTTTTTATGATGTTTAAAAAAATCACGTTTGAAAAACCGATATTTCGAGGATAAGAATGCATAACTTCTTTGTTTACGCTTAATTTGAATTCTGATTATATGTTGTCGAAGGTAAACATTTTTCTTCTTTTGAAAAATCATTATTATTAATAGTTTTAATTGTAATGTTCTTGCAACTGCTTTTTTTTAAAGAAGTTATTCCTTCAATTTGTAACGTTTGACAAGTACTAGAATTTGATTATGCTAAAATAAATTGTGATCCTACTATTTTATTTTGTATTTCAACCGAACATTCATGATATACCAATCTGCATGATCTTTCTAAATCATACCCAAGAGAAAGATATTTTTCTCCTAATTTTTGTTTTCGATTAGTTGATTGTATGTTTGTGCAGTATGGAATTCACCAAATCTTAACTTGGACATTTTTCAATTTCTTGATAAGTTGTATCTATTTCTATGTTATCATTAATTACTTTTGCTTCTCCTCGTAAGCTGGAGGCTAAAGCAATCAATCTGTAAAGCAATTGTCTGTATCATTTTATCCATTTGTTTTTTAAATGAATTCAAATTGTCATGAATATTTACGTAATGAAGACGTTCCATCAAAAATATCAGGTTTAAATTTATAACCCAACCTGTCATTTATTTGGATTACTAATACTATCTCAAATCTTACCTTTAACAGCAGCATTTGTCAATGGTACATTCGTTATATTTCTATTTTTATATTAGATAACTCTAATAAATTATGATTGTGTAATGTATTTTATTTATGTGTTTGAAAATTTGTTTGTTTATGCATTTCAAAGTCATTATTATCATTAATATTATTGTTCTTATTATTATTGCGACTCAGCTCGTCAATCCTTTCTCTAAGTTCAGGAACTTTTATTTCTCGTTCTTCAAGAAGGCGACGTTTTGTAATTAATTAGCTAACTCTATTGCAAAGTTCGGTAGTCAAATCTATTTCTCCTAAGCTTCGTTGTTAGAGTTTTTCTTTCAGTTCCTGACGACAATTTCTTTCTCTTTTTCTAACATTTTTTCTAGTTCCGAAATCTTCACTATGACACTAGTTAAACACATTTTCATTCCAGTAGCGCCTTTTGGTGATGTTCTTGGAACTTTCGACATTTTTTTAAATTAAATTTTTTTTTTATATTAGTATCAATAAATCGCTATATTAAATTCTTATTTTTTTATCAAATTATTTTTCACTTAATATTTTATCATTTATTATATCTTGGGCGAGCTCCCGAAAATTGTTATATTTATATAATAGAACAGTTTTTTTAAAAAACACAAAAAATTAAATTTATTAATTTAATACAACAATTTGAAAAATACAATAAATCAATAATACAACATTTCACTATCGTATCGTGAGACAAACTGATTTGTTTGTTAAAAACTCTGCACGTCGTCAAGCGTTGTTAATCTACATTTCTCGCAATATGATTTATATGTCATGATTTTGAACATAACCGCGTGAGATGACATTCTCGCAGTATATAACAACATTAATCATGAATTATAAAAAATAGATAATAATTTGCTGGTAAGTTTTTCACGATTGCTAAGATCTTTTTCTTTATTTTATATATTTTTCATGAAATTAACAGCATTTGGTTGTTTAATAGAGTTCATAGATTATTCATCAATAGATCGTTCATAAACATCTTTTCGAATAATATGACTTACTTTCGAAATTAAATTCCAGTAAATAAAAAAATTTTTTTTTTCAATCAAAAATGATAAAGTGCGTTCGTTGTTACCACAATAAATCATTTAAGGAAAGAAATTGATTTTTTTGGAGATTCAAATAAGTTTAGAAAAGACCTTATCATAAAAGTAAAAGCTCTATTTATGAGACTATTAATCAAAATGGGAAAGAAGATTAGTCTTACTTTAATATTTGTCAAAAGTAGACAATAAAGCATAAAATTCTCAAATAAATCAATTTCCGATATTGATTTTAAATTACTTTTATAGCAACTATAATGAACTTAATGAAATTTAATCATAAAATCGATTATAATGTATTTTAATATAGAATACCCGAATACATTCACAGTTCTATCAAATAGTTAACCAGCATAATTATTATTTTTTTTTATTTGCTTGAAAGTAAACTAGAAGTACTAAAATAAATAAACATTTTAACCAACAGTATTAATTTTAATCACGGTAAAAACTTTTAAGCTAATAGTTTAAAATTAGTAATAATTTTAATTTCTAATATATATATATATATATTGTAACGCCACTGAGGATCAGGGTGGCGTACAAATGTAAAGGAGGGGGGGAAGCGGGCGGGTTGCTTGCTTGCTAGTGCAAGTTAAAACTACCGATTTAAAATGAGCACACAAACAAATACGTTTATTTAAACTGAGATTACAAAATACAATAATTTATCGCGCTTTTACGCGAGCCCAGGGCGCCAGCTACAATCGTGTAGCGCGGTTTCTTGCGCGGCTAACTCACGGTTAGAGCGGTCGCGAGCGTACAGCATACACAACGGCCGAAAATGGCGCGTAACACGCGACGCGGTCGCACACACGCAGCCGGGAAGTATACGGGGACAATTCGTTGCAGGGATGCCTCCTGGTAAAAGCTGCTGCACCTTGATGCACTTACCAGATTTTCTTCCACGCTTCGGACTACAATACAATTTTCTCGCACGCTCGTATCGTTTTAAAAGCTACGGCTGGTATCGCGACTTGTTTCTCAAACGGACCCGAGCGGAGTGTCGACTGCTCGCTAATTGTGACTTTTTGCTAAAACGGATCCGAACGGAGTGAACGGGAAGCTTATTGCGTGGCACTTTCGCGAGCGCGGCTTTTCAATGATCGTTCTGCGCCGGCGCAACGTACGTGTAAAGTACGTTACGCGACGCAGCCACCGCGCGCGCTCAGCGCTGTCGGCAGTTGATATTACTGCTCGCCAGCAGCGCGCGTTGAGGTTATCCGCTCGCGAGTGCCAGTGTTGTTGTGTATTCCCTGGAGCGGCGAGAATCTACCTCAAATGTACGAAGGATCAAGGTAAGTCGACGCGTTCCATAGCTGGTAGGCGTCGACTAATTTGTCTATATTCTCTGTGTTCCAGGTGCAGCCGTACTGCGGGTCAACAACTGCGGCTAGGACAAAGAGCGGTTGAGAAAGCGAAGCAGCGGTGTCGGGGACAGCGATAGCCTGCTTGCAGCGGCAGCGAGGCAACACTATCAGACACCTCCAGGTGCGTATTTACTTGCACTCAAATGCTGTACTTCTATGTTCTGCCTGCCTTCTAACCTCCTCCTCCACTTTCCTTTGATGTTGTGTGGCAGCTTGTACTTCCTTCCAAGGTGCAGCTGCTACTACTATTTTCTTGCTTATTTAATTACCGTCTGGGAGGTTGCAGGTACGGGGATCACTACAAGGATAGGAAGGAGCTTGGAGAGGAATCCCGCTGCAGTGTGTGCGAGCACTGCCACGACTATTCATGGGCCCCTGAGACTGGCTCCTCGCTGGAGCCTTTACTTGAGCTTGAAGCCCATGTACCTGGTAAAGGTAACGTATGTACAGCCCTGCGTGGCTGTTAGTTAGGATCACGCGTGGCAGTCCTGCGAGGCTGCCAAGATTGTAAAAGAGGGATATTTTAGCTACGAGGAGGCGCATAAGCTATGCTTTGGCCTCCTCATGTGACTGGTGCAAAACACCACGTCACAATATATATATATATACATATATATATTGTAACGGGGTGGCAGTTTTAGCGTTAACCGCCACAGGAGCAATTAGCTTCGGGGGACGCGCAATTCGCAAAAGGTGCGAAAATGCCCGTTGCGCCCCCTTTTTAGGTAGCTAAAGTCTCAGACGACTTTGCTCCTGGGTCCAGGCACGAGAAGCCGTTCTATGGACCCAACTTACCTGTTGCAACGCCGCGCAAACGTCGTTGCGCGGCTCGTGTGTCGTCCTCACCTGGCTAGTTGAATCTCGGAGAGGGCGGTATTCGGGAGGAGAGCTGAAAGCTCCACGTCGTGCAAACAATAAAAAAGGATTAAGAATAATAAAAAGAGAAATGGAAATTAAATTTAATAAATGTGAAAATTTATAAGAAAAAAAAGGATTGTAAATAATCTATCGTTAATCCAGACAAAATTATAAAAAAAAACATAATAATAAAAAGAATCAATAAAATCATATACGAGAAAAGAAAGGGAAAGAAGAAAGAAAAAGATTGATAGAATAAATAAAATAATTTAATAAATTAAATGAATAATAAATAGTAACATTAATAAATTAAAGAATAATAAATAATGATAGCATTTACAAAAAAAGGAAAATAAAACAACAAAAAATATATTATAATTAACATGCACCAGGAGCGCAGGCGATAAGGCAAGATACAACGCGCGAAAACGGCTCCCGCGCGCAGCGTATTATACGAGTGCGAGAGAGAAAGAACGTCTCTCGCACTACGCCTATAAAAGTGAGAGAAAAAGGCCTCTCTTACTCCCGCACGCCGTCTAACGCACGGGTGCGAGAGAGAAAGATACTCTCCCGCACGGACCCCGTTGGAGCGAGAGAGAGAGCACTCTCCCACTCCTGCGCGCCGCGTCTACTGCGAGTACGAGAGAGACAACGAGTCTCCCGTACTGCGCCGTAGGAGTGAGAGAGAAAACGCTCTCCCACTCTTGCGCGCCTAGCCTTACGCAAGTGCGAGAGAGAACGCAACTCTCTCGCACTGGACTAACTTGGGTGGGAGATAGAGGTTTCTCTCACTTGCGCGCGCGCCGTATATGCTGCAAGTGCGAGAGAGAAAGCGACTCTCTCGCACTGCTGCCACTAGAGTGAGAGAGATACCGCTCTCTCACTCTCGCACGCTTATGCTTCTATAGGTGCGAGAGAGAACGCAACTCTCTCGCCCTGTATACGAGAGTGAGAGAGATAGCGCTCTCTCACTCGCACGAACTGCTAAAAAGCTAACTGGATAAAGGAGGGCGTAACCGGCGGAGGTTACTTCCACGCATACGCGAATAGATATAAAAAAACGCGCTGAAAATTCAATTGAGAAACACTTAGTGTTGGCTGGCCAGTCACGCACGCTAAACGCTAGATCGAAGATGGCGAAGACGGAGAGACAGCGTGCCGTCGCCCCGTACAGGAATCTGCTTAAGCTCCCGGTCGCTGGTGTTGCACGTCCACGCCGTCGGCCGGTGGAAACTTCCTTGGCTGCCTGCGCAGCCGGTGCACGCCAAGGAAAAAAGATGCACCCAAAAACAAACTCTGCACGCGCGAGAAAACTCAACGAGGACTCGGCGCGTCCCAAAATGGCCGATAATATACGAAAAACTATTAACAATTAGAACGTTTCAATCACGAAGGCGCTAAACGAACTAACTGAAAAACGCGGGAAGAAGCTAGCTTGCCAAGCCTGAACTCACCTATCTTTTCTATACGGCACACGACTATTCTATCTATCGGCGTGTACCGTATTTTCCCGCCCGGGGCCGTCACGTAACCGAAATTAAACTCGGCTCGCGGACCGCGGAATCGCGCGAAATATAAACACGAGCGGAAAAAGGAATGTTCTCCGTGACAATATATATATATTTTCAGCCTACTAACCCGTACGGCGACTCTTACCTACGGAGCATCGTCAGCGTGTAAATGGTTTCCATACGCGCAAGCGCCTTCTCGATCGTATTAACATTTTTCTATACGTCCTTCTAGGCTGTATAGACATTCTATACGTCCTTTTAGGCTGTATATGTGCCAGGAGAAAAAAAAGTTAACAGCGCCACTGCTATGTATTTGTCGCTTCATATAGCCTAGCATGTGAGTCTTCATCGAAACTTATATTTTCGAAACGCCTAATAAGACTTATGTATGTTGAGCGAAGGAGAGAGAACGAGATAGCGATAAGAGCGCGCGCACCATTGCTCCCACGTGACCACCCTATCTCTGTCTCGCTCTCTCCTTCGCTCAGTATGTACATTCAAGCGACCACGGGGCTCTGCTTTTCTTTTGTTTTCTTCCAGTATAGTGTATCGTTGTGTCGGTAATATTCGTTCTTAATATGTGAGAAGAAGAATGAAAATGGACAATTTATTAAATAATGAAAATAAGACGAGTGATAGTGACAGTGATGAAGAATGCAAACGTGAATTAAATAAACTAATAGAAAAAGCAAAATCTAATATAATCCCGCAAAATTAAAAAATTTAATAATAAGTGATTTTAAAGTGATAATTTTTTAGTTTATAATTTTGTTTGTGATTTAGATAAATGATTTAAAAGTTTTTTGTGTGAAGAAATTAAATTTAAAATATTTAAAAAAGTTACTGTTTTTTCATGTTAAATAAGAGACTAAAATTCATTGATTATACAAAAAATGTGTTAAACAAATATAGTATTGTTATGATAAAAATAACATAAGAAAGTATTTATATTAATTATAATAGTATTAATATTATTAATAAGCCTTCAAATCTTATAAAAAAAAACTTATGTTAAAAATGTTATTTTGTATAAATATTTAATAAATATACTCAAGAAATTTATATTTTTTAATAAATAATAATTGTTCAAGAATTAATTTTGTTTTTAAATATGAATCCATTTACTATTTTTTTTAATTTCATAATTTATATTTATATTTACATTATGTTGTCTGTCACTTTTTGACACTACATGTACATGTACGCGTGTGTGTACAAAATGCGCATGCGTTAGCAGACGATATCTGTAGTTTACGAACTGTCAGTATGGGTTCGAAATTGCATTTTATTGATATGCAACAAAATAAAATTAATTATTCTGTTAACTAAGTAAGAGTCTTCGTACGAGTTAAAAGGCTGAAAAATTTTTTAAGCACCATGAGTGAACCTCGCGTCATTAAAGCTTTCGGCTCATATTTTGTGGATGGATAGAGGCGCCTTAGTCGCTCGCTGCGCTCGCGACTGCGGCCCTACTATCCATCCACAACATATTTTGCCTCAAGCTGTAATGACGCGAGGCTCGCACAAGGTACATAAATAACTAATATATTACTGAACAGCTGTTACAAATTTTATATCAATATTTATGTAAATTTCCGTAGAGAATAATAATAAGAATTATAATTCTAATTCCGTCTAAGATGCAAGCGGTAATTTATATGAAACAAGAATATTGCAAAGCTAAAATTTAAGATTTCTCTAGTAAATAATATTAAGTTTTAAATTATTAAAAATAATATAAAAGAATACCTTGCAATTTTTACAGCATGGTCCAGAAGCACATTCAGCTTCTCTCGTAAGCTTACACGTTATTGCATCGCAACAAGGGTCTAGAGTTTTGCATTCATCAATAGTACCACAATCGCATTGTTCCCCTTCATCAATAATTCTATTACCACATAGTCTCCGTCCTACTTCCAACTGAAATTATTTAACGAAATTTATATATATTCATGTATTATTGTATTGTAGATTATGTTGCATAATGAATAATATTTTAAAATATAACTAAAGATCAATAAATAAACAAATAACTTATTAATTATGAACATCATATGGAAAGAAAAGTGATTTTGAAATAATAATAAAAACGAATAGAGATTATTTTAATAAATTTTGATACACTAAATTTGAAAACCACTTGTCAACTCTTTTGAAAATGTAGAAAATATATATTAAGAAAATTCTTAAAAATTTTCTTATCTACGTCGAGTATAGTATAATATAATAACCTTTAGACACTGAATTGTGAAAAAGAAAGTCTAAGGTCCTAAGCCTAATTCATGAAATCACAACTGAAAAGATATAAAGGCTATCAGGATAACACTGGAGGAGGCCAACCGATTACATTAAGTAGTCATGGAACCACTTCATATGGAATATCAACTGGTAATAAAAATTACGGTACCTGTTGACATGAAATAAATTCACTCGCTTAAAAAACTATAAGTAACATTATTTAAAATTTAAAGTTCATAAATAGAAAATAATGTTGAAATCTGAAACAAAAATTTAAGTTTAATTATTATCCGAATATTGGCATAATCCTTCTCAAGACTGACTTTTGTACTAAAAAAAATACAGACTACTAACAAAAGTAAAAATAAATTTTTTTTAAAGTATTTAAAAGAGTCTTAAAATAAATCTATTTTCTTTTTTCTAATTCCAAAATTTATCGAAATATATCAAGTTTTGCTAGAAGAGAAGCCTTTACTCGTATATCGTTATCTTGATATCTTTGCAACGGTAATCGATAGAAAACAACTTTATAACCAAAAATGTGTCTCTTTTCTTGTAGGTAAATGCGAAATTTTATCAAAATTTTTTAAATATTTTTTATTATTTTAATTTTCAAAATTTTTGTTTTTTGGTGAAAAGAATGTTACTATTTAATTAAAAAATATATAAAATGGCTTTGTATCTTTAAAATACAATAAGAAAAAATACTTTTCATATATATTGCTATTTTTATTATCTATTCGTTAAACTCAATTACGTACTAACCAAGTACTAACCCTGCCAAACTCTACTTAACTTTTATGATCGACTTACATGCAGTTCTGCTGCTCTAAAAAGATGGTGAATATATGAAAGCATTTATTTAATATATATTTTATTAACTCGATTTAAGGCAATGTAAAAGTTATTTTACTTAGCATTTTTTTAAAAATGTCTATTATTATCTTTTCAAAAATATATTTACCTTAATAAGTAGCCTTTTCACAACAAAATATTAATTTTTTCGTTAAAGTGATGAGAAATATCTTAGATTTTTACTGTTATTTATATGATTCTTAACTAGATTAAAATAGTATAGAAGTTCAAAAATTTTAAAAATTAATGAAAAAAAATTTTAAAACTAAAACTTTTCTAAATACAAAAATACTAATTTACAAAAATATTAATCAAGAAAGTTGTTTTATTTATAACAATAATGATTAACATTAAATAAAGGAAATAAATCTCCTTCGGATCACAAAAATTTTTCCGCATACATGTATGTATTATGTGTGAATTTTTTTTGCGATTTGAATTTTTTCTTTAGATTTGCGTAATAAGATTATCATTATTTTACTGATGATTTTAAAAACGTTATTTTTTATATTTCTTATTATTGAAATCTTTACAAAAAATAAAAAATTTGCGTGTTAAATAACTTTATACAAGTACATTTATACACGTATACAAGCACATTTACAATATACAAAAATGACATAGCATATGCTAATTTTTTCCTTAATAAATATTAAAGAAAAAATAAAAAATTAACATGATTTCATATCTTGTTATATATTTGTATGATTTTAAATACACATATCTATGTAATAAAAAATTATTAAAGTTTGTCAATAACAATTTTTTAACATTGTAACGGGGCAAATTTCTTTACGCCCGTTAGCAACGCAGGACCTTCTCCTGGTCCTGCTTTATTCTCGGTGTGTGAGGGGCCTTGCCTAAGGCCCCGCGGCCGGTGCAGCTCCCACCGGGCTCGGCTGCTCAGTATGTGTGCCAACGATCGGTTGGCACACCCGCGGAGGCGGCGGTATTCGGGATAGGGACGCAAGAGGGAAGATAAATAAAAACGCACCAGCTTTGTGCAAAATAGTTGTTTTAATAAATGAAAATAACTATTACACGGCAAAAGGGAACGAATTATTGCGGAGAGGTCTATTGGTGCGAAGAGCAATTATTATTGCCTCACGCGCAATACTAATTCTCAAGGTGCGCACTGCGCATGCGCGCCCTCTTCGCTTCGCGCAGCTACACACACGTGTAGTCTATGGACGGCAGATATAGAGAGAGCAGTTCCCCCTCTATACTGCCGTAGTTCGTGGCTCCTCGAGTGAGAGCGGCTCTACCTTTCACTCGATGCTGTAGTCTATGGTTGAGCGAGAGAACTCGTTCCTCTCGCTCAACTGCGTGCTCGCAGGTTGCCCGAGTAAGAGTGGCTTTCTCTAACTCGAACGCCTATTCTATGATAGTGAGAGAGATCGATCCTCTTACTCGCACTCGCACGGCCTAATCGCGTTAGATTTTACGCGGTCTCGCGCGTATATATCTACCTATATCTATATGCCTGACGCGATCGCACACGCGTCAGGGAATACAAAATATATTGATTCGCGGACTAATTATTAACTATCTAAGTGGCCACTTACTTTTTCTATTGAAGGAGTCGTCCTTTCTCTAATTCTGACGGAGACTCGCGGAGAAAACGCTATCGGAAAAGCCAAAAGTGGAGAAAAACTCTCGAACGAATTCCAACACGTGTGGCCCTTATCCCTGGCGGAACCAGAAGAAGGCTTGAGGGGAGGGCTCCTCCTTCCCCTCTCGCCTATCGGTTTTCCCGCGTAGCGCTATCGGTACGCCGCGGCTTTTCCCGCGTCAAGCCACCGATCGCTTGATCGATGGCGCCGCGTATCATCTCGCCGTGAACTCTATTTCTCTCGCCTATGGCAGGTGGCTTAACCTCTCTAAGCCACCCGTCACACCCCTTCCCCGCCACCCGTCACAACATTTGATAATTTTTCATTTGAAAAATAAAGCACTTCATAACTTTAATAGAAATAGAAAAATATAATTATTAAATCAAATGTTCATTTCTTTTTCACATTCTTTATATTTTATTATTTATATTCTTCACCATTACACTCTACAAGTGTCCGGCAAGTATGGTTTTAATTACATGTCACAAGTAACTTTGTATGAAATATGTAAGTTGTAAAAGAATATAGCATAAAAGATATAGAAAAATATAGTTAAAAGAAATATTTTAATTCAGTGGTTTTATTCGAAGCAACTTCCTACTATCGTACGAAAATAATATGAAATTATATGTAAATTATTAAATTGAATCAAAATAAAAATTAAATAAATGTAAGATTAAAAAAGATTTTTTCACATCATTGATATTTTGTATGCTTTGATATTCAAATTTAAAGTAACATTTCAAAAGAAAATTGTAAAAAATATAAAATAATATTCTTTAGTATTAACTAAAATTATAAAATATATGTGTTCGGCACAAATATTGAAATACTTAACAACATTAATTAGATTTCACAACTTTCGTGCGTAGTCATTTGTGTAATGACTTTTTATCAATCCGATAAGTTAATGATAACCAGGTAGCGGTCAAAGTATACATTAATAAAAAAAAAGATGATATTTGGCGATATTATTATATTTTATTGCTTTCTTTAGTCTAAAATATTTTAAAATTAAAGAAAATTTGAAAGTAACACATCGTTCAATAAGTCCCGAGACTAATCCAGAGATGGTGCTAGTAGTACGAAACTGACCACGTTTCCATAGAGTGCGAACCTTCACATGAAACGTGTAAAAATTTCACGTCGATCAGATCACAGACAGCAGAATTATCGAGGTTAGAGTAAAGTCACTTTGTAATTTGTTTGAAAAATGGAAAAAAGCGAGTTTCGCGTGTTGATAAAACATTGTTTTTTAATGGGTAAAAACACCGTAGAAGCCCAGCAATGGCTTGAAAAACATTACCCGGACTCCCCTTCATCCAAACCAACGATTTGTCGTTGGTATGCTGAGTTTAAACGTGGTCGTACGGACACAAACGATGCAGAACGTTCGGGTAGGCCATTGGAAGCCGTTATACAGGAAAATGTGAGTGAAGTGTCAAAAATTGTAATGAAAAATCACAAAGTAAAGGTCCGTGAGATTGCAGAAATGACACAGATATCATCTGGAAGCGTATTTACAATCCTTCATGAAAAATTAAGCATGAATAAGGTTTTTACCAAGTGGATGCCGCGATTGCTTTCAGTGGAACAAAAACAGCAGCGAGTCGACGATTCAGATAGCTGTTTATCGCTATTTACTTGCAATAAAAAGGATTTCCTGCGTCGATACGTGACCATGGATAAAACATGGATACATCATTTTACTCCGGAGTCGAATCGGCAATCATCTGAGTGGTGCATGGCTGGCGAAAGCCGCCCAAAGCGTCCAAAAACGCAGCAGTCTGCTAGCAAAGTCATGGCGTCTGTTTTTTGGGATACACATGGCATGATTTTCATTGACTACCTGGAAAAAGGTAGATCGATCAAAAGTGATTATTATATTGACTTGTTGGTACGCTTAAAGGAGGAGATCGCAGCAAAACGACCGCACATGAAGAAGATAAAAATCCTTTTTTACCAAGACAATGCACCATGGCACAAGTCCATGAAAACAATGGCAAAATTAAACGAATTGGGCTTTGATTTGCTCCTTCACCCCCCGTATTTGCCAGATTTAGCCCCCAGTGATTACTGGCTTCTTGCTGATCTCAAAAAAATGCTCTAGAGAAAAAAAATTTGGCTCGAATAAGAAGGTCATTGCCGAAACTGAAGCCTATTTTGAAGCGAAGGATAAATTCTTCTATAAACATGGTATAGAAATGTTGGAAAGGCGTTGAAAAGATTGTATCACTCTAAAAGGAGATTATATTGATGAATAAAAATGATTTTTGAAAAAAAATGTTGTTTTCGTTGTTAGTCTCAGGACTTATTGAATGATGTGTTACGAGGGTAGTCCTAAAAGTACCCGACCTGACTTATGAATACAAGTAGTTTTAAAAAAACAATTACCGCGATTAAAAATACCACCTTTCAACAACTTAATGTGAAAAATTCATAACGGTACGTTTATTATTATTATTTTTACAGACATTCAAAGTGAACGCTGTCAGTGAATTTGTAAATATGGAAAAAATCGGGCATCGTTATGTGATACAATACTTTCCTTTGAAAGGTCTAAGTCCAACCGATATCAAAGCCAAGTTGGATTTTACTCTGGGGAAGTCTGCTCCTTCGTTTACAACGGTCAAATATTGGGTAGCTGAGTTTAAGCGAGGTCGTACGAGCTGCCAAGATGAACACCGCAGTGGTCGACCAAGTGAGATCACTACGTCAGAAAATGTGAAGAAAATCCACAAAATGGTATTGGATGACCGTCGACTAAAAATGCGCAAGATAGCAGACATGGCAGGCATTTCAAAAAGTGCTGTGCATTGCATTTTGACCGAAAATTTTGACATGAGAAAGCTGTGCGCAAGATGGGTGCCGCGTCTGCTCACAATGGAGCACAAACAGCAACGTGAGGATGTTTCCATCGAGTGTTTGACAATGTTTCGCAGCAATAAGGCCGAGTTTTTGCGTCGATTCATAACCATGGACGAAACATGGGTCCATCATTTTACACCTATGACCAAGGAGCAGTCAAATCAGTGGACTAAAAAGGGAGAACCGGCTCCAAAGAAAGCAAAGACAGTTCAGTCAGCTGGCAAGGTCATGGCATCCGTTTTCTGGGATGCGCGTGGAATAATATTTATTGATTATCTCGTAAAAGGAAAAACAATCAACGGCGCATATTATGTAGCCTTATTGCAGCGTTTAAGGGATGAAATCAAGAAAAAACGGCCCTATCTGACGAAAAAAAAGTGTTGTATCATCACGACAACGCACCAGTCCACACATGCGTCATTGCGATGGCTAAAATCAATGAGTTGAAGTTCGAATTGCTTCCTCACGTACCCTATTCGCCAGATCTGGCTCCCTCGGATTATTTTCTTTTCCCGAATTTGAAAAATGGCTCGGCGGCAAAAGATTTGCCAATAATGAAGAGGTAGAGTCTGTGGTTAATAGGTATTTTGAGGAGCTTGACGGTTCCTACTATAAAGCTGGTATCGAAGTTATTGAACATCGTTTGGAAAAGTGTATCGAACTGAAAGGAGAATATATTGAAAAATAAAAAACATTTTCGCAATTTTTTCACTGTTTTCTTTGTCGGGTCGGCTACATTTGGGACTGCCCTCGTATGTGTATGAAAATTAATTATTAATTATATTTTTTTATATTTTTTAATAACAACGAAAACGATAATTTTTTTGTATTTAAAAGATTGTTGTATTTTCATGTAGATATTCATTAGCATATTATATATAACAACATTGATGATCAGCTATCGTTAAAACAAAATGTGTTGATAAAAAAGAAAATACTTAGCAATATTATTTGATTTCACAACTTCCGAGAGTCGAAAATGCTGATTTTAAATATTCTTTTTGATAAGTTACTCACAGGTGCGATACTAATATTCGATAAATTGATAATACATGAAGAGAGCGTAGAAAAATATGTTTAAACGACAACCAATACTTACCATAATTTTCTTTTTATTAAAGAGGTTGTATTTAGATCATACATACATTAATCATCTTAGTATACCAATATCATAACATCTAACTTGAGGCCTAGGAATGATATCAGGAGCATATTTATTACGTTAATGGGATTGGAAATCAGTTTTAAGCGTAAAACATAATTTACATATATTAAATAAAATAAAACTTTAATAAACCATCTTACATTTATTATTAGTGTACATGAATTATTCGTGCTCTAATTATAAAACATAAAGACACATACAGAATAAATTAATTTATCTAAAACAGTTAATTAAATATTTTAACTACTCATAAATAAATGTTAGGGTGGCGGTAATAATAATATTATTGCTTCTAGAACTCGCGATTTTTATTTTATAAACTGCGTGTTGATGCTGCCATCTGCGCCTATCTCTCGAAACTAGCGTGGGTGGCTTCTGCGAACTATTTTTGGATTAAGTCGAAGATACGTATAGGAGACGATCTTCACCGTTCGAGTAGCCGAACGAAATGTGTTTTTACGGAATAAAATATGTTAACAAAAGTAACGGCGATGGGTTGCCTAATGATATCCTGTCGAGGATATTTTTAATTAATAATGTAACAGGTAACTTTTTTTCGATACCTTCACCGATAGAGTAAGCAAAAAAATTTAACACTAATTAAAAGTATAAAGTCTATAGAATATGCAAACATAGGGTTGCCTACCTTCTTTTTGTCAAGACTATAGGGTTGATTAGTTAAAACAGGTTAATTAAAAATGATATCTTCACCGATTGAGTAACCGAATAAATTGTATATCAAAATAAAGATTATTTTTTTGCGAATATGATGGTATAAAGTTGCCTATAAAAAACCTGTCAAAAATCGAGGTTGTAAGGCGCTAAAATTTGAAAATTGAGGCGTATGAAAGTGTGCGAGAAAGAGAGACTCTTCGTTCTATCCAGCTCGATATAAGAAAATGCAGCATAGCAGCTGTTTGCGCCACATCAGCCGCTTGAAATTATGCGAGAGGGAGGGCCTACACGTAGTATCAAATGCGGTAGAGTAAGACGCACTATATCGACAAGCATATAAAACAAAGTGTGCATGTTCTGTACGGTTGATAATTCAGTGTAGGATTTTCAAGCATTGTTTTAGAGCAACTGAAAATATACTCCAATTAACACATCGTTTAATCAGTCCCGAGACTAACAACGAAAACAACCTTTTTTTTCGAAAATCATTTTTATTGATCAATATAATCTTCTTTTAGAGTGATACAATCTTTTCAACGCCTTTCCAACATTTCTATACCATGTTTGTAGGAGGATTTATCCTTTGCTTCAAAATAGGCTTTAGTTTCGGCAATTACCTCCTCATTCGAGCCAAATTTTTTTCCCTAGAGCATTTTTTGAGATCTGCAAAGAGCCAGTAGTCGCTGAGGGCAAAATGTGCCGAATACAGGGGGTGAGGCAGCAAATCAAAGCCCAATTCGTTCAATTTTGCCATTGTTTTCATGGACTTGTGGCATGGTGCATTGGCTTGGTGAAAAAGAATTTTTTTCTTCTTCATGTGCGGTCGTTTTGCTGCGATCTCCTCCTTCAAACGTACCAACAAGTCAATATAATAATCACTGTTAATCGATTTACCTTTTTCCAGGTAGTCAATGGAAATCACGCCATGTGTATCCCAAAAAACAGATGCCATGACTTTGCCAGCAGCCTGCTACGTTTTTGGACGCTTTGGGCGGCTTTCGCTAGCCATGCGCCACTCGGATGATTGCCGATTCGACTCCGGAGTAAAATGATGTATCCATGTTTCATCCATGGTCACGTATCGACGCAGGAAATCCTTTTAATTGCAAGTAAATAGCGATAAACAGCTCTCTGAATCGTCGACTCGCTGCTGTTTTTGTTTCACTGAAAGCAATCGCGGCACCCACTTAGAAAAAACTCTTTTCATGCTCAATTTTTCATGAAGGATTGTAAATACGCTTCCAGATGATATCTGTGTCATTTCTGCAATCTTACGGACCTTCACTTTGCGATTTTTCTTTACAATATTTAACACTTCACTCAGATTTTCCTGTGTAACGGCTTCCAATGGCCTACCCGAACGTTCCGCATCGTTTGTGTCTGTACGACCACGTTTAAACTCAACATACTAACGACAAATCGTTGGTTTGGATGGAGAGGATTTCAGGTAATGTTTTTCAAGCCATTGCTGGGCTTCTAGGGTGTTCTTACCCATTAAAAAACAATGTTTGATCAACACGCAAAACTCGCTTTTTTCCATTTTTCAAACAAATTACAAAGTGACTTTACTCTAACCTCGATAGCTCTGCTGTCTGTGATCCGATCGACGTAAAATTTTTACACGTTTCATGCAAAGGTTTGCACTCTATATAAACGTGGCCAGTTTGGTACTACTAGCACCATCTCTGGATTAGTCTCGGGACTTATTGAACGATGTGTTAATTTTTTATGTTTATTGAGCACTTTTTCAAAATATTTTAATATAGAAAACTAAAATGTCTTTTTAGAACTGATTTTATTTACTATACGAGGTCTGGCGATTAAATAACTAGACCGGTTACGAAAAAGGGTTTTATAATAAAAATTACTCTACATTCGAATGCTCCCCTCCAATATACTCCCCTTCCCTCGCTACACACCTTTCCATACGTTTTTTCCGTTGATTAAAGCAGTGCTGGAAGTCTTCTTTGGTGAGGGCCTTTAGGAGCTTTGCTGTTTTTTGCTTTACCGCTTTCATCGACTCAAATCGGGTCCTTTTCAAAGTAGATTTTATCTTTGGAAACAAAAGAAAGTCGCACGGTGCCAGATCTGGCAAGTACGGCGCGTGTTCGAAAACTGGAGTGCGCTTACCGGCCAAGTACTGCTTCACAGATAGCGCGTTATGTGCAGGTGCGTTGTCTAGGTGCAAAATCAACGAGTTGTTCTTCCACAACTCGGGCCGTTTCTTACGAACTCGTTCTCGCAGTGTTGCCAAAACTGACAAATAGTAAGTCTGGTTGACAGTCTGACCCTCTGGAACCCATTCAGTCATCACGATACCGTTAATGTCGAAAATAACGATCAACATTGCCTTGTATTTTGATTTAGACATCCTTGCTTTTTTGATTCTGGGCGATTTAGGCGTCTTTCAATGCATCGATTGCCGCTTCCTTTCAACATCGTATTGAAAAATCCACGTTTCGTCGCAAGTAATAATGTTTTTCATCAGTCCGGAATCTTTTTTTAACCTTTCAAGGAAATCTGGGCAGACCTGTTGACGCAAGAGCTTTTGGTCACGAGTCAGGTTTTTTGGCACCAACTTCGCACAGACTTTTGTCATGTGCTATTCCTCGAGTAAAATTTGTCTAACCGTTTCTTTATCGGCGTTTACAGCCTCGGCAATCATCTGGATGCTCATTCGACAATCTGCACGTACAATTTGGTTGATTTTGGTCACTGTTTCCGGAGTTGAAATAGTGACAGCGAGACCTGGACGTTGGTCATCTTCAGTGCTTACTCGGCCCTCACTGAAGCGCTTACACCACTGAAAAACACGCGCACGAGATAGAGAATTGTCTCCATAGGCCTCTTGCAACAATTTACAGCACTCAGTCGGAGTTTTTTCAATTTAACGAGAAATTTGAGATTGATACGTTGCTTCTGTTTTTCGTCACACATGGTTTCTGGCACGAGGAAAGAACACGTTCGTTTCAAACTGTTAATGTACAAATTCAATAATAGTGACGAGAACGTGTTGTGGTACGTGCATAGACAAGATATCAAGATACCCAACGCACTACTCGTTTTTTTCCCCACCCGTCTACGGCGCCCTCTAGGCGCTCAGTCTCGTTATTTAATAGCCAGACCTCGTATTATGATGCATAATTTTTTCAACTATTTATCCAATTGCACGGTATGTTATCGATAATTTTAACATTTTTAAACTTTAAGGAAAATTTCATTTTTTTCTTAAAAAATGATACTTATTAAAAATGTATATCTTTTGAGGTTTATACCATATCAGTCTGTAAATAACGATATATAACACATCGTTTAATAAGTCCCGAGACTAACAACGAAAACAACATTTTTTTTTAAAAATCATTTTTATTCATCAATATAATCTCCTTTTAGAGTGATACAATCTTTCCAACGCCTTTCCAACATTTCTATACCATGTTTTTAGAAGGATTTATCCTTTGCTATAAAATAGGCTTCAGTTTTGGCAATGACCTCCTAATTTGAGCCAAATTTTTTTTCCTGGAGCATTTTTCGAGATCAGCAAAGAGCCAGTAGTCGCTGGAGGCTAAATCTGGCAAATACGGGGGGTGGAGAAGCAAATCAAAGCCCAATTCGTTTAATTTTGCCATTGTTTTCATGGACTTGTGGCATGGTGCATTGTCTTGGTGAAAAAGGATTTTTTTCTTCTTCATGTGCGGTCGTTTTGCTGCGATCTCCTTCTTCAAACGTACCAACAAGTCGATATAATAATCACTGTTGATCGATTTACCTTTTTCCAGGTAGTCAATAAAAATCACGCTATGTGTATCCTAAAAAACAGACGCCATGACTTTGCCAGCAAACTGCTGCGTTTTTGGACGCTTTGGGCGGCTTTTTCCAGCCATGCGCCACTCAGATGATTGCCGATTTGTCTCCGAAGTGAAATGATGTATTCATGTTTTATCCATGGTCACGTATCAACGCAGAAAATCCTTTTTATTGCAAGTAAATAGCTATAAACAGCTCTCTTAATCGTCGACTCGTTGCTGTTTTTGTTCTACTGAAAGCAATCGCGGCACCCACTTGGAAAAAACCTTTTTCATGCTCAATTTTTAATGAAGGATTGTAAATACGCTTCCAGATGATATCTGTGTTATTTCTGCAATCTCACGGACCTTCACTTTGCGATTTTTCATTACAATTTTCAACACTTTACTCACATTTTCTTGTGTAACGGCTTCCAATGGCCTACCCGAACGTTCCACACCGTTTGTGTCCGTACGACCACGTTTAAACTCAGCATACCAACGACAAATCGTTGGTTTGGATGGAGAGGAGTCTGGGTCATGTTTTCCAAGCCATTGCTGGGTTTCCACGATGTTTTCACCCATTAAAAAACAATGTTTTATTAACACGCGAAACTCGCTTTTTTCCATTTTTCAAACAAATTACAAAGTGACTTTACTCTAACCTCGATAACTCTGCTGTCTGTGATCCGATCGACGTGAAATTTTTACACGTTTTATGTAATGGTTTGCACTTTATGGGAACGTGGCCAGTTCGGTACTACTAGCACCATCTCTGGGTTAGTCTCGGGATTTATGGAACGATGTGTTAACTTTATCAACAAATTCAGCAAAAGCTGTTGTAGCATGCTGCTTTTTATAGCGCATGTGCTTAATAAAACACCTCGCTAAATAATTATAATAATATTATATAAATATGTTAATTAGAGCATTTGGTAAAATTATTCTAAAATATGAAAAAAAATTTTTTCAATTGCTTAAACCTTTATTGTTCAAACAAATTATCTAAAAAATTTTTTGCATATTCTGACACTGGAAATAGATTTGTAAAATTACATACTACACATGCAGTGCATAAATTTTTTATAAAATTGTAGCTAATTTGCAAATAGGGTAGTCGACATTCCGAAAATTAATTTTTCAGTAATTTTTCCAGTGGAATTTATTTCCAGTGTCAGAATATACAAAATCATTTTGTAAATAATTTATATAAATAATAATTGCTCAAGCAATATAAGAAATACATTTTTTTTACTTATTTTTCTACCATTATAATTTTACTAAATACTCCAATCTACATAATTTTTAGAACGGTATCTCTAGTAGTTTGGGCTTGGGCATTAATCAATTAATATTTTGAAACGAATACCTTGTAATTTTTTTTATTTTTTAGACATATTTCAGAACCGATTTGAAGTGAAAAAGTGCCAGAAGTTATTCTCCTTTCTCTTCAAAAAGGTAAGTATATTTTTGATTTATTTTTTTTTCTTCATTTTTATCTTTAATTTTTCTAAATAGCGGCTTAAAATTCTCTAAGGGTAACTCTGTCCGTTCCAAGGGCGGCTTTGAGAGCAAGTGCAGTTGTGCAGTTTTTAGCGCTCCAACGTGCCAGCATAGTTGAGCATATTTGAACGATCCAAGGGCAGCTTTGAACGCTAGTGTATTTAAGCAGCTTTGAGCTCCAGTGTACTTGAGCAGCTTTGTGCGCTATAAGGGCAGCTTTCAGTGCCAGTGCAGTTGAACAGTTTAAACATTTTTCAGCAATGTCTAAACTAAATTCCAAATGTTATTTGTCGCATGAAGAAGAAGTACAAATTCTTCTTTGCATACTTTTAAAGGACAGTCATGTCAACAAATTTTATGATATTTTAAGTAAGAATTCTTCGTTTAAACCACGTTCAAACTTACTTCTGCAAAATATCATGATAAATAGACAACCTACGCATTTTAAACCTTTTTCTACAAATACGCCTCATTTACAATTTTTACATAGTTGCGATGATTTATGCAAAATGTGTTTGAATGGTCATTGGATTTGTTTTAATTATGATACGCAACACATTTTTAACTATGATGCATTGAATTTAAAACGTTTGCACATATGTCATGAAAAATTTTTGAGAGAATTGATACCTGCATTCAAAGAAATACATATTGTTTTTGTATCTGTACAACCGCAGAGAAATGAGAAAGAGTGTCGAGTTCTTGCCATGGCATTTGCTACGCCGATATTTTTTATAAAAGATCCTGCTGAAATTCAGTATAGTTATGATATGCTAAGAAAACACCTTTATTAAATTATTAACAACGATGAATTTATTTATTTTCCTATAATAATTAATTGTAATGTATTTGACACCAATAAAAGTAGCTTAATAAGAAATTATCTTAGACTTTTTTTATTAAAATCATCCAGCGAGAACCAGCCCTGGACATACTGTCTGTCAAAAAAGTACCGGGAATTTCAAATTAAAACAACATTTTTACGTTTAATAATCAAAATTCATTGGGTCGCCTTCAAAATAGGCTTCATTTGCTCTAATACATCTATGCCAACGGCACTTCCAATTATCGAAACATTTTTTATAGGCGCTTTCCGGGACGGCCTTCAGCTCGCGCGCCGAATTTTGTTTTATGGCTTTAATTGACTGAAAACGGGTGCCACGGAACGGCAATTTAAGTTTTGGAAGAGGAAGAAGTCACAGAGAGCCAAATCCGGCGAATACGGTGGTTGTTCAAGCGTGTTCGTTGAGTTTTTGGCGAGAAAGTCGGTCACAATCGCAGCTCGGTGAGACGGCGCGTTATCGTCGTGCAAAATCCACGAATTGTTCGCCCACAAATTTGGCCGCTTCTTACGGATACGCTCACGCAAACGTTTCATAACGCCTAGGTTATACTCTTTGTTTACCGTCTGACCCTCTGGAACGAATTCGTTGTGCACCACGCCAGGGATATCGAAGAAAACAATGAGCATCACCTTCACTTTTGAGCGGCTTTGGCGTGGTTTTTTCGATTTCGGCTCGTTTTTTCCCACCCATTCCGATGCTTGCTGGCTTGTTTGCATATCGTACTTGTACACCCACGTTTCGTCACCAGTTATGATGCATTCCATGAATGCGGGATCGGAATTGGCGCGATCCAGCATGTCCGAAGCGACCTGTTCGCGATAGCGTTTTTAAAGAAAATCAAGCTCTTTTGGAACGAGTCTTGCGGCCACCTGTCTCATGCCCAAAATATCAATTGAAATCGTACGTGTGGACTCGTGGGATATTTAAAGTTCATGTGCTATCTCTCAAGCTAGTATGATGGTTTTCAAGCACCATTTCCTTAATTTTATCGACGTTATCTGCGGTCGAAGCCGTCTATGGGCGTCCGAGACGAGGCAAGTCTTCGACGACTTCACGACCCTCCTTGAAGGCCTTGTACCACTCATACGCACGGATTTTCGATAGTGCTTTGTCACCAAAAGCCTTTTGCAACATTTTCAATTCATCGGCACATGAAATTTCATTCGCAACACAAAATTTTAGACAAATTCTTTGTTCAACGTAATCATCCATTGTAAAAAATCGGCACACACTATTGACATCGACTGACTTAACCAGCAACTGTAAACACACTCGTTGACAGATGCCGCTCAAACTTGGCATAGTCATTTAGGGCAGTTGTACCAGCCTAGAAAAAAAAATTCTACCTGCCTAAATTGCCCCGCCAGATTTAAATCGACAATTCCCCGTACTTTTTTGATAGAATGTATGATTCGGATAATTTAAATAATAATAATTAATATACATGTTATTGGATTACCAGAAATTTAGTTTTTTGTTATATAAATGCAACTTCGCAAAGTTTGGTCCAATGTAAGTATATTAAAGAAATACTTTTAAGAATCCAGAGTATAATCCTTTAAATGAAGCTATTAATGCATATATTTCTGAAAAAAATGTTGATATAACACAAGTACGATCGTTTGCTCGTATACAATATTCTCATGGACCAGAGCAAGATGCTACAAAATTCATTGTGCATCTTTGCGACAAGTCTCCTAATTTAAATTGCATTTTGCAGCATGAATTGATCATTAAGAAGCAATGTTTTAAATTGTGAGAATATTAGTACTACAGATCCTGTTCCTAATTTTCTTTTGTTACTTGCAATACCAAATATTAGAAGAACGTATACTTTACAAGAGATCATTGATTATAACATAGATAAATGGGATTCTACTGATATTTTTCGTATTAACAAATGTAAAAGTAGATTGTTTGATAAAGTTGAATTGAGTACAAAAATAATGTTTTTGTACACAACACTACAATTAGTACGCTATTTAATACACTACAATTACAATTATTTAGTCTTAATGAATTTGGTTTTATATCAAAAAATAGTTCTTTTAAAGTAAAAGATGTTAAAAATGAAAGAGTTAATATAAATAATTAATTGTATAAACTTATTAGTGTTATATTTCATTAAGTATCGAACAAAGTCATTACACTAATATATTACTTATGTAAAGATCCATATATAATTTTTTGCAAGAAATTAAGCAGAAACCAATAGATACGTTGTTACATAAAAAAGTATTAGAACACAATCATCATAAGAGTAATGATAATAGTATTTATAATAGTAATTTAAACAACGACGAATATAGAACTAATATTTTTGAAACTCAGAACAATAAATTAATTGATGAATCCTGTGACGGAGAATCCGTCATAGGTCGTCGACGAAGAATGTAAGTGTTTACATTCTTGCGCGACCATCTCCAGGTTGCCAGTTTGTGTAAGCCTGTTTAGCTGCAAAAATGCGGATTTTTCCAAAAGCCGGCAACGTTCGAAAATCACGCGATTTTCGAACTTGCGGCGACAATCGGCAAGGAATTTTGGCAGCCGCGAGGGAAAGGGAGAGAAGAGCGAGCGTAACGGCAGTTACGCTGTGCTCTCCTGCGAGTGAGTTTCGCTGCGCGTTACCGCGAGGACGGAGAGATAAGTCCCGCGGTGAATATAGTTTTGTTTCTATTTGATTAGAGTGAGCGTCACTAGTGAAGCCAGGGGTGAAGGTGTGGAGAGAGAGAGAGAGAGAGAGAGAGAGAGAGAGAGAGAGAGAGAGAGTAAGAGAGAGTAAGGAAGAAGTCGAGAGAGTAGTGCGAAGAAGGAGAGCGAAGACGAGGAAGTGCAGCGAGGAAGTAAGCCGTGGGACGAGGAGATTGAGAGTCGGCGGGAGGCGACTGGTGGTTGCCACCGCGACTTCAGAAGCCGTGGGTGAGGCGGAGATAGGAAGCATCGAGGCGAACTCTCAGCGAGGTCCGGCAGCCCTTCTCCGGAGGGAGAGCCGCAGGAGTGAGGTGCAGCGGTGCTAAAGAAAGCTGCCGGGAGCTCAAAGGCCAGCGAACGAGCTTCATGAACCGCAAGGGTGAGTACACTCATTTATTTGTGCGAAATAGCTAGAGCGAGAGAGAGAGCGAGAATGTGTGGTGGCGGGTTTTCGGTGAGGGAGGCGAGGCATTACCACTTCCCTGCCCTGGGGAAGCGATAGGCCTCCGTCAGCTGGGAGACAGTCGCGGGCGGCCAGCCTGCATCATCGCGTCATAAAAAGCGGGGGAGAGAGAGAGAGAAAGAGAGAGAGAGAGAAAGAGAGTGAGAGATAGATTCAAACATTGATTTGATATAACATTATTTTGTGCAAGGCACTCAGGGCGCGCGTAGCCAAATCGGCTACGACGTGGTGCCTACGTCAAAATCCGCACAATAAAATTTAGAGATAAAAGCGAGAAAAAATATGCAATTAAATTTTACAAGTATTAGTTTAAATAATAGGAAGTATTATGAATTGAATAAGAAAAATATACTGAATAAAAGAAATTTGTATTATGATAAAACAAAGGTCTATTTATTATATTAAAAAAAAAAAAAGTAAATTATGAGGCACACAAAGAAGATTTTTTAAAAACAAATGAGTTATTTAGATAAATGAGTTATTTATAAAATAAACGAGTTAAGGAAGTATTCTAGTCGAGAGGCTCGATTTTGAGGTGATTTTACAGGCGTAATAAAAAAAAAACTGTAAACATTTTCACGATTCATTTTTTTATCATTTTTTATTGACACTTGAGAAGTATAAAAATGTACAATAATTGAAAAAAAATTCAAAATTGAAGTTGGTTGAGGCAAAAGGTGTCTCCTGGTTGACGAGATTCCAATCCTTCTGGTGGTCTAAAACATAAAATTAAAGTTAATTCTTATTAAGCAAGAATGTAGAATTATCTGAACGTAGTCGATTTGAAAAAATAAATTTTTTCACAAAATGGCGTCTTTGTGAAAATAAAGGTCATTTCTTAGCTTCCTTTTTTCAACTTTGGAAATTTTTTAAAAATATTAAAAAAAAAAAAATTTTGAAAACCCCTTTATCGAGACAATTTTGATAGTATAAAGAAAGTCTGTACCATATTTTAAGTAAATCAGTACATTAGAGCTTGAGATATCTTGTCAACCGTATCGAAGAAAGTAGTTTCGAGAAAAACGCGTTTAAAATTTGCAATCTTATTTCGGGCAGTCTGAGTAGTTTAATGGTATGTTATACTTACATTTTTTCAATCAGCCATCCCTGTCTCATACAGTGTTCCTTCCTCCACCTCAAAAGCTTTATTTTTGGCAGATTTTTCAACCATACGAGCAGTTCTGCCTTCTTTGGAAGCTTTGGAAGCTCGTATCTCGAAGTGGTTGATACGCTGTTGATCTCGTTTGCTGGCGAACGCATGGTTTTCAGGTCCAATTTTCATTGACATTGTATCCAGAATTTTTAAAACCGGTAAAAATCCTTCATTCAAAATACAGACAGCAATGTGGTTTGCTATTTCGATGGTGTGACTTCCAGCATGTATATGTTTAAACATCTTGTCAGTAAGCTTTCTGAGGACAAGCTCTCGTATATTGGCTTTATCAGTTCCAATACTTTTTCACTCAATGGTGGATCCTCGTGAACGAAGTCTTGCAGAGTACCCTTAAAAACAGCTTTTTGCCATTTACACCAGCATAATTCACCAGGTGAACAATACTGATACTGTGTACTCATACCAGACCAGGGTATATGGCCATTAAATCATAAATAAAAATCGTAACACAGGTCTACAAAAGAAAGTTGTCTGTACTTTACATGTGATAGTCTTCCTTTTTCTGAAGATTTTTAGCAATTTTTAGCGATTTTAAGCGATCCTGAAGACTGACAGGTGATAAAGCAAATCTGACCACGGATTCGTGTTCGGGAGACAGAATACTCCAGAAATCATATGTCACATGTGCAGAATCAATCATTCCTTAAAAGTCTTTATTTTTCTCAAGGTTTTTAGTGATTTCCTGAAGACTGAAGGATGATGGAGCCAAACTGGCCACGGATTCGTATTCAGGAGGCAAAAATACTTCGGAAACCATATGTAGCATTTAAATTACAGACAACTTTTTTTTGTAGATCTGTGTAATTTATGACTTTGATTTAAAGGTTAGAAAAAGAGGATCAGGTGATACTTCAATTTTGACTGTAAATTTGGATTCTCTGCGATTTTTTACACATAAAAGTATATTTATAATGAACTTTTCAAAAATACGCCATATGGCGTCATTCCGGCCCACGAAGGGTTAAGGATCTGAAATTAGAATATCTAGATAAATCAGAATTACATGATCAACAAGATGGTAATAATAACAATAATGCTTATATAACGAACGATGAAAATGAAAATAATTCGATTAACGATAAAAATAGTCCCAAATTAGCAGCATTATTAACGCTAAAATCACAGTCGGATGCATTTTATAAAAAATATACTATTTATCCCTTACATGAAAAAAAAATCAATGATACTGATACTTAGATATATCAAATGCAGCAAGGATACGCCTTTGCATTAAATATCTGTCGTAAAGATTTTGATTTGAAATGTTTTCCTCATTTGTGTCCTTTTGGAATTTATAGTCAACACTATAAAAGAAAGGTTACGTTAAGAGGATTTAATTATATTTGTTCACGATTAACACTAGATTGTCAATTCGACTTATTTATGATTTTAAAAATCTGCTGAAAATATATTGTAAGACTAAATATATATGTTAAAAATGTTTTAAATACAATTCTATTTTAAAGAAATTATTCAAAACAATTTTTACATATAAATTTTGTTTTTAAAATATATTTTCCGCAGATTTTTAAAATCACAAATTAGTCAAATTGACTTGCTCCGGCAATCTAGTGTTAATGCCTAAACATCCACAGTTTAGGTTAAATAGACAATACTTATTTTTATTATAACATAAGGCGAATTAGTGCTGGTATTTTTTATAAATTAAATATTGTAAATTTTCGTTACAAGTATACGATAGGTGAACTTTTAAAAGTATTAAAGGATAATTCGAAACAATTTAGAAACAATCTTTTCTAGTTTACGTGGTACTAAAGCGTATTGAAAGCGACCTAGAAATGATATGTACTGCATGATGATCGTATATGGACCTGCGACGTTTTCCATTACTATAAGTTGTCACGGAAAGCACTTCGTACTCCGCGCGCATTCGTATTTCGCGCGCTTTCGCCACTTGCTCAGGTAAAATCGTACCTCGGTATCGCGACGGTCTCGGACGGAAAGATACGGTACGCGCCAGCATTTAAAGATAGGTATGTATCGGATGGCGATATGTTTAAGATTATAGTAAGCTAGTTCTTCCTGCGTTTTAGCTAGTCTGTTTCCGCCATCTTAATCGTAAACACGCATGCTTCTTTCTCGTCCCTCGCGAGCCTTATTTTGCACGACAAGTCTTTTGTGTTTTTTTTTAACGTGCTCAGGACGCGTGTGATTGGTGGAGGCGTAGTAGCGCTAATTGGAGCACCTGAGCACCTCCACTTTGCCGCAGGGACGACATAACAAGGCGACGTGCCCTGCCGCAGTTTTCTTTACCGGTGGCAACGGCGTCCCTGTCCCCGTGGCTGATTTTTGTTGCGTGCGTGGCTGGCCAGCCTTAATCGTAAGTTTCTTTTGTATATTTGCGAGCGCGCGTTTTATTTGCGCAGGTGTAACCTTCGCCAGTTACTTCCCTTTTTTATTATTTTTTTATTTTTTCTATTCGTTTAGCGTGGTTCGTTCGAGTGAGAGAGCTCTATCTCTCTCACTCTCGTAGAGTCAATGCGAGAGAATTACGTTTTCTCTTGCACCTGCGTAAGGTTAGGCGCGAGCGAGCGAGAAAGCCCTTTCTCTCTCACTACTACGGGCACAGTGCGGGAGAGTCGCGTTTTCTCTCGCACTCGCATAGGATATGGCGCGCACGAGTGGGAGAACTCTTTCTCTCTCACTCCAGTAGTTACAGTTACGACGGAGGCACCATGTCGTAGCCGAAATAACTACGTGCGCCCTGTAGGCCTCGCACAAAAATAAATTTATTAAATTAATTATGTATGCTCCCTCGCTCTTTCTCTCACTCTCTCACACAGCAGCGCATGCTAGCGCCGTCTCTCTCCTGCACTCTCGGATATGCACGAGATTCTACCCCAAAAATGCAGGCCAGCCGCCCGCGACTATTTTTCCAGCCGACGGAGGCCTATCGCTTCCCCAGGACAGGAAAGTGGCGATTCCTCGCCACCTTTACTACGCAAACTCGCGATCAATCACCCTTGCTCTCTCTCTCTTATTACCATCGGACAATTAAAGACACTTACGATAGGTGTCTCGGTGACTCGTCCGCTCGTAGTTGAACGCCTGGCTGCTCTACTCCTTGCCGCGATCCTTGACTCCAGCTGCTTCTGCCGCGGAGAAGAGCTAATGGACCTCGGGAAAAGCCTACCCGTTCGTCGACGGCTTCCTCCTCAATCTCGGCTGTAGAAGTCGTGGTGGCAACCTCAAGTCACCGCCCGCTGACACCTACCCTCCTCGTCTCCCGTCTAACTTCCTCGCTGTAGCTCTTCGTCTTCGCTCTCCTTCCTCACACTGCTCTTTCGGCTTCTTCCTCTCTCTCTCTCTCTCACTCTCTCTCTCTCACACCTTCACCCGTGGCTTCACTCGTGACGCTCACTGTAATCAAAGAGGAACAAAACTATGTTCAGCTGCGGGATTTATCTCTCTGTCCTCGCGTGAGTGCTCAGCAAAACTCATTTGCAGGAGAGCACAGCGTAACTGCTCGTTACGCTCGCTCTCCTCTCCCTTGCCCTCGCGGCTCCCAAAGTTCCTCGCCGATCATTGTCGCAAGTTCGAAAATCGCGTGATTTCCGAACGTTGCCGGCTTTTCGAAAAGTCTGCATTTTCGCGGCTAAATGGGCTTATACAAGCCGGCAACCTGGCGACGGTCGCGCAAGAATGTAAACACTTACATTCTTCGTCGACGACCTATGACGGACTCTCCGTCACACAGTGCGGGATAGGTGCGTTCTCTCTCGTACCCATATAGTACGTGGCGCGCATGAGCGGGGAAGCCTCTCTTTCACTCCTAGGGTTCACCGCAGTAGATTTACGGACTCTCTCGCGCGCGCGCGTGGACGCTAAAGTCCACCGCGCGAGAGCTGCGAGCTCTCGCTTGGCATAGTCCATGCCAAGAGAGTTGCGGATCTTAGCGCCTAGAGCCCGTTCGCGTAGAGTAGCGTATATCTACTTTAGAATTAGATTATTATAGTCCGTAATTTATTGTATGTTTGCCCTATTTGCTTATTTGTCGTATTTATTTTATTTATAATTTGTTTCTGGTATATTTTTCGTAACAAATTATATTATTTATTTTATTTTTGTTCTTCTTTTTTTTTCTTTTTGTTCCTTATCTTTATTATCATTTATTATTTATTTATTATACACGACTTTAAAAATCATTTTTTTTTTCTCTTTTTTTTACCTTTTTTATAACGAGGGAATTTTAGCCTCCCTACCGAATACTGCCCTTACCGAGATTTTAGCTAGCTGATGAGAACGACACTCGAGCCGCGCAACGACGATTGCGCGGCGTTATAACGGGTAAGTTGGATCCGAAAGACGGCTTCTCGTGCCTGGACCCAGGAGCGAAGTAGTCCAAGGCTTTAACGGCCGAGAAGGGTGGGATTTGCGTGTCTCGCGAATTGCACGTCCGCCAAGGGTAATGGCTCCGGTGGTGATTTACCTTTAAAACTGCCACCTCGTTACAAAGTCCAGGTGAATGGATGCGGTCAAAAATGTCAGAATACATTTGTGTTGTTAATAATTGGGAAAACAATAAAATATCTATTAGTGACTTAATTGCTGCTGATCCAGTTTCAGCTGCAAGATTTGTGCATAAAAGATTTTAAGCCATGCTTGCTTATATCCTTTCTTCAGCGCATCCAATAGAAAAAGTAAGTCATTATTATTATGTTTGTGAATATCAAGGGAGAGGCTTACTCCATTATCATTGTTTATTTTAGATTAAGGATGCACCAAAATATAGAAAAGCTTCAAATCAAGAAGTACGAAAATTTAGTTTAGAACAGATCACCTGTAAAATACCATATAAACACGTTTCTCCCGAGCTTTACCTAGGTGTTATGATATATAAAAAACATAAGCACAATAGTTATTGTGTGCGTAAAAAAAAACAAAAAAATGGCTTTTTAAACGGCTTGTCGTTTTAATTTTTCTCGTCCAATTACAACTGTATTAATACTAAGATCTTTTTTTGTAACAATAACTTATCGCAGAAAATTGAAAAATAAAAGCAGATTTTATGATTTGCCATGAAAACATGAAGAACAATGTATTAATGATTACATGCCTGCTCTCTTAGCGCTTGGGAAGGGAAATAATTATGTACAACATTTATGTGAATCCTATCTTCTGACTAAATAAGTATCAAAATATGGAACTAAAGGGGAAAAAAGTGTTTTAGATTTCAAAGATATACAGGCAAATAAATCTCTTTGTAGTCATCTTTGGTCATTTTCTTAACGTGCCTTAAAACATCGAGAATGTGGAGCGATCGAAGCTGCAGATGCACTTTTAGGACATCCTTTTCATGTTACTGATTCGGACACTATTGTAAGATGGTTAGATGTAAAAATGATACGTAGTAAAAAATTTAAACCATTTGAAGAGATTAAACAATTTTCATCAAATTTCAGAAACATATTTTTTGATTCTTTTATAGATAATCATTATCCAAATCAGCCTAAAGAATTAGAATCTTTGTGTCTATGTGATTTTACTAAGTGGTTTGATGTAACAAAAAAGAAACCGATTTACAAAGCAAAATATTATTCAATGGAATCAAGCCTTTTTTCTAAAAAATGTAAAAAACCTTATTTGATAAATCATTGGCAATATAATCCTACGAGCGAACAAGAATCTTATTGTAATGCTCTATTATTATTGTTTTTACCTTGGAGAGATCTTACTGAATTAAAGAGTACTTCTGAGACTTATGTGCATGCATTTTTACAACAGCAAAATAAATTACTCTAAGCTATGAAATACCACGATGAATATTCAACAATTCAAAAAGCTATGGATGAAATGAATCAATTAATTCAAAATGAACTAGCAAAATCAACTATTGAAGAACAAGAAAAGCATAATAAATCCGATAATATACTTGAAGGGTGTATTCCTATAGAATATAAAAATGCTATAAAAGATTTTGAAGGTATTGCAAAAAAAACTGTCATGAGTGAATAAGATCTTCGAAATTCCATAAGCCAAATAAATAAAGATCAATCAAGAGTATTTAAAATAAGTACCTTTACTGTGCAATCTGATAATAAAATACTGAAAATGTTTATAAGCGGACCAGGCGGAATAGGTAAGAGTTTCGTTATAAAAAATCTAGTATAATGGAACAAAGTTATATGTGGGAAAAAAACAGCTGTTACAGCACGTACATGTATAGCAGCTTACAACATTGAAGGTCTTACGGTTTATAGATTATTGCAACTACCAATTGAACTAGGGTGCACTGCAAAATATAAGGACTTATCAAGGCAGCATTAAAATAAATAATACAAAGTTTAGAAAATGTTGATCTCATTATTATCGATAAAATATCAATGGTGTCAAATATAATGCTTATGTATATTCACTTACGTCTTACAAAAATATTTGATACATTTGATTGCAATAATGGATGGTGTGGCAAAAAACACGTAATTGTTTTTGATGTAAATTAATATGTGAGTATATAGGTGCAATGAATCCTTATAATGTATGGGATTTATTTAATTACGATGAATTAATTATTAACATTAGACAAAAAAAAAAGATAAAGATAAAGAGTGCAACGATATGCTTTTCAGAATCTATCTTGGTTTTATCACAAAAAAAGACATCGATATTTTATAAAAATGTAAATTATCAATAAGTGGTATAAACGGTACAAAAAAATTAATGAATTATGTATGTATTTAGATAATTTGCTTCCTGATACTGTGTGTTTGTTACCTACTAAAGACATGTGTAATATTTTGAATAATGCTAAGTTGCGAAAAATTAGTTCTGAAGAACTAAAACTCATAGCTGATAATTTTTTTTAATGTTTGAAAAAATTTGAAAAAAAATTTTAAATTTATTAAATAAGGATAATAACAATACATGCGGCATTGATCACGTGATAATGATAAAAATAAATTGTAAGGTTATGATTAGAAGAAATATTGATATATCGATCGGAATAGTTAATGGAACTATTGGTACAGTTATTTCTGTAGATAAAGATAAATCAGATGAAATTATAAGTATTCGTATTATTAAGTATTCGTATATTAAATTACAAACAGGTGCTGAACATTAACTTTCACAGTTTAAATACAGATTTATGATTATGAATAACATATACATAATGCGAAAACAATTTCCGATGAGTCTTAGTTATAGAATATCTATACATAGAAGTCAAAGATTGAGTTTAGATAATGTTGTAGAAGCAGGTAATACTATATTTAGTTTTGATCAAACTTATGTGGCCTTATCACGTGTTACTAAACTGGTAGGTTTGTTCCTTATTAATTTTGACCCTACATCTATCATGATGAATCAGCTATACTGGAATATAACAAATTAAGGCAAAAGTTTCGCAAAGATCTAAAAACATTTAATATTCCAAATAAACAGAAACATAAAAAAGTTAAGGATATCATATGGACCCTCCCTAAAAATTTGCTAGCAATTTAAAATGAAAACCTTTCTACTTTCAATAATAATTGGATTCTTCGTGGATTATCAAATGAAGAGCGTATATATTGTTATGCTAATGCTACTGTATAGAGTTTGTTCCATTTGCCGACAATCAGAAGGATTTTAGAGTAATATAATTCGTCTAATATATTTAAAACTATTTTTGACCAATATATTTGAAAAAGTACTGTTCATATTGAGTTTTTGTGACAAGCTATTGGAAAAATATACATTTTACATATTCAACAAGATGCAGCAGAATTTTTAATGGATTTAATTCACATGTTTTCTTTTTTGCGAAATGTTATGAAACATGAATTATGTACAGTAGTAAGATGCCCTGGTTGCCATGAAAGAACAGAAATTACAAGTTCTAATTATATTTTATCACTTGCTTTACCCAAACCTCAAGGTACTTACACATTACAAAAACTCATAGATTATAATATTGGATATTGTAATGAAATTCAAGTAAGCTGTTGCATTGGTTGTAAATATTGGGTGTACAACTTTGCTTCCGCCGTTTTTTCCGAAATTCGAGGCTTTAATATAAAAAGCTACAGAAGATTGATATAAATTTTTCAGCAACTATTTTAATATTACAATTGTTACTATTTAATACAGATGATTTATCTATTGCTAAAATAACTAATTTTAAAACTAATGGAATACCACAAACCATAATTGTATTTAAAAAACTGAAATATAGAAGTTATTAATGCTATACTGCATCATGGTTGTAGTATTAACCTTTCGTGTACTACATGGGGTATGACATACCCAAGTCCTCGAAAATTCAAAATTATTTGAAAACTATAAAAGTGCGGGAGTACATGTTCTGAGGAGCTGGAGATGCGGGCATCACACACACCGCCTCGTTCAGCGCGTCATTATAAAGGTATATTGCATAGCTGAAGATTTTTTGTCTTTTATTATTTGTTTAAGTGTCCTATATTAGAATTAATTGTTACAGATATCAATTTATAAAGGTATATGTCTAAATTGACAGATTCAGATATATTAAGAGCACTTTTAGATGAAACAAATGAGTTTGAGTCACAAAATGAGAATTTTGAGGGAGATTCTGAAAATGACTCCAATCATTTAAGCATTCAAAGTGATATAAATAGCGAATTTAAAGCTGAGTTGCCTTGTTCTGAGTCGGACAGTGATGCCGATATACTGCTTTCGGAACTACGCCAAAATAGAGCTTCATATTACGAGGTCTGGCTATTCAATAACGAGACTGGTTACGAAAAAGGGTTTTGATATAAAAATTATTCTACATTCGAATGCTCCCCTTCAACTTCAATGCTTCCCTATACTCCCTTTCCCTCGCCACACACCTTTCCATACGTTTTTTCCATTGATCGAAGCAGTGCTCGAAGTCTTCTTTGGTGAGGGCCTTTAGGAGCTCTGCCGCTTTTTGCTTAACCGCTTCCATCGACTCAAATCGGGTCCCTTTAAAAAGCAGATTTTATCTTCCGAAACAAAAAAAAGCCGCACAGTGCCAGATCTGGCGAGTACGGCACGTGTTCGAGCACTGGAGTGCGCTTACCGGCCAAATACTGCTTCACAGATAGCGCGTTATGGACAGGTGCATTATCCTGGTGCAAAATCCACAAGTTCTTCTTCCACAACTCGGGCCGTTTCTTACGAACTCGTTCTTGCAGTGTTGCCAAAACTGACAAATAGTAAGTCTGGTTGACAGTCTGACCCTCTGGAACCCATTCAGTCATCACGATACCGTTAATGTCGAAAAAACGATCAACATTGCCTTGAATTTTGATTTGGACATCCTTGCTTTTTTGATTCTGGGCGATTCAGGCGTCTTCCAATGCATCGATTGCCGCTTTGTTTCAACATCGTATTGAAAAATCCACGTTTCGTTGCAAGTAATAATGTTTTTCATCAGCCCGGAATCTTATTTTAACCTTTCAAGGAAATCTGAGAAGACCTGTTGACGCAAGAGCTTTTGGTCAGGAGTCAGGTTTTTTGGCACCAACTTCGCACAGACTTTTGTCATGTGTAATTCCTTGTGTAAAATTTGTCTAACCGTTTCTTTATCGGCGTTTACAGCCTCGGCAATCATCTGGATGCTCATTCGACGATCTGCACGTACAATTTGGTTGATTTTGGTCACTGTTTCCGGAGTTGAAATAGTGACAGGGAGACCTGGGCGTTGGTCATCTTCAGTGCTCACTCGGCCCTCACTGAAGCGCTTACACCACTCAAAAACACGTGCACGAGATAGAGAATTGTCCTAATCGGCCTCTTGCAACAATTTACAGCACTTAGTCAGAGTTTTTTTCAATTTAACGAGAAATTTGAGATTGATACGTTGCTCCTGTTTTTCGTCACACATGGTTTTTGGCACGAGAAAAGAACACGTTCGTTTCAAACCGTTAATGCACAAATTCAATAATAGTGACGAGAACGTGTTGTGGTACGTGCATAGACAAGATATCTAGATACCTAACGCACTACTCGTTCTTTTCCCCACCCGTCTACGGCGCCCTCTAGGCGCGCAGTCTCGTCATTTAATAGCCAGACCTCGTATTATGATGCATAATTTTTTCAACTATTTATCCAATTGCACGGTATGTTATCGATAATTTCAAAATTTTAAAACTTTGAGGAAAATTTCATTTTTTTCTTTAAAAATGATACTTATTAAAAATGTATATCTTTTGAGGTTTATACCATACCAGTCTGTAAATAACGATATATAACACATCGTTCAATAAGTCCCAAGACTAACAACGAAAACAACATTTTTTTTAAAAAATCATTTTTATTCATCAATATCATCTTCTTTTAGAGTAATACAATCTTTCCAACGCCTTTCCAACATTTCTATACCATGTTTATAGAAGGATTAATCCTTTGCTATAAAATAGGCTTCAGTTTTGGCAATGACCTCCTAATTTGAGCCAAATTTTTTTCCCTGGAGCATTTTCTGAGATCAGCAAAGAACCAGTAGTCGCTGGGGGCTAAATCTGGCGAATACGGGGGGTGGAGAAGCAAATCAAAGCCCAATTCGTTTAATTTCGCCATTGTTTCCATGGACTTGTGGCATGGTGCATTGTCTTGGTGAAAAAGGATTTTTTTCTTCTTCATGTGCAGTCGTTTTGCTGCGATCTCCTTCTTCAAACGTACCAACAAGTCAATATAATAATCACTGTTAATCGATTTACCTTTTTTCAGGTAGTCAATGAAAATCACGCTATGTGTACTCCAAAAAACAGACGCCATGACTTTGCCAGCAAACTGCTGCGTTTTTGGACGCTTTGGGCGGCTTTTTCCAGCCATGCGCCACTCAGATGATTGCCGATTTGACTCCGGAGTGAAATGATGTATTCATGTTTTATCCATGGTCACGTATCAACGCAGGAAATCCTTTTTATTGCACGTAAATAGCGATAAACAGCTCTCTGAATCGTCGACTCGTTGCTGTTTTTGTTCCACTGAAAGCAATCGCGGCACCCATTCGGAAAAAACCTTTTTCATGCTCAATTTTTCATTAAGTATTGTAAATACGCTTCCAGATGATATCCGTGTTATTTCTGCAATCTCACGGACCTTCACTTTGCGATTTTTCATTACAATTTTTAACACTTCACTCACATTTTCCTGAGTAACGGCTTCCAATGGCCTACCCGAACGTTCCGCACCGTTTGTGTCCGTACGACCACGTTTAAACTTAGCATACCAACGACAAATCGTTGGTTTGGATGGAGAGGAGTCCGGGTCATGTTTTTCAAGCCATTGCTGGGTTTCTACGATTTTTTCACCGATTAGAAAACAATGTTTTATTAACACGCGAAACTCGCTTTTTTCCATTTTTCAAACAAATTACAAAGTGACTTCACTTTAACCTCGATAACTGTGCTGTCTGTGATCCGATCGACGTGAAATTTTTACACGTTTCATGTAAAGGTTCGCACTTTACGGAAACGTGGCGAGTTCGGTACTACTAGCACCATCTCTGGGTTAGTCTCGGGATTTATGGAACGATGTGTTAACTTTATCAACAAATTCAGCAAAAGCTGTTGCAGCATGCTGCTTTTTATAGCGCATGCGGTGTTATAAGGACGCTTATTGGTCTCACGCACAACTACGCCCCATACGTAATAATCTAAAGGATTAAGGTGTGGGGAGCTAGGTGGCCATAGGTTCGGTGTTATGTGGTCATGAAAATTTTCAGCCATCCAATCTTGTGTCGCCGCTCTAAAAATTCTGCAGATCGGACAGTGTCAGAACGTTGTTCGTGCTTTTTCCGTTTTGCAACCGATTCTGTATCGCCTCCTGATGCTTCCGATTCACGGCGAACCTTATGCACGAATGAACGGGCGCAATTAAGAAAATTAGAGATCTCTAAATCTGTATGGTTCGCACATATAGCGACGATGACAGCATGTCTCTTCATTTCTTGAGTGGTGTTATAGTCCGCCATTTCTTATCTGAAAAGGAGAAAAAATTTAAAAAAAAATTCGCGAACTTATAGTCACATTTATGCATGTCCTCAAATACCGTACGCACCCTGTAGTAAGTCTGGTTGACAGTCTGACACTCTGGAACCCATTTAGTCATCACGATACCGTTAATGTCGAAAAAAACGATCAACATTGCCTTGAATTTTGATTTGGACATCCTTGCTTTTTTGATTCTGGGCGATTCAGGCGTCTTTCAATGCTTGGATTGCCGCTTTGTTTTAACATCGTATTGAAAAATCCACGTTTCGTCGCAAGTAATAATGTTTTTTATCAGTCCGAAATCTTTTTTTAACCCTTCAAGGAAATCTGAGCTGACCTGTTGACGCAAGAGCTTTTGGTCAGGAGTCAGGTTTTTTGGCACCAATTTCGCACAGACATTTGTCATGTGTAATTCCTCGTGTAAAATTTGTCTAACCGTTTCTTTATCAGCGTTTACAGCCTCGGCAATCATCCGGATGCTCATTCGATGATCTACACGCACAATTTGGTTGATTTTGGTCACTGTTTTCGGAGTTGAAACAGTTACAGGGTGACCTGGGCGTTGCTCATCTTCAGTGCTTACTCGGCCCTCACCGAAGCGCTTACACCACTTAAAAACACGCGCACGAGATAGAGAATTGTCCCCATAGGCCTCTTGCAACAATTTACAGCACTCAGTCGGAGTTTTTTTTTAATTTAACGAGAAATTTGAGATTGATACGTTGCTCCTGTTTTTCGTCACACATGGTTTTCGGCACGAGAAAAAAACACGTTCGTTTCAAACCGCTACGGCACAAATACAATAATAGTGACGAGAACGTGTTTTGGTACGTGCATAGACAAGATATCTAGATACCTAACGCACTACTCGTCTTTTTCCCCACCCCTCTACGGCGCCCTCTAGGCGCGCAGTCTTGTTATTTAATAGCCAGACCTCGTATACAGGTAAAGATGGCGTTACAAAATGGCAAAAAGATCCATACAGAAGCAATATTCGGAGCAGAGCTGAAAATATTATTACTCATTTACCCTGTATGAAAACGGTTGCTAGAGACAAGATGTCACCTCTTCAGTGTTTTGAGTTGTTTATTACTGATGAAATAATTGACGAGATTGTGAATTGTACGAATGAAAAAATACGCATGCAAACCATTAGTGATCATCAGAAAGTTGAAACCACAAAGGAGGAGATAAAAGCACTTTTTGGGTTACTCTTTCTATCAGGTTTAGCATGTTCTGGTCGTCAAAGTACAATAGATTTATGGTTCACTGATGGCACTGGGATAAACATTTTTCAAGACACAATGAGTCGAAATAGATTTGCGTTCTTATTTAACAACCTAAGATTTGATAGTACAGCCACAAGAAGCGAGAGAATTCAGACTGATCGATTAGCTCCAATAAGAAATATTTTTGTAATTTTCATAAAAAGATGACAAGATGCTTATATTCCGCATGAAAATCTCACAATAGATAAAGAACTGGCTGCTTTTAGGGGAAGATGTTCTTCCCGTCAGTATATACCTTCAAAACCAGCTAAATATGGTATAAAAAGTTATTCTTTGGTGGACAGCAAGACATTTTATACTTTAAACATGAAAATATATTACGGAAAGCAGCCTGAAAATAGTTCTTTTGCTGTAAGTAACAAGCCTTATAATCTGGTGGATCGATTGGTACAATGCGTATCACAATCATCTCGGAATGTTACCATGGATAATTTCTTTACCAGTTATGAAACTACAGAAAATTTACTAAAAAATCATAAACTTACGGTAGTTGGAACTTTACGCGCTAATAAGACTTGTATTCCGCCAGTTTTCAAAAATAGTCGTGCAGCAAATTTATCAATGTTCGGATTTCAAAAAGATATTACTATAGTATCTTACGTTCCAAAGCCACGTAAAATGTTATATCTGATGTCTTCATTACATCATGACAAAGAACTTGATTCTGCAACTGGGAATAAACAAAAACCTGCTGTGATAACATTTTATAATCACACCAAAAGCGGTGTTGATGTGGTTGACAAGTTAAGCAAAACTGATATATCACGGAATTCTAAACGTTGGCCACTGACGATATTTTTAGCTTTACTCAATCATGCTGGAATAAATGGTATAATTATACATATGCTCAACAACGGAATAAAGAAAAATAAAACAAATTTGAGAGGAGAGTTCATTCGTGAATTAGGCATTTCTTTAGTAAAAGAGCACTTGAATACAAAAAGACAAAATCAATAACTTCCAAAAGACGTGCGCACCAGAATATCTAGATATTTTGGGAATCTACCTGAAAATTTATCAGAGCCTCCTGCAAAAAGGCCCAATACGATGCAGAGGTGTTCAAAATGTCCTAGAAAGAAGGACAGAAAAACCAAATACTAGTGTAAAGAATGTTACACGCCAATATGTATGGAGCATGCTGATTTTTTTTGTCAAGACTGCGGTAATTTTGATACCAATGATCTCAATTAAGATTAATGTTTACTAAATTTATTTCTAGTTTAGTTCTTAGTATATTCATTGTTCATTCCTAAATTTAAAAAATTTTGATAATTTACATGTGCCATTTTAAATTAGTATAGAAGAAAAATAAGTTGTACAAGTATTCTTAAAATTAAAAAAAGTTATGTTTTTGTTCTTTTACTGATAAAACTGACAAAAATAATAAATTACTTTGTTTTCTTATTTAAGCCTATTGATTACAATGTACAAATATTATTTCATAAACAAAACACTCAAATAATTGAAACATACTGGTTTTATGACATCTTACATTTTTGGGTATGTCACACCCCACCTAGTATAGAACAGGCTTCTTAGTCACCTGGTACACGAAAGGTTAATAGTGGTCATTATACAAATGTTTTGCGTGAAAAAAATTAATGGGTAAAAGTAAGTGATTTGGATGCTCGAAACAAACAATGGCCCAAGGCTGCAAAAGACGCTTACATATTCTTTTTAGAAGAAATTTAATACACAATTCTCTTTATTTAATCAATTATTTTTATATTTAGAAAAAATATATATTTATAAACTAATATATAAAATTTATAATGCAATATAATAATTCATTAAAATAAATGTGTGATCCGCACGTGTCACAAATATGCAATATTATCATCACAGTTTTTTATACAGGGTCCGGCAATAAGACCTCCCTTATTTTATTAGGTTGTCACAGAAAAACTAAATAAGATAAAGAAAAAATACTTTTCTTTATGAAAAATATATACTTCGCCATTTTGAATTATTTGGTTTTAAAAATTATATACGCTAAGTGGAAGTGGGCCTTAGCGAAGAAATAAACAAAGCGCTAGGGGAAATGTTTTGAAGAATTTCCTCACACGCAGCTTTACGAGTTTCAAAATCTTTTTCACCTAATTCTTGGGTAACCATCATTTTAAAGGGGTGCACATGAAGTTCTCTATGAAGAATTCTTTTTACACTTCTATCAGATAATCCCAGGGTAGCTGAATGCTTAAGTGCTGAACGCCTTGGTGATTGTTGGAAAGACGCTCTCCCACATTTACTGTTGCAGTCCGAGGTCGGCCAGTAGGTTTTCTTTTCAGTGCTGAACCTGTGTTTCTAAAGTTTGACACCCACAGTTGAACTTGGTAGACACGATCATGTCAGCCAAGTTTGAATCGTATCCAAAATGCTCGCTGAGTACTAATCACAGAACCACCGTTACTAATAAATTGCTTTACAACAAACGCACGATGCTCACTAAGCCAAGCCATAGCGCACACTGAAAATGGCACGTACATCGCTTTCAAACAGTACCCTCTCTACCTCAGTTCTCCCACTACAGTTCGCACGTCGGCTACTTCATAACGGGAGATCTTATTGCCGGACCCTGTATAAAAACATAGATGTATGATATTAACATAAAAATATTGATGTATGCATGATGATATTTTATACGGATATGTTAGAGATACAACTAAATAATTAAACATTTCTGAATTGTGATATATAATTTCAACTAAAATATTTTTAACTTTCTAAAAATTTTATCATAATCTCTACGAAAGTTGTGGAATCTATTAAAAAACACCTTTAAAAGGTATAGTAATTGGCAAGTATAAGTTTTCTCCTTCTATCTTTCTTTTCATTTTTCTTTTTATCAAAAATTTGTGTATTTATTTATAATACAATATAATATTTCACAACTTGATATTGATATCTTAATATACAGTTCTAATGAACACTTTAATATTATTTTACTAATTTAATTTAAACTCTTTAAAGTAGTTTATTTATAGTTTTAAAATTTAATCATTTCAACATTTTGAAAAAATAGTCTAGTATCAACTTGTATAATACCTTGCTGTCTATGTATACGTATTTTGATATTACAAAATTAAAATTAATTGAATCATTGAAATATTAGAGAAGTTACAAAGTAATAATTTATTAAAATGCCGCTCTTAATTTAAAAAAAAAAACGGTTATTTTAATCTACAGAATGAATAAACGTAGTAAATTAATTTACTTATAAATGATTGATACAAAAAAAGTTTATCATTAAAAAACCGATTTCTTCTTTATACTTCTTTGTCAACGAATGTTGGCTTATGAAACAGATGAGAGTAATTAAAAAGTTATCAAGTATATTGTTATTATTTTACAGTTTACGAAAGTAATGAAATCAATTTAAAATATGACAAGTACATTGTTATCATTTTATAGTTTACGGAAGTAGTAAAATCAAGTTACAAAATGTTAACTATGTCGTTGTCTAATGTTCTTTAATATTAATTATTTAAGGATTCATGCATTTTTATCGTAAAATAAATCAGTAACGTAAGAAGGAATTAGTATATAAAATTTAAAAAAGGTGCTATTATTGGCAATTATAAGTCTTTTTCTTCTATGTTTCTTTCTATCAAACATTTGATTCCATATCCGATTTAATATTAATCAAAAATATTATTTATAGATTTTTCGAACATATTATTTGTAGTTAAAAAAATTATCTAATTTTAATTTTACAATTTGAAGTAACGAAAGTATTAAAATCTTATAACAATTATCAAGTATTAGAATAACCGGGAATTGTATAATTAATCATTAGTTAAATACATTTTGTAGTTAATATAGAACGCTAGAAATTGCCCGATTCAGTAGTTCAATTTTAAATTGACGAATGTATTGAAATATCATAAAAATTAGAAAGTATTATAGTGACTAGTAATTGTAATTAATATTTTAAACGATATAATCAAATTATTGCGATGTCATTTTGTTTGATAATAAATAATGATATATTATAATTGGCGGAGCCGTCGTTAGATAGTCTAAGGTGAAAGCTTTTAACGTATAACACATCGTTCAATAAGTCCCGAGACTAACCCAGAGATGGTGCTAGTAGTACCGAACTGGCCACGTTCCCATAAAGTGCAAACCTTTACATAAAACGTGTAAAAATTTCACGTCGATCGGATCACAGACAGCAGTGTTATCGAGGTTAGAGTAAAGTCACTTTGTAATTTGTTTGAAAAATGGAAAAAAGCGAGTTTCGCGTGATAATAAAACATTGTTTTTTAATGGGTAAAGACACCGTAGAAGCCCAGCAATGGCTAGAAAAACATTACCCAGACTTCTCTCCATCCAAACCAACAATTTGTCGTTGGTATGCTGAGTTTAAACGTGGTCGTACGGATACAAACGATGCGGAACGTTCGGGTAGGCCATTGGAAGCCGTTACACAGGAGAATGTGTGTGAAGTGTTAAAAATTGTAATGAAAAATCGCAAAGTGAAGGTCCGTGAGATTGCAGAAATGACACAGATATCATCTGAAAGCGTATTTACAATCCTTCATCAAAAATTGAGCATGAAAAAGGTTTTTTCCAAGTGGGTGCCGCGATTGCTTTCAGTGGAACAAAAACAGCAACGAGTCGACGATTCAGAGAGCTGTTTATCGCTATTTACTCGCAATAAAAAGGATTTCCTGCGTCGATACGTGACCATGGATGAAACATGGATACATCATTTCACTCCGGAGTCGAATCGGCAATCATCTGAGTGGCGCATGGCTGGCGAAAGCCGCCCAAAGCGTCCAAAAACGCAGCTGTCTGCTGGCAAAGTCATGGCGTCTGTTTTTTGGGATACACATGGCGTGATTTTCATTGACTACCTGGAAAAAGGTAAATCAATCAACAGTGATTATTATATTGACTTTTTGGTACGTTTGTAGGAGGAGATCGCAGCAAAACGACCGCACATGAAGAAGAAAAAAATCCTTTTTCACCAAGACAATGCACCATGCCACAAGTCCATGAAAACAATGGCAAAATTAAACGAATTGGGCTTTGATTTGCTTCTTCACCCCCCGTATTCGCCAGATTTAGCCCCCAGCGACTACTGGCTCTTTGCTGATCTCAAAAAATGCTCCAGGGAAAAAAATTTGGCTCAAATTAGGAGGTCATTGCCAAAACTGAAGCCTATTTTATAGCAAAGGATTAATCCTTCTATAAACATGGTATAGAAATGTTGGAAAGGCGTTGGAAAGATTGTATCACTCTAAAAGGAGATGATATTGATGAATAAAAATGATTTTTAAAAAAAAATGTTGTTTTCGTTGTTAGTCTCGGGACTTATTGAACGATGTGTTATTTTGCCTCATGTATCATTTAATAGTAAGAAAGCAACTTAATGAATTCATTTTAGTAATTCATAAACAAAAACGATTTCTCAATAATTTTCATTCTTAATACTATTATTAACATAATTATATTTTACTATTAAAATAAGATATAAACATTGATCCTCAAATTACTAATATTAAATAACATTAGACAATGACATATTTAACATTTCGCAACTTGATTTTACTACTTCCGTAAACTATAAAATGATAACAATATACTTGATGTTTTTTCAATTGATTTTATCATTTTTATAAACTATAAAATGACAACGATATGCTTGACATTTTGTAACTTGATTTTACTACTTTCGTAAACTATAAAATGGTAATAATATACTTGTCATTTTTCAAGTTGATTTCATCACTTTCTAAGCCAATGTCACGTCGAAAAACAATGCTTACTTTGCGCTGTTTTTCTAGTTCAAGTTTTCTTCATATGATGAGGATGATGACGTGGTAAAATAAAAAACACGACGATTTGGAGCCAACAGGAAATGTTTCTTTATTGGCTCAGGGAAAAGCACTAAGGCGTAAAAACCTCATGAAGATGAAGATTACAACCACATTTGATTGTATGCGTGTATTATGTATGTGTGTTGAATAAACGATAACGAGCGAATCTAGATGTATCAAGGTTGAGACAATCGAATTGAATCAACGTGGATTGTTGTGTGGCGGTATCGTCATACCGCATCGACGCTCACCTTTGGATTACGAATTGACCAACACGAATTGTTGCGTAGCGGTATCGTTAAACCGCAGCGACGCTCACCGTAACGTATTACGAATTGACCGGAGCTCTGGGTGTGTGTGAGTAAGTGTAGACAAAGAATAGTAGCGTATTGCGTACAATGCGTTTTTATCTGCGAGACGTTCCTTTGACCGTAAACTGCAGGAGACTGACGAGTCCGCGCGAATTCGTCTATTAGAAAAATAGCCCCACCGATCGCGTCTCACGTCCCTCCTTGCCCCGCAGCAATCGGTTTTTGTTTTTAACGAAAATTTCCGCGGTAAACACGTTAGCCTCGAGGCAGCGCGAACGAATAAAATCGCGTCGTATCCCTCCGCCCCCCCTCCTTTTACGCGCAAACGAAAACACGGCGCGTCTTCGCGTTTGGAAAATACGCGCGCGTCGCGAATAATATTTCGGGCTACCAAACGACCAACATTTGCTGACAAGGAAGTATAAAGAAAAAGTCAGTTTCTTAATATTGAATTTAATTCGTATCAATCATTTATAAATTAATTAATTTACTACAGTCTGTCAAGTTAGAGCGTGGTCGACTTCACCGGCAGGTAATAAAAGATTTCGCTCTAATTCCTTCGCAAGCCAATGAAGGGAAGCTTTGCCCTTAAGGCATTATCAACAAAGATCCAGTTGTCGTTGATATTTTAAAAGAGAATCACGTTAAACGCTATGAGTGCTAAGTACGCGTCGCGCTACGAGGCTGTATTCCTTTGCATCCACCCGAAAGGTCCCAAAATGTCGCAATCAGCGGCTGCTAAATACATGAGAAAGTCGAAGGCATATGTACAGAAGTGGATACAGCGATATAAAGTGGCTAAAAATGTCGATGATTTACCAGAACGTGGCTCGATAGGAAAAGTGAACAAAAAAGATGAAAAAAGAATAGTGAATCTGTTTTCGCGGAATCCTGCTTTAACACTGCGGCAAGGACAAGCAAAATTAATGGCGAAAGGTTTAGATATATCCAACAAAACTATCCGAACCCATATTCGTACTCATCATCTGAAATGGCGCAACACAATGAAGAAGCCTCTGTTGACTGAAAAACATGTGACAAAGCGACTCGCTTGGGCGCATGAGAATATTGATAGAGATTTTGAAAATGTCATTTTTACTGATAAATGTTCTATATGGGTACGTTCTGTCCTCACGCGAGCCTGGTCAACTTCCACCAATAGGCTTGTTCAGCGGACCGTAAAACATGAAATAAAGGTGCATCTTTGGGGCTGCTTCTCAAAGCAGGGATTCGGCACTTTGCACCTCTTTACTGACAACCTAAATGCCAAGAAAATGATAAAAATCTACAAAAAGGCTTTACTGCCATCTGCCAAACGATGGTTCATCACAAAAAATTAAGATTGGATTCTGCAGGAGGACAACGATCCTAAACACCGCAGCAAGCTCTGTACTCAGTGGAAGACTCAATCTGGCATCTTTACATTGGATTGGCCGTCGCAGTCGCCCGATGCAAACCCTATTGAAAATGTGTGGGCATATATTAAACGGAAGCTTCGTGGAAGACGCACATACACTTTGAAGCAGTTGTCTTACGAAATTCGTCGGATCTGGAGATCCTTGCCACTAGAATACGCCGTCAAATTAGTAGAAAGCATGCCTCGGAGATGCCAGGCAATTATCGACGCCGGTGGTGACTGGACACATTATTGACCAAATTGCATCATTGTTTGTAATGTGTACAATGTATATATAAATATGAAAGTTTCATCAAATAAATTTTTTTATATATTAACACGACCACGCTCTTACTTGACAGACTGCAAGTTATACAGTGCTTTATTTTTCAAAACAAAAATTATCAAATGTTAAAAAATTGTTATTGACAAACTTTAATAATTTATTACATGTATATATTTAAAATCATACAAATATACAAAAAGATATAAAATCATGTTAATTTTTTATTTTTTCTTTAATATTTATTTAGGAAAAAATTAGCATATGCTATGTCATTTTTGTATATTGTAAATGTACTTGTATACATAGAAAATATAGCTGAAAGTTTAGAATCTTATTATTCGTAAGTCGTACCTAATCATGTTTCAGTTATAACATAAAAAAACTATTTCAGTATCTAAAAATATATCTTGATTATATAAATTACCACGAGCATTACCATCTACTTGTTTAATTTTCAACATAGACAAACTATTACAGTATCTAAAAATATATTTTGATCACATAAATTGCTGCAAGCATCACCATATACTCTACAAGTGTCCGGCAAGTATTGTTTTAATTACATTTCACAAGTAACATTTTATGAATTATATAAGTTGTAAAAGAATATAGCATAAAAGATAAAGAAAAATATAGTTAAAAGAATTATTTAATTTCAGTGGTTTCATTCGAAGCAACTTCATACTATCGTACGAAAACAATATGAAATTATATATAAATAATTGAATTGAATTAAAATAAAAACTGAATAAGTGTAAGAGTAAAAAGAATCTCTTTACATGATTGATATTTTGTATACTTTGATATTTCAATTTAAAGTTACATTTCAAAAGAAAATTGTAAAAAATATAAAATAATATTTTTTACTATTAACTAAAATTATAAAATATATGTGTTCGACACAAATATTGAAATACTTAACAACATTAAATAGATTTCACAACTTTCGTGCGTAGAAATTTGTGTAATGACTTATTAATCCGATAAGTAAAAGATGACTAGGTAGCGGTCAAAAAACACATTAATAAAAAGAAAGATGATATTTGGCGATATTATTATATTTTATTGCTTTCTTTAGTCTAAAATATTTTAAAATTAAAGAAAATTTGAACGTATGTGTATGAAAATTAATTATTAATTATATTTTTTATATTTTTTAATAACAACAAAAACGATAATTTTTTTGTATTTAAAAGATTGTTGTATTTACATGTAGATATTCATTAGCATATTATATATAACAACATTGATGATCAGCTACAGTCTGTCAAGTAAGAGCGTGGTCGATTTCACTGACAGGTAATGAAAGATTTTGCTCTAATTCTTTCGCGATCCGATAGAGGGAAGCTTTGTCCTTGATGCATTGTCAACAAAGATTTAGTTGTCGTTGATCTTTTAAAAGAGAATTACGTTAAACGCCATGAGTGCTAAGTACGCGTCGCGCTACGGGGCTGTGTTCCTTTGCATCCACCCGAAAGGTTTCAAAATGTCGCAACCAGCGGCTGCTAAATATATGAGAAAGACGAAGGCTGTACAGAAGTGGATACAGCGATATAAAGTGGCTAAAAATGTCGATGATTTACCAGAACGTGGCTCGATAGGAAAAGTGAACAAAAAAGATGAAAATTCGAATAGTGAATCTGTTTTCGCGGAATCCTGCTTTAACACTGCGGCAAGGACAAGCAAAATTAATGACAAAAGGTTTAGATATATCCTACGGAACTATCCGAACCCATCTTCGTACTCATCATCTGAAATGGCGCAACACAATGAAGAAGCCTCTGTTGACTGAAAAACATGTGACAAAGCGACTAGCTTGGGCGCATGAGAATATTGATAAAGATTTTGAAAATGTCATTTTTACTGATGAATGTTCCATATGCGCACGTTCTGTCCTCACGCGAGCCTGGTCAACTTCCACCAATAGGCTTGTTCAGCGGACCGCAAAACATAGAATAAAGGTGCATCTTTGGGGCTGCTTCTCAAAGCAGGGATTCGGCACTTTGCACCTCTTTACTGACAACCTAAATGCCGAGAAAATGATAAAAATCTACAAAAAGGCTTTACTGCCATCTGCCAAACGATGGTTCATCACAAAAAATTAAGATTGGATTCTGCAGGAGGACAACGATCCTAAACACCGCAGCAAGCTCTGTACTCAGTGGAAGACTAAATCTGGCATCGTTACATTGGATTGGCCGTCGCAGTCGCCCGATGCAAACCCTATTGGAAATGTGTGAGCATATACTAAACGGAAGCTTCGTGGAAGACGCACATACACTTTGAAGCAGTTGTCTTACGAAATTCGTCGGATCTGAAGATCCTTGCCACTAGAATACGCCGTCAAATTAGTAGAAAGCATGCCTCGGAGTTGCCAGGCAATTATCGACGCCGGTGGTGACTGGACACATTATTGACCGAATTGCATCATTGTTTGTAATGTGTACAATGTATATATAAATATGAAAGTTTCATCAAATAAATTTTTTTATAAATTAACACGACCACGCTCTTACTTGACAGACTGTATCTATAAAACAAAATGTGTTGATAAAAAAGAAAATACTTAGCAATATTATTTGATTTCACAACTTTCGAGAGTCAAAAATGCTGATTTTAAATATTTTTTTTGATAAGTTACTTGTAGGTGCCATACTAATATTCGATAAATTGATAATACATGAAGAGAGCACAGAAAAATATGTTTAAACGACAACCAATACTTACCATAATTTTTTTTTTATTAAAAAGGTTGTATTTAGATTTTATAAATTGGGTAGAATATATATCAAATTATAAAATATTATATTAGATTTATTATGAAAGTAATCTGTGAAGAATGATTGCACCATATGATGCATTAGTTGTATACATAAAAGAAAATAAAATTTTAAAAAGTTGTAAAATTTTGTAGAATGTTATAAAATTAACGTTTGTTCTAAGAAAAGATTGTAAATATTTCGAGAAAGTTTTGGTCATTGTTTTTTTTATAATTTCATCATTTTTATATTTTACAAAATGTTTGTGTAAGAACTTTATAAAAATATGTTAAATTTTAAGAAATACAATTTTGATATAAATTTTACTAAAAAAATAAGTTGAATTTAAAGTAATTGATAATAATCATGTACAAATTATTTTGTAATTTCATGTACAAAATAACATTATATTAATTTATAATAAAAATATTGATAAAATTGAATTTATATTTGTGTTGTTAATTGAAAGATTTAATTTATATTCGTGTTGTTGATAACAAAATTTAATTTATATTTGTGTTAATACAAATTTATAAATATAAAAGAAATACAATTTTTATAAATTAAATACATGCAAATACTCGCAATATATTTTATAATACAAATTTATTTTCAAATTGTATTATATAATAAAATCAATTAATTATTTAATATAATATATGAATTATTTAATTAAAAAAAATAAACTGTTTTGATCATATTGTTTTACAAATTTGAGTAAAAATAAAAATTTAATTTGAAAAATAATTTTAATTTATTGGTATTTAAAAATAAAATAATGATATTCTAATAAAATCAACATTAATTTAGTTTTAGCAAGAACATAGAGAATTGGAAATGGATAGGCACAAAATTGTAAATTTAGTGGCAAATAAGAAACAAGTGATTAAATATTTAATAAAATATATTTTTATAGCCAATTGTTTACATTAATTATTTATCATCACAACGAATCTTCAAATAACATTAATAAGTTAGGATTTATAGGAGTCAAATCAATTCATGCTTCACTTTCCATGAAATTTATTAAAATATCTAATTTGTACATCTGACTATTTTCTTTTTTATTTTTATTTTTTTTCGAGTACAAAAGTTCGTTTAACTATATCCAATGTGAATTCTAAAAAATATATTTGTAAATAATGAAAAGAAATTAATTATTGAATTGTATTTGATAAATTCTGAAACACGTCCAATCCAGAAAAGGCTGAAAAAAGTACAATAATAAATGTTCGTATACCATGCCATAGATAGAGATCATACAGTGCAAAAGTAAATGAAACAATATTTTGAAACTTTAAACTATTATGTATGATCATGAGCAAAAAATAGGTAGTAGAGAATAAAAAAAAAATATTTGCGAAGCAAATACAAAGGAACCTAGTAAGGTGTAATAAGACTTGCAATTGATTGTGTTATTAATATATTATTGATTAAAAACCCAAAAAAAAATTTTATTATAACTTTTTAGACGAATAATAAAAATAATACAATAAAATAATAAAAATTTATTAATATTGTAGGTATAAACTATTAATAAAATTAGAAAAATATATAAAATTACTTGAATATCTTTTTAGACAAAGAATAAAAATAATACAATAAAATAATATAAATTTATTAATATTGTAGATATAAACTTTTAATAAAATTAGAAAAATATATAAAATTACTTGAATTTTTTTCTAAGTGAATATTCAATAAATAAGCAGACTAATGAGTGAATTTTATAACTTTAATAAACTAAATTTTATTATTATAAATAAAAAGAAATTTATAGTTATCTTCATTACTTAAAAAAAGTGCACTTACCCGATAACCATTGCTGTACATCCAAATAAATCTAAATTAAGTTAACCACAGCGTCTTTTTCTCTCTGTTGTAACACCAAATTCGGCTTCTCTCTTTTGTAATATTTCACTTATTTCATCTAATAATTCAGTAGGGAAAGCACCATCAGCAACTCGAGTTGTGTAGGCTTTTACTACTGCAAAAATTTCTCCAACAACTGTAGGTGGACATCCAATACCAGTACAAACTCCATCAATACAATCAAATACTTTACAATCAAATAAATTATAATATTATCAGCTCTAGCACTGACAACAGAACGACCAATTTCTAAAGATTGTTCTAAAGAAATGTTCTTTCATGAAACCCAAGCGGAAATAATCACGTGTATATAAATGTTATTCACAAAAAGTAATTCTTCATAATGATTATTAGCTTTTATTAGGTAATATGAAAATCTTATAATGTGTGGATTTTGGACTTCAATAATAGTCAATAATGTTTATTAATGTTTCGAAGTTTTTATCGAGATTTTATAAATTTAATAAATGTTTATAAGATTTTATTTGATTTTTATGGATTTTTATTTTTAGGAAATGTCCTTACAAACAAAGATGCAATAAATGTTAGAATATAAAAATAGTTATTAGCTTTTAGAACGGTTACATATTTCTTTTTGGTCTAAAAACCAAAAAGCTAATCATTATAATGATTGTAAGTAGTTGATGAAACCTTTTAAAATACTTTTTTAAAACCTTCATAGAAACTTTAATTTAGTATTTTATATATTTTAGAATCTTATTTTTTATTATGATTATACATATTTTTAACATACGCATTATATTTATTTGTTTATTCGCATTGTCGCACATGTTACTTTACACATTATTTTACGGAAAAAAACGCAGAATAATGTTTGACCTACGGTGAGATCGAACCCGGATCCTTCGCATTATAAAGCAGGCGCCCTAACCATTACGCTATGCAGCGCTTGTAGAACTAAGATTTAAATTTGAATCATAAGTTGCATGACAATCCATATACACTTGTATTAATTTTACATTTAAAATTTCTTCTATAGTGTACAGTATTTTTTAAAATTAAGAAATAATTAAAAATTCAATATATTTAAATTGTAATTATATCTTAATTTAAAAAAATACGTTACACTATAGAAGAAATAGTAAACATAATTAATAACCCCTTGATTGTTTTCGTTTTAAGCACAATTATTTCATGTTTATTTATTATTTACTTGAATAATGCCACCAATAAACACTTTTTAGTAGAAGTATAACATTTTTAATTTTTAAATAGTATCAATACGTATTTAATTTTTTTTAATACTATCAACACATAATATATATATATATATAGGTTCGTTAAAATCTTCAAAAAATATAACCTCTAAAATGGTATATATAAATCAAATCAATACACAAATAACCTCTAAAATAGTATATATATATATATATATATATATATATATATATATATATACACACAAATAGCTTCATTTAAATTTATTTTAAAATATAGTATGGATGTACAATCTCACGGGCCTCCACTTTGCGATTTTTCATTACAATTTTCAACACTTCACTCACATTTTCCTGTGTAACGGCTTCCAATGGCCTACCGAACGTTCCGCATCGTTTGTGTCCGTACGACCACGTTTAAACTCAGCATACCAACGACAAATCGTTGGTTTGGATGGAGAGGAGTCCGGGTAATGTTTTTCAAGCCATTGTTGGGCTTCTACGATGTTTTTACCCATTAAAAAACAATGTTTTATCAACACGTGAAACTCGCTTTTTTCCATTTTTCAAACAAATTACAAAGTGACTTACTCTAACTTCGATAACTCTGCTGTCTGTGATCCGATCGACGTGAAATTGTTACACGTTTCATGTAAAGGTTTGCACTCTACGGAAACGTGGCCAGTTTGGTACTACTAGCACCATCTCTGGGTCAGTCTCGGGACTTACTAAACGATGCGTTACAGTTAGCGAACGAACCACTCGGCGGTGGTTCGAAAAATTTCGATCCGGAGATATGGACCATGGAAATGAGCCACGTGGACACCCAGGACCATCGATCGATAACGATGAGCATCGTGCATTAGTGGAGTCTGACCACCGCTAAACCGTAAGGGATCTTACCGAGAAATTAGGCGTTCAGAATTCGACAGTTTGCCGCCACTTGCAACAACTTGGTAAAGTGAAAAAGCTTGACAAATGGGTTTCGCATGATCTTACCGAGCGAAACATAACGCGTCGAATGGAGATTTTAAGTTCTCTTCTCTCCCGCAACAAAAAGGAACCGTTCTTGCACCGAATTGTGACCTGCGACTATAAGTGGATTTTATACAATAATCGTCGCCGATCGGCCCAATGGCAAGATGCCGATAAAGCGCCAAGACACATGCCAAAACCAAGCCTTCATCCAAAGAAAGTAATGGTAACTGTTTCGTGGTCTGTAGCTGGAGTTATCCACTATTCGTTCGTGCAACCTGGCGAAACCATCAATGCTGAGAAATACTGTGCTCAACTGGATGGAATGCATCAGAAATTGATAGTCCAACGACCTAGGCTTGTCAACAGGGATGGAGTGATACTGCTTCATGATAACGCACGACCTCATGTTTCGAGAATAATGGTCTAAAAATTAAACGAGTTGTGCTATGAGACTCTTCCTTACCCTCCACATTCACCAGACCTCTCACCAACAGATTACCATTTCTTTAAACATTTGGATCACTTTTTAACAGGAGAAAGATTTAATAATGAAGCTGCTGTCAAAAATGCCTTCGAGGTGTTTCTTCAAACCAGAAACTCGGACTTCTACAAAACTGGAATAAATCACTTGTATCTCGTTGGGAAAAGTGTGTTGCATCTATTGGTACCTATTTTGATTAATTAAATTGTCTTTATAAAAAGTTACAGCTGTTTAAAAATTTATTACTAAATTGGCCATTTCATCTGCAGCAACCTAATATTTCTTGTGAAAGCATTTTCTTGCGATTTTCTTTATAATTATCTAAAAATTTATTACTTTTAAAACATTAAATAACCCCTAAGGTTTCTGTTTCCTCACATTCATCTTTGGGTGTGAATTTATATATAAAAATATTAAAAACTAAACCCTTAATAAGAATGATATTTTTTTTACTTGCATTCAAGAAAAATTATATTTAGATTTAAATTTATATTAGAACCAATTATTTTAAAATTTGCTAGTTAAAATGTTTTTTTTTTTATTTATTGCGATAAAAACTATTTTAGATTATATTTTAAAATTAATTATTAAGATTATATTAAAGTTAAACTTGTCGTAAAAATTAAAAATAATATATAGTTGCTAACAAAAATAGAAAAAACTTAAGTAATAATAATGCAAACAAATAAAAACAAAAAAATACGAGTGTATGTATAATAAAATAATAATACAATGAAAATAAATTAATTAATTGTAATTATAGTATGAATTAAGCTACGAAATTGATTCTTTTTCGTAGCCCAGTTCAAATTTTACGTAGATTAATATTAAAATAAAATATTAGATAATAAAACAATATTAACATTAGATTTTAAGTTTATCAAATATTTTGTAAAAATAGACAGCTCCTCTCAAACTTTCTCTCCAACATTAAGACGACACATGCTCGCAGAGGCTTTCTTTTCAGAAAAACTTACCCTCTCCAGAAATTTTCCAAAAAGAGGATTCGTTCGGCGCAACTTCGGGAAAGCGCTTAAATACCGCGTAAAAATTTTTGTCAATTAGCAGATCTCAGGCAGCACTCGAGGAAAACACAACAAGTAAAATACAACGAGTACTTCCTCAGTTTATCTAGACGGACAATTTTACGAAGAAAATTTAGAAGCACGATGAGTCGACTAGCAGCAACAGCAGCCATACTCATCTTCACTATATTTTCTTCATATATATATATCGAAAAAAAAGACTGTTCTCTTAAGAACAACCAATAAACTATTCATTCCTCAAATTGCAAGAAAGAAGAAGACGACAATCACACCAGCGACCACCAGAGTACGAGAGAGAGAAAGAGAAAGAGAGAGGACTCTACCACCACAATCAGAACAACGAATAAAGAGTAAGTTCCAATGTTCAAAATTGCTATCTATTTTCTTTCTATTATTCTTTGAGATCCTCCCACAGAATTATTGGCCAAAAAGCGGCCGACTATTCTGTTTACCATTTATCACAATTAGTAGGTCCTTATCCAAAGTAGGGCACGAGCCTGATTCCGATTTAGGAATCGAGGCTCCTACATCTGCTCCATCCCGAATCTCGCACCTCTCCTAAACACACTTACAATTATTCTCTACCAACCCGAGCCCATAAGCTTCACTGCTTAGGCTCAAAACGGCAAAAATTGCAGTCTAACTGAAAATTCCGTTATAAAGTAGCGCAACCGGCGTTACACTCGTTATATTGTTCATGATAGCGGTTTGCAGAAATGGATATTACAAGCTCAAAAGAATATTGGATACAAGAATTTTAGATTTCAAGCTTTAAATCATTAAGTATATAATTTTAACAAGGCTCATAGGATTGTTAGTAGATAAATTAATAAGTTTGTTACAAAAAAAACTCTCGAAAAAACTGATTATTCACAAAAAAAAAGTTGACAAATTTCTCTTCGAAATTAAACTTATTTAAAATAAGGGTATAGAAAATTTGTATAATTCAGATCAAAATAAAACAAATTTTAATTGGAAATAAATTCTGTAAGAACATTGGCGGTTGAAAGAGAAAGCCAAATACAATGCCTGGTGCAATCCATAACTTCTACGAGCCGTAGTAATACGATTCAACCTACAATCTCAGGCGATGGAAGACTTTTATCGCCTCTTTTTTTTGTTCTTAAAGAAAAAGTGGTAAATTTGGACCAGTCAAGCGACAAAAATGTTTAGACCTGGTTATATCTATATTATGGCTTCAAAATCTAGAAAATTAACTACAGATATTATTAAATTATGTAACGTCGGGGTGACGTTTCAATCGGGTTCAAAATAACGCGGACTGCTCTTTGCCTTTTTCCAGCCTAAGTACTAAAACTTATGGGCTCGAGACGGCGGAGGAATTAAGTTTGCGAGATTTTTAGGAAATGAAATGAGATGCGGGATTAAACAAACGTATAGGCCGACGTTGGCTCACATGTTGCTCTGGAGAGGTCCTACTCAGGCTTCTTAGGACAGAGATATTCAGCCGATTCTGGCTAATACTATCTCTTTGTCCGCTGCCGTGCTTGACGTCTTCTTCCTTGATGCTTTGTATTATGATATATGCATGTGTTCGGTTGCTGGAACTGCTGCTCGACGACTGGCGAAGTGCTGTGGCTCTGGGTGCTCTGCTGGCTAAAGTGGTTCCTTTTTAAGTTTTTCTGCACTGCAAAGTTCTGCGTCTCGACTTTTTTAGAAATAAATTGAAATCACAGCAAGAGTGCCCTCCGCAGGTTCATCTTCTCTTTTTATACATTCATACGGAGACGACTTAGAATCAATCCGATTGCTCGGATTCAGCGCGCGGTGGACGCTACTGCTCTATCTTAAAGGAGTTCCGTTTGAGTGGGAGAGTGAGAATTGAAGAAAGAGAGATGATTCTTTTTTACATAATTTTTACACATGTTTATTTTCTATTGTTTATCGCAAAAAAAAGTTAAATTAAATTACGCGGTTTCTTTTTATTTAAAATTTAGCGCCTATTAAAAGAAAAAACGAAGTTTTAAGTCGCATATTACATAATTAATTAACACAAGCATCGTCAAATAAAGAATAATTATTTAAATAAAAAGAAAATGATCGCCACCAAGAATACGTGCGATATCCTTGGGTTAGAGAAATAATTTATAATTATAAAACGGTTGAAAAAAAAGGAAATAATTGTAAAATAATAGTTTAAATAATTATCCTTTTAGAAATTACAATTTCCAATTTATTCGTTGGTAATCGCTATGAATTTTTTTGGTAAAGCCGAGAGTTATTTAATTTAACATTTATCAAATTTTTCGGGTCCCTAGGTTATTTTTATTTGGGTTAACTAGCTGTTGCGCATTTACAATGATTATTATAAGTAGAAATTAAGACATTGCAAAATGTAATTAATAGTATAGTAATGATCAACGCAACTCTTCTTATAAAATTTTGTTTATAAAAATAATGTAACGTATTGCAAAAAGAAATAGAATAAAAAAAATAATTAATAGAGAAATAGTTGTAATAAATTGAAATATTTAGTGCTATAATTTGTCCTCGCAAGGAAGGATAGGTGCTTGCATAGAAAATATTTATAGGTGATAATACATTAGCGTTAATCATTAATATATCATTAAGGACGTGAAATAGTAATTATAATTATCGTTGAAAAAAAGGTTACAAAGTAAAATTAATACGTCATATCGCAAATTTGATAAGAAATTATGATTAATACGAGTATAGTGTTAATATTATTAATAATCGTTGCCTCCGATTATATTGACGCTCGTTTCACCTCTGCGACTCATCAATGTGACGCCGGACCAAGTCTCATAGCGCACTGAGACGCTTAAGCTGATAGGCCCAAATATTCGGGTCCAATCTCAGCTTTGGGCTACCTCTCTCTACCTCTTTCCGCAACTACTTGGCTGGCCGAGGGTTTCTCCCATAATTTGCAAATGCTGGAGAAACCTTGAGACTCGATTACACCGCCATGTTCATCGCGTGTCGAACCTAGTGCACATGTTCGTTCCATCGCCGATGATCGGCTTCGACAAAGGCCGCGATGAGCGTCTTTAGCGTTCTGTTCGAATGCTCCACGGGATTTACCTGCAGATGGTAAGGCGGCGTCGTAACGTGCTTGACTCCGTATTCGCTCAGGACCTCGGTCAGGTGTTTATTTACAAACTCCGTCCCGTTATCTGTGAACAGAAAATCAGGAGTCTCCCATAGGAAAAGCATGAGCTCTTTAAACGCTCGGTCGACGGCTTTCTCATTGGCTCAACATAAGGATTTGAGCTCTACCCAGCGAGTAAATAGGTCTTGAAATACCAAGATGTATTTAAACTGGCTTTTACTGCAGGAGAACTCCATTACGTCTGCCACTACGACTGCCTACGGCCTTTCTACAATTCTCTTTCCCATCAAGCCTGGAGGGGCCGCCTAAGACACCTTATAGCGCTGACACACGTCGGAACGCGAGACGAAGTCTCGAACGTCGCGATATATACCAGGCCAATAGTACTCGCTCGCCACTCTGTCATGGGTCTTATCGACACCGAAATGACCCGTAGACGGATGGCAATGCGCCTCCTCCAACACTCTCACTCTATGTTCCGCCAGCACCACCAATCTCCACCTTTCTTCTCCGAGGGTCACCAGATCCAGCAGGTCATCGCGGGCGTAACGGTAAGGTAGGTCGTCCTCTAATTTCCACCTGGGAAATTTATTCGGATAACGCCGCACATCGTTCACCCTTTCGACATACCACGGGTCTGAGACCGACTCGAAAGCAGCTAACTCTTCTTTGTCCCCCAGAACTGACTTGAAGAGAGGATCAGAAACATGATGTAGAGCGCTTTTTTTGTGCACTATATCAAAATCCCATTGCTGCATCTCCAGGACTAATCGCGCGAGTCTGCTTGTAGGCTCTTTAAAGTTTTGCAACCATTTGAGGGCACTGTAATAAGTGATCGCAGTGAAGTGCGAACCCTTGATGCACGGCCGGAATTTCTTGATAGCCCACAGCAGTGCGAGGCACTTTTTCTCCGTAGTCGTGTAGTTCTTTTCGGCCGGATTCAACACTTGGCTGACATACACGATCGGATGCTCGCCTTCGTCGTCCTCTTGCGTGAGCACTGCTTCTATCGCATAGTCGCTCGCGTCACTCGGCACTGTAAATGGCCGCGAAAAATCTGGACAAACAAGCACCGGTGCCTCTTCCAGAGCTCTTTTCAAAACCTCAAACGCCTCTTGCTGCTTCTCCTCTTATACCCACGGCAGTTGTTTACGGAGCAGCTTAACCAGAGGTATTTTAAGCTACGACTCGTGTGCAATAAACCTCGAATACTAAGTAACCATGCCCAAGAACGAACGTAGCTGTTTGACGTTTTTAGGGGTGGGGAACCTGAGGATGGTGGAGCTCGATCAGGATCGAGCCGCAAACCTTCTCGATCCAGTCTAAAACCCAAGAATTGCACACTTAAGCAGCAAAACTCGCACTTCTTTCGATTCACCTCAAGGCCAGCTTCAGGCAGTCTTCGCAAGACTCTCTTAAGCCAAACCAGATGATCCTTGAACGTCTCCGTAACCACGATGATGTCATCGAGGTAAGTGAAGACGTTCCGCTCGAACTGTGGCCCGAAAAGCGCGTTGACTAGCTGAACAAGAACGATAGGGGCGTTTTTGAGGCAAAAAGCATCCGCAAAAACTCCTACAACCCCGAACCTACTACAGCAAAAGCCGTATACTTTCAACTCGCCTCGCTCCACAATATTGGGGAAAAGCCTTTTTTAGATCGACTTTTGAAATAAACTGCGCCTTTCGCAGCTTGTCAAGAATCGACTCCATATTCGGCATAGGATACGGATCACAGCGCGTGACTTTATTCAAATCTCTAAAGTCAACGGAAAATCGATATTTCCCCTCACCTTGTCGAACTATAACCGGCGCACTGCGCTATTCGCTGGCGCTTGGCTCTATTATCCTCTGCTCACACATACACTGGACTTCTTGCTGCGCTAATTCCAAAATCTTCGGAGCCATTCTCCGAGGCGCATGTCAAACGGGTCTGGCGTCTTGAACTTCGATATGGTGTTCAATCAACGTAGGAAAACTTAAAACTTGCGAGGGCCGCGGTATGAGCCTATCGACCAGCTCTGCAACCAGCCGCCTCTGTTCGTCTTCGACTTCACTTAGACCCGCACATTCGGCAAAAATCCGCGCGTTCACTACGCCACTGTCTTTCCCTGGCTAAAAATCTCTCCACACTCCACCTCTTACTCTCCACAACCTCTTATCAAACACTGTTTCGATATGCAGCTTCTGACAGAAGTCCATGCCAAGTATAACCTCGTGGTCAATTCCGTCGACTATACGAAGTTGCAACATCTCTCGCTCCCCATCAACTTCGATGAATACTTCAAGCAAGCCCCTCACTCGACTAGCTCGGCCGGTCAATCCTTTAACTACGACGTGCGACGGCTGCCACTTCTCTTTGTGCCTCTCCGTAACCTCAACGCTCACAAGTAAAAATCATGGCACCTGGGTCGAACAGCGCACGAATAACACGTCCGCTCAGAGAAACAGGTAGGAACAACCTATTCTCAGCGCATACGTCGACCGCATATTCATCTTCGTTTTCCTGGATAGGCATGGCCGATTCAAACTTGGCCTCTGCCCCCCCTCCCCCTTAAACTAAAGTAGTTGCTGGCGACTTCTCAGAGTTGACCACACCCCGTCTCGCACCTGCCACGGGATCTTGCGAAGATCTACCGGGCACGGAGTAAGATGGTGAAATGTCGGTGGGGTTGTCGGCCCCATGGGCAGACGCACCGTTTGAAACTCGTGGCTGGCTAAGTGAATGCCTGCCTCCAGGCTTAGCGCCTTTGAAGAAATCGTGCACTGCCAGGCGCAAATACTCGCCGCGCATGAGCTTCTCTCTCTCTTCACTTGTACTTTTCCTCGGCTTGCTTATATCAGCTGCTGTCCTTCTTGGTCCATTTAACGACGAACCGCAGGGTCTACCGGACGACTTGGGGTCCCTGCTCACTCGTTTTCCATACGCAGGACCATGGGCACGCATCACGGGCAGGTGAGAGCAGTAACTCCCGCTGTCCCGCATATCTGGCAGGTAACAGGCGACGAGTTAGCGGTTGCTTTGCCGCGCTTGTGTGGCACCTTTGGCGTTGCGGGGCACTGTAGGCATCTCGGCCATGAAGTGGCTCTGGATTTGTTTTTCAAAGGCGGATCCGAAAAACGCTCGTTCATACGCATATTCTTTTCGCACCGTTTTCCGTGTGTTATGATGTCATCATAACTACGGATCGATGCGGCGGCCATGAACAACCGGTACTCGGGTCGCAGCTGCTCGTACGCCATCTCTACCAATTGAGGCATAGGTCGCGGGTTTTTCAGATGAGCTGCAATCGCGCAGAAACACGATATGTATCGTGTGACGCTCTCACCCTTCCCCTGCGTACGCTTCTCCAACTCTTTTATTACTGCTATTTCCTCGACCTCAGGGCAGTACTGATCACGGAAACGTTGAAGAAATCCCTGCCAGTCATGGATGTCTTTTCTGATTCCCCTGTACCAGAAGCGTGCTGCATCGGTGAGAACGACTGACAGAGCACTTAGCATCGCCTCTTCGCCGTAGGAATGGAAGTGTTGGAAATCTTCCATCAGCGCGACGAATTCGGACGAATCCTCCTTGTCTCTGCCAGCGAACGACACTCCCCACTGCTTCATCGCCTTCAAGCACCGCTCACGCTCCACTGTGGCCCTATCTTCTTGTTGTCTTTCCTCTGACTGACTGCGGGAGGGGCCACGCATCTCTCCTCTTCCCCGATGAGCTGCCGCAGCTCCGCCACCGCAAGTATATAACGGAACGTGCTCCTCGGGGTGCTCGGGTACACCCAGCTCTTGTTGAGTCTTCAGCTGAACACCCATATCGTACGTGCTCGACGTACTCGAACGTACGCTTGCAGCCCGCCACGGTCCTTGTGCCGTCGGCTGACGGTGCGCTGGCTAACTCTTCGGTTAGCTGATCAAGTTGTTCCTTAAAGTTTTTGAGGCGGGTGGTGACTGTTTTGCTTCTGTAGATAGAATCTGTGATTTCCCTTGTGAAGTCTCTTGCATGCAATTTACTCTACCCTTCTCTATATATTATTAACATACTTTATTATTATTTTTTTTATTTTTTTCCCTTTTTTATATAAAAATTTTGTCATCCCAATATTTCCATGCGGTTTGATTATATTTTTTCTTTAAAAATTTATTCTTTTGCGTATACGACGTGTGTTAAAAAAATAACGGGAATTTTCGTTTTTTGAAGAAAATATTTATTTATTCGTCTACATTAATGTTGTCGTCTTCAAAGTAGTCCCCATTAGATATCATGCATTTGTGCCAGCGCTTCTTCCAATCCTCGAAACACTTCTGAAACTCGATCTTTGGGAAAGCCTTTAGCTCTTTCAGCGATGCGCTTTTAATGTCATCTATGCTTGTAAAACGACGGTCCTTTAAGGTTCTCTTTATTTTTGGAAATTGAAAAAAGTTACACGGAGCCATGTCTGGCAAATATGGAGGCTGGGGCATCGTTACAGTAATATTTTTGGCCAAAAATTCACAAACAAGCAATAAAGTGTGAGCAGGTGCATTATCGTGGTGCCAAAGCCATGAATTGTTTTGCCACAAATCCGAGCGTTTTTTTCGGATTGCTTCACGCAAACGGCGTTTAACTTGAAGGTAGTACTTCTTACTAACCATTTGATCTCGTGGCAAGAATTCATGATAGACTATGGAATGAAAATTAAAGAACACAATGAGCATAACCACTCCACGTTCGACCGCACTTGTCAAGCGTTTTCGGTCTTGGCGATCCAGAATGCCTCCACTGGGACGATTGAGCCTTAGTTTCGACATCATATCCATAAACCTATGTTTCGTCACCTGTAATAATACGTTTCAGCAATTCTGCATCGTTGTTGACTTCATTTAGTGACTCCTGAGCAACTTCCATTCTCCACTCTTTTTGTTCGAAATTCAACAATTTTGGAACATATTTTGCTGCCACGCGTTCCGTACCCAAAACATTCGAAAAAATTTTATGGCATGAGCCAATCGATATGCCAACATCATCAGCGACTTCTCTGATTGTGATTCGGTGATCGCTTGAAATCATTTCTTTCACTTTTTCCACTTTTTCATTGGTTGTTGATGTGTTGGGGCGTCCGGGGCGTTCGTCATCTTCAACGTCTTAACGGCCATCTCAAAACGCTTACACCACTCGTAAACCCTTGTTTTCTCATTACGGTCTCACTATAGGCCTTTGTTAACATTTCACACACTTTGTTACACTTTATTTCATTTTTTACGCAAAATTTGATACAAATTCTTTGATCCATTTATTTTAACAAACGAAAGTCGCCGAGCTCATAAAAATACGTCTAACCTTAGCGGCTGCCACTGACAAAGTAAACAATGAATACAGCTGAAAATTGTAACATACTTCAGGGGTATATGTACCAACATAATAAAAAAAATTTTAACAATCGGACTCTCTAAATCCGCGAAATTTAAAAATTCCCGTTATTTTCTGAACACACCACGTATATTCTCTCTCTCTTTTTTTTTTTTTTTTTTCTTTTTTTTTTGTTTTTAGTTATTATTCTCTTGTTAAATTGATTGGCGTCGTCTTTTTGTTTCGTTAGATTTGAATGTTGGTTAAGTTTGAACAGAAAGGAAAGAGAGAATAAAGAAAAGAAATAAGGAAAAAAAAATTGTTGTTTGAAGCAAAAAAAATTAGTGTATAAAAAAAACGAAAATGAATTGTTGAATGTAAAAAGAAATTGATTTTAAACTGGAATTTTAGTCGTAGTAAAGACTTATGGATAAGTAGGGGAAGTGGGTCACGAAATAATTGAAGGCATTTATGATGATAAAAAATTAAGTTTACGTAAGAGAATTAAATTACATTTCCTCTATATATCTTCTTATAACATATTATCTCTGAGGCTCTATTTTTTTTATTTTCTCCTTAAGGTTCGGCTCGTTATCCTTGCTATCCCGCTTCCTTTTGAGGATTTTATAATTTTGGGTTAAGCCCGAAATACAATTTGAGCAGTGCGCTGGGAATCCTCCATGCACACACCAAAGGCTCTTTATTCTTTCGTTAAGAGATGATGGCCTTTCTTTCAAGGGTTTCTTGGTGGCGGTTTGCCTTGCCTTGATTTATCTTAGTTTCTCGGTGCGTTCTCTAAGCTTTTCTTCGTACTCTTTCCTGGGGATCCTCTTTTGCCCTGTGGCCTCTCTAAACGGCTTTAGTTACCTTTTCCTCTGTCTCTGGTTGGAATTCTTCTTGAGGGGACGTAGGTTTTTTAGAGCCGTTTCCAGGTCCGACGACGTATAATACCCTGGATGGTCTTCGGTGGGGTTCACTGGTAGAAAGAAAATAAGGGTATGTAAAAATAATAATAATAATAAAAATACAATAGGCAATAAACAAAATAAAAGATATAAGGAATTAATAAAAATAATAAAATAATAACACAACAATAATAATAATAACACAAAACATAAAAAAAAATATTAATAATAACAATAAATAAAAAAAAATATGAAGAAAGGAAAGAAGGAAAGGAAAAGAAGAGAGAAAGTAAAAAAAATTCGTATGGCAAAATTACTCTCTAATCTTCGATGCGTAGTTTGGCCACGCGTACGGCTAATGCGTCTATATCTTTCCGGTTTTTTACGACTACGGAGCTTGTTAGCGCTAGTGCCTTTTTAAATCTTCTGTGGGCTTCGTGAGTCGTTTTGAAAATTTTCTTAATGATTTTCCTGTCTCTGAGGCACCCTTTAACTAAGTGCCCCAGATATTTTCCAATCTGTCGACTGTTTCTTTGTATCTTAGCTGTTCTTTGGTGGAGCGTATAACCCAGCTCGTGATCGTCCCTAATCTGTCGCTAATGTTCGAGGATTTCTACGACCAAACTGTCTACTACTGAGTTGGTCTCTCTCAAGGTGCTTTCTAACAACAGCACCCTATTGGTCAGTGTAGAAATTAATTGTTGAATGTTGTCGCTGCTACGTTCTTCGTAATTGAGCGGAATCATCTACGAGAATTGTGTCGTGTATTTCATGCGTTTTTTCTACTACTACGTTTTAATATATTGTATATAGTATATTTTTCTTTTTCCTGTTTTAGTCTATACTTAGTTTTCTTATTGCTTTTTCTAGTTGCTCGATAACCTTATCGTCTACCGGTTTGTTGTTTCTGACTTGCGAGAGCCCTTTGAGCACTGCTTTGGTCGTACAGATTTGTATTTCCGGTAGCTTGTTCACTCTCCGATTTAGGTGGTCTACCCAATCGGATTGAAGTGAGCAATCGCAAGAGTACTTGTACAGAATTTGTGACTTCCTCGCGTTTATATTGTTCTTCTCTTGATTTAAAGTTAGGTCTTTAATGAGAGAGAGAATTACGTTTTCTTGCAACCTTATGGCTTCTATCAGAGCTTCCAAACGGTTTTCCAGCGCTTGTTCCCTGTTACTTGCTGTTAGCGGGTTAAAATCTTCATAAATGATTGAAATCATTCATGTACAGCAGTGCATGGAGATGCTCATTTCTATTATTTATACTTATTATTATTATTATTTTATTTATTTTATTCAAACGCGCGATTTGTGTTTGTATATATATATATATATATATATATATATATATATATATATTTTCTTTTTTTTATTCTAAACTCTTATTCAATATTTATTTTATTATTCCTGTTGGTCTGTAACTTTCATCCTAGCTAATGGGCTTCCTTGGTGTTTTGGGTCGTAATGCAGACTCTAATAAGTCATGTAGTCTACGTGTTGTTTATTTAAGTAATAGCCGTGCACATCGTTTGAGTTCAAGGTATTGGTGGCAACCTTCTTGTGACTAGTAGGCCTTCACAACACCGGACGAGCAAGCACCGTAGTGCGTAAAATAGATTTTTGTCTTATTACGCAATAGGTGAAGCCGAGTTTTAACGCCTCGATATGAAGGCGATCAAATGCTAACTCCGCTAGGTTTATACACGCGCCAAAAAAAAAGGTCTAATTATTTATCAAAAAAGAATTTATTTTGTTTAGGAAGAATTAATACCTATTAGTTAATTAAATTTATTTAGTCTATACTTACTTTATTTCTTATTAATCTAATTTATTTATTTCGTCTTAATTTGTTTCTTATTTACTTAATTTATTTATTTATTTCTTACTTATTCCTTCAATTTATTTATATATTTAGTTTCTTAATCCAAATTAACTAATTTATTTAGTTTATTTATTTTACTTATTTATTTACTCGATTAATTTATTTATCTATTTATTTATTTACTTAGTCGTTCTTATCGTTAAACTTTACTTATTTTATTGTTAATTTATTTATTTTTTGGGTGTACAACTTTGCTTCCGCCGTTTTTTTGCAAAATTCGAGGCTTTATTGTAAAAGAATGGTTATACATTTATGATTCAAAGTATTGTCCATCGCTGGCCACTACTTTCTCCCATCTTGGCAGCATACGAAACCCGCGTTAAAAAAACTGGTCATCTTTTGAATCGATCCACGAATCGATCCAATTTTTTACTTCTTTATAAGACCGGAAGTGCTGGTCAGCCAGGCCGTGTGCCATTGATCGAAACAAGTGATAGCCCGAGGAAGCAACGTCTGGAGAATACGGCGGGTGGGGTAGGACTTCCCATTTCAAAGTTTTCAAGTATGCCTTGACCACTTTCGCAACATGGGATCGAGCATTGTCATGCTGTAAAATCACTTTATCATGTCTCTCGTTGTATTGCGGCCGTATGTCTTTCAATGCTCGGCTCAAACGCATTACTTGCGTTCGATAACGATCGCCTGTGATTGTTTCAGTCGATTTTAACAACTCATAATACACTACGCCGAGCTGGTCCCAACAAATACTGAGCATGACCTTGGAACCGCGAATATTCGGTTTAGCCGTCGACGTGGAAGCATGGCCGGGATATTCCCATGATTTTCTGCGCTTGGGATTATCGTAGTGAACCCATTTTTCGTCCCCAGTCACAATGCGATGCAGAAATCCCTTCCGTCTTTGCCTTGCAAGCAGCTGTTTACAAACACACAAACGCTGTTCAACATTTCTCGGCTTCAACTCGTACGGCACCCAATGTCCTTGTTTCTGAATCATTTCCATGGCTCTCAGGCGTTTTAAAATGGCTTGTTGCGTCACTCTTAATGATCCTGCCAATTCAAAAACCTTCTCTCTTCCACCGCCATGCTGGTTTTCGACGTTAAAATCGCCGTTCTTGAAGCGTTGAAACCACTCTTGGTACGTTCTTTCACTAATAGCGGCCTCACCATAACACATCGTTCAATAAGTCCCAAGACTAACCCAGAGATGGTGCTAGTAGTACCAAACTGGCCACGTTTCCATAGAGTGCGAACCTTTACATGAGACGTGTAAAAATTTCACGTCGATCGGATCACAGACAGCAGAGTTATTGAGGTTAGAGTAAAGTCACTTTGTAATTTGTTTGAAAAATGGAAAAAAGCGAGTTTCGCGTGTTGATAAAACATTGTTTTTTAATGGGTAAAAACACCGTAGAAGCCCAAAAATAGCTTGAAAAACATTACCCGGACTCCTCTCCATCTAAACCAACGATTTGTCGTTGGTATGCTGAGTTTAAACGTGGTCGTATGGACACAAACGATGCGGAACGTTCGGGTAGGCTATTGGAAGCCGTTACACAGGAAAATTTGAGTGAAGTAATAAAAATTGTAATGAAAAATCGCAAAGTGAAGGTCCGTGAGATTGCAGAAATGACACGGATATTATCTAAAGCGTATTTACAATCCTTCATGAAAAATTGAGCATGAAAATGGTTTTTTCCAAGTGGGTGCCGCGATTGCTTTCAGTGGAACAAAAACAGCAACGAGTCGACGATTCAGAAAGCTGTTTATCGCTGTTTACTCGCAATAAAAAGGATTTCCTGCGTCGATACGTGACCATGGATGAAACATGGATACATCATTTCACTCCGGAGTCGAATCGGCAATCATCTGAGTGGTGCATGGCTGGCGAAAGCCGCCCAAAGCGTCCAAAAACGCAGCAGTCTGCTGGCAAAGTCATGGCGTCTGTTTTTTGGGATACACATGGCGTGATTTTCATTGACTACCTGGAAAAAGGTAAATCGATCAACAGTGATTATTATATTGATTTGTTGGTACGTTTGAAGGAGGAGATCGCAGCAAAACGACCGCACATGAAGAAGAAAAAAATCTTTTTTCACCAAGACAATGCACCATGCCACAAGTCCATGAAAACAATGGCAAAATTAAACGAATTGGGCTTTGATTTGCTTCCCTACCCCCCGTATTCGCCAGATTTAGCCCCCAGCGACTACTGGCTCTTTGCTGATCTCAAAAAAATGCTCCAGGGAAAAAAATTTGGCTTGAATGAGGAGGTCATTGCCGAAACTAAAGCCTATTTTGAAGCGAAGGATAAATCCTTTTATAAACATGGTATAGAAATGTTGGAAAGGCGTTGGAAAGATTGTATCACCTTAAAAGGAGATTATATTAATGAATAAAAATGATTTTTGAAAAAAAATGTTGTTTTCGTTGTTAGTCTCGGGACTTATTGAACGATGTGTTAGGTATTTGAGAGCATTCGATGAGCCTCAGTCGCAAATTTCTTTATATTAAAGCAGAAAATTAAAACCTCTCGCAAATGACGAGAATTTGGCTCGTAAGCTGACATGTTTAATCGAGAATAACTTTATGATGCAGACACAAATCGACTAATATTTCGATGGCGTTATGTTTACAAATACCTCAGCTTATTGTATCACATCTATGATCTATTTATTTTAACTACCACTTACCGCTACAGCGATTTATTGCCAAACGGCGGAAGCAAAGTTGTACACCCAATATGTGATTCAAGTTAACTTTAAATAACTTTCTGTAATTTCTACAACAGTAACTTATATGCAGGTTATTTTTTCTTCAAATTTATAGATCTTAAAATTAAGAAATGTTTTATATTCTTTTTATACTTCGTTTTAGTTCTATATATAGTATTTTAATACTAACATATATATTGTGAGTATTATGAAATGAATTTTTAAATTAAGAAGTGGCCGTTAAAATTATTAGCAAATTGGTACAAAGGTTACAGGTGTATATAATAAAAAATCTTTAATAGTATCTTACCTCATTTGGTTTATTCAAAAGACATACATCTTTTCCATCTTTTAAAGCGCTTATATAATCCGATTTACTGCACTCAGAAAATTTATATGGTTGAACATTTTCTAAGCCCACTATAGATTGTGCCATAATACATCCATGCCAATCATGACATCTACATTCTGATCCTAAAAAGATTAATGCAATTTATGATAAATTGAAATAAAATACAAAATTTATATTATAAAAGTTATTTTAAGAAAATTACAGCACTCCATAGATAGCAAAATTCTAAGCTATTTCTTTCTTTTTTGTCATGTTCTTGTAAGAATACTAAAAAGTTTTATTATTATCAAATAATTGATCGGCAATCAGATTGATGGCTTATCAAGAAGGTAGAACTTATAGTATAAAAACATAATTATTATACACAAAGCTTAAGTTCCACCAACGCGCGCAACCAATTGGATGCTATCTATTTAAGAATTCTCAACTAAATTCTTATTTTTAGAACTTATATTTTGTTAGTTTTAGAAAAAATATTTCAACAAATTTAAAAAAAAAAACCATTAACATTTTTAATTTCAAAAGCTTAATCATTTTAATAATTTGAAAGAAAGTTGGTTTAATAAAGGTACAATAAGTATTACTTTATATAATCTATTTTATAGTACATATAATAAAATAGTTAAAAATTGTTATAAAAATGCATTTTAATTTAAATACAACTGTTTGAACAATCTAAACTTTATAACTATCTTTATTCATTACTAGCTTAATTTACATTATAGTTACTGTAAAGTAGTAAAATTGAGAACAGGATAAAACAAGTAGCTTAAACATTAATTATTCGATGTTACAATTTTGTTAAATAACGAGATTTGGTGGAGTAATTATTTACTTTCTAGCTGCCAAAAGAAGCTGACGCTAGAATTATGAGGATAAAAAATACTATTAATATACACGACTTTCTCTAAGGTACAGGGTGCGTAGGGTATTTGAGGACGTGCATAAATGTGACTATAACTTCGCGAATTTTTTTTATTTTTTTTTCTTTTCAGATAAGAAATGGCGAACTACAACATCACTCAAGAAATAAAGAGACATGCTGTCATTGTCGCTATATGTGCAAACCATACATATTTAGAGATCTCTAATTTTCTTAATTGCGCCCGTTCATTTGTGCATAAGGTTCGCCGTGAATTGGAAGCATCAGGAGGCGATACAGAATTGGTTGCAAAACGCAAAAAGCACAAACAACGTTCTGACACTGTCCGATCTGCAGAATTTTTAGAGCAAGTGCAAGCGATCATAGACGAGGACCCTTCAAAATCAACGAGGGTCCTTGCGAGTGAGCTTTATGTTTCTGAGCGCCTTATTCGTAGAGTTGTCCACGAAGACCTTCGGTATAAGTCTTACGTGATGCGCAGAGGACAGTTCATGTCGGAACGAACACGGGAACAGAGAGTTCTCCGATCAAAACGTCTTTTAAACAAAATCAAATACCCTGAGGCGCCCAAAATGTTATGGTTTTTTTCCGACGAAATAAATTTTGACCAAGATCAAAAGACCAATCGCAGAAATGACAGATAGCTATGTTCAAACTCTACGGAGGTTCCTGTTGTTATGCACACAAAATTTCCAGCCACTGTTATGGTTTTAGGTGTTGTCAGCAACGAAGAATATGTTATGCCACCACACTTTTTTACTTAAGGACTACGAGTGAACTCTGCTGCATACATCGAGGTTTTGGAGACGGTAGTGAAACCCTGGATAGACAATCTAAGCGGAGGCAGACCATACATTTTTCAACAAGACTCTGCTTTTTCACATAAAGCGATGGCGACACAAGATTGGATGGCCGAAAATTTTCATGACCACATAACACCGAACCTATGGCCACCTAGCTCCCCAGACCTTAATCCTTTGGATTATTACGTATGGGACGTAGTTGAGCGTGAGACCAATAAGCGTCCTCATAACACCACTTCTTCGCTGAAGACTGCTATTAACGCCGTTATGGTCAATATGAACAAGGAGCATTTGATTCGGGCATGTAATCGTTTCCGGACCCGGATCGAAGAGGTTATTGCTGCTAATGGCGATTTTATTGAATAAGTTTATAGCCATATATTAAATTAACGTTGTATAAAAAATTCCTAAAATTTCATTAAATTTTATTAAAAATACAAGCTAATTAATTTTACTCTCAAGTTGTCCTCAAATACCGTACGCACCCTGTATATAAAAGAATGATATTATGTTACTGAGATATTTTAAAATATGAGTTTTGGTGGTAAATATTTACATCCTAGAAGTTCTTTTCCGTTGCTAAAAAAAAAAACGTGTCTTTTATTTTTGTAGTACGAGGGTGGGGTAAAAAGTTCTTGGTCTGCCTAAGAGGTGGCACCAGCAGGATAAGTATTTATCCCAACAAACACACCGTGCCGGTGCAGCTTGGCTAACACGCCATGGCCTCATTTTGCCGTCATTTTGCCGCCACGTGAGAGCACCTACACGAGCGGGCCGCCAGAATGCAGGCAAAATGCGGTCGCGAAACGGCTCTGATTTGGACGTTAAAATGCGGGCATTTTGCCCACAAATTGCAGGCATGGTGTAGCGCGCACGATGTGCCGTTAAAATGCTTGCAAAATGCCGCCACTAACAATTAACCTCTAAATATAATCGCAGCATATCACAAAGTCGCAGTGTGTATTATTCGATCCTGAGATTTCGCGGAAGACGCGCGCTGATAGAAACAGTGAAAATAAAATATTCAAATAATTTTTTTTTAAGTGAATGAAATAAATAGAGCATGTGATTAGAATAATAATATATAATAATTTTTTTATCTATATTATTATCTTTTGATTTAACGAGATGAAATAATTGTGTAAAAAAGCATGTTTGAGATAACCCATCCTGTATATACTGGATGTTATTGAAATTTCTGTTTTTGATTAAATATTAATAATATTAAAAATGTCCTAAAAAGTGGTGAATCAACGTAATTTTCAGCCTACTGAAAGGCTGCTCCTTTAAGGTAACAAATATATTTTTGTTTACATTTTTAGTTTCTAAAGTATTTTTATTGAATATTAAAAATAATTTATTTAACAGAACTATGATAAGTAATACTAAAAGTGATGATACTGACGAAGAAACTGATCTCTTAAAATCTACAGTTTCTAATTTCTGATCCCACAGATTTAACAAGTATACCTGTAGAAATATTACATAATGCCTGTGTCTTAACTGAAATGGATTCTGTTATATCTATTGTAAGATTAGAATTATTTATAAGTTTTTTTTTTAATTTATAAATGAGTATAAATTTAGAAAAATATATTTACTTGTTTTTCTTATAAAACAGCTCAAATGATGATTGTGATCATTTTAAAGAACAAGAAGCATTAAATAATAACAATTCATCAGTCCAGTATAATAACTTTTTAAGTGCAAAAGAAAATAATCCTCTAAGTCTGATGCATCGAAGAGAGATTCGACGACGATGGATGCAATGAAGAAGAACAACACGATTTCTTTATTTTATTTATTAATTAATTAAAGAAACTGTTTAAATATATTCATTTGCAATCAATATATAAGTATATTATATATTATTGTATTTTATTGTATTTTATATTATAATATATATTTTACATATATTATGAATAAATATATCAAAAAAAATTTTTATTTAATTTATTCATTTATTTTTTATGAATTATTTATATTTATATTTAAATAATTCTTAAAAAGTAAATTAATAAATAAAATGAAGATTTTTTTTAATATATTTATGTATAATATATCTAAAATACGCATTAAAATATAAAACACAATAAAATACAAAATATATATAATCTATTTATAAATTAGAAATAAATAATTAAAACAATTTCCTTATTTTATTCAACGTGGTGTTTGATAATTCTGTTGCCTTTGCTAATCATGTCTCGTTCATTGATCGTTAAAAACTTACCTAAAAGTGTAAACTTTATAATTATGTATCTTTTGTTTAACTTAATAATATTTATACATATGTTTTTAATTTATTTATTTTATTTTGTAGGTTACCGCTAATAAACTCAAAGAACTTTTTAGTGAAAAACGTATAGTTACCGATGTACAAATTAAATATACAGAAGATGGAAAACTTAGGAGATTTGATTTTATTGGATTTAAAACTAAACAGCAAGCCACTGAGGCATTAAATTATTTTAATAATTCTTGTGTTTATCCTTGCAGAATCAGTGTAGAATATTGTACTGAACTTGGTAAGTAAAATAAATGTTAATATTTAGCTTTTATAACATTTTTTATTCCATTTTGACAATATGTTATAGGCGATGTCTCAAAACCAAAATCTTGGAGTAAATATGCTCCTGACAGTAAAATTAATAAAACACGCATATAGTTAGTAAAGACTATATTCCAGAAGAAGGTAAGAAAAAGAAAAAATTAAAAAAGGATAAGGTATCTTTTAAGGAAATAGATAACGAAGAAAAATTGTTAAAAAGCAAACATCTAGAAAAGAAGAACATGTAATCGAGAAATCAAAAGAAAAGAAAAAGAAAAATATGATTGATAAAGATGAGGAAAATAGTAAAATCGAGTAATTTGTAATTTCTTTTTAAATTAACAAATATTTAATAACTATATGTTATATTTATTAAAAATAATATTTATTATTTAGTTTCAGTGTACTTTTCCTGATGCATTTTGCTGCGGAAGATAAAGAAGAAGATTTAGCAGCATATAGTATAATGTATTTTTAATTTATGTATTTTTTATTATAATTTATAATATATTCTTAAATTCATAAATTAATATTTATTCTAAAACATTGTTTTATTTATTAATTTTATTTTTTTTAAATTATTAAAAATATTTTAAGGTTATATGCGCTACACGTTCGCGCTTATCGGGATCGCAAATTGCCACCATTTTGTAATGCAGAATGCCCGCACGTTGCCGGCTAATTGCGGATGCAACGAGGAGGCGCGTTGCCGCCACGGATAAGTGCGCGTGCCGCCACGTTACCGGCACTGCGCCGTCCACTGTGTTTGTTGGGTAAGCTTAAGCCGAGAGTTGCGAGTTCCCAAAATACATAAATGACTTATGAAAAAAAAAAAAAAAAAAAAAGCTGCTCTCATTAGAATCAATTTGATTTTAAATAACGCAATTGTCTTTGTTTACAAACATTACAGGAATAACTGCGCTAATATTTCTCCTTACATGTTATTGAAATATTAAAATAAGACTATATTTTTCTATCCTTCTCTCAAATAAAAAGAAAAAAACTATGTCACATCGAATTATATTGTCCATCACGTAATCGCACACAAGTAGTCATAAAATCATGCATACTACAGCTGAAAATAATGTTCTTCTTTCTAAGTCGGTCAATACGAAATTTATTGACATTCGTAACACAAATTTTTGCAAGATAGTTTTTCTTGAATAAGCATCTATAGCGTAACTTGGGACATCGCGCAATAACTTGAAATGTCACGAATTCATCTTGCAATATACTTCTAACAAATTGTTTTTTACATGAAATGAATAATTAATTCAAATTAATTGCAATTAGCCAATTTTCAGCTGTCACATGCACCTATTTGGGATATGATTTAAGTAAAAACATTCCTCTTGTTTTAACTTATAAGTAAAGGCTATTATTCTACGACAATTTAACTATTCTAATTATTATTATTTCACCAGAAAATTCACCGCTCTTATATTTTATAGCGTAAAAAATCTTATATTTTTAATAATTGTCTGCGACATGCTACATTATTTTTATTGTGCAAGAATAGTTGCGTTAATACTTACATTTCGTAATTAAAATTAATTCTTTGATTAACTCACAACAAAATAAATATTTCGATATTATTAATGATTTCCTAAAAACTATTACTTCACTAATTTTAATATTAATTTATAATTGCATTAGCGTATTAGCGAACAAAAATAACCCAAGTCTATTTCTTTGATCAGATACACGGTAATAATTTATTATAGTGCATATCATGTAGATCTACTTCACCCATGAATTTTTTGTAAATACGAAAAACATTTGGAAATGATAAGTCAATTTTGACACGTGCTTGAGAGCAGTATCTTTTGACTGTAGTAAGAGGTAATACGCCTGCAACCGTAGATACAATTGATACTATCTTAGAGTCCATAACCGTAACATAATTTATCCCACTCTTTTTGTCATGTTGAACCGCATAAATTCCTGGAGCTTTTTTTTTATTGACATTATTTCTTAATGAAATTTTTTTACGGATCGTACCTGCTGATAGTAAACCAAACTTTTTTAAATTAAGTATAAAGTCAAGACTTGTAAAAAAATTATCAAAGTAAATGTGGTACATACTCAGCTTTCGAGGGACTATTTTATCTAAAAATGCGTCGAACAAACTCATCACTACTTTAGAACTTAAAGCACACTTTGATAAAACGGTCTTTCCAATAGCAGAATTTTTGCCGCAATATATATCAAAATCCAGTAAATAGCCATCAAAGGTATATTCTTATAATTTCATTCCCCATCTTATTGGTTTTCCTCTTGTAAATTGCTTTAGGGCCGTACAAGCAAATGATTTTACCATCATTTCGTCTATTGATAGAGCGGTTCTAAAATATCCAAATCTTTGTATATTTTTACGAAAAAAATTTATAATAAATCGCACTCGTCAAGCTTTATCATTTATATTCTCATCTGATTTTTTTGAATATTATATTTTAGATTTAATTTTTTTAAATAAATTGCGAGACATTGTAAATAAAACTATTTCACTTTTTAAATAGATACTAGTATCGGAGAACCAATAATCTATTTCCGATTTTCTTTTATTGAATGAAGAAAAAATTATAATACCATTAAAAGCATTGAGTAGAAGTAGAGAAAGCTTGTAACCATTTTCTAAAGTGGCATCAATAATATACTCTTTTACGGTTGAACGAAAAAATAGCTCAAATAATTACAACTGGCTTACTATTTAAAATAATTTTTTTATCTTTTTCTTTTAAAAGTAAAGAATCTGTGACTTCTTCCGAATAACTATATTCACCATTTACCCAGTTGTAAACATGATTTTCTTTTAATTTCTTTTGTTTTTCTGTATAATTATCAGAAACTCTTTTATAAGATCGTTTATAAGTTATATCACAAGCTTCATCTTCTTCATCGTCAACATTGGAAGCATCAGAATTACTTGCATCAAAATCATTATCAGATTCTTTATATATATATATAAACATATAAAATAAAAAGTACAAAACAAAAATATGCTAATAAAAGCAGATGAAGAAGGTTTTGTGACAAGAAAAGAATATTGGATACTAAATTATTTATAAGATCAGTCTCTAGAGAAATTAAATTTAGAAAGTTTAAAAGCTATAACTTTTTATCATTTCATCTAAAATTTCTCAAAAAAATTGTCCATCGGGAGTAATTTTTGGCAATTTTCAATCCATTATAAGAAACTATCTATAGAAAAAAAAAATGGTTTTGAAAAAATCTTTAATATCTTTATACATACATAAAAAAATAAATAAGTAAGTAAATATAGCAGTAATATTTACTCTTTTGACTATAATTATAGTTTAAATGATACAATTTATAATTTAGTCAGTTTTGAGTAAAAAAATCAGAAAAATAGTTGTAACTTCCAGTTTTGGAGTACAATTAAATTTCAATCAAAGTGAGCCGATAATGCTCACTTTGATTGTCCATTTTCAACTTAATTTTTAACCAACTTGTTATTTACTAATGACGCTCAGTTTTTGACAAAAGATTGTGTACAGTCTAACCTTTAATATAGTATATAATAATATACGCCACGCAACCGCTACAACATGAAATACGCAGTTCACGCCATCTATAAGAAAAAAGTGACATTAATTATCGAACAACCCAATATTTCTTATAATTTATTTATATTTATACAACAGCTATTGAAAACTCCTAAAAAACAGAGGATAATTGTCAGGAAAACGAACAATAAATAAACGAACAATGAATAAATTTGATTCTAAAATTGATTCTAAAAAACCAGTCTAAATCTTTAAGGAGGGAAAGAGTAAAATAAAACAAATACTAAGAGAGCGAATACAGATAGCTCAACTTTACTGCCCAGAAATAGAAGAAACTGCAAAAAAATGCAAATTATTACACATTAATGTTGTTATATATTAGGTGTAGTAAAAGGTAATCCATTATTTTGCCAATAGATGGGTTTAGTAGTCTGTATCTCCCGTTGTAAAAGTGCGATCGGGTTACACTAGATAGCGTTAGAAAGATAAGATTACGTACTAAAACAGCTTCTGATAAAGTTTTGTGATTGCTTGACTTAGTATTTTTTTAGCACGCGTCAAAAATGGACACCAGCAAAGAGAAAATACGCCATATTTTACAGTTTTTCTTTGATAAAGGCGAAAACGCAAGCCAGGCAGCTGAAAATGTGAATAGTGCTTAGAGTCCTGATACTGTAACAGCCAATCACGCGCAATTTTGGTTTCGTCGATTCCGTTCTGGTAATTTTGACGTCAAAGATGCACCACGCTCTGGAAGGCCAATTGTCGAAAATGTCAAAAAAATAATGGAAATCGTCGAGTTCGACCGTCACGTAAGCACTGTTTCGATTGCCTAGGGGCTAAACATTGCACAAAAAACCGTTTGGAACCACTTAAATAAGGCTGGATACAAAAAGAAGTTCAATGTATGCGTGCCACACGAGTTATCGCAAAGAAACCTCATGGACCGAATTTCCATCTGCGAATCGCTGCTGAATCGCAACAATATCGATCCATTTCTGAAGCGGATGGTTATTGGTGATGAAAAGTGGGTCACTTACGACAACGTCAAGCGACAACGGTCTTAGTCAAATCGCGGTGAGCCGGCGCAAACGGTGGCCAAGCCCGGATTGACAGTCAGGAAGGTTTTGCTGTGTGTTTGGTGGGACTGGCAGGGAAGTATCTACTATGAGCTGCTCCCTTACGGCCGAACTCTTAATTTGGACCTGTACTGTCAACAATTGGACCGTCTGAAAGAAGCAATCGCCCAGAAGCGGCCAGCTTCGGCCAATAGGAGAGGAATTGTGTTCCATCAGGACAACGCCAGGCCGCACACATCGATAGTGACTCGCCAGAAGCTCTGGGAGCTTGGTTCGAAAGTTTTTATGCATCCACCTAATAGTTCGGTCCTGCCACCAAGTGATTACTACCTGTTCCTGTCTATGACGAATGATTTTGCAGGTGAAAAATTTGCCTTAAGAGAAGATTGTGAAAATCAACCGTCCCAGTTTTTTGACAATAGGCATAAGGGTTTTTACCAGAGAGGCATTATGAGATTACCATCAAAATGGCAACAAGTTATCGAACAAAACGGTGCATATTTGACCTAAATCGTATCATTCTATCTATGCTAAATAAAACCTTCAATTTAATGCAAAAATAATGGATTTCGTTTTGGTTCACCTACTCTATTATAAGTATTTTATAGTAATAACTGAAACCAGGTTCTTAGTGCGCTAAAAAAAAAAAAATATTCTCATATATTTGCATAGAATAGTACCTAATTACCCACAGGATAAAATAGCGGAGTATCATTCATAAAAAAAAAAAACAATAAAAAACAATATAAGCAGATGCATTTCACAAAGAAAAGCCTCAGGTAAGTATTTACGGAATGCTATTAACGATGTCTTCCTAAGAACGAGAATAAGAATAGAGTGTAACATCGTCAGCTTACTTGGAATAAGTCGAGCAAGTACGCCAAAGAAAAAAAAAAGCTAGCAAAAGACTTCTAAGAGTGACAAAATAACGAAAAACGAAAGGACTTGAGCTTGCGATCCATAAGTCAGAGGCTATACTTATAATGGCAAGAAAAAGAGAGAGAACTATAATAGTGTCACGTCCTACATCGCAACTTCTTAAATTTAGCAAACACAATCTTGTATCTCCAAACATAATCATTCACATCAAAATATTAGACAGAACACTACAATATAACACATCGTTCAATAAGTCCCGAAACTAACCCAGAGATGGTGCTAGTAGTACCAAACTGGCCACGTTTCCATAGAGTGCAAACCTTTACATGAAACGTGTAGAAATTTCACGTCGATCATATCACAGACAGCAAAGTTATTGAGGTTAGAGTAAGGTCACTTTGTAATTTGTTTGAAAAATGGAAAAAAGCGAGTTTCGCGAGTTGATAAAACACTGTTTTTTAATGGGTAAAAACACCGTAGAAGCCCAGCAATGGCTTGAAAAACATTACCCGGACTTCTCTCCATCCAAACCAACGATTTGTCGTTGGTATGCTGAGTTTAAACGTGGTCGTACGGACACAAACGATGCGGAACTTTCGGGTAGGCCATTGGAAGCCGTAACACAGGAAAATGTGAGTAAAGTGTCAAAAATTGTAATGAAAAATCGCAAAGTGAAGGTCCGTGAGATTGCAGAAATGACACAGATATCATCTGGAAGCGTATTTACAATATTTCCTGAAAAATTAAGCATGAAAAAGGTTTTTTCCAAGTAGGTGCCGCGATTGCTTTTAGTGGAACAAAAACAGCAACGAGTCGACGATACAGAGAGCTGTTCATCGCTATTTACTTGCAATAAAAAGGATTTCTTGCGTCGATACGTGACCATGGATGAAACATGGATACATCATTCCACTCCGGAGTCGAATCGGCAATCATGTGAGTGGGCTGGCGAAAGCCGCCCAAAGCTTCCAAAAACGCCGCAGTCTGCAGGCAAAGTCATGGCGTCTGTTTTTTGGGATACACATGGCGTGATTTTCATTGACTACCTGGAAAAAGGTAAATCGATCAACAGTGATTATTATATTGACTTGTTGGTACGTTTGAAGGAGGAGATCGCAGCAAAACGACCGCACATGAAGAAGAAAAAAATCCTTTTTCACCAAGACAATGCACCATGCCACAAGTCTATAAAAACAATGGCAAAATTAAACGAATTGGGCTTTGATTTGCTTCCCCACCCCCCGTATTCGCCAGATTTAGCCCCCAGCGACTACTGGCTCTTTGCTGATCTCAAAAAAATGCTCCAGGGAAAAAAATTTGGCTCGAATGAGGAGGTCATTGCCGAAACTGAAGCCTATTTTACAGCAAAGGATAAATCCTTCTATAAACATGGTATAGAAATGTTGGAAAGGCGTTGGAAAAATTGTATCACTCTAAAAGGAGATTACATTGATGAATAAAAATGATTTTTGAAAAAAAATGTTGTTTTCGTTGTTAGTCTCGAGACTTATTGAACAATGTGTTACAGGCCACTCTAAAATGAATAACAACAGAAATGTGCTATTAGAAATCATCGCTCCTACGTAAAACAAAAAATGCGCTTGCACACCTTCTCAATAAGATTTAGATAAAATGAAATCAAACTCACTAAAATAAGAACAAAACACTTAATGTACGATGACGAACATTAACTTATAATTAACGGTGACAATATGTCAATTACGAAATTATATAATATTAATAGGTAAACTATAATAATATACAGGTGTAATTTAAAAAATAACTAACAAATTATAAAAAACATTTATTTGGAAAAGCAGTCATAATATTGTATTGGGCCCCGTCCGTAACAAATTGACAATAAGTACATCATATGTCATCAGAAGAAGAAAGAAACAGAAACATTGAAAGACAGACAGAAACAGAGAAAGATAAAAATAGCGTCAGACAGAGACAAAGACAAGCAAAAACCGAGACAGAGACAAACAAAGACAGTGACAGACAAACAGACAGAGACAAAGACAGAAAGAAAAAAAAACAGGAGGAGACAGACAGAGACATACAGAGACACAAAGACAAAGACAGACAAAGATAAAAACAGACATGACACGAACAAAGACAGACATGACAGAAACAAAGACAGATAGAGACAAAGAAAGACAAAGATAAAAACAGACAAAGATCAAGACAGACTGAGAAAATGACAAAGGCAGACAAAGACAGAGATAGACAGGTACTGAAACAGATAGAGACAAAAATAGACAAAGAAAAGACAAAGAAAGACAGAGACAGACAGAGACACACTTAGACAGAGACGCACGAAGACAGAGACAGACAGAGTCCGAGACAGACAAAAAAAGAGATATAAAAAGACAGACACAGACAAAGAAAGAGACAGACACAGACATAGACTGAGGCAGACAAAGACAAAGACAGCAGAAACAAAGATAGACGGAGATAGAGACAATCACAGACAGAGACAGTCGCAGACATAGACAGTGACAGAAACAGTTGCAAAGACAGACGGACACAAAGACAGAGAAAGACAGAAACTGATAAAGATAGAAAGTAACAGGCAGAGACAAGGATAGCTAGAGACAGACAGGGACTAGCAAAGGCAGAGACAAACAGTGAAAAAGACAGACACAAGAAAAGATAGAAACAGAAAATCAGATTGAAGGACAAAGATGGTGACATACAGAAAAAAAGGCGGACAGAGACAAGGAAGGACAGTGACCGAGACAGATAGAGACTTAGACAGAGAAAAACAGAGACAAACAGAAACAGACATAGATAGGCAAAGACAGAGACAGACAGAGACAGTGACAAAGAGAGAAACAAAAACAGAAACAGACAGAGACAAAGACAGAGACAGACAGAGACAGTGACAAAGATAGAGACAAAAACAGAAACAGACAGAGACAAAGACAGACAGACGCAGAGAAGAAAGAGACAGAGGAGAAGAGCAAAACAGAAACAGACAGAAAGACAGCGAGACAGTGACATAAAAAAAGGGACAAAGACAGAAACAGACAGAGACAAAAACAGACAGAGGCAGAGACAGACAGAGACAGAGACAGACAGTGACAGAGACAGACAGAGACAGAGACAGACAGAGACAGAGACAGACAGAGACAGAGACAGACAGAGACAGAGACAGACAGAGACAGAGACAGACAGAGACAGAGACAAACAGAGACTGAAGCAGACAAAGACAGAGACAGACAGACACGGACATAGACAGAGATGGTGACAGTGAAAGACAGAGACAGACAGAGGCAGTGTTAAAGACAGAGACAGACAGAGGCAGTGTTAAAGACTGAGACAGGCAAATACAATGACAGACAGGGATAGAGACAGACCGAGACAGGGACTTATACGGACAGAGATAGACGGAGTCAGATGCAAAATGAAACAGAAAGAGACAGAGGCAGAGACAGATTTAGACGGAGACAGACGCGGATAAGGACAGTGGCAGACAGAGACAGAAAGAGACAGAGACACAGACAGAAGAACTCAGAGACAGGCAAAGGCAGATACAGGAACAGATAAAAAAAGAGACTAGCAAAGGTAGTAGCAGTTAGAAACAGAGACAGAGACGGACAAGGACAGAGATAGACTGGGAGAGATGCAAAATAAGACTGACAGAGACAGAATAATGCGGAGAAAGAGAGAGATAGAGACAGAGACAGACAGAGACAAAGACAGAGGGAGAGAAAGACGGGCAGAGACATGGACAAAGAAAGACTAAGACAGTGACAGCAAAAGACCGAGACGAAGACAGACAGAGACAAAGACAGGCAGAGACAGTAACTAAGCGAGACAGAGACTGATACAGAGACAGTGGCAGACAGCGACAGAAACAGACATAAACAGAGACTGACACAAACAGAGACAGACGAAGATAGAGAGACAGAGCCAAAGAGGGACAGTGGCACCGACAAACAGAGGTAGAGACAGACAAAGACAGAGGCAGAGACAGAGGCAGAGAAAGACAAAGACAGGCAAAGACGGAGACAGAGACAGACAGCGACAGAGACAAACAGAGACGAAGGAAGACAGAGACACATACAGTCAGGGATACAGAGACTAAAAGAGACAGAAAGAGTCAAAAACAGAGACAGGCCAAAACAAAAACAAAGAAAAACAGAGACAGACAAAGACCGAGACAGGCAGCGACACAAACAAGCAAAAACAGAGACAGACAGAGAGAGAAATTGATAGTGACACAATCGTATAGAAACAGAGACAGACACTCCTACACGAGTGATGGATACTTTTTTCTTTATTATTATTCAACCCATGCGTATAATAAACTAAATTTACAGTAAGTAAATCACATTCAATTATTTTTTATTCCTAACATTATCAAGAGGGTGGAAAAAGTAACCCCCAGACGTAAATATTTAGTATAGCGATATGATTTTGACAAAAATTTTGATATATTCCTAAGAAAAAAAAATTTCTAAACGATTGGAAAAGTTAAGAAGATAAATGCTGTATCTAAAAAACTTTTTTCCTTAAAGGTTAAGACTAGCCGTATTTTTAAACCCTTAAATTGATTTTTTTTAACTGATTATCATTTAGTACCATTCGAGTTATGGTTTTTAATAAAATAAAGTGCAAGAATATTTGTTCAAAAAAGCATGACGTATTAGGTATGTTATAACTCAAAGGATAGCAACTCTTATTTTATAGTTTTCACAAATTACAATTTTCATCTTTAATTTTACCACAAATACTGTGAAATAAATTCAAAAAATCAACGCTTACGTTTTCGTTTACAATGCATTGACGGATTTTTTCTAAAAAAACCACCCCTGACTACCCTTAATCACCCTTTATAGTGTTATACTACATACAAGAGGTAGAATATTTTCTTTCCTTATTTATTTAGCGTTCCTTAATTTAGTGAAAGAAGTCACTGCCAAACGTAATTATCCAGTATATCGGTAGATTTCGTAAACAATTTTGATACATTTTCAAGAAAACAAATTTTGTACTTAAAAAACTACGTCTTTTCAAAAATAATAACCAGCCCTAAGAATCAACCCTAAAATTGATTGCTTTGAACAGATTATAATTTGATACTACTTGAGTGACGGTTTTCAATTAAAATAGACATCATAATATTTGCCGTAAAAATCAGTATTTATGACATAACGGGTTTTCACTAGGGTTTATATTTAAAAAAATAAAATTCTTTTTAATAACTATTTTGTGAATTCTTAAAAATTGTAAGTGTCTGTATGTTTTAAAATTATAAAGTTTAGTTTTCTTGTTTTAATAGTTTATACATTTTAATCATGAATACTAAAATATTAATATTTACATTAAAATATTAATATTTGTATCAAAATTTATTAATTACTAAATTAAATAATGCCAAATAAAATTAATACTAAAAATTATTAATAGTCGGTATATGTAGTGTATATGTTATTTTTCTATCCTTATCTTACCAAACCGCAGTCACGCGCAGCTTTAATTGAACTTTGTAGATATGGATTGCTAAAAACAATTTTACATATTCACACTTTACTACATTAGTAACAACAATTAAAGAGATACAAGGCTTTTCTTTTTGTTATGTATCAAATAAAATTTAAACAACTCTTTTGTTGCTTGTATTACTGAATTTTCAAGCATACATTATTATTCATCTGCGAATCAGTGAAGCTCGACAAATTATTTTAAGAATAAGAAAGTTTCTCATTAACTATGTAAGTATATTAAGCATGCATTTCTGTATTATTTGATTACTGTTGTTATAACTTTTTTACTGATTTAAACTAATACAAAACTCAGGTGTTAGTTCATACCGATCTTGTTGTTTATTTTCTATGCTAAATTTTATATATATCTTAAAATTTTGTTGTGATAGATAATAATTCGTTATCAACTTTTTACTCATTGTAAAAGTATGTTTTTGGAAGAAAGGATTTCAATGTAATGCTTTTATTTTAGATTTGAACATGCACATTAATGCTTTGAATGTATTGAATTTATTATTAGTATACTTTAGAACCTTAAAATTGCCAAGTAGTGAGACTAATATAAAATAAATAAGTTTATCAGAAATGATAAAAGTAATTTTAATAGATGCCATATACAAATTTAATGAAGTTGATATGATTGTTAAAGAGACGTTACTTTTTGATGAAGATTATAAAGATACTGATGCTCAAATTGATAAAGGCGAAGTACAACATCACTTTCCTGATCCTAAATTTGCACCAACAAATCAGTGTACAAATAATGACGAGAAAATCACATTTGATTATAAGCAAAAATCCGTAGAATATTGGAGAAGCGGAAAGACAAAAAATTTGAAAATTGAAACTGTACAATGTAAATTCAAATAAGTTTCATCTAAAAGTCAACTGAAACGTTGGGCGAGAACAATAAATGAAGGTGGAACTTACAAAGAAAAAATTGCGCAAATTTTCGAATACACTTTAGATAATTTTAAAGCTGCTATAGAAGCTCATATAATAGTGCATGATTGCGATATACATACTAGTAAATTGGCGTTGCACGCTTAAAAAATGATTGGCCATGAAGATATTAGATTTATGACCGCTCCGAATTGGTTGCTAAAGTTTGAAAAAGGTCATTAAATAGTATCCAGAAAAGTTAATAAATTTATCACTAAAAAAAACATTAGGAAGTAGCGCTGAACTTCAAACTAAAGCTGATGCTTTTGCAGCTGATGTCAAATCATGCATACCACAAATTGGAATTAAATATTTGTATAATTCAGATCAGAGTGGTTTTCAATTAGAAATGCACTCTGGTCGAACATTAGCCGTTGAAGGAGAAAAACAGGTGCAATACTTGGTTCAATCCGTCGCTTTAACCACCCACAGTTACACTATTCAGCCGACAATATCGGCTACAGGCAAACTTTTATCACTATTATTTTTAGTATTACAAGTAAAACTGGTCAATTTTGTCCTATAGTAAAATCTACCTTATTTATACCAACCAATGTCCATGTAGAAGCATCAAAATCAGGAAAATTAACAACGGGTGAGCACACGTTAGCATATTATAATATAAAGATCAAAAAAATTTTTGATCAATAATTTTTAATTTATTTTTTTTTTGGAACCTTTTAAAATTTAGTTAAAAGAAGTATTTTATCCGAATGTTGGTCCTACATCTGGACTATTACTTGATTCTTGGAGCGGACATTGTGACACAGCTATAGGGGAAACGATGCCGACAAATAAAATCGTTAATATAAAAAGAATGCCCACGGGAACGACAGAAAAGATCCAATCTCTTGATGTCTATGGATTTCGTATCTGGAATAACTTTGTTCGGCATTTCTCAGATGAAGTAGTATTGATGGACTATGATGTAAATCTACATTTAAGAAATAACATTATAAAATTGCAATCTCTGGTTCATAATCAGCTCTCTTCACCGAGATATACAAATATTTTTTAATATTCTTGGTATAAAAGCGGCAACATTAATTAAAAACCTAGTAAAACTGATAATCCTATAGATTATAGTTTTGGCGAATCCTGCAATACAAAATGTGAAGTAAAAAGATGTAACAATATTGCTATAGTACGATGTAGTTGGTGCGAAAAATCACTATGTTTCTAACATTTTTTTGAGAAATATCATTTTTGTAAAACATTTGTTGAATAATATCTTGTCATGTATTGATAAATATGAAAAAGAATATAATCATATGTTAACACATTGTGGTCGGGCGTTTTGTACTGGAGCATTATGGCTGGAGCGAGCAATTTATTGAAAAATGTGCGTGAATTTTATTGTTACAAAGAAATCATTATAAATTTAAAAAGGCTTTGAATTTCTTTATTATATTTTTATTTTCTTGTCTTAGAATGTATTTTTTATCGCTATTATAAACGTTGCTCGCGCTCTACTCACAGTTAGCGAAAAACGTATTTTTACGTGTCCCGACAACAATGTGTTAAGTAATAATGAAAAATTTATAGCTTTTAATAAAAATAATACCGCCCACTAAATCCTAAGCTCACAAACTTTAAGTCAGCACTTTAAATCCCATAAACTGTGACGCGATTTTCGCGCACAATTATTCATATATATATATATACACAGTATGTCGGAAAAGTTCCCAAACTTATTTTGTAGCGCTTGTACGAGTGGCGCCACCTCTTGGACGACACTGGTACTATGTTGCTGCATCCCTCTGGAGTGTCTGAGAATTTTTTCACCAGTATCCGTTCATTAGTTGCCGAGATAGACGTGCTTGAATGAACGTGTGTTTAGTACCCCGGTGCAAGCTCTACAATGGATGAGAAATTTGAACATCGTGGCGCAATTAAATTCTGCTATAAACTTAAAAAAACTTTCGCGAAAACGAAAAAAATGATCGATTCGGCTTACGGTGAAGGTGTAGTGTCGCGTACAACTGTTGACACGTGGTTCAGTTGGTTCAAGAAGGGTAGAGAGTCGTTAGAAGATGACGAGAACAAAAATCACGGGTAAAGACGATGCTCATCGCTTACTTCGACTCCAAAGGCCTAATACACAAAGAATTTGTGCCCCCAAACACCACCGTGAATGCTGCGTATTACGTAGAGGTGTTAAAGCGTCTGAAGCGCCGGATTAATCGCATCAGGCCCGAGTACAAGGAACCGGGATCATGGAGTTTGCTGGATGACAATGCGCCTGCTTATTCTTCAAACATTGTAAAGCATTATCTCGCCGAAAATCAGATCCCACGCATTAATCACGCCCCATACTCGCCAAATCTGGCTTCAGCTGACTTTTTCCTATTTCTCAAGCTAAAAATGGCCTTGAAAGGACGATTTTTTGAAGATGTACCGAGCATTCAAGCGGCTTGCACCGAGCGTCTCACAGCGATAACTTCAGAGGAGTACCAAAGAGCCTTTGAATCACTCATGGAGCGCTCAAATAGGTGTATATCTAGGAAAGGGGACTATGTTGAAAGTTAACTGGAATAAGTTTCTTTTGATGTAATTTTCGATTTTTTATTTCAAAAGTTCGGGAACTTTTCCGACATATTGTGTGTATATATATATATATATATATATATATATATATATATATATATATATATATATATATATATATATATATATATATATATATATTTAATTAAACCGGTAAATAAATCAATAAATGTAAACGCAACACGGACTGGCGCCGAAATAATATTAGGTTGCCGCAGATGAAATGGCCGATTTAGCAATGACATAAAGTTGGCTGCAATTTTAGTGTATTATGTTAGCGCAAGGCGGCGCAAATAATATGACATAATGACGTATAAATACTGCTACCTTGGTTTATGGAGTCATTTCTGTTTTGCACTTCATAGTGATCGTAAAAACAAAAAAAAAAAGTAAACATGGAAGTAAATCAAAAACGGTTACTTTCACTATACGAATTTAAATTAGAGCACAACGCAACGGAAGCAACGAGAAATATCAACAGCGCATTTGGGCCTGATACAGTTAGCGAACGAACCACCCGGTAGGGGGTTCGAAAAATTTTGATCCAGAGATATGGACCTTGGAAATGAGCAACGTGAACACCCAGGACCATCGATCGATAACGACGAGCTGCGTGCATTAGTGGAGTCTGACCCCCGCCAAACCATAAGGGATCTTGCCGAGAAATTAGGCTTTCACAATTCGACAGTTTGCCGCCACTTGCAACAACTTGGAAAAGTAAAAAGCTTGACAAATAGGTTCCACATGATCTTACCGAGCAAAACATGACGTGTCGAATGGAGATTCCAAGTTCTCTTCTCTCCTGCAACAAAAAGAAATCGTTCTTGCACCGAATTGTGACCTTCGATGAAAAGTGGATTTTATACGATAATCGTCGCCGATCGGCCCAAAGGCTAGATGCCGATGAAGCGCCAAGACACATGCCCAAACCAAGTCTTTATCCAAAGAAAATAATGGTAACTGTTTGGTAGTCTGTAGCTGGAGTTGTTCACTATTCGTTCCTGCAACCTGGCGAAACCATCAATGCTGAGAAATACTGTGCTCAACAGAATAAAATGCTTTAGAAATTGATAGTCCAACGACCTAGGCTTGTCAACAGTGATGGAGTGATACTGCTTCATGATAACGCACATTATGTATCGAGAACAACGGTATACAAATTAAACAAATTGTGCTATGAGACTCTTCCTCACTCTCCATATTCATCAGACCTCTCACCTACCGATTACCATTTCTTTAAACATTTGGATCACTTTTTGACAGGTAAAAGATTTAATAATGAAGCTGCTGTCAAAAATGCCTTCGAGGAGTTTCTTCGAACCAGAAACTCGGACTTTTACAAAACTCGAATAAATGTACTTGTATCTCGTTGGGAAAAGTGTGTTGCATCTATTGGTACCTATTTTGATTAAATAAATTGTCTTTATAAAAAGTTACAGCTGTTTAAAAGTTTATTACTAAATCGACCATTTCATCTGCAGCAACCTAATATTAATTAAGATTAAATTTTCTTTATTTCCATTTGTTTTTGCAACGCGAACGCGAACATGAACGTGACTGAGTTGCATAGCAACGAAATGATGGAGAGAGAGAGAGGCAAAGAAAGATAAAAAATAGTTGTGTTTTACAGCAAGGTAGAGAAAACCTATACGATCCGATGAAAAATTGTGATGCGCTCGAAGTGCATTACCAGCACCCCTATCCACAGCGACGAAGAGGATCCAGGAAGCAACGAGAAGAGGACGACGAGATGAACCATCCGCGTTGAGGTTTTGGTTACTCGCCACGCGGAGGCAGTGCGCTACGATATGCGCGCCTCCAAGCAATCATACGCCGCTATCGGTCACCCACGCACTTACACCCGCAATGTTTTTGTGCACATTTGGGCATAAAACATGAAGCTCGCACATCGCTAGCTCATTCTCCGTAGGCCAACATACTTTATACTGATACACCCCAAGCCCAACAACCTTAAACCTTTAATTTTTAGTCTATCAACTTTAAACTTACACATCAGAAGCTCTCGCACTCCAAGCCTACCTACCTCAAGCCCACAGACCTTAATACTGAATTTTAGATACAGAATAAATTAAGAGAACAAAAATTTGAATATGATTTATTTATTTTAAATTCAGTTTATTGTACGCATTGGCTAAATAATAATGAAGAAAAAAAAATCCACAACTCGTATGTGGCCTATTACTGTGAAGGATGGTTAAGGATAGTTAGGGGTGCTTTTTCAAAAAAAAGCCGTAACTCGACAAATTTTATATCCTAAAATATTAACAAAGATCTTTTTTTAATTTTTTTTAAGCTACACCGCGATATTTACAAAAAAAATACTTCTAAAAAAGGTAGTTTTTCAATTTTTCATAGGGGTTGCAACCCCTTTAGTCATAAATACTGCCAATAGTTGAGGTTTCGAAACACTAAAATTTTGCGATTTCTTTTTTTTTAAATATTTATTAGATGCTGAAAATATCAAAGAAATGGATTTTGGGGAGTGACTTTGAAGATGGATTTCACTCCTTTAAAGTGTTTGTCCGCCGATAAAAAAAAAATACGTGTCTAATAGTTTTCTTGGTACTACAACATATCCGGAAATCATACAAATCAGTAAGGTGGTTTCCTTGAGACATAGACAGAGATAAATGCAAAATGAGACTGACAGAGACTGAGGCAGGGACAGAGGCAGACGGAGTCAGATACAGACAAAGACAGAGGCAGACAGAGGCAGACCAAGACAAAGACAGAGACACAGACAGAGACATACCGAGACAAAAACAGACAGAGACAAAGACAAACAGAGAAGAGACTTACAGAGGCAGAGACAAACAGATACGAAGACATAGGCAGATAGTGACAGAAACAGAAAGAGACAGACACGTAGACAGAGCCGGACAGAGACAAAGACAGACAGAGGCATAGAGACAGAGACAAAGACAGAAAAAAAAAGAGACAAGCAAAAAGAAAGATAAGCAATGACAGAGACAGGCAGAGACGGATACAGAGAAATTACAGAAAGACAGAGAAACAGGCAGACAGAGCCAGAGACGGTAAGCGACAGAGACAAACAGAGACAGAAACAGACAGAGACCGATACAGACAGATACAGACACAGACAGAGGCAGAGATAGAGAAAGACTGAGGCAGAGATAGAGAAAGACAGTGACTGACAGAGACAAAGACTAAGACAGGCAATCGCAGAGACAGGCGGAAAAGAGACAGACAAAAGCAGAGACAGACAGACAGAGATCGAGGTTAACAGAGACAGAGACAGACAGAGACAGAGACAGAGACAAGGACTGAGACAGCCAAAGACAGAAATATGCAGAGAAAGATACAGACAGACACAGAGACAGAGAAAAATACAGACAGGCAGAGCAAAAGACTGAGATAGCCAAAGACAGAAACAGGCAAAAACAGACACAGAGAAAACAGAGACAGACAGGGACAGACCAAAAAAATAGATAGACAGAAACAGAGACAGACAGAGACAGAAATAGACGAAGACAGATGCAAAATAATACAGACAAAGACAGAGGCAGAGACAAAAGCAGACGCAGACAGACAGAGTCAGAGATGGACAGAGACAGAGATGGGCAGAGATAGAAATAGACGAAGACAGATGCACAATGAGACAGACAGAGACAGAAGCAGAGACAGAGGCAGATAGAGACAGAGACAGAGGTAGAGATAGAGGCAGACGAAGACAGATACAGACAAAGACGGAGGCGGACGGAGACAGATACAGACAAAGACAGAAGCAGACAAAGACAAAGACAGACAAAGACAGAGTCAAAGGCAGACGGAGACGAAGACAGGCAAAGACAGAGGCAGACATAGACAAAGACATAGACTGAGACAGTCAAATCCGAGACAAAGAGAGACGGAGACAGACAAAGGCAGATACAGACAGAGACAGGCATAGATATAGATAGAGACAGAGAGAAACAGAGAAAGATAGAGATAAAGGCAGACAATATCAAAGACAGAGTGAGGTAGACAGAGACAGAGACGGATGAAAACAGAGACGAATAGAGACAGAGATAGACGGAGACAGATACAAAATGAGACAGACAGAGACAGAGGCATCGACAAAGTCAGCAGAGACAAAGACAGGCAGAGACAGAGTCCGAAACAGAAACCGAAAGAGACAGGGACAGACAAGGGCAGAACCAGACAGAGATAAAGGCTGTCAGAGACGAAGACAAATAGTGACAGAGAAAGACAGTGTCAAACGCAGACAGAGTCTGACAGAGACCAAGACAGAGACAGAAAGAGACTGCCAGAGATAGAGACTGTGGCAGATAGAGACAGAGACAGACAGAGACAAAGGCAGACAGAGTCAGAGGCAGGTAGTGATAGGGACAGACAGAGACAAATACGGATACAGTGACAGACAGAGAAGGACAGAGGCAAAGATGGACAGAGACACAGAAAGCCAGAGACAGATGCAGAGACAGACACAGACCAAGATAAAGACAGACGAAAATAGAGAAGGAGAGAGATAAACTGAGGCAGAGACAGACACAGACCGAGACAAAGGCAGACAAAAACGGAGAAGGAGAGAGACCGACAGAATGAGAGAGGGAATGAGACAGAGCCGGACAAAGACAGAGATAGACGGCGACAGATACAAAATGGGACAGACAGAGACAGAGGCAGTGACAGAGACTAACGAAGACAGATGCAGACAAAGACAAAGGCAGACAGAGACAGACAGACAAAGACAGAGAAAGGAGGATACAGAAACTGACGAAGATAAAGACGGACAGAGACAGACAGAGACAGAGACAAAATGAGACAGACAAAGACAGAAACAGAGTTAGACGGAGACAAAGACAGACAGAGTCAGAGGCGGACAGAGGCATAGATAGACAAAGACAGAGATAGAGACAGAGACAGACGGAGACATCGACAGTCCGAGACAGAGACAGATACAGACAGAGGCAGATAGAGACAGAGACAGATAGAGACAGAGACAGATAGAGACAGAGACCGACAGAGACAAAGACTGACAAAGACAGACAGAGACAGAGACAAACAGACCCAGATATAGGCAGGGACAAACTAGATAATACTGTCAATTAATAAATCAATTATGTCACAAAAAGTTTAAAGAATATAGAATCAAACAGAAAATTCGTGATAATATCTACCAGTTTGTGTAAAATAATATAATACTAAAAAAAATTAATTATGTAAATAGAATAAATAAATAAAATCAATTGTTAGATAAAATAAAATGAAATAAATTACGATAATTACATTACTTATGTAAAAACAACTCACTCAGCAATTAATACACACGCCCGACTCATTTATCTATTCATTCATTCGGACATATTCGTACCCTGAATACTAGCTGTAAAAGGAACAAAAAGAAAATAAATTAACACTAATTTAATTAATAAGTAAGTAAATTTAGAGAAAGTGTCTCCTTATTGGAGTCTTGAACATGTTGAAAGACGAGAAATTACGAATTTAGCAGGGAGGGAATTCCATAAATGCACGCTTTAGACTTCAATGAATTCCAGCCTCATCGCTCGTCAGAGGGTCAGCGAAATCTCTTGTCTCCTATACTCCTCCCTTGGCAGAGTCTTTGGGCACATACCTGTAGAAGAGACTCTTTAGGCAATACAGAACATGCATACATATGATTTTCCACATAAGTAACACATCGTTCAATAAGTCCCGAGACTAACCAAGAGATGGTGCTAGTAGTACCAAAATGGCCACGGACACAAAATTCCATAAAGTGCGAACCTTTACATGAAACGTGTAAAAATTTCACGTTGATCGGATCACAGACAGCAGAGTTATCGAGGTTAGAGTAAAGTCACTTTGTGATTTGTTTGAAAAATGGAAAAAAGCGAGTTTCGCATTTTGATAAAGCATTGCTTTTTAATGGGTAAAAACACCGTCGAAGCCCAGCAATGGCTTAAACATTACCCGAACTCCTCTCCATCCAAACCAACGATTTTTCGTTGGTATGCTGAGTTTAAACGTGGTCGTACAGACACAAACGATGCGGAACGTTCGGGTAGGCCATTAGAAGCCATTACACAGGAATAAGTGAGTAAAGTGTTAAAAATTGTAATGAAAAATCGCATAGTGAAGGTCCGTGAGATTGCAGAAATGACACCGATATCATCTGGAAGCGTATTTACAATCCTTCATGGAAAATTGAGCATGAAAAAGGTTTTTTCCAAGTGGGTGCCGCGATTGCTTTCAGTGGAACAAAAACAGCAACGAGTCGACGATTCAGAGAGCTGTTTATCGCTATTTACTTGCCATAAAAAGGATTTTCTGCGTCGATACGTGACCATGGATGAAACATGGATACATCATTTTACTCCGAAGTCGAATCGGCAATCATCTGAGTGGCGTATGGCTGACGAAAGCCGCCCAAAGCGTCCAAAAACGCAGCAGTCTGCTGGCAAAGTCATGGCGTGTGTTTTTTGGGATACACATGGCGTGATTTTCATTGACTACCTGGAAAATGTAAATCGATCAACAGTGATTATTATATTGACTTGTTGGTACGTTGAAAGGAGGAGATCGCAGTAAAACGACCGCACATGAAGAAGAAAAAAAATCCTTTGTCACCAAGACAATGCACTATGCCACAAGTTCATGAAAATAATGGCAAAATTAAACGAGTTGGGCTTTAATTTGCTTCCTTACCCCCCGTATTCGCCAGATTTAGCCCCCAGCGACTACTGGCTCTATGCTGATCTCGAAAAAAATGCTCCAGGGAAAAAAATTTGGTTCGAATGAGGAGGTCATTGCCAAAACTGAAGCCTATTTTAAAGCAAAGGATAAATCCTTCTATAAACATGGTATAGAAATGTTGGAAAGGCGTTGAAAAGATTGTATCACTCTAAAAGGAGATTATATTGATGAATAAAAATGATTTTTGAAAAAAAATGTTGTTTTCGTTGTTAGTCTCGGGACTTATTGAACAACGTGTTACAGGCCACTCTAAAATGAATAACAACAGAAATGTGCTATTAGAAATTATTGCTCCTACGTAGAACAAAAAATGCGCTTGCACACCTTCTTAATAAGATTTAGATAAAATGAAATCAAACTCACTAAAATAAGAACAAAACACTTAATGTACAATGACGAACATTAACTTATAATTAACGGTGACAATATGTCAATTACGAAATTATATGATATTAATAGGTAAACTATAATTAAACTAAACTTACCTATTAAACTAAACTTAATAGGTATACTTTTGATATTAGTACGCAATCTTAAAAGTAAGTTAACCTTAAAGAAAATATAATGTAGCACAAGCCAATAGCCTTTTAATAATAAAACAGTTATCTTATTTGTAATTTCGCAAAGAATAAAGAGGAATAAATGCAGTATAAAATCTGCCCCTCGTTATTTTTGAAAATTTAAAAAGGTGATTGATTTCTAAATACTTATATTGCATATAATAATTTCATATAAAGTCTATCGATTTTTTTTTAATACCCAACTTTTTTTTGGTCTACGTGTCAGTTTCTCTATCAGTCTATGAACGCGCATCACGCAATAACTATTTGGCAGATTTTGAGGAAACTTGTCTCATTAATAACCAGATTCTCAAGTAAAAATACAAGCTTTATGTTATCAAAATCGGCAAGCTGAAAAAATGATTATTAATTATAATATAATTGGACAGAATTAAACAAAATATTTTGCAGATGATCCTTAAGACTTCATAATATAATAATAATAATACGGTTTGGAATAAAGTAAATCGATATTTATAATTAAATTTTTTCAATAAGATAAGTTAATATGAACAAAATGTTCGGAGCATAATATAATTTATGATTTACATTACAATAAAATTTATATTAAAAACAATTAATGCATATTAAATTATTTAAAATATTTATGGATTTAACATTTCAAAATATTTTTGAAAACCTTTAATACTTACTGCCATCATCGTGAGACATTCCAATATTGTGGCCAATCATATGTGCCATCGTTCCAGCAAGAAGATGAGGTTCATAAGCATTTAAATCTACACTTATTCCAACTGATTTTTGACTGCACACTGTATCAGGTACTGCGATTCCAGATTCTCCTCCTAAGAAACTTTCACCCCTATGGAAATATTAATATGTTCGTATATATTTTTAAAGAATAAATATTTGTGCATTTGTGTACATAGTCACGTGTATATACACATACATCATAGTATATGAATTTCTTTAAAAATATTGAGGAAATAATATTTTGTCAATATACATACTTTCTTAAGTATCACTTCAATTAGTACTTATTTTTTATAAGCATATTCTTTTATCTTTACGTAAGATATTATTAAGCTCTTACGAGGTCTGGCTATTAAATAACGAGACTGGTAACGAAAAAGGGTTTTATTATAAAAATTATTCTACATTCGAATGCTCCCCTTCAATATACTCCCCTTCCCTCGCCACATACCTTTTCATATGTTTTTTCCATTGATCGAAGCAGTGCTGGAAGTCTTCTTTGGTGAGGGCCTTTAGGAGCTCTGCCGTTTTTTGCTTTACCACTTCCATCGACTCAAATCGGGTCTCTTTCAAAGCAGATTTTATCTTCGAAAACAAAAAAAGGTCGCATGGTGCCAAATCTGGCGAGTACGGCGCGTGTTCAAGCACTGGAGTGCGCTTACCAGCCAAATTCTGCTTCACAGATAGCGCGTTATGGGCAGGTGCGTTGTCCTGGTGCAAAATCCACGAGTTGTTCTTCCATTAATCCGGAATCTTTTTTTAACCTTTTAAGGAAATCTGAGCAGACCTGTTAACGCAAGAGCTTTTGGTCAGGAGTCAGGTTTTTTGGCACCAACTTCGCACAGACTTTTGTCATGTGTAATTCCTCGTGTAAAATTTGTCTAACCGTTTCTTTATTGGCGTCTACAGCCTCAGCAATCATCCGGATGCTCATTCGACGATCTGCACGCACAATTTGGTTGATTTTGGTCACTGTTTCCGGAGTTGAAACAGTGACAGGGCGGCCTGGGCGTTGGTCATCTTTAGTGCTCACTCGGCCCTCACTGAAGCGCTTATACCACTCAAAAACACGCGCACGAGATAGAGAATTGTCCCAATAGGCCTCTTGCAACAATTTACAGCACACAGTCAGAGTTTTTTTCAATTTAACGAGAAATTTGAGATTGATACGTTGCTCCTGTTTTTCGTCACACATGGTTTTCGGCACGAGAAAAAAACACGTTCGTCTCAAACCGCTACTGCACAAATACAATAATAGTGACAAAAACATGTTTCTGTACGTGCATAGACAAGGTATCTAGATACCCAACGCACTACTCATTTTTTTCCCCACCCCTCTACGGCGCCTTATAGGCGCGCAGTCTCGTTATTTAATAGCCATACCTCGTATCAAATATTATTTATTTGATCGTAATGCAATCATTATTTAATTCTAATCATTATTTTAATTTTACATATTTTAAAATATAAATATATTGTAAAAGACTTTTAGATACAAAAGTCGCTTTTCTGAAAACAATAGTTTTATATATTATAGCTGTAGAAATAAAGTAAGAACTACATATTAGAATAATTGTAGTTAAGAAAAAGCTGAGAAATGCAATCAAATAAAAAGGTTGCATAAATCTTGCGCATTTAACGATGAGATCATTTTCACTTATTAGTTTCCCTGCTCTTTTTTCTAAGAGAATGTCTTGCTTTAGAAGGTCCATAAAATTGATTTCTTTTTTTTTTTTTTTTTTCTGATGTTGTTTGATTGAATAGATAAGTAAAATTTCTTAGAATATCTTAACAAAGTTTTAAAAGCAAGTTATTTTCGAAAATACCCAATCGCAAGCAAAGAAGCTTAGAGCAGATGTGTAAGCGCTTACTGGGCAAATTACTATATATGCCCCTCGTTTCTCTATTCGCAAATTTATATTTAAAAAACTTCAACGATCTTTTAAAAGCTCAGTTTATATTATTAGTTGTGTCATGTTGATTCATAAAATGGTCAATAAAAGTATAACTACGATAATATGTCTCTGTGTACATGATTTTATTTTGCTACCTAACATTAACGATTAGTTTTGCAACGATTATCAAAGCGAGTACATCGTTAAAAAATTATGTAAAGTTATCCTGAATGTGGTTAAAATGTGGTCTCTTAAGGGCCTTTGAAGCCACGTAAATGTGGATTTTACAAACATAGATTCAACTGATTTTTAAGTAATAGATGAAGAGTTGGATACGAACACTAATGCAAAAAAATTATCAACTAGGGGAATCGTGACCCAGTCTTGTTAATATGTAAAGATTCGTAAAACTCTAGTAAGGTCTTTTCTCTACTACCCTCTTAACATACACATGCTTATACTAGGTTGTTCAAAAAGTTTTGAAAGCGGAAATGAAGATACTTTTTTTTGTGGGTGAAATCACTTTTATTGCTCAGTCTAATCTCCCATAAGTTCAATACACTTGGTTTAACGGTCTTCCAACTTGTTTATCCCATCATGGAAGTGACTTTCTGCAAGGCCTGCAAAATACTCCTCACAACGGCTATAACCCCTTCGTTTGATGAAAAATGCTTCCCACGAAGGAATTTCTTGAGGTGTGGAAACAGCTAGAAGTCAGAGGGAGTTAAATCAGGCGAATAAGGCGGATGCTGCAACAATTCGTACTTTAATTCGGTTATTTTAGTGATGGTTTTTTGAGCTGTGTGAGCGGGTGCATTGTCTTGATGAAAAATGATTTTATTCTTGTGCAAACCGGGTCTTTTTTCACTAATTTTTTCATCCAATTGGTCCAAAAGGTTACAATAATATTTAGAATTTATTGTTTTGCAAGTTTGAAGATAATCCACCAACAAAATCCCTTTTGCATCCCAAAAAACTGATGCTAACACCTTCTTCGCCGATTTCTGGACACGAACTCGCTTCGGTGCCGAAGTGCCTGATTGACACCACTCTTTAGCCTCTTGTTTTGATTCAGGGTCATGATGGTAGACCAAAGTCTCATCCATAGTGATGAATCGACGCAAAAAATCCTTTTTATCCTTTCGAAAACGCTCCAAATGTTGCTCAGAAAGTCGCATTCGAACGTGTTTTTGTTCCATTGTGAGCAAATGCGGCATCCATTGTGCACAGAGCTTTCTGAAACCCAAAACTTTATTTAAAATATGACTCACACTGCCTAATAAGATATCTAGGGCCTCTGCTAAATCTCTCTCGGTCAATCGACGATTTTCCAAAACCATGTCCTGTACTTTTGCTATAAATGCTGGTGTTGATGCACTTTTTGGACGTCTTGAGCGTGGATCGTCTTCAACGCTTTTTCGACCACGTCTAAACTCTAAAACCCATCGATGCACAGTTGGAGATATAGGAGCAGATTCCTTTAACACTTTCGCCATTTTTGTAGGAATTTTCGTTGCTGATAAACCTTTCAAAACAAAAAATTTTATCACTGCACGATATTCGGTTTTTTTCATTGTAAAAAAAATACACTGACACGTCAACTTCAAATGGCTTGTAAACAAAGAATGAATTGACAGAGTGGAATGAAACTTTGGGTATGCTTATATGAAAGATAAAATTTTAAAATGGCTTAAAAATTTTGATTCTTCTACTGCTCTATAGATATCGCTTTCAAAACTTTTTGAACAACCTAGTACATACGTGTCTCGATCCGGTCAATTTTTTATTTGAAGCGAGTATAGGTGTACAGTAGTACACACACACACACACACACGATGACAACACTCTAGAAGTAGTGTTGTCATCGGAAAATGGGGCGTGGCCATGCTAGAAACTCAGAGTCCAGAGAAACTCAAGCTCCAGAAGCCATCCGGTCTCAGAGACTACCTCAAAACACGTGTTAAGATAAAGGACCGTGGAGCAATGGCCACTACCGGGGCCTCAAAATGGTAGGTGTCCCGTGGGCAGCAGATTGTTTCTATGAGCGTACTATATTATGCATAATAGTAAATCCTAAGGAAAAAATAAAACAAGATGACAGATGGGGAGTTTTTAGAATTTGCATTACATTGTGGCCTGCTCAGAAGCCCGGTAAAAAGTGCTTCTGGGATAGATTAAGGAAAACCTCGGTGGTCAGTAAAGATTGCTCAGATTCTAGGGTGACTAATTTCCACTAAGAGAAGTAGTAGAAGTTAGACAGCGAGCCTTAACAAAAAAAAAGTCTTTAAGAAGAAAAATAACTTTTATTAAAATGAAAAAGATATTGAAAATGAAAAATACTTATAAAAAAGGTGCTAAAACAGTTTATAGTGGAGAAGAGGAATCTCCATAAAGAGCTCAAAGATAGAGTGAAAAGTGCAATAAGAGGACTAAAAGACTATAAGAAACCATGCCAAGGCAGACAACAGCCATGTGCTCAGTGCCTCAAAGAGAGTAAAAAAAAAAAAATGCTGCAGTGCTTTTCCAGCGCTACTCCAAAGTTCCTTGCGATAGCATACCAGTGATTTAACACTCCTTTTTTTAACCTTCAATACTCTCCAGCTGTTCTTTATTCAATACTCTGGACTTTTATAACGAATTTGAGTTAATTCAAATGAGTCTACTTTATAGTGGAATCTGAAACACTATTATTTGCACTTAGTCTTATTTATATATTTACAATTTATTTACAATTTATTAACTATGCTTTATTTTACTTTGCTATGTACATGCATATTTTTCGTTTTTACCTTAAAAAGGATAGGACGACTTAAACGTCTTCTTGCTTTCAAAAGAGAGAAGTTACAGAGACTGAGGGAAAAAAAGAACGAGCTTTATCACTTTTGTCTCAAAGGTAAAAAAGTTTAGATGGACTCTCCTACCACCAATCTACATCAGCCGGAAGAAATGGACTGGGTAACAATAGTGGCAAAAAAGAAAACGTTGACGAAAAAGACAAGAGGGTCTACCAAAGAATCAGACAAGATGCGCTTAACCTGCCAAGCTCTAACAATACTGTTACATAAAAAGAGATTTTCAGAAAATTTTCCGTCAAATTCTACGGAAAAATTACCGTAGTTTCCAGTATACACAGGGCATCATAACATTGCTCTATCATTTGTTGGTAACAAAAATAATTTTTAAAATTAATACTATCATATTTCATCGTAGTCTGCTGTAAAATTAAATTGAACATAGATAGTACATATTATATTAGGTGTAGTAAAAATAAATCCATTATTTTTGCATTACATTGAAGGTTTTATTTAGCATAGATAGAATGATACGATTTAGGTCAAATATGCACTGTTTTGTTCGATAACTTGTTGCCATTTTGGAGGTAATTTCATAATGCCTCTCTCGTAGAAACCCTTCTCCCTATTGTCAAAAAACTGGGACAGTTGATTTTCACAATCTTCTCTTGAGGCGAATTTTTCACCTGCAAAATCATTCGTCATAGACAGGAACAGGTGGTAATCACTTGGTGCCAGGTCCGGACTATAAGGTGGATGCATAAGAACTTCTCAACCAAGCTCCCGGAGCTTCTGGCGAGTCACTATCGATGTATGCGGCCTGGCGTTGTCCTGATGGAACACAATTCCTCTCCTATTGGCCAAAGCTGGCCGCTTCTAAGCGATTGCTTCTTTCAGCCGGTCCAATTGTTAACAGTACAGGTCCAAATTAAGAGTTCGGCCGTAAGGGAGCAGCTCATAGTAGATACTTCCCTGCCAGTCCCACCAAACACACAGCAAAACCTTCCTGACTGTCAATCCTGGCTTGGCCACCGTTTGCGCTGGCTCACCGCGATTTGACCACGACTGTTGTCGCTTGACGTTGTCGTAAGTGACCCACTTTTTATCACCAGTAACCATCCGCTTCAGAAATGGATCGATATTGTTGCGATTCAGCAGCGATTCGCAGATGGAAATTCGGTTCATGAGGTTTCTTTGCGATAACTCGTGTGACACCCGTACATCGAACTTCTTTTTGTATCCAGCCTTATTTAAGTGGTTCCAAACGGTTTTTTGTGCAATGTTTAGCTCCTGGGCAATCGAAACAGTGCTTACGTGACGGTCGGACTCGACGATTTCCATTATTTTATCGACATTTTCGACAATTAGCCTTCCAGAGCGTGGTGCATCTTTGACGTCAAAATTACCGGAACGGAATTGACGAAACTAAAATTGCGCGTAATTGGCTGTTTGAGTATCAAGACCATAAACACTATTCACATTTTCAGCTGCCTGGCTTGCGTTTTCGCCTTTATCGAAGAAAAACTGTCAAATATGGCGTATTTTCTCTTTGTTGGTGTCCGTCTTTGACGCGTGCTAAAAAAATACTGAGTCAAGCAATCACAAAACTGTATCAAAAGTTTTTTTAGTACGAAATCTTATCTTTCTGATGCCATCTAGTGTAACCTGATCGCACTTTTACAACGGGAGATACAGACTACTCAAGCCATCTATTGGCAAAATAATGGATTACTTTTTACTACACCTAATATATATATATTCAGAACAATATGCAGATAAAATAACATAACATCTCTAATGCTAATATGATTATGAATATATTTTTTTTTGACGATGGCTTTTTAAAATTTTCTGTGGTTTATTCTTACTACTTCCAATAATCAAGATCTTTAAGGGGAGGTTCTCATCTAGCGACCCAAAAATTACGTGATTTTTGCGATTTGTTTCTCATGGAAGGAAACAAATAAAGTAGTCAAGTTTTTTGGTACTTATTAAGTATGTTATTAACTAATTTTGCAAATTTTTTTTAACAAAAATACCGAATAGTTTATTAGTTATATGCATTGAAAAATAGTCATCGAAAAAAAAGACACCTCCACGGGCGGCAAGGTAACTCATCCAATTTTTGTCTGAATTAAAAAAATTAAAATTTTTTATAAACTAGAAAACATTTGCTGGATCTTGAACTAGAATCACAAAGAAAAATTAAAAATTAACAAAATGGCGGACTTGCAAAAAAAAAATTTTTTGCACTTTTTTTTGCTCTAAAAAGTGCAATAACAATAGAAATAATTATTGTAAAATTATGATTTTAGGTGAAGATCCAGCAAATTTAATTATCTTTAAAATAAAAAAAAATTTCATCTCAATATCTATAATAGTTTTTGAGATATCTTGCCGCCCGTTTCAAAAAACATGGTTTCGAAAAAAACGCGTTTAAAGTTTTAGTACGCGATTTAGTACGTAAAAAGACGACTTTGGTTTTTTGACTATAACTTTAAAAATAAATTGAATTTGGCAAAACAGGTTTTTCAAGCGTATTCTACGAGACATTTGCCAACTTCTTAAGCAATAAAAAAAAAATCGATTTTTTAGTCGTGCTTGATGAGAACCTCCCCTTAATAAAGATATTTGCATACTTCAAAGTGAATAACTTTCTTCTAATAAAACAGTGTAGAATAAGACCTAAGTCATACGAGTATTCGCAAACACCCTCCAAAATGTCATGCATAATATCAACTGATAAATTTTTGGTAACATGAAAATCAGTAACATTATTAAAAACATAAAGTTCATTAATACTTTATTCATACTTTCTGATCAATAGATCTTTTTTAAAATTACATTTCGTTCTTATTATACATTTACGTGAAAGTAAACAAGTAATTTTTAAGCAATCGTCTCCAAATTAAGAAATTCCTCATTGGCTTTTTAATGAGTTGTTTTCAAAGTCATCAAAGTGAAGGAATAAAAGCATAACAATTTTTTTTCAAATTTTAATACTGTTTTTTTCCATAAGTTACTTTGGATACAATTTGGTATTAAAGTTTGATCAAGTGAAAGTAAATCCACCTAATCCATTTTTTTAGAAAACAGTACTAGAATTTCAAAAAATTTCAAGAAGCTCACTATGATAAGCTAACGGCACTAAATAAGTTTCACGTTTTTTTAAATTTTTAAAAGAAAGATGTTCAGGCTTTATTTATTTCACCGATGTCTGTTATTTAAATTTTTTCTAAATTATTTCTATCGTTATTTGTTTTTATCATTTAATGTAGTAGCTTGGATACTATCATTCTTGAGACTATTTAACGAAGTTTGAAAAGAAGTATTAATATCGGTTATGTCTTCAGCCCGAATCCGTGAAACATCTAGAAGGCTGTAAACATGGTGGTAGGTTCAATGAAATCAATATTATTTGTTATATTTATTTAAAGAGAATCAACTGAATTATTAATGTCATCTGTTATATCGCAATCTCTTTATGACAATTTTCTATATTTTCTTCTTAAGTGTTTTCGCAAAGAATCAAAAAATGAAAAACTTTTCGAACAAGCGATTACATCAAATTCATATAGTAAATGAATAACGTTTTATAAAAATATTTTAAATAACAAAGAAAATCTTTGATATTCTTAAAATTATCTTATTATGTGCGTAAATAAGTTCCCACTGTTTGTCCGTTGATGGCTCCAGCAGTAAGTGCTTATCGATTTCGATATCCGAAACGTCATGAAGCAAACTTAGGCATATGGTAAACAAATCGCTTTGACATATTAGTGATATCGTTTTTGCGTCATATACTTTTGGTTATGTGAAAATGTCTCATTTTGTGCCAAATAATCGTCATTTGCGGGAAGTGTTGCTTTTCTTCTTTCATTCGAAGAAAACGGCGGCTAAAGCACATCGGGAGTTCCAAAACGTTTACGAAGATATTGCTCTAAGTGAAACAACGTGCCATAATTGATTCCGTTGCTTCAAAGACGGTGATTTCGATGTTGACGACCGTCCGCATAAAGAAAGGCCAAAAACCTTCGGAGACGCTGAATTAAAGGCATTATTTGCCAAGGATCCATGCCAAACGGAAATAAGCTTGCTTTAGTATTAGAAGTTACCCGCCAAGCTATTTTCAAGCTCTTGCATGCGTTGGGAATGATTCAAAAGCAGGGAATTTGGTCTCTCGCTACAAAGCTTACGCTACGAAAGTTATGCTATGCATTTGGTGGAACTAGGTCGGTGTTATATATTATGAGCTGCTGAAACCAAACAAAACCATACTGGGCAACGGTATCGAATTCAATTGATGCGATTGAGCTGAGCACTACGCGAGAAACGGTCACAATGCGAGCAGAGGCACGAAAAAGTAATTCTACTGCATAACAACACTTGGCCACACGTTGCCAGACCCGTTAAAACCTACTTGGAAACGCTCAAATAAGAAGTCTTACCCCATCTGCCATATTCCACAGGTATTGCGTCGTCCGATTATCACTTGTTTCGTTCGATGGCACATGGTCTGGCTAATCAGCAATTCTGCTCACATTAAAATACTAAAAATTGGCTTGATTCGTGGATAGTTTCAAAAGACGAACACTTTTACCGTAACGGTATTCGAGTTTTGCCAGAAAAATGGGAAAAATTTGTAGCTAGCGATGGGCAATACTTTGAATGATTCATTTATTATATAACCATTTTTTACAATGAAGTTGCCTTTTTGTCAAGAAAAGCAGCGAGAATTTAGTTGCGCACCAATGATTGCATAAAAATATTATTAAGTTAAAATTTGAACGTAAATTCAACTTATTACTCAAATAAACTATTTGATAACCGATTATACACATTAATATCCAATCGAATTTGACAAAGAATTATTAATAAAAAGTAATAAAGATTCTGGTGTTTCAAGATATGCCTAAGCCAAAGTGAAATAAATTTGACATGATAAATTTTAGTTTGTAGTACTGATCTTATTTTATATTTATAATCATTGATGCATATGTATGTTGCTTCAGTTACTTGTAACGGCTTAACAACAACCATGGAATCGCAATCAAGCAGCTTGTAAGCGATCTTTATCTTGAATAAAAGCTAAATCAAGTACTGTCGCTGTCTAGAAATGACAAAAAATTTTAATTAATTTAAATTAAAATATTCATGAATATTATTCAAAGAAGTATTAAATATAATTTGCACAATATTTTGACTTCGACGTGAATTGAGAAACCATCTGCGTTCTTCATTGTCTATTGGTATTAAGTTGTGAGAAGTCTTTTTTTTATCTAAATTTTATGTAAATTATTAATTGAATATGGAAGTAAATATAAATTAATATCAGTTTTATTGCCTTAAAATTATTAATTGAATATGGAAGTAAATATAAATTAATATCAGTTTTATTGCCTTAAAATTATTAATTGTCAATAAAGCAAACCAAAAGCTGATTGTAAAATATTTTTTTAGTATTTTTTTTTCAATAATGTCGGTAAAAGAATAATTAGTGCTTTGTCTTTTATATCACATTCTATTATTCGTTCTTGAAGGTAGTGTGTCGCATATTTTACTTGTGTAGAATATCAATAAGAATATAACATAATACTATAAAATAATTAATTATAATTAAAAAGTTATGAAAGTAGTTGGAGAATATTGGCTTGTTTTTAATGTACTCTCGAGCCATAACAACTACAAGTCAATTGAATTTGTCTCATTGTCTTGATGATGTTTACAGATCGGAGTAAAATGGTGGAATTCCCTTTCACAAATTTGATAAAGATTCTATAAATTTTCTCTCCTTTTCCGCAAAGAGAATAAATATAAATTAACTTACGATACCGAACATAAGGCGGAATCTTCGTGACAATATAATTAAATTAATAAAATACACTGAATTAAAATTATTATAATTGCAACTCGTATTGGTCTGAAAAATCATTGGATTCGAATTACCGCGTGATTGAGCAAGCGCACTTTATCTGTGCGCTTTTACTTTATCTGTAAGGCGAGGAATGGCAGGCTCCTTTCGTTCGGGAGATGTTCGGCAGTATACGACTGGCATTTTTCGTAGCGGTGTTCGATGCTGCCGATAAATCTCTGTTGGCCGAAGTCTTCCTTCGCGGTAGTAACTTTAAGACGCTTCGAGTGGCAGAGATACCATGAAAGATAAAGGTTCTTACTTGTTTGCTGCCCGGGACCGAAAGAGGCGAGCCAAAGTTTCGTGCGTGCTCGCCAACATTCGCGGGAACATTTAGTTATGATCTCCCTTCATTATATAAATTCTAAGAATTGCCAAAATAATAGTTGCGCACACATTTAAGCATTAAATCCGTTATAGTGGGTTTCAATTAAATTGCACACATCAATAATTTTCTTTTAAAGGGGTAAATATTTAAAATCATATTGAATCTAAAATCACAAAAAAGTTTTAATTTATATATTATAATAGTAATATTATTATAATATTTAATTATTACTTATTACTTACTATGTTAATTCAGCACCAAGATTAGTGCTTAAGCATGAAAAGTATTCTTAGACTCTTATACCCGACTTCAATAAATGCCTATGAACTTTGAATATACCTTCTCATAATTTGCAAGTTGTATCTTTTGGGTTGATATGATTTTTAAACTTATTCAAATATTTATTATTGTGTTCTTTAATCGAATGGAAAATTGAAAAAATTAATTCATCAAAATATATATACGTAAATCATTTTAGTCTTATTACTTAGAAATTATTTACCACTTACTTGTTAGTTTAAATTGCAAAGCCATATTTTAAAGGAGTTTTTGTAATAACCCTCTTTCTTTTTATATTTTTTTAGAATATACATAGTAATCATATAAGTAACCTGATGAATTAATACATTGTTTATTGAGAATGTAAATAAAAAGAAAAAAAAAGAAATTTACTGTCAACCTTATAACGATCAAAGTCTAGGAAGTAATGAACCCTGTTACCTAAGGGTGCTATATCTTCGTTTTTTATTTATTTTTTAGATGAGATTTTCTTTTAATAAAAGTATTCAAGTTGAATTCAAAAGTTAACTAGTGAATAATCATCTATATTACAGTATAATAATAAAATCACTTTAAAAGTAAAACACTCCCAGAGAAAATTTTTTTTCCAAAAACCTCGAAACATGTCAACTTAATCTTTTTATTTTCTACATGACAGTGCAATTTATAACCTAATTTAGCTGATTTAATAAATTTCACACGAAAAGAAGCATAAAAATTGCACATTTATCTCTAAAAACAATAGGGGTTGCAACCCTTTCGTATAAAAGTTACGCCCATAGAAGCACCTTTTCATAAGAAACAATTTATTGTTGGTTTTATAAAATACTCCTAAAACTTTTTGAGATATTACAATTATGTTTTTGAGGGTGAACTTTAAGGGTGATTTTCACCCTTTAAATCGACGAATTAGCACTTAACAAAAAACACATTTCTAATATTCTTTTAGTACTACAACACATTACAAATTAAAAGAAATCGGTGAGGTACACCTAGAGTAGTTTTCTTGTTAGAGTCATCGTGGATGCACGGTTATTATTTAAAGAGCATCTAACAAATGGCTAAAAGGCGGCAAAAGTGGCTCGAGTATTAGCGGTTATCATACCCAATATAGGAGGACCGAGACACACAAGAACAGCTCTTATTTTCTCAATAGTAAGTTGTGTAATACTTTATAGGGCTCTTACAAGCTATGCTTATCATCGTACCTTAACGTCCTCCTATTGGGGATGCAGTAGAGTCATAGAGGAATGGCAACGGCGATAGGACACTGCCAAGCAGGATCAGTGAACTTTCTGTGTTATTCCTAACGTTGCTTTATGGTCGGAGAGGGGACACGGATTCTTAAATTGATATATAATCCAAGTATTGTCGGAGCACGGATGCTTTCTCAGTTACCTACAACATGTTCGCGTTTGCGAAAGTGCAAAGTGTCCGGTGTGTCCTGAACAGAGCGAAGACGCCTAACATTCACTCTTGCAATACCGAAAATTTACTAAAGAACGTTTTTGGGCCATAAAGAAGTGGAATGCAGTTTCGGTGTTCACAAATCTTATCGTAGAAAAGTTAAATATGATCTGAAGAAAAGAAGAAAGAGAGGTGTATGGGGAACAAGCATCAACAGCGTCTACTCCTCCAATGTCGAAGAATTTTTGTTATTGTCCAATCATCTAGGTAGTAACATATTATAGATACAGATACAAATTTAGTAGCATTAGTGCTGTATGATACACACATACGTATACACACAGATACAGACACTCGCAGACGTGCTAGTACTCAAATGCAGACACTGCATCATACACGTTGATTTACATCGATGATTTTTAGTTTTTGATCCTGTTGTATTTAAAGATAGTGTACAGCGCTATTTAGTTATAAAAAGGAAGGAAAAGGATAGGAAAGGATTTTTTAGGTCGTTGATTAACTCCGTGTAATATCAACGCCTTGATTGTTTCTAAACTAAACGAAAGGATTGCTTGATTCGGGATAGTTTGGGTCGATGCATACTGGGTATGTAGATCGAGAGAGATATGTACAGCGATTTGCGGCTTTTGTAGGGTTTATTGTTTAACAAATCGATCAAGGTTTAAAATGATCCGATTCTGTAAAGGGGTGAAGAGAATTTGTTGTATGAATGTTCTTAAACACAACACAACGGTGAAAAGAAGAAGTGGCAATCACCCCACCCTCCTCCCAAAAATATAAACAACTAAAAATTCTATTATTCGTATTCCGTGTATACTTACGTACTTCGTACTTAGAGTAGTAAGCTTAAGATAACTGAAGCAAAATATTGACAACAACTATACAATTTTTATTAGGTTGCTGCAGATGAAATGGCCGATTTAGGAATAAATTCTTAAACAGCTGTAACTTTTTATAAAGACAATTTGTTTAATCAAAATAGGTAACAATAGATACAACACACTTTTCCAAATAAGATACAAGTACATTTATTCCAGTTTTGTAGAAGTCCAAGTTTCTGGTTCGAAGAAACTCCTCGAAGGCATTTTTGACAGCAGCTTCATTATTAAATCTTTTTCCTGTCAAAAAGTAATCCAAATGTTTAAAGAAATAGTAATCTGTTGGTGAGAGGTCTGGTGAATATGGAGGGTAAGGAAGAGTCTCATAGCACAACTTGTTTAATTTTTGGACCGTAGTTCTCGATACATAAGGTCGTGCGTTATCATGAAGCAGTATCACTCCATCCCTTTTGACAAGCCTAGGTCGTTGGACTATCAATTTCTGATGCATTTTATCCAGTTGAGCAAAGTATTTCTCAGCATTGATGGTTTCGCCAGGTTGCAGGAACGAATAGTGGATAACTCCAGCTACAGACCACCAAACAGTTACCATTATTTTCTTTGGATGAAGGCTTGGTTTCGGCATGTGTCTTGGCGCTTCATCAGCGTCTAGCCATTGGGCCGATCGGCGACGATTATCGTATAAAATCGACTTTTCATCGCAGGTCACAATTCGGCGCAAGAACGGTTCCTTTTTGTTGCGGGAGAGAAGAGAACTTGAAATCTCCATTCGACACATCATGTTTTGCTCGGTAAGATCATGCCGAACCCATTTGTCAAGCTTTTTCACTTTTCCAAGTTGTTGCAAGTAACGGCAAACTGTCGAATTGTGAACGCCTCATTTCTCGGCAAGATCCCTTATGGTTTGGCGTGGAGTCAGACTTCACTACTGCACGCAGCTCATCTTTATCGATCGATGGTCCTGTATGTCCACGTGGCTCATTTTCAAGGTCCATATCTCCGGATCGAAATTGTTCGAACCACCGCCGAGTGGTTCGTTCGCTAACTGTATCAGACCCAAATGCGCTGTCGATATTCCTCGTTGCTTCCGTTGCGTTTTGCTCTAATTTAATTTCTTATAGTAAAAGTAGCCGTTTTTGATTCCCTTCTATGTTCACTTTCTCTTTTTGTTTTTACGATCACTATGAAGTGCAAAACAGAAATGACTCTATAAACCAAGTTAGCAGTATTTATACTTTAATATGTCATATCATTTGCACCGCCTTGTGCCAACATAATACACTAAAATTGCAGCCAACTGTATGTCATTGCTAAATCGGCCATTTTATCTGCAGCAACCTACTAGTTAATCACATCGCGATATTGACAGTAAATTTTCCGAAATATCACGGGACTGCAACAATATTTCAAATCGCAAAATGAAAGAATTGAATTTGAACTTCATAATAGAACTCAACAATCTAAGTGATAGGTATTTAGGTTATTTATATATTAAGATATTTGTAATAAATAAATTTATTACAAAAAAAATATTCAGTAAAAAATGTTCAATAACCTAAATAATATGCTTGGGTTATTGCATTATTTGCAATAATTGAATTTATTCAAAAAAAATGCAGTGAAAACTGTTAAATAACACAAGAGTTCAACTTAATAACTTAATTCCCTACTGAAAAATCTCAGAAGAGGATTGTCGCTTGTCTCTCAAGCAAGAATCGAGTCAAATTCACATATGAGTCTCATGTGATTCTCATGTAATTTTTTTTTTTTAAAATAACTTTCTAAAGAATTGAATATTTTAGAAAAACCTTATTATATTAGTTCTATATTTGTCAATAAATTTTTGTTTGTACAAGTTAAATATGATACATGTTATTGTTTTTAAATATTTCATTCAAAAATATAAAAAAATATTACATTTTTTGCAATTGATCTATTATTGTCTTTATTTCTACATCACAGTTCAAATGTTTTTTTTATAATCAAGTTTTTAAGAATATTTATGAGTCAGGTTCGTTTTAATAATCACTATATACCAGGCTGTTCAATAAGTTTTGCGGTTCGATAAGAGAGGGTGTTGCTACTAACCTAAATTTTTTTTTGTTATGTTGGTACACTCTTCATATGAACGTATGTAAAATTTCATTTAAATCTGTCAATTTATTCTTTGTTTCCAAGCCATTTAATATCGACGTGTCACAGTATTTTTTTACAATGGAAAAAATCAAGTATCGTGCAGTGATTGAATTTTTATTTTTGGAAGGTTTAAAAGCAAAGGAAATTTATAAACGGATGTTGAAAGTATATAAGGACTCTTAGCCTTCAATTAGTACAGTGGAAAGATAGGTAGCTGAATTTAAACGTGATCGTACAAGCCTTGAAGACGATCCACGTCAAGGACGTCCAAAAACAGCAACAACACCAGAAATCGTAGAAAAAATACAGGATGTCGTATTGGAAAATCGTCGAGTGACTAAAAGACATTTAGTAGAAGCCCTAGGCATCTCATTGGGCGGTGTAAGCAATATTTTGACTAAAGTATTGGGTTTCAGAAAGCTGTGTGCCCAATGGGTGCCGCATTCGCTAACAATGGAACCAAAACACATTCGAATGCGACTTTCTCAGCAATATTTAGAGCTTTTTCGAAAGGACAAAGTAGATTTTGTGCGCCGATGGATCACTATGGATGAGACTTGGGTCCATCACCATGATCCTGAATCAAAACAAGAGGCTAAAGAGTGGTATGAACCTAGTTCTTCGGCTCCAAAACGAGTTCGTGTCCAGAAATCGGCCAAGAAGGTGTTAGCATCAGTCTTTTGAGATGCGTAAGAAATTTTGTTTATGGATTACTTGCAAACTGGTAAAACAATAAATTCTGAATATTATTGTAACCTTTTAGACTAGCTAAAGGAAAAAATTCGTATAAAAAAACCCGGTTTGCAGAAGAAAAAAATCCTTTTTCATCAGGACAATCCACCGTGTCACAAGAGCATTTTGACAATGGCTAAAATCCATGAATTAAAGTTCGAATTGTTGGAACACCCACCGTATTTACCAGATTTGGCCCCTAGCGACTTCTATCTGTTTCCAGACCTAAAAAAATTCATGCGTGGAAAGCGTTTTTCATCAAATGATGAGGTCATAACAGATGTGGAAGCGTATTTTGCAGCCCTTCCAGATTTTCACTACAGGGATAGAATTCATAAATTGGAATCTCGTTAAAACAAGTGTATTGATATTCAGGAAGACTGTACTGAATAATAAAGTGTATTTCAAACCATAAAATTGGGTTTTTCTTATCCGACCGCAAAACTTATTGAACAGCCTGGTAATTCTGCAAAAGTATATTAAATCTTTTCTACAAAAAAATGATTAATAAATTAAGTTTTTTGGTACTAATTTATTTATACTACTTTTTTTGGCATACATATCCGTGTATTATCCATTTTATTCGATATAATTTTACGAAGTTCAAATATCGCGATCTCAAGGCCTTTCTTGTCCATAATGTGAACCCTAATTTTTCTAAAAATCTTTCGTATTTTTCAATGTTTACTAGTCCCCACGATTGTTTTCTAACTAACATATTTTAACTAAGATACACCAAGAAAATAATATATTATTCTTATGGAAAAAATAGTTACTATATAAAAATAGTATAATAGTATACAATGGTGGTCTGAAAAGTTTCCGACCTCACACAGATACAAGACATTTTTTCTTAATTTTTTTATTTCTCAACATAGTCTCCTTGCAATTCTACACACTTCTCCCAGCGATGCTTCCATCTCTTTAACCAATCCAAATAGTACTCGGCGTTTTTCTCTGCAAAATGACTGTTCACAAAGGTGATTATCTCCTTATTTGACGAAAATCTCTGTCTTCCGAGTGCAATTTTCAGATGAGGCAACAAAAAGAAGTCGCTTGGAGCTAGGTCTGGTAAGTAAGGTGAATGGTCAAGCAGCTAAAACCGTAATTCGTGGATTTTCGCCATGGCAACCGCTGAGTTGTGAGACGGCGCGTTGTCTTGGTGAAACAGAATTTCCTTTTTCTGCAAATGTGGACGTTTTTCCGCAAGTTCTGCCTTCAGCTTGTCAAGTAACGATGCGTAGTATGCTTCTGTAATGGTTTTTTCTTTTTGAAGATAATCGGTTAAAATAACTCCATGACTCTTCCAAAAAACAGTCGCCATTACTTTCCCAGCCGAAAAAACAGTTTTTGCTTTTTTTGGAGCCGGTCCCCCCTTTGCAGTCCACTGTTTTGACTGTATTTTTGTTTCGGGCGTATAATGGTGTATCCAAGTCTCATCTACAGTAATTCATCGGCGCTGAAACTCGGATTTATTGTGCCTAAACTGCGCCAATAGAGCGTTGGAAATGTTCATTCGAACACGTTTTTGGTCTAACGTGAGCAAACGCGGCACCCAACATGCGGACAGCTTTCTCATGCCTAAATCTTGATTTAATATGTAGCAAACAAGTTCTTTGGACATGTTTATAACCTGTGCTATCTCCCTCACTTTAATTCGGCGGTCGTCTAGCACCATTTGGTGAACTTTGGCGATGTTATCGTCAGTAGTTGCAGGTTTTGGACATCCCGAACGTTCATCGTTTCCCCAGCTCTTACAGCCATCTTTAAATTTAGCTTCTCAAAATTTCACTGTGGTAAATGATGGTGCAGAGTCCCCATACACAGAGTTCAACTCATTTTTGATTTGCGTAGGCGTATTGCCTTTCAAAAACAAAAATTTAATGACAGCTCGATACTCAATTTCGTCCATTTTCACAACAACACTCACATCGACTCGCTCGAACGACTGTCAACTAACAACTGCGCATCCAAAATGGCTAAAACTTTGGTGAGCAACTGTCAACAGATAAACAACGAAATTCGCTAGCTTTTATTGACGAGTGCTGCTATCTTCACGTTGAGGTCGGAAACTTTTCAGACCACCCTCGTATAACACTTCCTTGTAAGGTGCTTGCTCGCTTAACACCGCATTCAATGCTGTTCTTACCGACCTTGTTAAACGATCCTAAGTTCCACGCATTTGGAGAGCATTCGGTAAATTAAATATCCATTTGCTTCTACACGAAGTCGCAAATTCGCTTAATCGCTCGCTGCCTAAAGTGTCGAGCCATTATCGCTGAGCTTGTATAGAGACTATTTTTCAATTTAATAAGCACGCATCGTAAGACACGTGAAGGGAACACTCCGTCGCTTTTCGCGTCAATGGCCTATTTTTATAAATATTGACTCAAAATAGTCGACTTCGCAATGCGCAAATGGCCTTTTTTATACGCTAAACGGCCCACAGGTAATGTAGCCATCAACGGGTTAGAAGACTTCTAATGATATAATTTGCAGAATGCGCATTTGCTTATGAGCGAGCTAAGAGCCTTCCTTAAGTCGATTACGTAAAACTGTTGCCTGATTTAATTTATTATCGTGTCCCATTTTATTTTGTTTTGCCTTACTTACATCTCTTGACATATTATAGATGATAACACGTAAAAAATTCTGTTATATATAGTCTAAATTAATCATTAAGGCAATACCTCTGTCGACATCTATAAATTAATGACGAAAACATTGTAAACACGATGCGCGTGTATATAGGACACTAGATGAGAGGTGAGGTCAGTCGAGCAAGAAACATGCAGAATGCTGCGTTAGAACAAACATTCTTTTTCTTACTTAAAATTGTAACATGGTAGCAGAGCGTGGTTTCGAGAGAGAAAAACGAAAAAAGAAGTTTACCGTACAACCCACGTGTCCTTTTTAAAACAAAAGTATTGGTAACATAAGTTGTAAAAAGTGTGCAAATCAGTGAAAGATAAAGATAAAAATACGAATTAAATAGTTGAAGAGCCGATGCGGAAGGGTAAAAAGGAAAATCATACGACACGTGCAGAATACGTTGAGAGCACATGGTTGTACCGGAAACAAAAAGTTACGTAATCGAAACGTGGCGAGTCGAATTTTACACATAAAGGTAAGATATTTTATAAATAATTAAAGTGAAATTTAACATAAACAAAATAATAGTGCAAAATTATGTCTAGTAATATTAAAAATGAAGAGATAAAATATGATATTGAACAGATAAAAAAAGCAAGATAACAAATAATACGTGGTATTAAAAACGTGCTTAAAGTAAAAAGTTTGATAAATCAAGAAAGCGAATATATCGAAGAAGAAAACAATATGGTGTCTTATGTGAAAATTGATAACGTAGTAGTACCCATTTTCGACAGAGTAGAATATAGTAGTTGGAAAAACCGAATTCTCAAACTATTTGAATACAAAGAATGTAATACACAAGCTATCCGTCAACGTGCACTAAATAATAAAGAAGCTGATTGGAAAAAGAAGGACATAAAAGCCGTGAATGTAATCTACAGTTTAATATCAAATCGGCAACTCAAGTATTTAAGCGATGCTGCAACAGCATACGACATAATGAAAAAGTTCGACGAAATGTATCAAAAAGAATCCACATCATTACAAATCCTGTGTAGAAACCGATTGGAAAACATAAAGCTGAAAGATTTTTAAAACGCAACCACATTTTTCGACGAATTTGAAAAAGCAACAAATGCGCTAAAGCCGGCGGGTGACACAGTAGAAAAGCAAGAGAAGCTTAGATATATTATTAAAGCTTTGCCAAATAAATACAATTATATTGGCGATCTTATTGACGTTCTAAAATCTAAAGAAAGAACGCGTGAATACGTTAAAACAAAAATTTTAATGAAGTCATTAAAAAAAGAAAATGACAAAAAGGAAAGAAATCATAGTTCAAACGCCTTTACAGCACACACACAGCCAACGTGTTATAGATGCGGTAAAACAGGACACAAAGAGAATGTAAACAAGAATAGCAACAGCAAAGTCGAGAACGAAGTTACAATACATATAATACACAGCGAGGAGGTAACAGTGGGAGAAGTCAAGCCAGAAACTATCAACGAGGAAATTTCGGACGCAGCCAAAATCAAGTAAGTCGAGGAAAGGGTAGAGGCAACAACAACAATAGTAGCGCGCACACAGTATTGAGGCAAGATCGACGCGACGAGCACGGTAATACAGCGTTTACACTTGAAGTGAATCACAATCTAAGTACATCGCGCAATGCAAATAATGTGAATATAAATAAAAATAAAATAAAGTGGCTTCTAGATAACGGTAGCACTAACCATATAATAAACTCAGATAATTTTTTTGATGAATATGTAGTTTTGAAAGAACGCGTTCAGGTTAGATTAGGAGATGGAAAAATTGTTATGGCCACGAAATTAGGAAATATTAAGACTTTATTCAAAACACGTTTTTATGATTATGAAGTAGAGATATACGATGTTTATTTTGTAGAACAAATGAAACAAAATTTATTAAGTTATTCTAAAATCACAAATACAAATAAAATAGTTTCTCAAGGTAATAATACAAAATTTATGATAGATATGGAGATTTAATACGGTTGCTAAAAAATTAAACAATTATATATTATGTATAGTTATACGTTAAATCCAAAATTAAATCAAATACAAGTAAATGAAGCATAAAATAGTGAAATGAGTAAGAAATAAAAGTGGCATAGAACTTTAGGTCACATAAATTTTCAATATCTTGAAAAATTAAGTAAGGACAGTTTAGTAGAAGGTTTACCGAAAAATCTTGATAATTCTGAATACGTCAAATGTGCTATACACAGTATGTCGGAAAATTTCCCGAACTTATTTTGTAGCGCTTGTACGAGTGGCGTTACCTCTTGGGCGACACCGGTACTATGTTGCTACATCCCTCTGGAGTGTCTGAGAATTTTTTCACTAGTATCCGTTTATTAGTTGCCGAGATAGACGTGCTTGAGTGAACGTGTGTTTAGTACCCCGATGCAAGCTCTACGATGGATGAGAAATTTGAACATCGTGGCGCAATTAAATTCTGCTATAAACTTAAAAAAACTTCGTGGAAACGAAAAAAATGATTGATTCGGCTTACGGTGAAGATGTAGTTACGCGTACAACTGTTTACACGTGGTTTAGTCGGTTCAAGAAGGGTAAAGAGTCGTTAGAAGATGACGAGAGAAGCGGCCGGCCGTCAACAGCTGTTACCGACGAAAACGGGGCTCGCATGCGCGCGCTACTGAAGCAGGATTGCCACATGTCTTTTAGAATGTTAGCAGACGAACTGAACATGAGCAAGGATAGCGTCGCGTTAATTTTGAAAGAAAAAATGAGCCGCAGGAAGGTCTGCTCTCGATTTGTTCCGCACTCTCTCACACCAGAGCAGAATGCTCCTGCTCATTCTTCGAACACTGTGAAGCGTTATCTCGCCGAAAATCAGATCCCACGCATCAATCACGCCCCATACTTGCGAGATCTGGCTCCAGTCGACTTTTTCCTATTTCCCAAGCTAAAAATGGCCTTGAAAAGACGATTTTTTGAAGACGTACCGAGCATTCAAGCGGCTTGCACTGAGCGTCTCACAGCAATAACTTCAGAGGAGTACCAGAGAGCCTTCAAATCACTCATGGAGCGCTCAAACGAGTGTATATCTAGGGAAGGGGACTATGTTAAAAGCGAACTGGAATAAATTTCTTTAGATGTAATTTTCGATTTTTTATTTCAAAAGTTCGAGAACTTTTCCGACATACTGTTTACGTATAGAAAGCAAAACGTCAAATAAACCATTTAAAACCAATCGTAATAATGCCACAGAAGTATTACAAATAATACATACAGATTTAAATGGGCTTCACCTAACTTTAGGAAACTTAGGAGAAAGATATTTCATTTATTTTTAATTATTAACATTTACACTCTGACAAAAAAGTATCCGGAAATTTGAAATAAAACTCAAAAATATTAAACTTTTTCAATATTTATTGAATCTCCTTCAAAATATGCTCCATTTGAAGCGATACACATGTGCTAACGTTTTTTCCAATCATGGAAACATTTTTTATAGACGCTTTCACGGATGGCCTTTAGCTCCTTCTGCGAATTTTCTTTTATGGCGTCTATGGAGTCAAATCTGGTTCCCCGGAGCGGTAATTTCAGTCTGGAGGAAAGAAAAAAGTCACACGGAGCTAGATCAGGCGAACAAGATGGCTGGTCGATGGTATTTATCGAGTGTTTGGTCTTAAAATCGTTCATAATCGTGGCTCGATGAGATGGTGCGTTATCGTCATGCAAAATCCACGAATTGTTTTGCCACAAATCCGGCCGTTTACGGCGAATATTTTCACGCAAACATCTTAAAACAGTTAAATAGAAGTCCTTATTGACCGTTTGACCTTGCGGAGCGAATTCATGATGAACCACACCACGAATATCGAAGAAAACAATAAGCATTGTCTTGATTTTCGAACGACTTTTGCGAGGTTTTTTCGGTTTCGGCTCATTTTTTCCCACCCATTCCGATGATTGTTGGCTCGTTTGTGTATCGTTTTCATAGACTCATGTCTCGTCACCAGTTATGATCCGTCCCATGAACGTGGGATCAGAATTCGCACGATCCAGCATGTTTGCAGCTACCTGCATCCGGTACTGTTTTTGAAGAAAATTCAGCTCTAACGGAACGAGCCGAGCGCCGACGCGCTGCATGCCCAATTGGTTCACCAAAATCAAAGGAGCGGTTTCACGAGAGATGTTGAGATCACGAGCTATCTCTCTAACACTAGCATGACGATTTTTAAGCACAATTTCCTTGATTTTTTTGACGTTATCGTTGGTTGAAGAGGTCGACGGTCGTCCTAAACGAGGCAAATCTTCGACGATCTCCCGACCGTTTTTAACGGCTTTGTACCATTCGTACACTTGGGTTTTCGATAAAACAGAGTCTCCATAAGCCTTTTCCAGCATTCGCAACGAGTCAGCACACGAAATTTCGTTCAAAACACAAAATTTGACACAAACTCTTTGTTAAATATTTTTTTCCATTGTAACATTCGCAGACTACCACTGAGGTCGATTGGTTTCAACAGCTGTCGTAAACAAACTAGTTGACAGACCGCACTTATGTTTGGCATGGTAATTACGGACAGTCCTACCAACATACAGAAACTTAAAATACTTAAAAATACTCAATGCGGGCAATTTAAATGAGAATTTCCGGATACTTTGTTGTCAGAGTGTATTGACGATTATAGTAAGTGTGCTAAGGTATATTGTATTAAATCAAAATCGAAAGTTTGAAAATATAATATTTTATTGAATATGCAAATTGAGTAAAAATTTATTAAATAAACGAGTAAAAATATCACAATGTGATAATGGTAAAGAATACATGAATAAAGACGTTTACGATTTTGCACGTAACAAAAGAATAAAAATTTATACGTGCCCAGCTTATGTACATGAATCTAATGGTATGGCCGAAAGATATAATAGATCCATTATGGATACAGCTAGATGTCTGTTAAGGGAAGCAAATATAAGTAAGTCATATTGGCTTGAAGTAGTACAGGTAGCAGCTTATTTAAAGAATAGAAACTTAACAAATACGCTAGAGTATAAGACCCCGTATGAAATTATGTTTAATAAGAAACCTGACGTTAGCAATTTAAAAATGTCTGGAAGTAAGGTTTTCGTAAGAACACCCGAACAACTTAGGAGTAGTAAATGGAATGATAAATCCAAATTAAGTATACTTGTAGGCAACTATGAGAATAGCTATAGGTTACTAGTTGATAATAAAATAGTAAATGCTAGACATACAGATGTAGTAGAACCAGGTACGCAATTAATTTGTTTAAATAATAATGAAAATAAAGACACAATTAAAAACAATAAATATAAAAATAGAAATCAAAAGCAAGATGTAAAGAGTAGAAATAAGTTTGATGAAAATTTAGATAAATTTGATAGTGAAAGTCAAGAGAATAATGATGGGGCAGAGAAAAATGAACTTATACCACCTTGACGCTCAACCAGAAAAAGGAGTCCTGTATATAAACTAGGTATAAAGGATAGGAATTCAAATTTTATCTACGTAAATTATTGTGACTCAAACGTCCCAAAAAACTACAATGAGGCGATAAATAGTGAAGATTCATAAACTGGATAAAGGATATGGGCTCTGAAATAAACAGTTTATTAATTAATGGTACATAGAAAATTGTAGATAGACCAGTTAATAAAAAAGTAATAGATGTGAAATGGCTATTCAAAAAAAAAGATAAACAAACATATAAAGCAAGACTAGTTGCAAGAGAATCTCAACAAAAGGAAATGGTAATAAACATTTATTCACCAGTAGACAGGATGCAAACACTCAAGTTATTATTATCATATTGCTGTCAAAACGGTCTTATTATTGATTAAATAGACGTAGTTACAGCATATTTAAATGGACAGGTAACTTCTAAAGTATTAATTAAACAACTTTCAGGTTATGAAACAGAAGAAGAATATAAAGTCTGTAGACTAGTATAAGCACTGTACGGACTACGTGATAGTCCAAGATCATGGTATAATTGCCTCCACGAATATGTAACAGAATTAGGTTTTGTAAGAAGTAAATATGATTATTGCATATATGTTAAACAAGAAGGTGAACAAAGTGTATATATACTATTATTTGTAGATGATCTACTCATTTGCAGTAAAAACTACGATATAATAAGTCAAATTAAAAATAAACTAGCAAAAAGATTCAATATTAAGGACATGGGAAAACTAACTAACTATTGGGTGTACAACTTTGCTTCCGCCGTTTTGCAATAGATGGCTGTAGCGGTAAGTGGTAGTTGAAATAAATAGATTATAGATGTCATACAATAAGCTTAGGTATTTGTGAACATAACGCCATCGAAATATTAGTCGATTTTTGTCTGCATCATAAAGTTATTCTCGATTAAACATGTCAGCTTACGAGCCAAATTATCGTCATTTACGGGAGGTTTTAATTTTCTGCTTTAATATGAAGAAATCTGCGACTGAGGCTCATCAAATGCTCTCAAATACCTATGGTGAGGCCGCTATTAGCGAAAGAACGTGCCGAGAGTAGTTTCAACGCTTCAAGGACGGCGATTTTAACGTCGAAGACCAGCATGGCGGTGGAAGAGAGAAGGTTTTCGAAGATGCAGAATTAAAGGCATTACTTGATCAAGACTCGTGTCAAACGCAACAAGAATTGGCAGGATCATTGGGATTGACGCAACAAGCCATTTCAAAACGCCTGAGAGTCATGGGGATGATTTAGAAACAAGGAAATTGGGTGCCGTACGAGTTGAAGCCGACAGATGTTGAACGGCGTTTGTGTGTTTGTGAACAGCTGCTTGCAAGGCAAAAACGAAAGGGATTTCTGCATCGCATTGTGACTGAAGACAAAAAATTGGTTCACTACGATAATCCCAAGCGCAGAAAATCATGGGGATATCACGGCCATGCTTCCACGTCGACGGCCAAACCGAATATTCACGGTTCCAAGGTTATGCTCAGTATTTAGTGGGACCAGCTCGGTGTAGTGTATTATGAGTTGTTAAAACCGACTGAAACAATCACAGGCGATCGTTTTTGAACGCAATTAATGCGTTGGAGTCGAGCATTGAAAGACAAACGACCGCAATACAACGAGAGACATGATAAAGTGATTTTACAGCATGACAATGCTCGACCCCATGTTTGCGAAAGTCGTCAAGACATACTTGGAAACTTTGAAATAGGAAGTCCCTCCCCACCCGCCATATTCTCCAGACGCTGCTTCCTCGGACTATCACTTGTTTCGATCAATGGCATACGGCCTGGCTGACCAGCACTTCCGGTCTTATGAAGAAGTAAAAAATTAAATCGATTCGTGGATTGATTCAAAAGATGACCAGTTTTTTTAACGCGGGATTCGTATGCTGTCTAAAAGATGGGAGAAAGTAGTGGCCAGCGATGGACAATACTTTGAATCATAAATGTATAACCAGTTTTTTACAATAAAGCCTCGAATTCCGGAAAAAAACGGCGGAAGCAAAGTTGTACACCCAATATTGATATACTATAGATATATATACTACTATACGATATATATATATATGTATATATACTACTTTAGAGGTTATTTGTCTATTGATATATAGATACTATTTAAGAGGTTATATTTTTCAAAGAATCTACATATTATGTATTAATAGTATTAAAAAAAATTAAATAAGTATTGATACTATTTAAAAATTAAAAATATTATACTTTTACTTGAAAGTGTTTATTGTTGGCATTATTTAAGTAAATAATAAATAAACATAAAATTATTGTGCTTAAAACGAAAACAATCAAGAGGTTTTTAATTATTATTACTAGTTCTCAGTGAAATTATAAAAAAGTATTTATTATTTCTACGTAGAATTGTCAAAAGGTATTAATTTTGTGAATATGGTAATCAGTAGTTATATTTTTTAATGAAGCTTTGATAAATTGATTTGTGAAATGATACTATTAATAATGTTATATTCATTGGAAGTGTTTATTGTTGACATTATTTAAACAAATAATAAATATGAATATTTTTTAATAAAGCCATTTGTGAATTGATACTGTAACGTCCGTATGCGACCTCCGTTTTATTGTGTCCGCCGATAAGTCTGCTTCCTGCCTTTCCGGCCCACAGTCAAAAAGAAAGACATATCGACCGACCGCCTCGATCCACACCCAAGCGCTCCACCACGATAAAGCCCCTACCCACAATCCACATGACGTACTCTCCTCCGACCCGAACTGTTATGAACCTAGCCTAAGCTTAGACCAAGAGCTTGCGATTTCTCAAGTAAAGCCCATACATCATCTAAATAGAAGAAATTTGCTACAATCGTTAAAACCCAATTCAGATTAAGTTGTAACGCATTGTTTATAATTTTCTTATTACTTTTTTTATATACATACAGGAATCACGTAATATAAACAAAATATAAATAAAAATAATACACAACGGCATGACCATGTCTTTTTCTTTTTTTATAAATTTATTAATAAAAATAATCATAAATTCTTATGTTAAGCATAAATGTTTTAATTATTATATTATTTTATTCCCGAATCATCTTTTTCTAAGCAATAGGAGAAAGAGCGCCTCCGCTGCAATCAGAGACGTCGCGGAATCATATTATTTCCGTTCTCACGCAAAGCGCTGAATTCCTTTTTACAAGTACACTCTTCTTAAAAATTTTCCGTTGCACAAATTTAATAATCAATTTAAATAATATCAGCAAGCTTAGAATTATACATAGATTATTGATAGTAACGCTGTGCCTATATTTTTCATTAACTTCTCTATATTAATTTCACCTTGTAATTTTAAACTCATTATTTCTGTAATGCTATATTATATTATGCTATATTATATTATTGTAATGTTATAATATATTAATGTTTAACGCAAATATATTTTCACAAATATTTTTTTTTAACAACTTTAATTCTATCCTTCCGCGCGAGGACAAATTATATCATCAAATATTTCGACTTACTATAACTATTTTTTCTACTAATTTTTCTATTTCATCATTTTCTTAAACAAGACCTTATAAGAGGCATGGCATTAATCATTAATATAATATTAATTACGTTTTACGATATTTTAATTTCAACTCACAATAATTATTTTTAAGGCGCAATAATCATTTGTTTTAAACGAAATAATTATAGCAACAAAAATAACATCGAACAATTAATTATTTATCCTACAGTCCGAAACAATTACCTATAAATTAAACAAAATTGTAATTTATAAAGAATAATTATTTAAATTACTATTTTTTTTTCAATTATTCCTCTTTTCTACCGTTCAATAGTCATAAATTATATCTTATTATTATTTTACTAACCCATGGATACCACACGTGTCCTGGGTAACAACAATTTCTCATTAATTTAAATAATTATTTTTTATTTAGTAACCCGTATAAATTTAATGCGTAAAAATGCGACAAAAGCTTTGTTTTTTTTTGTAATACGCATTAAATTTCAAATAAAATACGATTATGTAATTTAATTCAATGAATTCCGGCAATAAATAATAGATAAAGAAAATATATAAAAATTATGCAAAAAACAAATCATTCTTTCTCTCTAATTCTCGCTCCCCCACTCAATCATAACACCTTCACGATAGAGCAGTAGCGTCCAGCCCGCGCTAATTTCGAGCAATCAGATTGGCCCAAAAAAGTCACTGCACAAGTGCATAAGAAGTCGAGGATCAACACGCGGAGCAGATTCAAGATTTTTTTCGCGCCTCCGAACACAAGTTTTTTTTTTCAAGTCATAATACAATTCTTTACGTTTGATTTTTTGGTTTTTCATTTTAAATCTTACGCATAACATCATTTCATTTTACATCTTACACAACTAGGATTTATCCAGTTCTCCGTCAGGAAGCAGAAAGAGAGAGAGAGAGAGAGAGAAAGGATTTCGTTTTTTTTTCTTGTTTTTCGCACGGCTATAATACTACAATAAAAAGTGAGTCTATTTAAATATTGTATCTTTCTTTTTTATTTTCCGAAGGGATAGCATTAGCCAAGATCGGCTAACTATCTCTGTCCTTTAATCGTTTAGTAGGTCCTTCTCCAGGACAACATATAGGCCAACGTCGGCCTATACGGTTGTCCACTCCTGCATTTTTATTCTTATCCTAAAACTCTGACGATACTAATTCCTTCGCCGTCCCGAGCCCATAAGTTTCGTTACTTAGGCTCGAAAAGGCGATAAGCAGTTCGCGTTATTTTAAAAACGCGGTTACAACGTCAATCCGACGTTACAATACTATTAATAATGTCATATTTTTAATTGGAAGTGTTTATTGTTGACATTATTCAAATAAATAATAAATATAAAATAATTGTGCCTAAAATAAAAACAATTTTATGTTTACAATTTCTGAGTGAAATTGTGAAAAAGTATTTTTTATTTCTAAGTGAAATTGTAAAACAGTTTCAATTTTGTGGATATGGTAATAGCTAGGGGAGGTCCGATGCGAAATGCCTCAAATTTTACTTAAAAAGAAATGTCAGCAACTAGAATTTTAATTTGTCATGAAGATTCTTATCTATTTTATAAAAGAACATTTCTTTAGAACAATCTTTAAAAATTTGTCGTTCTGTTGTCAGTGTTAGAGTTGATAATATTATACTATATTTGATTGTAAAGTATTTGATTGTATTGATGGAGTTTGTGCTGGTCTTGTATGTCCACCTACAGTTGTTGGAGAAATTGTTGTAGTAGTTAAAACCTACACAACTCGAGTTGCTGATGGTGCTTTTTCTACTGAATTATTAGATGAAATAAATGAAATATTACAAAAGAGAGGAGTTAAATTTGGTGTTAAAACAGAAAGAAAAAGACGTTGTGGTTGACTTAATTTAACTTTATTTAGATGTACACTAATGGTTATTGCGGAAGTGCACTTTTTTCGATAATGAATATAACTATAATTTTATTTTTATTCATAATAATAATATTAAGTTTATTGAAGTTATAACATTCACTTATTAGTCTGCTTATTTATTGTGACACATTGTTCAATAAGTCCCGAGACTAACAACGAAAACAACATTTTTTTTTAAAAATCATTTTTATTCATCAATATAATTTTCTTTTAGAGTGATACAATCTTCCCAACGCCTTTCCAACGTTTCTATACCATGTTTATAGAAGGATTTATCCTTTGCTTTAAAATAGGCTTCAGTTTCGGCGATGACCTTCTCATTCGAGCCGAATTTTTTTCCCTGGAGCATTTTTTTAAAATCAGCAAAGAGCCAGTAGTCGCTAGGGGCTGAATCTGGCGAATACGGGGATGGGGAAGCAAATCGAAGCCCAATTCGGTCAATTTTGCCATTGTTTTCATGGACTTGTGGCATGGTGCATTGTCTTGGTGAAAAAGGATCTTTTTCTTCTTCATGTGCGGTCGTTTTGCTGCGATCTCCTCTTTCAAACGTACTAACAAGTCAATATAATAATCACTGTTGATCAATTTACCTTTTTCCAGGTAGTCAATGAAAACCACGCCATGTGCATCCCAAGAAACAGACGCCATGACTTTGCCAGCAGACTGCTGCGTTTTTGGACGCTTTGGGCGGCTTTTACCAGCCATGCGCCACTCAGAGGATTGCCGATTCGACTCCGGAGTGAAATGATGTATCCATGTTTCATCCATGGTCACCTATCGATGCAGAAAATCCTTCTTATTGCGAGTAAATAGCGATAAACAGCTCTCTAAATCGTCGACTCGCTGCTGTTTTTGTTCCACTAAAAGCAATCGCGGCACCCACTTGGAAAAAACTTTTTTCATGCTCAATTTTTCATGAAGGATTGTAAATACGCTTCTAGATGATATCTGTGTCATTTCTGCAATCTCACGAACCTTCACTTTGCGATTTTTCATTACAATTTTTAACACTTCACTGACATTTTCCTGTGTAACGGCTTCCAATGGCCTACCCGAACGTTCCGCATCGTTTGTGTCCGTACGACCGCGTTTAAACTCAGCATACCAACGACAAATCGTTGGTTTAAATGGAGAGGAGTCCGGGTAATGTTTTTTAAGCTATTGCTGGGCTTCTACGGTGTTTTTACCCATTAAAAAACAGTGTTTTATCAACACGCGAAACTCGCTTTTTTCCATTTTTCAAACAAATTACAAGGTGACTTGACTCTAACGTCGATAACTCTGCTGTCTGGGATCCGATCGACGTGAAATTTTCACACGTTTCATGTAAAAGTTCGCACTCTATAGAAACGTGGCCAGTTTCGTACTACTAGCACCATCTCTGGGTTAGTCTCGGGACTTATTGAACGATATGTAATATTCACTTAGAAAGAAATTCAAGTAATTTTATATATTTTTCTAATTTTATTAAAAGTTCACACCTACAATTTTTAAAAATTTATATTATTTTATTGTATTACTTTTATTATTTGTCTAAAAAGTTATTCAATTAATTTTATATATTTTTCTAATTTTATTAAAAGTTTATACCTACAATATTAATAGATCTATATTATTTTATTGTATTATTTTTATTATTCGTCTAAAAATTTATAATAAGATTTTTTTGGGTTTTTATACAATAATATATTAATAACACAATCAATTGCAAGCCTTATTACACCTTACTGAGTTCCTTTGTATTTGCTTCGCAATTATTTTTTTTTTATTCTCTGCTACCTATTCTTTGCTCATAAACATACATAATAGTTTAAAGCTTAAAAATATTGTTTAATTTATTTTTGCACTGTATCATCTCTATCTATGGCAGGGAATACGAACGATAAGAAAAAATTTCTCTCAATTCAATAATTAATTTGTTTTTGATTATTTATAAACATATTTTTTAGAATTCACATTAGATATAGTTAAACAAACTTTGGTACTCGAAGAAAATAAAAATAAAAAAGAAAATAGTCAGATATGCAAATTAGATATTTTGATAAATTTCATGGAAAGTGAAACATGGATCGATTTGACTTGTACAAATCCAAACTTATTAATGCTCAAAGCTTCCAAACTTATGAAGATTTGTTGTGATGATAAATCATTAATGTAAACAATTGGCTATAAAAATACATTTTATTAAATATTTAATCACTTATTTCTTATTTGCCACTAAATTTACAATTTTGTGCCTATTCAATTTCAATTCTTTATGTTCTTGCTAAAAGTAAATTAATATTTATTTCATTAGAATATCATTATTTTATTTTTAAATACCAATAAATTAAAATTATTTTTCGAATCAAACTTTTATTTTTACTCAAATTTGTAAAACAAAATGATTAAAACAGTTTAATTTTTTTAATTAAATAATTTATGTATTATACATTCTGTCAAAAAAGTACCGGTAATTGTCGATTTGAATCGGGCGGGGCAATTTAGGCAGGTAAAATTTTTTTCTAGGTTAGTACAACTGTCCTTAATGACTATGCCAACTTTGAGCGGAATCTGTTAACAAGTGTGTTTACAGTATCTGGTTAAGTCAGTCGATGTCAATAGTGCGTGCCGATTTTTTACAATGGGTGATTACGTTGAACAACGAATTTGTCTAAAATTTTGTGTTGCCAATCAAATTTCGTGTGCCGATGCATTGAAAATGTTGCAAAAGGCTTTTGGTGATAAAGCACTATCGAAAACCCGTGCGTATGAGTGGTACAAAGCCTTCAAGGAGGATCGTGTAGTCGTCGAAGACTTGCCTTTTTCCGGACGTCCATCGACGGCTTCGACCGCAGATAATGTCGATAAAATTAAGGAAATGGTGCTTGAAAACCGTCATACCAGCTTGAGAGAGATAGCACATAAATTTGAGATATCCCACGAGTCCACACGTATGATTTTAATTGATATTTTGGGCATGAGAAAGGTGGCTGCAAGACTCGTTCCAAAAGAGCTTAATTTTCTCCAAAAACGCTATCGCGAACAGGTCGCTTCGGACATGCTGGATCGCGCCAATTCCGATCCCGCATTCATGGCATGCATCATAACTGGTGACGAAACGTGGGTGTACGAGTACGATATGCAAACAAGCCAGCAAGCATCGGAATGGGTGGGAAAAAACAAGCCGAAACCGAGAAAACCACGCCAAAGCTGCTTATAAGTGAAGGTGATGCTCATTGTTTTTTTCGATATCCGTGGCGTGGTGCACTACGAATTCGTTCCAGAGGGTCAGACGGTAAACAAAGAGTATTACCTAGACGTTATGAAACGAGTCCTTCGCATAATAATGCATTAGACGCCCTAACCATTACGCTATGCAACGCATGTAGAACTAAGATTTAAATTTGAATAATAAGTTGCATGGCAATCTTGTGTATGTACACTTGTATTAATTTTACATTTAAACTATCTTCTATAGTGTTAAGTATTTTTTAAAATTAAAAAATAATTGAAAATTCAATATATTTAAATACAGAATTTCAGTCTTCAGATTTTACTACATATGTAGTAATTATGTATTTAAATATATTAAATTTTCAATTATTTCTTGATTTTAAAAAATACTTTACACTATATAAGAAATTTTAAATGTAAAATTAATACAAGTGTATATGGATTGCCATACAACTTATGATTCAAATTTAAATCTTAGTTCTACAAGCGTTGCATAACATAATGTTTAGGGCGTCTGCTTTATAATGCGAAGGACCCGGGTTCGATCCCACCGTATGTCAAACATTTTTTTGCGTTTTTTTCCGTAAAATAATATGTAAAATACAGTTTGTCAAGTAAGAGCGTGGTCGTGTTAATTTATAAAAAAATTTATTTGATGAAACTTTCATATTTATATATACATTGTACACATTACAAACAATGATGCAATTCGGTCAATAATGTGTCCAGTCACCACCGGCGTCGATAATTGCCTGGCATCTCCGAGGCATGCTTTTAACTAATTTGACGGCGTATTCTAGTGGCAAGGATCTCCAGATCCGACGAATTTCCTAAGACAACTGCTCCAAAGTGTATGTGCGTCTTCCACGAAGCTTCCGTTTAATATATGCTCACACATTTTCAATAGTGTTTGCATCGGGCGACTGCGACAGCCACTCCAATGTAACGATGCCAGATTGAGTCTTCCACTGAGTACAGAGCTTGCTGCGGTGTGTAGGATCGTTGTTCTCTTGCAGAATCCAATCTTCTTATTTTGTGATAAACCATCGTTTGGCAGATGGCAGTAAAGCCTTTTTGTAGATTTTTATCATTTTCTCGGCATTTAGGTTGTCAGTAAAGAGGTGCAATGTGCCGAATCCCTGCTTTGAGAAGCAGCCCCAAAAATGCACCTTTATTCCATGTTTTACGGTCCGCTGAACAAGCCTATTAGTGGAAGTTGACCAGGCTCGCGTGAGGACAGAACGTGCCTATATAGAACATTCATCAGTGAAAATGACATTTTCAAAATCTCTATCAATATTCTCATGCGCCCAAGCGAGTCGCTTTGTCACATGTTTTTCAGTCAACAGAGGCTTCTTCATTGTGTTGCGCCATTTCAGATGATGAGTACGAAGATGGGTTCGGATAGTTTCGTAGGATATGTCTAAACCTTTTGCCATTAATTTTGCTTGTTTTTGCCGCAGTGTTAAAGCAGGATTCCGCGAAAACAGATTCACTATTCTTTTTTCATCTTTTTTGTCCACTTTTCCTATCGAGCCACGTTCTGGTAAATCATCGACATTTTGAGCCACTTTATATCGCTGTATTCACTTCTGTACAAATGCCTTCGACTTTCTCATATATTTAGCAGCCGCTGATTGCGATATTTTGGGATCTTTCGGGTGGATGCAAAGGAACACAGCCTCGTAGCGCAACGCGTACTCAGCACTCATGGCGTTCAACGTGATTCTCTTGCAAAAGATCGACGACAACTGAATGTTTGTTGATAATGCATTAAGGACAAATCTTTCCTTTTTCGGTTTGTGAAGAAATTAGCGCAAAATCTTTTATTTCCTGTTAATGAAGTCGACCATGCTCTTACTTGACAGACTTTAATTATCGAACAATCTAATATATCTTTAATGCTATATTCTTTTACAACTTATATATTTCATACAAAGTTACTTGTGACATGTACCAGGTGTATAAGTATGAAATGCAGATTAAAAAAAAAATAACACGTTAAATTTGGTAGAATAATAATAAGTGCTTTATTCAAAGTATGCCACATCGCTTTTTATACATTTTTTCCATCTTTCGGGCAATTTGTGAACACCACGCCAGTAGAAATCTTCCCCTTTTGCCCCTAACCATTTATCGAGCCATTTTTTGACATCTTGATAGGAATCAAAGCGCTGTTCAGTAAGTGCGTGACCTATCGATGCAAACAAGTGGTTATTAGAAGGAGCAAAATCTGGTGAGTAAGCCGCATGTGGCAGAACTTTCCAGTTGAGTGCTTCCAATACGTCGCGAACCAGTTTTGCCGTATGTGATGGAGCATTGTCATGGAAAAAAACTACTTTGTGTTGCCTCTTTCGGTATTCTGGCCTTTTTTTAAGCAGCAAACGGTTTTAATCGGTTAATTATTGTTGGTAACGTGTAGTATTAACCGTTTTCCTAGGTTCCAATAGCTCATAATAGACCACGCCCCTCTGGTCCCACTAAACACAGAGCATCGTCTTTCTGCCAAAACCATTTCGTCTTGCGGACGATGTGGATAGTGCTCCTGGGTCTACCCATGATTTCTTGCGTTTGGGATTTTTAAAATAAATCCACTTTTCATCACCTGTTACTATTCGATGCAAAAACGACTTTCTTTTGTACCGAGCGAGCAAAATTTCACATGCGATTTAGCAATTTTCTAGTTGCCTATCATTCAACTCACGTGGGACCCATCTACCGCTCTTCTAAGTTTTCCCCATTGCTCGTAGGCGATTGGAAACAGCTTGTTAGGAAACTCCTAATTTCTGTGCGAGTTGTTTTCATGTTTGCGAATCATCTTTGTCCAACAAAGCCTGCAAACCTATATCTTCGAATTTTTTGGGGGTTTTCTATGTTCCTTGTCTGCAACGTCAAAGTCACCTTTTTTAAAACGCTGAAACCATCGTTCACACGTATCTTGCGATGGGGCATGTTCACCATAAGCTTCTCGTAGTAACCGAAAGGATTCAGCAGCAGTTTTGTTCAAATTAAAACAAAAAATTAATGCTGTCTGCGAATGCTCTTTGTTTGGTATAACTTTTGCCATATTAAACACAACAATACAACACGATGCACACACTTTTTCAGTCTATCACTAATACGCGTTTGAACTTGTGGATGACACAACAAAATGGCGCAGTGTCAAATCATAACAGCTTAAACTGCATCGGTACACCATCTGTTGTCTAAAAACCGCATTTCATACTTGTACACCTGGTAATTAAAACGATACTTGCCGAACACTTGTAGAGTAGAAAGTGATGCTTGCAGTAATCTATTTGATCAACATATATTTTTAGATACATTAATAGTTTGTCTATGCTTAAACTTAAACAAGTAGATGGTAATGCTCGTGGTAATTTATATAATTAAGATATATTTCTAGATACTGAAATAGTTTTTTAATGTTATAACTGAAACATGATTGGGTACGAATTACGAATAATAAGATTCCAAACTTTCAGCTATAGTTTCTATGTATACGAGTACATTTAAAATATACAAAAATTACATAGCATATGCTAATTTTTTCCTTAATAAATATTAAAGAAAAAATAAAAAAATAACATGATTCCATATCTTGTTATATATTTGTATGATTTCAAATATAAAATAAAAAATAATAAAATAAAAAATGAAAATGATTAATTTAAGGAATGGTGTTAAATATAGTCTAAATCAATCATTAATGCAATGTCTCTGTCGACATCTATAAATTAATAACGAAAACATTGTCAACACGATGCGCGTGTATATAGGACACTAGATGAGAGGTGAGGTCAGTCGAGCAAGAAACAGACAGAAGGCTGCGTTAGAACAAACATTATTTTTCTTACTTAAATTTATAACAAATCTAAAAAATACTAGCGAAAAGAAAATTTTGCAAAAAAATGAACCATAGCAAACATTTTTTAATTACATTTTTGGTATCTCACAAAGTAACATCTATTTGTTTATTTAAATTTTATTAATTAATAATTAACATTTTTATAATTGACTATATATGTTTTCTACGTGATTTTTCTGGTAGATTCGATTGCCGCTATCAGATTTTACAAAAATTCACTGTTGCGATAATTTTTTTAAAAAATTTGTTAATTAACAATTAAAAATTTAGATGAAAAAACACGTGTCTCTTAATTTCTGTCTATGGCAAGCTTTTAATCGTAAGTTTAGTTCTATCGTTACAGTTGTAGCCATGGGCTTTAAAGGGTTAATGTACTGTTTTTGTCAATCATTTTATTATATTTTATTTCGAGCATTTCACGCTTGAAGTATTCAGATTCAATTATGCGGTATCAATATCGCTCGGCTAATATAAGCGCGTTAACTGAATGAATTTTGCGCATCCGTCTGCGCCAGCGATCATACGCGGCTCTTACATGTTTTGCGTGTACGAGTAACCCGTTCCAACCCAATAATCGCCCGATCGTGGAAAAGTAGCTTAATACGACGTATTTGAAAATATAAGCTCTTTTCTTAACTCTAAATCGTCTATCCATTTTTTCTCGAGCCGCTTAAATATTTTTCTATCGGCCACCGTTCACACGATTTGTGTAAAAAAGTCGCCCCGGCATACCAGCGATAATTTGCGGTTAATTTATTTTCGGACCAACATGTCGCATCGTCTGCGGATTCAATGACGAAGATATCTACTGCCGCTTGGTGCTTCGCGATAATTCACTGATTTCGCCTAATCTATTCGCGACGAACACGTGATGTGTATGCGGCTTGGACTTTATCCACCGAATAATCATAGAAGAATCGCTCCAAAAAACACGAGCGTTTAATGAAAATTCAAGCTCAATTAATATCGCGTGTGCTAACCTTGTCTAATAACGCCGCCTTCAATTCTAAACACAAGATCGTTTTAAATTAAAGGTTTTAAAAGTGCAATCTTTGATTTTGTCCGGACAAGCGATACTTGTATGCATGTACTTTTCAATTCAAAATACAAGTACGTGGCATTTACATTTTATGCATAGCATCACAGTATTTAAAGATTTTTCGTGTTGGTTAAACATTGCGACCACGACTTTCACCCCAAATGTTTTCCGTCACGTAAATTGTCTTCCTATCTAATCCCGTAACGCCATATTTCCTACAATAATATTTTTGTTTTAACTGTACAAGGCGAAAGAAATCTTAGTGAATCGAACATGGACATCGAAACTCTTGAATACTCGCGTTTCGTCGATTTTCTTTCATCGCTTAATATCTCATGCGAAACTTTTGCTAAACCAACGTTAAGGCTAGGTTACCCCAATAAACGTAATTTTTTTCAATACATTTTATTCATAGTACGAAACATGTTGAGTAATCAATTTTTTTACATATGAAAGCACATATATAAATTTACTTGAAATAATTTTTTTTTTTTTTTTTTTTCAAAATGGCGGTCCTGAAAATGGCTGCTGAAACTCATCTGATTCACAGATGGATGACATCATTTCTTGGAAAAGAATTATCTGAAAGCAAAAAACAAAATGGTTTCATGTTCTGTATCGAATTGGCTATGGCCTCTAGCAGAATGAAATATTTTCAATGAAAAAAAACCAAATGGCGGACTTTAGAATTTTTTTAACATTTTTTTTCACTTTTAATTGTTTATAACTTTTTTAAATAATAATGAATATTTCTGGTTCTGCTTGAGGCCATAGCCAATTTGATACAGAACATGAAACCATTTTGTTTTTTGCTTTCAAATAATTCTTTTCCAAGAAATGATGTCATCCATCTGTGAATCAGATGAGTTTCAGCAGCCATTTTCAGGACCGCCATTTTGAAAAAAAAAAAAAAATTATTCCAAGTAAATTTATATATGTGCTTTCATATGTAAAAAAATTGATTACTCAACATGTTTCGTACTATGAATAAAATGTATTGAAAAAAATTACGTTTATTGGGGTAACCTGGCCTTAAATCTGAGCGTATCCGAGCGAGTTTCCCACAGTAAACCTAAAACTTTCTCCCCCCTCCCTTGGTATACACAATCGCATCTCATTTCAAGGGTTAAACTGAGTTGTTTTTTGCACTTGCTCAAGTGCGTCTGCATTGTTACACCCCTACCCGTGTATCTCAAAATTCCTTACCACTGCGTTAATTTCTATAATATTGCGAATCAGATTTTGCGCTTGCCATATTCACGCTGGCTAATAAGCTTATAATTAAATTCAAATTAAATTAAGAAAAATTAAAAAATGTTTTGAAAAATAATTTTTGACAAAGTTTCTTCAATAATTATAAAAAAAATTATATAAATTATCAAAAAATTAAAACAACCTCAATGACTTTAAAAAACCACATTTCAATTGGCTTAAGAATAATCTTGAGTTAAGTTTTAATGAAAATCAGCTTTTAAATACTGAAATTACGAATTTAGATAAGAGCCGCTTATTACTTATTTATTTTTTTCTAATGTTTAATTTCATGAATTTTTTATAAAAAAAAATTTGAATACTGTAAAATATTGTTTCTCCTAGAGAAATTCTTAGGATATTTCTAAGAAACAAATTAAATATCAGGCAGAAATCTTTAATTTTATGAATGAAAAACAAAAAATAAAAAAGGTTTGTATGATTTTTTATTTGCATAACGTGATATTTTCTTTATTTATTTTTTTTATGAGGATAATTTATAGGATTTATTTTATTTTTAGGATATTCAATTTCAGAGACAAAATTAGAAGTCCCACATCAAAATTCATTAGGTCATACAATAAAGCGGTTAAGGCTTTACTTAAATTTACCATTACCTGAAAATACAGAGATAGAACTAGCAGTTAAATATAGAGTTGACGGGACCAATGTTAAGTGCTATGAAAAAATAGCAGAAAATCCTGCTGTATAATGTGATGGCATATACAGCGCGTGTCTTTTACCATTGCAACTATTGAATAAATTCACCAAAGAAATATATTGAATTGATCCATTGCCATTATCTACAAGATTTTGTCGCCGATTAAAATTATATGTCGGAAAGCAAGTGATGAGTTATGTAAATAAATAGTGGAAACTCTCAGAAAAGAAATAGATAAGCTCCAAGTTATTCGGTATTGTGATTACACTATCAATTTTAATACGTTGTTAACGATGAGAGATGGTATTGTTGATGTTCCAACTGCTAATATTGGTAATACGAATGACGGAATTACCACCAAAAGATTTTTTAACAATATCGATACTGTTTCTGATGTCACGAGTATATCATTTTTATTATTATTGCATATTAGGTGATAAATTATTATTAAAATACATTCAATTTATGAGGGTGGGGTAAAAAACTCAAAAAATCGTTTCCAGCCTGATAAAGAAAAACAACATTTTCGTGTTTTTTTCTTTATTATTTATTAATATTTCCATCAGTATTAATACATTTTTCATAACTCTAAAATGCTCTGGTGCTCTAATACAGAGATACCATTTTCATAGTGCGATATGTCAAAATACTCATTTACATCATCGATGACTTCGTCGCTGCTACCAAATTTTTTACCTCCGAGTCATTTTTTAAGGTTAAGAAACAAAAGATAGTCGCTGAGGGCTAAATCTGGTAAGTATGGTAGTTGCGGTAATAATTCGAACTTCAATTCGTTGATTGTAGCCATCGCAACAACTAAAGAATGGACAGGTGCATTATCATGATGAAACAAGATTTTTTTCTTCGCCTCGATCGTTTATTTTTCACTTCGTTCTTCAAACGCTACAATAATTCTGCGTAGTATTTACCAGTGATGATTTTACCCTTCTTCAGATAATCAATAGAAATAATTCCTTTCTTATCCCAAAAAACAGTCGCTATAACCTTATTCACCGATAAAACTGTTTTTGCCTCCGTTGGGGTTAATTCATCTGATCTAATCCATTGCTTCGCTGTTGTTTACTTTCAGGAGTGTAGTAATGAATCCAAGTCTTATCTGCAGTTATAAAACGATGAAAAAATTCGCTAGGGTTCCGCTTGTACAGCGCCAAATTTTTAATTAAAATAGTTATCCGGGTGAATTTTTGATCGACCGTTAGCAAACGCGGCGCCCACTTGGCATAGAGTTTCTCTATCCTCAAATATTCATGTAAAATATTGCGTACACGTTTATTTTTTATTTTAGTAGCTTTAGCTATCTCATTTACTTTTAATCTGCGGTCCTCCATCACTATTTTATGAATTTTTTCAATCATTTCAGGCCTCAACAGAGCGTCCTAAACATAGTTCGTCAGAAGTGCTTGTGCGACCCTGCTTAAATTTAGAAATCCTCTGTTTAACCGTTAAGTATGATGGAAAATAGTCTTTTAGTGTTGAGTTCAGCTTTTTCTCAATTTTTAATGGTGTTAGGCCTTTAAAATACAGGGTGCAGCAGCATAACTTCCTTTTTTCAAAACTTAATGAAATCTATTGTATGAATCAAAAAATTACTTATTTTTAATAATGTAGGCGCATACCTAAAGCTGTGTTTTACGTAGTCTTGAAGATCAAATCAGGTAGGTGACTTACTCTATTCTCCATACACTGAGCAAACCGATTTCTGGCGTTTGTCATGACTCTTGCCAGCATAGCAGGCGTTATGTTGGCAATTTCTTCCTGGATGTTGGTCTTCAAATTTTGTAGGGTCCTTGGACGGTTCATATAAACAGTATTTCAAAAAATCTCATAGAAAAAAATCACAAGGTGCCTAATCGGGAGAGCGGGCTGGTCACTCCAAATCGCCCCTAATTGAGATAAGGCGCTCTGAGAAGTGTTCCTCAAAACAGCCATCGATACTTTTGAAGTGTGTGCCGTTGTACCGTCTTGTTGGAACCAAATGTCCCTTAAATCAAAAAGTCTAAAGGCCGACGCATGTTTGCGCGCAGAACGCCGTGGTGATCGCAACATTGAAGCTGTCACTGCCTCAATGTTCTCAGGTGTTCTAGTGGGCTGATGAACTCCAATTCTTCGTCTTGTCGCATTTGCAGTTTGTCTGAACGTAGTGACCCACGTAACAAATAATTTCCGGTGTGAGACAGGGCCCAGACAGGGCTAAATTAAAGCGATTCCGAAAGGCGCACTGGGTTGCGATCACAGAACATCCGCTCGAAAAGTAGGCCTTAACGACAAAAGCACGCTCTTCACTGTTCCAACGCATGATGGCGACTGAACTATGTCGGGACAAAACTTTATCATCCCACTTCTCGAACGAGACCACTAGCGCTCCGCTACCGCATCAACCGACTGAATGGCGCGCATTTTAAAAAAGGAAGTTATGCTGCCGCACCCTGTAGAAGTATTTGATCGCAGCACACTTCTCTGATTTTTCCATTTTCACGTAAGCCATTGAAGCGTCTTGTTCAATCAGCTCTCAAATGTGAACTTACAGAGCAATCGTCCTGAAAGTTTTATACAAGCTAGTTACATAGATATAGAGCTACACAATAAAAACTAAACACTAGACCTCCTGGTGCCATCTCTAGGTCAGGACGAAAACTTTTTACCTCACCTTCATAGTCTCAAACAGGTTCCGATGAAAATCTTTTAAATAGGCTCAAAGTAATTTCAGCAGTAATTTCTTCCCAACAGACAATTAATGGATTTTGAAACAATTTGAAACCATGGCTCTTTTATCGTCTATCTGCCGTTGAGCCGCTCGCCTACGCACGGCGCAAGAAATCATAACTCGTAATCTTCGCAATAAAAATCATGACTGCAGGATTCCACAATAAAGTCCCGACTAGTCTAGGGGCCTCAAGTTGACTTCCTATGTTTTTCTGTGCAACCATACTTCCATGAGGAAGTATTACTGGCCTAAGAAAGAAAACCTCCCCCCCTTTTGCCGATTGGCCTCGAGGTCACACTAACACGTGCACACATGGGCAGTTATCGCTCAATCTCGAACTTCCCCTAATTTAATATTTTTATTCTGAATATTATAATATTCAAAAATAATTTATATTTTAAATCCTTAAACCACAAACATCGTTTTCACTTGAAAATAGAATTTTTTATTATTAATATATAATTTTTACAATATTTAAAATGTTATTTAATCGAAAAATATCGCTTATTACAATATATTTTATTATTAACCTTTAGAGAGCCGTAATGACGCATATATGCGTCATAACAGAAACTATTGAAAAACACATTTTTTAAAACAAATAATTATAAAAATAAAAAATTAATCCGTCGCGGGGCGCCGGACAGGTGTAAAATATAATTTATTACTGATTATTATGAAATTAAAACAAAGATATATAATTACTGAAAATACATAATTTTCTGTGGAAAATTTGTACAGAATTATTACAAAAATATAGATGTATTAGAAGCCAATATCTATATATATAAAAATGAATGTGTGTTGGTATGTACTTTATGGATTCGAAAACTACTGAACCGATTGAGTTCAAACTTTCACAGTATGTTTGTTGTGAAGAGAGGGACATGATAGGCATAGTCCGGTTACTTAACGATAGGTGGCGCTGCACACAATTTTCATAAAAACGTAAAATGGAAGAAACTACTGAAACGATTGAGCTGTAACTTTTACAGTATGTTTATTTTAAAGAGAGAAACATGATAAGCATAGTCCGGATACTAAGCGATAGGTGGCGCTGGCCACAATTTCAGCTTCACTTTTAAATTAGCAAATTTGTATGGGAGGTACTATTATTCATTATCGATTGACTTCAAATCTGCTGATGTTTCGTTTTTTTCCAAACAAATAAGATTTATAAAGTTCAAGCCCTGCATTTTGACACGTATTGTTCTTAGGACTGTTTTTTGACATTCTCAAAATGATAGTTCATTGAGTGAAAATGTACATGCATTAAAAACTGTACTTATAGATAACAATAACAAGTGCATTTCATCATTTAAGTAAATTTTGTTAATCAAAATTAAAGTGAGTGCAATGTAAATACATTCTTCGGTGAATAATATTTAATGCAAAATAAATAATTTCTCATTGTTTAAGTTTCATTTCGAGTGAGACAACATTAGTCTTCACATTTGTGTGAATTTCATCATCGGCCGACATACACGAAAACAACTACAATAATAATAAAACACTACACGTCGGTTCAATTGTGTGCGTGTGCGCGCTGCCCATCGATTCAACGAGTGAATTTTGCCAATTAAAATCAAAGTGAGTGCAATTTAAATGCATTTTTCGTAGAAAATCCGTACAACATTAATCCTTTTTGAATATTCTTTTAGTTCATTTATATTTATTTCGAGCAAGACGAAAATATTTATCATATTTGTGTGAATTTCATCATAATGCCTCCAAAACGACAAAATATTGGTCAATCGACGAGTGAATCACGTCGGCTAAGAGCATTACGAGCTGCCGAAACTAATGAGCAACGGGAAGCGAGAATCCAATCAAATCGTTTACGAATAGAGCAATCCCGTTCCGATCAAACAAATGATCAACGGGAAGCAAGAAACGAAGAAGAACGTTTACGACTCGCTCAATCCCATTCAGTTGAAACTGACGAGCAACGGCAACTAAGAAACGAAGCAAATCGTGTACGATCTATTCAATCTCAACGTACTATTTATGTAGATTTAAAGCTTTGTCCATTTTGTTATAATGACAACTACGACTATAGTCAGCATCCAAGTGTGGTCATTGGACAAATGGATAAGGTGTGCCTGCATTGCGGTGCATTGAAGTTCAAAAATGAAACGTGTTGTGCGAATGGAAAAGTGAGATTACCGGAATTACAAACGCCACCCGAACCGTTGGCAACGTTAATGACAGGCGACACAACACAATCAAAACATTTTTTGACAAACATACGCAAGTACAATTCCTGTTTCTAAATGACATCATTTGATGCGACAAATATCGTTCGTGCCAATTACATGCCAACATTCAAAGTGCAAGGACAAATTTATCATTATACTGGATCACTATTACCATTGCCGGACAACAATCACAGATATCTCCAAATTTATTTGATAGGAGGCGCTAAAGATCAAGTTGATAAACGTTGCCAATGCAATACAGGCACTAGACGACAAATTGTTGCCGAATTACAAGCACTATTTGATCAACACAACGAATTGATTCGATTGTTCAAAAGTGCCTTTGAACGAATGCCAGCAGATGATTACACAATTGTAATCAAAGCAGATAAAACACCTGTCGGCCAACACGAGAGACAATACAATGCTCTAATCGTTATAGTTGGTCAAGAATTTAATTCACGCAATATAATTATCTACCGCAGAAATGGTCAAGTACAGCGAGTCGCAGGAACACATCGATCATACGATGCGTTGCAATACCCCATTATATTTTGGCAAGGAGAAGATGGATATCATTTTAATTTTAAGTTAATAGATCCAAGAACAGATGAATATTTTTTCTTAACAAGAATAAATACCACTTGATTTTTGCAGCAACTGATAAACAATTCATTCACAGGTGCAGAATTGAATAAAAAAGTCAGTTCCATGAATTACTATTCATATCGATTGATGATTCGTCAAAATACTGACAATCACATCTTTAAATGTCGTCAATTATTCCATCAATACATTGTCGATACAATGTATGCTAAAATTGAAATTGAACGACTTCTCTACATTCGATTGAATCAATCCAAGTTGCGTTCAGAAGAGTACATTCATTTACATGATGCAATTGCTTATGACGGGAATGTGAATGCCAATGAATTGGGAAGAATGGTCATATCACCAGCCACATTCTCAGGAAGTCCAAGACATATGCACGAGTACGCACAAGATGCGATGACATATGCTCGCTCATATGGTCGGCCAGATTTGTTTATCACATTCACATGCAATCCGACATGGGATCAGATCAAAGAACTTTTATTGGCTGGACAATCAGCATCAGATCGTCATGACATTACCGCACGTGTGTTTAAACAAAAATTAAAATCTCTCATGGATTACATTGTCAAACATCACGTTTTTGGAGACCTACGTTGTTGGATGTACTCAAAAGAATGGCAAAAACGAGGACTGCCACATGCACACATTTTGATTTAGTTGATCGATAAAATCGCACCAGATCAAATTGATGCAGTCATTTTAGCAGAAATACCAGATGCTGACGTTGATCTAGGTTTATTTGAAGTCGTTACCAAGAATATGATTCACGGTCCATGTGGCTTACTCAACAACAACTCACCATGCATGGTTGATGGGAAATGTACAAAACGATACCCAAGAGATTTACTTGCCAAAACTGTCACTGGAAATGATGGTTACCCGCTATATCGCCGACGATCAACTGACGATGGCGGTCACTACACCATTTTAAAAGTGCAAAACGTTAATGTAGAAGTTGATAATCGTTGGGTTGTGCCGTATTCACCATTGCTTTTAAAAACGTTTAAAACACACATCAACGTTGAGTATTGTAATTCAGTGAAATCGATTAAATACATTTGCAAATATGTAAACTAAGGAAGTGATATGGCAGTGTTCGGAATGGCAAATGCAAATGATGAAATTAACCAATATCAAATGGGACGCTACATAAGCAGCAATGAAGCAGTATGGCAAATTTTGTCTTTTCCAATCCATGAACGTCATTCCACGGTTGTTCATTTACTAGTACATCTTGAAAATGGACAGTGAGTATACTTTACAACAGAAAATGTTCGCGCTAGAGTAGCAGCACCACCTGCCACGACATTAACTGCATTTTTCGCATTGTGCGCAGTTTACATGTTTGCACAGGCGCTACTCTATTCAGAAGTACCTAAATACTACACGTGGAATGCAAAAAAAAAAGAGTTCCAACGACGTAAACAAGGCAAGGCAGTTGAAGGACATGCCAGTTTATATTCAACTGTTGCGTTAGGCCGCCTATACACTGCTCATCCGAATAACGCAGAATGTTATTATTTGCGATTGTTATTGATTAACGTACGTGGACCCATATCTTTTGAACAGCTCAGAACAGTAAATGGTCAAGTATGTGCTACATATCGAGAAGCATGTCAAGAATTGAACTTACTGGAAAACGATGCGCATTGGGATACTACACTTGCTGAGGCATCAAATACTGGTTATCCACACCAAATACGTTCGTTATTTGCAATTATATTGGCAACATGCTTCCCATCAAATCCAAAAGAACTTTGGAAAAAATACAAAGACTTCATAAATAAAGACATTTTACATCATTTGCGAACAACAAATTAAAATCCAGATTTTCAATTCACATCAGGCATATATAATGAGGCATTGATTATTATTGAGGACTTACAGTTTGTCAAGTAAGAGCGTGGTCGACTTCACCAAAAAATAATAAAAGATTTTGCTCTGATCTTTTCGCGAGCCAATAGAGGAAAGCTTTGTCCTTGATGCATTGCCAACAAAAATTCAGTTGTTGTTGATCTTTAAAAAAAAAATCACGTTAAACGCCATGAGTGCTAAGTACGCGTCGCGCTAGGAGGCTGTGTTCCTTTGCATCCACCCGTAAGGTCCCAAAATGTCGCAATCAGCGGCTGCTAAATATATGAGAAAGTCGAAGGCATTTGTACAGAAGTGGATACAGCGATATAAAGTGGCTAAAAATGTCGATGATTTACCAGAACGTGGCTCGATAGGAAAAGTGAACAAAAAAGATGAAAAAAGAATAGTGAATCTGTTTTTGCGGAATCCTGCTTTAACACTGCGGCAAGGACAAGCAAAATTAATGGCAAAAGGTTTTGATATATCCTACGAAACTATCCGATTCCTACGAACCCATCTTTGTACTCATCATCTGAAATAGCGCAACACAATGAAGAAGCCTCTGTTGACTGAAAAACATGTGACAAAGCGACTCTCTTGGGCGCATGAGAATATTGATAGAGATTTTGAAAATGTCATTTTTACTGATGAATGTTCTATATGGGCACGTTCTGTCCTCACGCGAGCCTGGTCAACTTTCACCAATAGGCTTGTTCAGCGGACCGTAAAACATGGAATAAAGGTGCATCTTTGGGGCTGCTTCTCAAAGCAGGGATTTGGCACTTTGCACCTCTTTACTAACAACCTAAATGCCGAGAAAATGATAAAAATCTAAAAAAAGGCTTTACTGCCATCTGCCAAACGATGGTTCATCACAAAAAATTAAGATTGGATTCTGCAGGAGGACAACGATCTTAAACACCGCAGCAAGCTCTGTACTCAGTGGAAGATTCAATCTGGCATCGTTACATTGGATTGGCCGTCGCAGTCGCCCGATGCAAACCCTAATAAAAATGTGTGGGCATATATTAAACGGAAGCTTCGTGGAAGACGCACATACACTTTGAAGCAGTTGTCTTACGAAATTTGTCGGATCTGGAGATCCTTGCCACTAGAATACGCCGTCAAATTAGTAGAAAGCATGCCTCGGAGATGCCAGGCAATTATCGACGCCGGTGGTGACTGGACACATTATTGACCAAATTGCATTATTGTTTGTAATGTGTACAATGTATATATTAATATGAAAGTTTCATCAAATGAATTTTTTTATAAATTAACACGACCACGCTCTTACTTGACAAACTGTATGTTTAGTAATTGTTAACAAAGTGTTGATGCAACTGGGAATGGTTTCACCCGAATGATCAGGAAACGACGGTCTCAATAGTGACTTGCAACAAGAATATCAATTTGATGCTAACGCATTGAATACATTCGTTCAATCAAATCGTACGAAACTACTTGCTCAACAAAAAAATGCATACGACACGATTATGGCAGCGATTGTAAATCAAATAGGTGGACTGTATTTTCTCGATGCACCAGCTGGCACTGGTAAAACATTTCTCATTTCACTGATTTTGGCAACCATACGACCACAAAATAACATCGCATTGGCCATCGCATCATCTGGAATTGCGGCAACTCTTTTGGATGGTGGCCGAACAGCACATTCAGCTTGAAAATTGCCATTGAATATTCAAATCGTTGAGACACCAACATGCAATATCAAGAAAAATTCTGGAATGGCTAAAGTACTTCAATTATGCAAGCTCATTGTTTGGGACGAATGTACTATGGCGCACAAAAAATCATTGGAAGCTCTTCACTGTACACTCCAAGATTTAAGAGGAAATGAAAGGGCCTTTGGTGGTGCCCTTATTTTATTGTCTGGCGATTTTCGACAAACTCTACCGGTAATTCCCCGTTCAACACCTGCTGATGAAATTAATGCATGTCTAAAATCATCACTACTATGGTGACACATACAGAAACTGACGTTGACTACCAATATGCGTGCACAACTACAACGTGATGCATCTGCTGCACAAAAAAGCAAAACAATTGCTAGATATTGGCAATGGGAAAATGACAATCGATGAAACCACAAAAAATATTACATTGCCACTAAATTTCTGTACTATCACATCAAACAAAGAAGAATTGATTCAACACGTTTTTCTAAATATCGCACAAAATTGCAAAAATTATCGGTGGCTTAGTAAACGTGCAATATTAGCTGCCAAAAACAAGGACGTTAATGATATCAATTTCAACATTCAAAATGAAACACCAGGCGAAGCGGCAAAGTATAATTCAATCGATACTGTAACTAATCAGGACAATGTTGTCAACTATCCCACTGAATTCTTGAATTCACTCGATTTGCCAGGCATGCCACCGCACGTTTTAACACTGAAAATTGGCGTGCCTATCACTCTTCTACGAAATATCAATCCACCACGCCTTTGCAACGGAACGAGACTTGCAGTGAAAAAGATGATGAACAATGTTATCAAAGCAACAATTTTAAATGGAAAATTCCAAGAAGAAGATGTATTGTTGCCACGTATACCAATGATACCGACAGACATGCCGTTTGAATTCAAATGTTTACAGTTTCCAATACGACTTGCCTTTGCAATGACCATCAACAAAGCACAAGGACAATCATTGCAAGTTTGTGGGCTCAATTTAGAAAATCCGTGCTTCTCACATGGACAACTGTATGCGGCTCGCTCACGCGTCGGGAACCGTCCGATTTATTCATATACGCTCCAGATAGCAAAACCAAAAATATTGTTTATTCTAATGCACTTCAATAAATATAACATTTCCAATTTTATGCATTAATCATCATCAAAATAATTACAAATCTCTTATTTCATCATCTTGATCTGGACTTTACTCTCTGTTAGTGGCATTGCAACGCATGCCGGGCATTAGCTAGTATGTTATAAAATTGGAACCATACGAGGTCTGGCTAATAAATAACGAGACTGGTTACGAAAAAGGGTCTTATTATAAAAATTATTCTACATTCGAATGCTCCCCTTCAATATACTCCCCTTTCCTCGCCACACACCTTTCCATACGTTTTTTCCATTGATCGAAGCAGTGCTGGAAGTCTTCTTTGGTGAGGGCCTTTAGGAGCTCTGCCGTTTTTTGCTTTACCGCTTCCATCGACTCAAATCGGATCCCTTTCAAAGCAGATTTTATCTTCGGAAACAAAAAAAAGTCGCACGGTGCTAAATCTGGTGAGTACGGCGCTTGTTCGAGCACTGAAGTGCGCTTACCGGTCAAATACTGCTTCACAGATAGCGCGTTATGGCAGGTGCGTTGTCCTGGTGCAAAATCCACGAGTTGTTCTTCCACAACTCGAGCCGTTTCTTACGAACTCGTTTTCGCAGTGTTGCCAAAACTGACAAATAGTAAGTCTGGTTGACAGTCTGACCCTCTGGAACCCATTCAGTCATCACGATACCGTTAATGTCGAAAAAAACGATCAACATTGCCTTGAATTTGGTTGGTCATCTTCAGTGCTCACTCGGCCCTCACTGAAGCGCTTACACCACTCAAAAACACGCGCACGAGATAGAGAATTGTCCCCATAAGCCTCTTGCAACAATTTACAGCACTTAGTCGTAGTTTTTTTTAATTTAACGAGAAATTTAAAATTGATACGTTGCTCCTGTTTTTCGTCACACATGGTTTTCGGCACGAGAAAAAAACACGTTCGTTTTAAACCGCTACTGCACAAATACAATAATAGTGACGAGAACTTGTTTTGGTACGTGCATAGACAAGATATCTAGATACCCAACGCACTACTCGTTTTTTTCCCCACCCCTCTACGACGCCCTCTAGGCGCGCAGTCTCGTTATTTAATAGCCAGACCTCGTAAGTCTTTTATAATTTAAGGTATGTAAAAAAATAAATTTTTTCATTCATAATCAAATTTTCTGATATGGCAGAGGTACAGCTGATCGATTGGTAGTTGTTTTAGAGGACAGCATAAACAAAATATCAAAAAAATGTTTAAAGTATATAATATTGCAAAATGATGTACTTAAGATTTTTTACCAAAATTGAAAGTAAAACTGATTTTTCGTAAAGAGACTACCATTTTAAAATAAAATTTTAAAAAATATTTTACTTATCTGAGAAGTTGTAAGTTCAATACTAGATATTTAATACTTTTTCATTCAAGAAAAGACTCATATTTATTGGATAAAAATTGTTATAATAACATGGCCTTCTGATTCTAAGGTCCCGAATATTTCAGTGATGTACATATTTTTCGTATTTCTTTTGAACATGATTTTTGAGACTTTAAATTACCTATATACAAGCAAAAAATATTTTTTTTTACTTACTATCCCACACGGCACCAAAGATTTTTGCAATGTTTTTGCAAGGTTTCATGAAAGGTTTGAAACCTCGTCAAAGTCTTACGAAAACTATTTCTGTGATGTATCTATGTCCGCGCATAATCCTCGTATAAACATTCCCCGTTAAGTTGAGAAAAGATTTCACGCTATATTTATGAAAAATTGACAGAAAAATGGCAGAAACTTTTCGTGCAGAATTTGTGCAATGTTTTTTAAAACCTCGCAAAAATATTACGAAATATGTTAAAGTGATGTTACAGTCTGTCAAGTAAGAGCGTGGTCGTGTTAATTTATAAAAAAATTTATTTGATGAAACTCTCATATTTATATATACATTGTACACATTACAAACAATGATGCAATTTAATCAATAATGTGTCCAGTCACCACCGGCGTCGATAATTGCCTGGCATCTCCGAGGCATGCTTTCTACTAATTTGACGGCGTATTCTAGTGGCAAGGATCTCCAGATCCGACGAATTTCGTAAGACAACTGCTTCAAAGTGTATGTGCGTCTTCCACGAAGCTTCCGTTTAATATATGCCCACACATTTTCAATAGGGTTTGCATCGGGCGACTGCGACGGCCAATCCAATGTAACGATGCCAGATTGAGTCTTCCACTGAGTACAGAGCTTGCTGCGGTGTTTAGGATCGTTGTCCTCCTGCAGAATCCAATCTTTATTTTTTGTGATGAACCATCGTTTGGCAGATGGCAGTAAAGCCTTTTTGTAGATTTTTATCATTTTCTTGGCATTTAGGTTGTTAGTAAAGAGGTGCAAAGTGCCGAATCCCTGCTTTGAGAAGCAGCCCCAAAGATGCACCTTTATTCCATGTTTTACGGTCCGCTGAACAAGCCTATTGGTGAAAGTTGACCAGGCTCGCGTGAGGACAGAACGTGCCCATATAGAACATTCATCAGTAAAAATGACATTTTCAAAATCTCTATCAATATTCTCATGCGCCCAAGCGAGTCGCTTTGTCACATGTTTTTCAGTCAACAGAGGCTTCTTCATTGTGTTGCGCCATTTTAGATGATGAGTACGAAGATGGGTTCGGATAGTTCTGTATGATATATCTAAACCTTTTGCCATTAATTTTGCTTGTCCTTGCCGCAGTGTTAAAGCAGGATTCCGCGAAAACAGATTCACTATTCTTTTTTCATCTTTTTTGTTCACTTTTCCTATCGAGCCACGTTCTGGTAAATCATCGACATTTTTAGCCACTTTATATCGCTGTATCCACTTCTGTACAAATGCCTTCGACTTTCTCATATATTAAGCAGCCGCTGATTGCGACATTTTGGGACCTTACGGGTGGATGCAAAGGAACACAGCCTCCTAGCACGACGCGTACTTAGCACTCATGGCGTTTAACGTGATTCTCTTTGAAAAGATCAACAACAACTAATTTTTTGTTAACAATGCATCAAGGACAAAGCTTCCTTCTATCGGCTTGCGAAAAAATTAGAGCGAAATCTTTTATTACCTGTCAGTGAAGTCAACTACGCTCTTACTTGACAGACTGTATTTTATACAATATTTCTGAAAGATCATTTTTAACTTTTATTAACTTTTATTAAGTATTTTATATATTTTATAATTTTATTATTTATTATGATTAAACATTTTTATAACATCCGCATTACATATCATCGTTTATTCGCATCTTCGCACATGTTATTTTACACATTATTTTACGGACAAAAACGCAGAAAAATGTTTGACCTACGATGGGATCGAACCCGGGTCCTTCGCATTAGAAAGCAGATGCCCTAACCATTACGCTGTGCAACGCTTGTAGAGCTAAGATATAAATTTGAATCATAAATTGCATGGCAATCCATATACACTTGTATTAAATTTACATTTAAAATTTCTTCTATAGTGTAAGGTATTTTTTAAAATTAAGATATAACTGAAAATTTAATATATTTAAATACCTAATTTCGCTCTTGAGATTTTACTACATATACAAGTATAATAAATTTTAATTGTCGATTTATTTTCATCCAAAATCAAAAATAAATTTTTAAGATAACATACAGCTCTGCTGCAAGATTACGATTAATATTCAATGCACTTTTCATGGAAGCTTACAACATGCTTACATGAAATTTCATTAAAATCTTCCCGATAAACTTTTGTTAAAGCTTACAGAAATCTTTTCTTAAAGATTTGGCTGGAGTTTACATGCAATATTAATGCAAAAGCTTATCGATAGCTTGCAGTAAATTTGCAAAATACTTTTAAGAGAGCTTCGAGTTATTGTTTTTTGAAAGGTTACAGAAGGTTTCGAAATGAATATTTTTATTTAAATAATATTATTAAAATATTTCTAAGAAATTTTGCAGTGACCTAGCTAAAATATTACGACAAAATATTTCAAGAAACTTCCCTGTATTTTTACGTAAAATATTTTGTAAAATCGTCCAGCCAGTTTGCTTCAAGTTTTTGTTGAAACATTTACCAAAAATTTTGCAGCGACCTTACTAAAATATAACGACAAAATATTTCAAGAAACTTCCCTGTATTCTTTCATAAATTGTTTTGTAAAATGTTTTAGCCAGTTTGCTTCAAGGTTTCGTTGAAACATTTACACGAAATCTTGCAGCGACCTTTTTAAAATGTTTCAATTAGATGTATCAAGAAACCTTACAGAAATCTTTCTAGAAATGTTTTGTTAAATGTTCTAGCAAGTTTGCTTCAAGGTTTCGTTGCAACATTTATACGAAATCTTGCAGCGATCTTTTTTAAATATTTCAACTATACTACTGTGATCAAAAAGTAAGGTGAATTTGTTTATAAAAAGTAAATTCTTTATTTATTCTTCCAAATCAATTTCATCCCCTTCAAAGTAATCCCCGTTCGATAAAACGCACTTTGCCAACGCTTTTTCCAGTCTTCGAAACAGTCGGAATAGTCTTTTTCCGGTAAAGCCTTCAAGACCTTCTTTGATTCGGTTTTTATCTCCTCGATCATTTCAAAACGGCGTCCCTACGGTGGCCTTTTGAGTTTGCTGAATAGCCAGAAGTTGCACGCAGTCAAATCAGGCGAATACGGTGGTTGCGGAACGATATGAGTCGAGTTTTTGGCAAAAAAGTCGCGAAGAACCAATGCAGTATGACATGGTGTACACGAATAGCTTCACGCAAACGACGCATAACGCTCAAATAATATTTTTCGTTGACAGTTTGTTTCGGCGCAATGAATTCATAGTGCACCAAACCACGATAATCAAAGAAAACTGTCAACATGACCTTGATTTTCGATCGACTTTGCCGTGGTCTTCTCGATCTTGCTTCACCTTTTGCACGATAATCGCTGGATTGATCAGTGGTTTTAGGGTCGTATGCGTAAGTCCAAGTCTCGTATCCAGTAATGATGCATTTCAAGTGGTTCTGATAGTCAGACAGCAGAGTTTCACACACATCAACGCGACGCTTTTTTTCCAAAAAATTGAGCGATTTTGGCACCAATCGAGACTTGACGCGTTTGAGACACAAAACATCCTTCAAAATGGTTTGGGCTGAGCCAAATGATATTCCAACACTATCAGCGAGGTATCTAATTGTCAATCGACGATTTTCAAGCACTAATTCTTTGATTTTTTGGACGTGGCCCTCGTCGGTAGACGTTGATGGTCGTCCAGAGCGTGGTTCGTCTTCAACGCGTTCTCGGCCTGCTTTAAATTCGTTGTACCACTTGTAAACGTTTTATTGTGCCATAGTTTGATTACCAAAGGCCTTCCGCAACATTTTCAACGTGTCCACACAAAAATATTCGTTCCGCAAACAAAATTTGATGCAAGTTCTTTGCTCAACAAAATCACCCATTGTAAAAATCGAAAAATTCACTTTTGGTTGTTTACAAAAACACGTGTAACTCGGAGATAATTAAACCTTTTGACAAACAGACGCTTGGCAAATGTTATAGACACTCCTACCAACATGAGAAAAAAATTTACCTGCCTTCCTAATGCCCAGGAGTTTTAAATGAAAATTTCACCTAACTTCTTGATCACAGTAGTATGTTTCAATAAACCTAACAGAAATCTTTCTTTCAATGTTTGTGGAATGTTCCAGCAAGGTTGATGCAAGATTTCTTTGTAAGATTTTAATGTAATGTTTTTATTATCTTAAGACTATGTTTCGATGTTATGTTTCTTTGAAAGATTTCTGCAAGGTTTTAATATAACATTTCTACAAATTTCCACTGAAACCTTACATGAAATCTTTGACTGGAATCTTTCGAAATCTTTCGTACCGTGTGAATACTTACACTTTTGCAAAATGTAATTGTAATGTTACAATTTAATATAATAATCATAAAATTAATTTACATTGTTAATATTATGCAAGGTAAAATATAAATGAACATTATATTTCAAATTTAAATTAATTTTTCAAAAAAAATTGTAGTATCATTTATTAATTTTTATAATTGATTTAATAACAAATAAATGTTAGAAAGATTAAAAGTTCAAAGAAGAATGTTTTTTTTAACTACATTTTCTTAACTCTTTAAAATAATTATTATTATAATTATATAATTTATAAACGCACTTCAAAATAAATTGAAAAATATGAAAAAAAAATGTATATCGTTTTCAAAAAACAATAAACTAAATAATACTACGATTAGTTGTAACGTCGGTGCATGACCTCCGTTTTTTTGTGTTTTGTCAGCCAAAAAGTTCTTCACTAACACAATAATCACCTCCACAATCTACTCGACGCACTCTCTACTGACGTAGACAATTGGGAAACTCAACCTAAGCTTAAACCGAGAGTTAAATAGCCGCTCTCGTTAAACTCAGTTTTACTACGATGCAATTTTTACAGACAATCGCACACATGTCATAATAAAATAAAATTCTTCCTTTTAAGTAAGGAAATAACTAAATCGCTAAGTCAGTCAATACAAATTTCATTGACATTCGACACACAAATTCATGCAACGTAGTCTTTCTTATAGCGTAATTTAGAACATCGCGCAATCATCTGGAATGTCATGAATTCTTGTAATAACACTTCAAATATTTTTTTTTATAAGTAATTAAATAAAAATAAGTAATTAATTAAATGAATTGAAAATAATTAATTCAAATTAACCGCAATAGGCCAACTGTTACTAAGTCCTCTGGATAATTTTTAATTTCAGCGGCAATTCAACGATCCTATATATTACTATTTCACTAGAATAGAATAATAGTCCGCGACCAGCTACATTATTTTATTTTATAAACAAAACTGTGCAAAAAGAAATTGCATTAATAATTACACTTTGAAATTGAAATTATTATTAATAATAGAAATTTCAATATAAATTTACAATCATACTAGCAAATATTTACTTATTAACTTTTTTTAGGATAATCAAATAAGTACTTCTCCAACAGTCTATTAATTAAAAATTATAACTTCTAAAGAATGACTATTTAAACTATCATTCTACAATTATTTTCTCTTTTGTAATAATAAAACACTCATAGCAATCTTTTCTTTATTATTTAAATACTCATTCTTTATCTAATCATGTAAAATGCGACGAAAAACTTCGTTCTGTTGTAATATGCGTTAAATCTTAAATGGCAAACGATCATACAATTTAAATTAACATAATTTTATTGTTTATAATAAACCTATGTGAAAACTCTGTAAAAATGGATCATCTCTCTCTCTCTCTCTAATTCTCACTCTCACTCACTCTAACCGAAAAGCCCACCAGGAAGAGGGGGCCTGAAAAACTCGGCCTCTCCCCGAATTTCCCGGTCAAAAAAGGAATTTGCTGAGTAGCTTCTCCAACGCATTTAAATACGGCACCGAATGATCACCAAGCAGCAGACTTCAGGCTGCACTCAAGGACCACGCACTACGCAAAATATTACTACGAGCAACATTACTAAGGAACAAGTAACACTACTACAAGCAAGTAAGGAATTATCACTACGAACTGACCTTAAGCAACTACTAGGAAGCAACTACGACGCAGACTATTCAATTTCTCAAATAAATAAGAAGAAGAAGACGACGAGAAGTCAACCACAGCAAGAGAGAAAGAGAAAGAGAGAGAGAGAACGAGAGAGAGAAGATCGTCCTTTTCTTTGCATCTCACATTCAATGAAAAGTAAGTTTATCTAAGACTGTGTATTTTTTTTCTTTCATTTCCAAAAAGATAGTACTAGCCAGAATCGGCTAAATATCTCTATCCAAAAAAACATTTAGTAGGTCCTTACCAGGACAGTATATAGGCCAACATCGGCCAATACGGTTGTCTAGTTCCAAACTTCATCTCTATCCCTAAAAATTCTTACAACTTTAACTCCTCCGCCGTCCCGAGACCATAAGTTTCAGTACTTAGGCTCATAAAGGCGAAAAGCAGTTCGCGTTTATTTAAAACGCGGTTGAAACGTCAACCCGACGTTACAACAAATTTTATGGAGGCTCCAGGGGGATTTTGAAGAAAAAGAGAGAAGAAATTAATTTTTTTTCTTCCTCAAAATCTTCAGAGGCAACTGCGAGTTTGTAAGAGTTTGTCCTTTTCATTTTCACTTTTCTCTCTATCTTTGTATGATATAATAACAAAACGAAAATAAAAAAAAAAATTATTGTGACATATTTTAAATAATTTTACAAATAAAATTAAAAGCAGAAGCATTGACAAAAGAGAAAAATATTAAATATAAACAATATAAATGAAATGAAAATTAAATCTAAATAAAAGGAAATAAAATAGTGAATCAATCAATATAAGATCAAATACAAAGAAAAACTTAAATTGAGAAAGATAAATAAATTAATAATAAATTAAAAAAGTGCAATAATAAAAGTAATAATGCAAAATAAAATATGAGTAATAAATCGTGAAAATCAAATAAAAAGAAAAAGATAAACAACAAGTAAATAAAAGGAATTAAATAAGATAAACGAACGACAAGATAAAACAGCATAAGATACAAAAAAAAATTATTATAAGAAATATATAATAATATATCGATACAATATACAAGTGAATAAAGTAAAATAAAGAGAAACAAGTAAAATAGTAGAGTAAAATAATAAATAATAAATAAAGTGTTAACGTAAAACAATTTGTTGTTGTTGTTAAAGTGGAATAATAAATAAAGTATCAAGAGAATAAAAAGGGATAAATTAAAGATGAATGAGCAAAAGGCAAATAAATAAAGAAAAAAAAGGATTAAAAGAAGTGACCAGTTAATAAAATACTAAATAAAAAGAGAATAAATAATAAATAAACTAAAAATCCGATTAATGATAAAATAATAATAAAGTGAATGTTATGGATAAAGCGAGGATTTTTAGACTTTTATTAAGTACAAAACTTTTATTGAATAATACAATGGTTCTTAATAGTTACAAGTCGAGTAATTGCTCGAGCGAAAGTCAAAGCGCATCTGACTTCTTTGCCGAAATCGATAGATCATGCTTCGTTACGGCCCCCCACTTACGTCTAATTTGCCGCCTAATTCTCGCCAATATCCACTAAGGAACCGCGAAGAAAGGGAGATAAGGAGAGAGATAGTGATACACTTATGGTGTGAACCTCCAAATGCCTCACACTCACACAAACACAAGTTCTATACAACGGTCGCCACCGCATGGCCTTACTCTCGACTAATGACGTGCCACGGCCCGCTTTTCAGCTTCCCCGTGCAACGTGGGACCTCCAAAGTGCAATGAAGCAAGACGAGCAAGCTTCTTTGGGATCAAAACAGCCTCAGGATGACGATGTCAACCCTAGCTGGGGGCCTGAAGCCACAGAGCCGTCGTCACGACTCCGCGCTATGGAGCTCGGTCAATGCGCGCGCCCGTTGTTACCGACTTCAAAACATACTATGATTTACACTTACGTTATCTCTCTCTGTCCGCCCCTATCCTCGACGGTCTCAGTTTTCTTCGCGCGTACACTTCTATCCGTAACAATACTCCCCCTCGTACAAAATATTGCTAATTTTGTACCTCTTTTAAGCTGATTAATTTTATTAATTTACGCACGGGTCTTACAAATTGACCGCTCGTCGTGTTGATCTTCGCTACTCTAACTTCACCGTCAGCTCCCGGATACGTCTCAACGACGGTGCCTTTTTTCCACGCATTTCGTGGCGCTTGAACATCTATAATTAACACTACATCACCCACTGCAAGTGGCGACTCTCATTACAGCCTTTCTTTTCTAGGGATTAGCGTTGGTGCGTACTCTTGCAACCATCGTTTCCAAAACGCGTCAGCGAATGCTTGCGCGATGCGCCATTGTTTGCGTAGATACACCGCTTGCGTATCATATTTACCGAGTTTAATCGCGCCCGACGAAGCTCCGATAAGGAAGTGATTTGGCGTCAGCGCCTCCTCGTCGCGCGGGTCTATCGACACATGGGTCAGAGGGCGAGAGTTTACGGTGTGCTGTACTTCCGTCAACAATGTTTATAAAATTTCCTCCGTAGTAGTTTGCCCTTTTAATATTGTTCCTAAAGCGACCTTTACGGATCTAATAAGCCGCTCCCACGCGCCCCCCATGTGCGGTGCGTCTGGCGGATAAAACATCCACCTCATCCCGTTCTGCAACGCGTACTGTCTCTGTTTATTTTTATTAATTTTTGCTGCTTCGTCTCGCAATCCCTTACACGCGCCGCGGAAGTTTGTCCCGTTGTCGCTATACATAATAGATGGACAGCCTCTTCTCGCCGCTAACCTTTGTAAAGCTAGAATCGCGGATCCCGCGGTTAATGATGACGCTAATTCTTAATGAATCGCTCTTGTCGTCAAACACGTTAAAAGTACGCCCCAACGCCATTCCCTTCGCCTACCGATTTTTACCTGCATTGGCCCGAAGTACTCGACCCCGCAATGCGTGAACGGTCTTATTCTATACGCTAATCGCCCTACCGGCAGCGAGGCCATCATATGGCCTTGCGGCTTGCCTCTTCGGAGTTTACAAATGAGGCACTTACACACAATTGATCGCAACGCTTTTCGTAAGCCTATAATATAAGCCTTTTGCCGCAACTCGTTGATGACGGTTTCGCTATTCGCGTGAAACATTTTTCGATGATATTCTTTTATAAATAATCTCGTTACTGGGTGTTCGCTCGCTAATATAATCGGTTGATTGTTGAACAATTCCCCCTGCAATTTCGTTGCTCGACCTTCGGCCCTTAACAGTCCTCGCTCGTCTATGAAAGGTTTAACATTCGTGATCTTGCTATTTTTACTAATTTGTTTGCCGCTTCGAAGCGCGTTTATTTCATCGTTAAAACAATCATTTTGGATTATACGATACAAGTACTGTTCGGTGTATTCTAGATCTTCACATTTTTCTGCAAGCAGCCTTTTTAGCCATTTTTTTACAGCTTTTCGTACTCGACGAGCCGATACCAACAAGCCTCGCCAGCCCAAGAATTTTGCGATTACAGGTATTTCGATCGCCTTCGCGGACGTAATATAAACACAAGCTTTACGCGCTTCTGCTTCGTCGATGTTTTTCTTTTCTTTCGCGCTTAGCGTTTCTTCTTTCGACCAATGCGCTTCGTCTGCGCGTAGAAAATCAGGGCCAGCAAACCAGAGGCTATTTTTATTAATATCGTCGCTTGTCCATCGCGTCGCACAATCCGCCGGATTTATATTTGTTGGAACCCACCTCCATTCTGAGCTTTCCGTGAGTTCCCCTATCTCACCTAATCTGTGCGCGACGAACGCCTGCTAAGTACGTGGTTCCGATTTTATCTATCTAATCACGGTAACCAAGTCCGACCATAAGACGCGCCTATTGATTTCCAATCCAAGTTCTTCGGCTACTGTTTTTATCAATCTCGCGCCAAGCAGAGCGGCTTGTAACTCGAGCCTCGGTATCGATAGCGGCTTTAGCGGTGCGACTCTTGATTTTGCCATGACTAACGTAACGTATGTTGCCGCTCCCGGCGTAAGAAAACGCGCGTAAACGGCTGCCGCGTACGCTTTGATGCTCGCGTCACAAAAAGCGTGTAATTCGATCCAAGAGAACGTGTTTTCTTTCGGTGTTATGCATCTCGGCACGCGATACTTGCTTACTTCTTTCAAGTATTTAAGCCATTCAAGCCAACCGACGTGCTCGTCGTCTCTTAATTTCTCATCCCAACCGATCCCGCTTGGGATTTTGCGTATTTTGCAGCCCCTCCGGATTCTCACTTCAGGGATGGAATTCATAAATTGAAATCTCGTTGGAACAAGTGTATTGATGTTTAGGGAGATTATACTGAATAATAAAGTGTATTTCAAACCATAAAATTGTGTTTTTCTTATTGAACCGCAAAACTTATTGAGCAGCCTGATATATTAGTTATTTATGTACCTTGTGCGAGCCTCGCGTCATTACAGCTTGAGGCAAAATATGTTGTGGATGGATAGTAGGGCCGCAGTCGCGAGCGCAGCGAGCGACTAAGGCGCCTCTATCCATCCACAAAATATGAGCCGAAAGCTTTAATGACGCGAGGTTCGCTCATGGTGCTTAAAAAATTTTTCAGCCTTGTAACCCGTACGAAGACTCTTACTTAGTTAACAGAACAATTAATTTTATTTTGTTGCATATCAATTAAATGCAATTTCGAACCCATACTGACAGTTCGTAAACTACAGATATCGTCTGCTAACGCATGCGCATTTTGTACACACACGCGTACATGTACATGTAGTGTCAAAAAGTGACAGACAACATAATGTAAATATAAATATAAATTATGAAATTAAAAAAAATAGTAAATGGATTAATATTTAAAAACAAAATTAATTCTTGAACAATTATTATTTATTAAAAAATATAAATTTCTTGAGTATATTTATTAAATATTTATACAGAATAATATTTTTAACAAAAGTTTTTTTTATAAGATTTGAAGGCTTATTAATAATATTAATACTATTATAATTAATATAAATACTTTCTTATGTTATTTTTATCATAACAATACTATATTTGTTTAACACATTTTTTGTATAATCAATGAATTTTAGTCTCTTATTTAACATGAAAAAACAGTAACTTTTTTAAATATTTTAAATTTAATTTCTTCACACAAAAAACTTTTAAATCATTTATCTAAATCACAAACAAAATTATAAACTAAAAAATTATCACTTTAAAATCACTTATTATTAAATTTTTTAATTTTGCGGGATTATATTAGATTTTGCTTTTTCTATTAGTTTATTTAATTCACGTTTGCATTCTTCATCACTGTCACTATCACTCGTCTTATTTTCATTATTTAATAAATTGTCCATTTTTATTCTTCTTCTCACATATTAAGAACGAATATTATCGACACAACGATACACTATACTGAAAGAAAACAAAAGAAAAGCAGAGCCCCGTGGTCGCTTGAATGTACATACTGAGCGAAGGAGAGAGCGAGACAGAGATAGGGTGGTCACGTGGGAGCAATGGTGCGCGCGCTCTTATCGCTATCTCGTTCTCTCTCCTTCGCTCAACATACATAAGTCTTATTACGCGTTTCGAAAATATAAGTTTCGATGAAGACTCACATGCTAGGCTATATGAAGCGACAAATACATAGCAGTGGCGCTGTTAACTTTTTTTTCTCCTGGCACATATACAGCCTAAAAGGACGTATAGAATGTCTATACAGCCTAGAAGGACGTATAGAAAAATGTTAATACGATCGAGAAGGCGCTTGCGCGTATGGAAACCATTTACACGCTGACGATGCTCCGTAGGTAAGAGTCGCCGTACGGGTTAGTAGGCTGAAAATATATATATATATATACATATATATATATATATCTCTGTAACAGAATTAAATAATGATAACGATATAATATAATAATAATGATACCTAGAGAAACATGGTATATATATATATATATATATATATATGTATATATACGAGGGCGGTTCAAATATGATCGAGACAAATGCTCCGACACGTTTATTTACTATCGAAAAAATTAACAAAAATTTACAGTTTTTTTAGGTACTTCCTCTTACAAGTTACGCATTTTGTCCACCTTTCCGGAAGCTTTTTGATGCCGGTATCGAAGAATTCCTTGGACAACTTGGACAGCCATGTGCGCACGAACTCCTCTACCTCGTCGTTGGTGTTAAATCTTTGACCTCCGAGGGTTTCTTTCAGTGGTCCAAGCATGTGGTAGTCGCAGGGTGATAAATCTGAACTGTAGAGGGGGGTGTTTCAGTACCTCCCACCCCAATTTCGAAATTGTATCAAGCGTGAGACGCAAACTTCCAGCCACGTGAAGTTTCGCTCGAAGTTCAACCGTTTAGGAATCCATCGCGCCGTTATTTTGCGATATTGAAGGTGTTCGTGGATGATAGACTCTACACTACCAATACTGATGCCGAGTTCAGCCGACATGTCTCGAACATTCATCCTACGGTCCTCCAAAATGAGTTGTTCTACGCGGAAAATGTTGTCTGGTGTGATGCTGGTTCGCGGTCGACGATCATGCGGCTCATTCCCGACGGTTTCGCAACAATCCTAAAATGCTTTGGCCCATTTGAACACAGCAGCCCAACTCACGTACTCACTACCGAACTGATTTCGCAAACGCAAAAAAAATTTCCGTGTTAACGCCTTTCCTCAATCAAAAACGAATGACAATACGTTGCGCAACGGCGGTCGGCACTTGACGTTTACTCATGGTCGTAGCACGCGCGTGAAACATGCACTCCCGACGAAAACTATGCCACACTGTTCGTAAGGGACCCAGCTATCACATATTTAAACCACGACCTTAAAAACATACATGCACGCCATCTACAGCGTTTGTCTCTATCGTATTTGAACCGCCTTCGTATAAATATATACATTTTCAGCCTACTAACCCGTACGGCGACTCTTACCTACGGAGCGTCCTAAGCACGTAAATAGTTTCCATACGCGCAAGCGCCTTCTCGATCGTATTAACATTTTTCTATACGTTCTCCTAGGCTGTATAGACATTCCATACGTCCTTCTAGGCTGTATAGACATTCTATACGTTCTAGGAGAAAAATACGGTAATAGCGCCACTGCTATATATTTGCCGCTTCGTATAGTCTAGCATGTGAGTCTTCATCGAGACTTATATTGTTGGAACGCGTAGTACGACCTACGTATGTTCAGCGAGGGAGAGAGAACGAGATAGCGATAAGAGCGCGTCCACCATTGCTCCCACGTGACCACCCTATCTCTGTCTCGCTCTCTCCTTCGCTCAACATACATTCAAGCGACCACGGGGCTCTGCTTTTCTTTTGTTTTGTTTCAGTACAGTATATCGTTGTGCCGGTAATGTTCGTTCTTAACACGTTCCGTGCCACGTGTACCACCGGTGGTACACGGTAAACTTGATCGTCAGGTCACGTGTACCACCGGTGGTACACGCAGTCATATTTATTCAATGCGCTGAAAACATATGGCCTGAACGATAAGTCAGGCAAAAATGGCTCGGCACGGAACGTGTTAATGTGTGATAAGAAGAATAAAAATGGACGATTTATTAAATAATGAAAATAAATGATTTGAAAGTGATAATTTTTTAGTTCATAATTTTGTTTGTGATTTAGATAAATAATCAAAAAGTTTCTTGTGTAAAGAAATTAAATTTAAAATATTTAAAAAAGTTACTGTTTTTTCATGTTAACCCGTTGTGGTCACACCTCCGAATAATAGCGTAGTGGTCATATGGGGTCAGCGTGACCCCACGCGGAAAAACCTCCGCCATTTCCCTCCCATTTATTGGATTGACTTGAAAATTGGTTTGGACATAGTTTATAACTACCTCTTTGAGAGAAAATAGTTTATTAACCTCTTTATAATTTTTTTAATAATGAAATTGTTAAATGAAAATTTTTTTTGAAATTTTGGGTTTTTTTACTAAAAAGGTCATAACACATTTAATTTTTGAGATACAGCGGACACGTTTCGGAATTGTACTCTTGATAATATATACTTTTAAGAAAAATACAACTTATAATGATCGGCTGGAAAAAGTATATTTATTTTGAAAAGTGAAGTGGGCCGTTTTGATGTAATTTAGAAATGTGAATAGGGTAAGCATTATCATAAAATATAACACTGAAAAACATTTTTTTTCAAGATATTTCATCTCAAATTTTGTCTGGGGTCATCTGGACCCCGAGTGACCACAACGGGTTAAATAAGGGACTAAAATTCATTGATTATACAAAAAATGTGTTAAACAAATATAGTATTGTTATGATAAAAATAACATAAGAAAGTATTTATATTAATTATAATAGTATTAATATTATTAATAAGCCTTCAAATCTTATAAAAAAAACTTTTGTTAAAAATATTATTCTGTATAAATATTTAATAAATATACTCAAGAAATTTATATTTTTTAATAAATAATAATTGTTCAAGAATTAATTTTGTTTTTAAATATTAATCCATTTACTATTTTTTTTAATTTCATAATTTATATTTATATTTACATTATGTTGTCTGTCACTTTTTGACACTACATGTACATGTACGCGTGTGTGTACAAAATGCGCATGCGTTAGCAGACGATATCTGTAGTTTACGAACTGTCAGTATGGGTTCGAAATTGCATTTAATTGATATGCAACAAAATAAAATTAATTGTTCTGTTAACTAAGTAAGAGTCTTCGTACGGGTTACAAGGCTGAAAAATTTTTTAAGCACCATGAGCGAACCTCGCGTCATTAAAGCTTTCGGCTCATATTTTGTGGATGGATAGAGGCGCCTTAGTCGCTCGCTGCGCTCACGTCTGCGGCCCTACTATCCATCCACAACATATTTCACCTCAAGCTGTGATGACCATAGAGATAAGATACATAGAGTAAGCGAGGTATGGGAGCTCGTGTAAGAGGAAATTGTACAGTCTTGCTTCAAGAAAGAGAAAGAGAATTGGATACCCCGTCTTTTGTCTTTGTCTACTCGCTTTTGATTGGTTATTGACGACGACTAGCACTGCTTTAATTTTATAGCACCAATCAGGAACGAGTAGACAGAGAAAAAAAAAGGATCTCCAATTTTCTTTCTCTTTCTTTGACTAAGACAGGATTAAAGCCCGTTCTCTCACTCTATGTATATTATCTAAATGGTAATGAGGCGAGGCTCGCCCAAGGTACATAAATAACTAATATATATTGTCACGGAGAACACTCCGTGCTCCGCCTTGCGTCTTATTTCGCGTATTCGGGATAAAGGGGACCGCGGAAAAGAGGTAACGCGACAGTCGCGGACGGGCAGAAACGGTACGCGACTAGAGATAGGCTAGTCGAGTGCCGCATAGGAGAGGCTAGGCTAGGTAGCCCAGCCGACTCCCGCCTTTTAGGGCAGTTAAGAGTTCGCCGTCGGACGAGTCACGCGCTTTTATCGCAGATATATTCACGGAGTTTTTCCGCGGGAAACATCGTAGTCCCCGCCATTTTGGACGCGCCGATTCCTCGGTTTTTGGCTTCTTCGCGCGTTTAAAGGAAGGTTATTGGTGTGTGCATCTTGGTGCCTTGGCGAGCACCGGCTGTGCAGGCAGCCAAGAAAATCTACACCGGCCGACGGCACCGACGCGGATCATCGGCGACCGGGAGCAGGTCGATTTTGTACGAGGCGAGAGTAAGCCGAGTCGTCTTCTCCGCCATTTTCGACGAGCGTCTAGCGTGCGCGGCTGGCCAGCCAAAAAGTAAGTTCCTTCAGACTTAAAGCTTCCGCGCGTAGAGTTGTTTTTTTTTCTTTGTCGTATTTGCGTAGGAGTAACCTCCGCCGGTTACTCCGTGCTTTAGCGGCTTTGTATTTTTCGCGGTTCGTGCAAGTAAGAGAGCGCTATCTCTCTCACTCTCGTATACAGGGCGAGAGAGTTGCGTTCTCTCTCGCACCCATAGAAGCTTAAGCGCGCGTGAGTGGGAGAGCGGTATCTCTCTCACTCTAGTGGCAGCAGTGCGGGAGAGTCGCTTTCTCTCTCGCACTTGCGGCGTATACGGCGCGCGCGCGAGTGGGAGAAACCTTTATCTCCCACTTCAGTAAGATCGGCGCGAGAGAGTTGCGTTCTCTCTCGCACCCGCGTAGGGCTAGGCGCGCAAGAGTGGGAGAGCGCTTTCTCTCTCACTCCTACGGCGTAGTACGGAAGATCCGTTGTCTCTCTCGTACTCGCAGTAGAAGCAACGCGCAAGAGCGGGAGAGCGTTCTCTCTCTCGCTCCAACGGGCTCCGTGAGGAAGAGTGTTCTTCTCTCTCGCACCCGTACGTTAGACGGCGCGCGCGAGTGAGAGAGGCCTTTCTCTCTCACTCTCATAGGCGTAATGCGAGAGGCGTTCTTTCTCTCTCGCACTCGTGGAATACGCCGCGCGCGGGAGCCATTTTCGCGCATTATATCGCGCCTCACCGCCTGCGCTCCTCGTACGCGGCAATTACGATTTATTTTACTTTCTTTCGTCTTTGTGATTATTATTGTTAATTAATTTATTATTTATTATTTCGTTTTTTTTATTAAATTATTTTATTTATATTTTTGATTTGTTTTTTTTTGTTTTTTTCTCCTATATTATTCCTCCTGTGTTTTTGTTTTGTTTACGGTGCGAGCTTCTCTCGCTTAAATTATTCGATCTTTTTCTTTCTTTTTTATTTCATTTACTTTACTTTTCTTTTTATTTTTTTTTATTTCTGCGACGAGGAGCTTTCAGCTCTCCTCCCGAATACCGCCCTCTCCGAGATCAACTAGCCAGGTGAGGACGACGCACGAGCCGCGCAACGACGATTGCGCGGCGTTGCAACGGGTAAGTTGGGTCCGTAGACCGGCTTCTCGAGCCTGGACCCAGGAGCAAAGTCGTCCAAGACTTTAGCTTTTAACAAGGGGGCGCAGCGGGCATTTCTGCGCCTTTTGCGGATTGCGCGTTCCCCGAAGCTAATTGCTCCTGTGGCAGGTAACTCTGAATCTGCCACTCCGTTACAATATATATATATATATATATATATATATCTGTAACAGAATTCAATAATGATAACGTTTCTGAAAATGTAAATTCACTTCATTATCACTGTGTTAACAGTATTATATTTTTGTTATACTTCTCGACATATTTTTTACATTTAGTTATGAGAAAAGAGAGTGTAATGCAATACAGACAGGCATGCTGCAAATTCTAATACAAATATAGCGCTATACGCGTTAACCTTTCTACCCATAGTAAAGCGCAGTGGAGAGGGAAGAGCTAGCTGGTCACAGTAAAACGCAGTGGAGGGGAAAGCGCTGTCTGGTCACAGTAAGGCGCAGTGGAGAAGGAAGCGCTGGCTAGTCACAGAAAAGCGCAGTGGAGGGGGAAGCGCTGCATACTTACACAAGCTTGCTCGCACGCACACAAGCAGATACACCTTCGCATTTTATAAGAAGCGTCGTGCACTTTTTTTATGGCCACGATTGAGCCCCATTTTTTCGCATTTACTCCCAAGGGCTATGGCGCGCCATGAGATGTTTTGCAACAATAAATAACAATAATTTAGGGTCCCAGAACAGAAACAGAACATAATCGAATTTCACCGAATAACTATTGCCCAAATCATTTTTTTTCAACTTACTTAAAAATAAATTTGCAAGGTTTATGTGTATTTTAATAGCAAATTTTATAGCGCATTTTCTTCCTATAAAATATATCAATATTTTTAGTAACTTTTTAAATATTAATAAAAAAGGATATTTTTGACTAAACGAATTTTTAATACTTTTTCCACTTTAACTCGCCATGACTTTTTTATTTATGCTTATTTCTTTTTAAAAAGTTAATACAAAAAACTTCAATGTATTTCACGTGTTTTAAAATGAAATTCAATCTAGAATTCATAATGCAAACATAATGGCGATTAAAAGAAGAAGAATCATTAAAAAAATTCTTTTATTTTTTCAAACTAAAAATTTGTGTTACGAATTGTTTATTTTTTGATTTTAAATTTTATTAGAATATTGGTATAGATCTACAGAAGTTTTTTGCAAATTATTAGCTTTTTATTGTTTATTGACTAAAAGTATTGTCGGCTTTTTCGTGAGCAGGTCTTCGCATGCGCGACATATTCTCACCTTGGCTCGACTACCCATGAATCGTTATATAAATATAAGGTGTAGTAAAAAGTAATCCATTATTTTGCCAATAGATGGCTTTAGTAGTCTGTATCTCCCGTTGTAAAAGCGCGATCGGGTTACACTAGATGGCGCTAGAAAGATAAGATTTTGTACTAAAAAAGCTTTCCATACAGTTTTGTGATTGCTTGATTCAGTATTCTTTTAGCACGCATCAAAGATGGACACCAACAAAGAGAAAATACGCCATATTTTACAGTTTTTCTTCGATAAAGGCGAAAACGCAAGCCAGGGAGCTAAAAATGTGAATAGTGTTTATGGTCCTGATACTGTAACAGCCAATGACGCGCAGTTTTAGTTTCGTCAATTCCGTTCCGTTAATTTTGACGTCGAAGATGCACCAAGCTCTGGAAGGCCAATTGTCGAAAATGTCGATAAAATAATGGAAATCGTCGAGCACGACCGTCACATAAGCACTGTTTCAATTGCCCAGGAGCTAAACATTGCACAAAAAACCGTTTGGAACCACTTGAATAAGGCTGAATACAAAAAGAAGTTCAATGTATGGGTGCCACACGAGTTATCGCAAAGAACCCTCATGGACCGAATTTCTATTTGCGAATTGCTGCTGAATCGCAACAATATCGATCTATTTCTGAAGCGGATGGTTACTGGTGATGAAAAGTGGGTCACTTACGACAACGTTAAGTGACAACGGTCGTGGTAAAATCGCGGTAGGCCGGCGCAAACGGTGGCCAAGCCAGGATTGACAGTCAGGAAGGTTTTGCTGTGTGTTTGGTGGGACTGGCAGGGAATCATCTACTTTGAGCTGCTCCCCTACAGCCAAACTCTTAATTCGGACCTGTACTATTAACAATTGGACCGTCTGAAAGAAGCAATCGCCCAGAAGCGGCCAGGTTTGGCCGCATACATCGATAGTGACTCGCCAGAAGCTCCAGGAGCTGGGTTGGGAAGTTCTTATGCATCCACCTTATAGTGCAGACCTGGCACCAAGTGATTACCACCTGTTCCTGTCTATGACTGATGATTTTGCAGGTGAAAAATTTGCCTCAAAAGAAGATCGTGAAAATCGACTGTCCCAGTTTTTTGCAATCGCCAAGAAGCGGCCAGCTTTGGCCAATAGGATAGGAATTGTGTTCCATCAGGACGACGCCAGGCCGCCTACATCGATAGTGACTCGCCAGAAGCTCCGGGAGCTGGGTTGGGAAGTTCTTATGCATCCACCTTATAGTGCAGACCTGGCACCAAGTGATTACCGCCTGTTCTTGTCTATGACAAATGATTTTGCAGGTGAAAAATTCGCCTCAAGAGAAGATCGTGAAAATCGACTGTCCCAGTTTTTTGACAATTAGGACAAGGCTTTCTACGAGAGAAGCATTATGAAATTACCTTCAAAATAGCAACAAGTTATCGAACAAAACGGTGCATATTTGACCTAAATCGTATCATTCTATCTATGCTAAATAAAACCTTTAATTTAATGCAAAAATAATGGATTTCTTTTTACTACACCTAATATATGTTTTAAATTACTCTACAAGCTTCTTTTTATCAATAATATACAGAACCTACTAAGCTGTTCAATAAGTTTTGCGGTTCAATAAAAAAAACACAATTTTATGATTTGAAATACACTTTATTATTCAGTATAGTCTTCCTGAACATCAATACACTTGTTTCAACGAGATTTCAATTTATGAATTCCATCCTTCAAGTGAGAATCCAAAAGGGCTGCAAAATACGCTTCCACATCTGTTATGACCTCATCATTTGATGAAAAACGCTTTCCACGCATGAATTTTTTTAGGTCTGGAAACAGATGGAAGTCGATAGGGGCCAAATCTGGTGAATACGGTGGATGCTCCAACAATTCGCACTTTATTTCATGAATTTTAGCCATTGTTAAAATGCTCTTGTAACACGGTGCATTGTCCTGATGAAAAAGGATTTTTTTCTTCTGCAAACCGGGTCTTTTTTCACGAATTTTTTCCTTTAGCTGGTCTAAAAGGTCACAATAATATTGAGAATTTATTGTTATACCAGTTTGCAAGTAATCAACAAACAAAATTCCTTTCGCATCCCGAAAAACTGATGCTAACACCTTCTTGGCCGATATCTGGACACGAACTCGTTTCGGAGCCAAAGAACCATGTTCACACCACTCTTTAACCTTTTGTTTTAATTTAGGATCATGGTGATAGTCCCAAGTCTTATCCATAATGATAAATCGACGCACAAAATTCACTTTATCTTTACAGAAACGCTCTAAATGTTGCTGAGAAAGTCGCATTCGAATGTGTTTTTGTTCCATTGTTAGCGAATGCGGCACCTATTGTGCACACAGCTTTCTAAAACATTATACCTTAGTCAAAATATTGCTTACACTGCTTAATGAGATGCCTAAGGCTTCTCCTAAATCTCTTTCAGTTAATCGACGATTTTCCAATACGATATCCTGTATTCTTTCTACGATTTCTGGTGTTGTTGCTGTTCTTGGACGTCCTTGACGTGGATCGTCTTCAAGGCTTGTACGACCACGTTTAAATTTAGCAGCCCATCTTTCTTCTGTACTAATTAAAAGCAATGAGTCCTTATACACTTTCAACATTCGTTCATAAATTTCCTTTGCTTTTAAACCTTCTAAAAATAAAAATTCAATCACTGCACGATACTTGATTTTTTCCATTGTATAAAACTACTGTGACACGTCGATACTAAATGGCTTGTAAACAAAGAATGAATTGACAGATTGAAATGAAACTTCACATACGTTCATATGAAGAGTGTACCAACATAACAAAAAAAAAAAATTTAGGCTCGTAGTAACACCCTCTCTTATCGAACCGCACAACTTATTGAACAGCCTGGTAATTAGTCCAATTATTAGGTGTAGTAAAAGAAAATCAATTATTTTTGCATAAAATTGAAGGTTTTATTTAGCATAGATAGAATAATACGATTAAGGTCAAATATGCACCGTTTTGTTCGATAACTTGTTGCCATTTTAGAAGTAATTTCATAATGCCTTCCTCGTAGAAAGCCTTGTCCCAATTGTCAAAAAACTGGGACAGTCGATTTTCACAATCTTCTTTTGAGGCAAATTTTTCACCTGCAAAATCATCAGTCATAGACAGGAACAGGTGGTAATCACTTGGTGCCAGGTCTGCACTATAAGGTGGATGCATAAGAACTTCCCAACCCAGCTCCTGGAGCTTCTGGCGAGTCACTATCGATGTATGCGGCTAAACCTGGCCGCTTCTGGGCGATTGCTTCTTTCAGATGGTCCAATTGTTAATAGTACAGGTCCGAATTAAGAGTTTGGCTGTAGGGGAGCAGCTCAAAGTAGATGATTCCCTGCCAGTCCCACCAAACACACAGCAAAACCTTCCTGACTGTCAATCCTGGCTTGGCCACCGTTTGCGCCGGCCTACCGCGATTTTACCACGACCGTTGTCACTTAACGTTGTCGTAAGTGACCCACTTTTCATCACCAGTAACCATCCGCTTCAGAAATAGATCGATATTGTTGCGATTCAGCAGCAATTCGCAAATAGAAATTCGGTCCATGAGGGTTCTTTGCGATAACTCGTGTGGCACCCATACATTGAACTTCTTTTTGTATTCAGCCTTATTCAAGTGGTTCCAAACGGTTTTTTGTGCAATGTTTAGCTCCTGGGCAATTGAAACAGTGCTTATGTGACGGTCGTGCTCGACGATTTCCATTATTTTATCGACATTTTCGACAATTGGCCTTCCAGAGCTTGGTGCATCTTCGACGTCAAAATTAACGGAACGGAATTGACGAAACTAAAACTGCGCGTCATTGGCTGTTACAGTATCAGGACCATAAACACTATTCACATTTTTAGCTCCCTGGCTTGCGTTTTCGCCTTTATCGAAGAAAAACTGTAAAATATGGCGTATTTTCTCTTTGTTGGTGTCCATCTTTGATGCGTGCTAAAAGAATACTGAATCAAGCAATTACAAAACTGTATGGAAAGCTTTTTTAGTACAAAATCTTATCTTTCTAGCGCCATCTAGTGTAACCCGATCGCGCTTTTACAACGGGAGATACAGACTACTAAAGCCATCTATTGGCAAAATAATGGATTACTTTTTACTACACCTAATATTATCTAAAAAATAATATTTATTATCAAAACATATTTAAAAATAAATAATTATTTATAATATTCATATGTGCAATTGACATATTTTATTGCTATAAAAATAATATTAATCATCTGCTCTATTTTTTTGTTGTGTTTCCAGTTCCTTTTTTTGTTTTACTGCTGCATGTAGTCTTACACCCTTCTTTCTTTTTTAACTTCTATTTTCATTTCGACATTTGTAAAATTTTTTCGTAATAGATTTTATGTGCAGGATTTGTATCTTTTAATAAGCTCCTAACATCTTAAATTATGGCTTCAGAAATACCGACTAAAGGAGGTAACACATCGTTCAATAAGTCCCGAGACTATCCCAGAGATGGTGCTAGTAGTACTAAACTGGCCACGTTTCCATAGAGTGCAAACCTTTACATGAAACGTGTAAAAATTTCACGTCAATCGGATCACAGACAGCAGAGTTATCGAGGTTAGAGTAAAGTCACTTTGTAATTTGTTTGAAAAATGGAAAAAAGCGAGTTTTGCGTGTTGATAAAACCTTGTTTTTTAATAGGTAAAAACACCTTAGAAGCCCAGCAATGGATTGAAAAACATTACCCGGACTCCTCTCCATCCAAACTAACGATTTGTCGTTGGTATGCTGAGTTTAAACGTGGTCGTGCGGACACAAACGATGCGGGACGTTCGGGTAGGCCATTGGAAGCCGTTACACAGGAAAATGTGAGTAAAGTGGTAAAAATTCTAATGAAAAATCGCAAAGTGAAGGTCCGTGAGATTGAAGAAATGACACAGATATTATCTTTAAGCGTATTTACAATCCTTCATGAAAAATTGAGCATAAAAAAGGTTTTTTCCAAGTGGGTGCCGCGATTGCTTTCAGTGGAACAAAAACAGAACGAGTCGACGATTCAGAGAGCTGCTTATCGCTATTTACTCGCAATAAAAAGGATTTCCAACGTCGATACGTGACCATGGATGAAACATGGATACATCATTTCACTCCGGAGTCGAATCGGGAATCATCTGAGTAGCGAATGGCTGGCGAAAGCCGCCCAAAGCGTCCAAAAACGCAGCTGTCTGCTGGCAAAGTCATGGCGTCTGTGTTTTGGGATACACATGGCGTGATTTTTATTGACTACCTGAAAAAAGGTTAATCGATCAAAAGTGATTATTATATTGACTTGTTGGTACGTTTGAAGGAGGAGATCGCAGCAAAACGACCGCACATGAAGAAGAAAAAAGTCTTTTTTACCAAGACAATGCACCATGCCACAAGTCCATAAAAACAATGGCAAAATTGAACGAATTGGGCTTTGATTTGTTTCCCCACTCCCCGTATTCGCCAAATTTAGCCCCTAGCGACTACCAGCTCTTTGCTGATCTCTAAAAAATGCTCCAGGAAAAAAAATTTGGCTCGAATAAGGAGGTTATTGCCGAAACTGAAGCCTATTTTGAAGCAACGAATAAATCCTTCTATAAACATGGTTTAGAAATGTTGGAAAGTCGTTGGATAGTTTGTATTACTCTAAAAGGAGATTATATTGATAAATAAAAATGATTTTAAAAAAAAATGTTGTTAGTCTCGGGACTTATTGAACGATGTGTTACATTACAAGCAATGTTATTAAAAATAATTTCTTTTTTATTTTTAAGTGATATTGGTGTACCATAATAATTTTTATACAAGTACAGACTTTTTTAACTTTATTCCGCTTTCAATTATTTTCTCCTTCAATTTCGTTTTTGACCTAACGTTATAATTTCTGTTATTGTACTCGTTTTTAATAGTTTTCTGACTAACTAATATTCAAGTAATAAAGGAACATTTACCATGTGTACAAGTATGAAATGCGGGTTTTAAAAGAAATAATAACACGTTAAATTTGGTAAAATAAAAAAAGTGCTTTATTCAACGTATGCTCCATCGCTGTTTTTACATTTTTCCCAACTTTCGGGCAAGTTGTGAATACCACGCCAGTAGAAATCTTCCTCTTTTGCCGTAAACCATTCATCGAGCCATTTTGTGACATCTTGATAGGAATCAAAGCACTGCTTAGTAAGTGCGTGACTCATCGATGCAAAAAGGTGGTAATCAGAAGGAGCCAAATCTGGTGAGTAAGCCGCATAAGATAGATCTTCCCAGTTGAGTGCTTTCAATGTCTCGCGAATCTGTTTTGCTGTATGTGATTAAGCATTGTCATGGAGAAAAATTACTTTGTGCTGCCTTTTTTGGTATTATGGCCTTTTTTCAAACAGCAAATGGTTTAAATGGGGTAATTGTTGCTGGTAACGTGTAGTATTAACCCATTTTCCAGGTTTCAATAGCTCATAATAGACCACGCCTTTCTGGTCCCACCAAACACGGAGCATCGTCTTTCTGCCAAAACGATTTCGTCTTTCGGACGATGTGGATAGTGCTCCTGGATCTACCCATGATTTCTTGCGTTTGGGATTTTTAAAATAAATCCACTTTTCATCCTCCTTTACTATTCGATGCAAAAACGACTTCCTTTTGTACCGAGTGACCAAAATTTCACATGTGATTTTGCGATTTTCCAGTTGCGCATCATTCAACTCACGTGGTACCCATCTACCGCTTTTCTAAATTTTCCCCATCGCTCGTAGGCGATTGGAAACAGCTTGTTGGGAAACTCCTAATTACTGAGCAAGTTGTTTTTGTGTTCGCGAATCATCTTCGTCCAACAATGCTTGCAAACCCATATCTTCGAATTTTTTTGGCGGTTTTTTATGTTCTTTGTCTGCAACGTCAAAGTCACCTTTTTTAAAACGCTGAAATTATCGTTCACACATATCTTGCGATGTAGCATGTTCGCCATAAATATACGCTTCTTGTAGTAAACGAAAGGATTCAGCAGCAGTTTTATTCAAATTAGAACAAAAAATTAATGCTGCCCGCGAATGCTCTCTGTTCGGTATAAATTTTGCTATATTAAACACAATACAACACGATGCACACACTTTTTTAGTTCATCACTAATTCGCGTCTGAACTTGTTGATGACACAACAAAATGGCGCAGTGTCAAATCATAACAGCTCAAACTGCATAGGTACATCATCTGTTGTGTAAAATTCGCATTTCATACTTGTACACCTGGTACATATTTGAACAAATAATTTCCCGTTCTTTCGATTGCCAGTATCAAAAAAGGGGGATCTCATTTAAAAAACATAACCTGACCTTGAAATGACCTTGAGAAATATCGTCGAAGTCTAAATAGAGGTTAACATTGAATTTCTCGTTAAGAGTTACTTAAAGATTGACCTTGGCCCTTTTTCGAAATACCCCATCTTAGGAAATATACAGCCGTTCCGAGACTTTTGTTTGAAATATTGTTATTTACCCTGTATGTGAAATATTGCTATTTAAATACAATTCATTATAGTCAAGAAATAGTTTTTCAAAAATTGTAAATATAAAAATTTTCAAATATCCAATTCAATTTAATTGAAGACGCATGTAAGTGCCGAATTAATTTCGAAGTGATTTTTTATTTTATTTACTACGAATAACGGAATAATTATGTACAACATATTACTTATATTCTCGGATGTACATTTTACTATGAAAAGCTTTATCTAAAATTTAATTTGCTGCTTTATTTGATTCCTTAACTTTGTAAAGGAAATAAATAACAATACTTGTACTATTTACATTAATTAAAAATATATGATTTATCACTCAAGATACTTAATAACTTGATTCCTTATATGCGAGCTGGAAGCTCAATATATAAACTTTATAGAATACAAATTTGTTATGGTAATTTTCTTTAAGCAAACCTGTTGAATTCCCCAGGTAAAAGTTAACAGTTTTGATTGCAAATTCTTAATCAATAATCTCAAAGCTCAACCCACCCCTAGAAAAATTCGACAAAACCTATATACGAAAGGTTCAATCGATTTGAAGCTAAAAAAGATGATTGGAATCGGTTGGTTCGGACTTGTGAGATTAAGGATTATGACTTCAGAGTTCGTGGTTTTGGACTTTATGGGTATATGATATGTGAGTTTAGGTCCAACAAGTTTAAAAGTTGAGGATTGATGGGTTTGAGGGTTTTGCAGGCTAGCTAGTTTATGGGTTTGTGGGTGTAGGTTTTTTGATCTGCCTATTTCAAATTTGTGGGTTAGTGGGTTTATGGTTTGTGGGTTAGTGGGTTTATGGTTTGTGGGTTAGTGGGTTTATGGTTTGTCAGTTAGTGGTTTATGGTTTGTGGGATATTTAGGTTGATTGTTTTTTGTTTCGTGGTTTTTAGATTTAAGGATTATCGTTGGCGTTTGCGGATTTTTAAAATTCGAGAAATTCATAAATATATAATTTTCAAAACGCGATTTCTCAGCAGAATGAAGAAATTTGAGCAAAGTCAACGGCATTCGAGAGAGGAAAAAATGTACTTTAAGATATGTTTAATTTTTCTTGAAAAAAGAACGTTGCGATGCTATATAACCTCAAATATATCAAAAAACAGCGTTTTTTGCACTTTTAGGTAAGAATATCTTAATAGCTTGACATTGTGGAGCAATCCTAAGGCTAGATTCGAATTCAGCACACAAAAATCCTTTAGGAATATCTCACCTCATGTGTGATATAGAAAATTTGTAAACCTGTGTTATATCGTCTTTCTCGCTCTCACGGTAACTGTAGAAATCGGCAAATTACGACATCTACGACTACTAGTGAAATCCAAAATCATAGTCATCTTCGCATCCAATCCCGCCTAAGCTTATCTGCGTGATATACGGCAAAAAATATCTTTGGCGATACAGGCTTTATCATAGTGCTATAACTGTACGCAGGAAATACACTCACGCTGCTTTGTGATCGAGCCCGACCGTTGATCATGTTATTGTTAAGCTGGATAAGCGATTGTCCTCGTCTATGTCGTCGTTGTCTTCACAAATTGCCAAATATCGCTACGAAGGCTCGCTTCCTTCTTCGCTCACCACATACTTTAAGACACTCGAATCATATAGCTTTTTCTCCCTCTTGCACTAACATATCAAATGATCAATTGCCTTTGAGGTTTTCAAAATACCTGAAAAATATTGAAGCAAACTTGAACAAGCGTTTCGATAATTTAGGCATTTATGTTACTAATTTAAGCATAGCTATAGGCAAAATTAAAAATTGCAAGTTGGTTCGTTATCTACGCGTGTTGAAAAACTCACAAGTTCAGAACCCATCATTCGGTAATTTTTGATTTTTAATGTTCGTAGATTTACTACATTTTTCAATCTATTCAAGTTTTCGTATCTTTTATTTTATTTGCTTTACTACAGCTGTCATACCGCTGAAATTTTAGATGACTGAGCTTACTAGAACTCACGCACAAAATGATCTCGGTCTTCAGAAATCATTGTTAGAACCCACTTTTTATTATACTGTATCTTATCAAAGCTTTTATTCGCATGTTACAATTCATAAATATTGTCTATATTTTTTAGAGATTAATTTTTTATTCACAAGGAAAATATAATTTTTCGATGGTTAATATTTTTATTAATCCTTTTTTTTCACACTTATGGCTTAATTTTTCTAACGCCTTAACATATAATGTATTAATAGATTTTATTAACATGTATACCATTCTTTTTTCCTTTACTGTGTATGCTTATATTTATTACATTCTCCATCATCCGCAAAGGTAGCATGTACCTTATTAATTGTCCATGTACTCGTATATGTTAATTTAATATTAGATTGTATAAGATAGCAAAAGTTTTGAAAAAAATTATGTTTGTAATAATGCCATTTCTTAGAATATATTTATATAGAATATATTCATTAATAAACTGGATTTTAGAAAATTAATTGACACAAGACCTTACAACAATAATGCGCTACTTAAAGTGCATATATAGAGAATTATTTATTGCTTGGAAAACTAAACAGTATTTGAAATCATGATAGCACTGATTTCACGTTTAGATAATGTATGACATAATGGCAACCGTTTTTGACAAGTGAGTAAGTTAAGTTACTAGTAGAATTTTATTTAAACTCAAGATTTCTTGAGATGCTACTAATGAGAAATATGCAGGATCTTTATATTTTTTATTTCTTTTTCGAAACAATTGTTGACAATACGAGTTGAGTAAGAGGTTACATGAGTATTAAAGTAAATGCAAAAAAAATTTAAAGAAAAAAATAAAGCTGTGGCAAGACGCCTGTGAGATGTGTAACATAATTTGTAATTGATTTCTATAAAATTAAAACAAAGATTAAATATTACTGAAAAAATATAATTTTCTGTGTAGATATGTGTACATAAGTATTACAAAAATGTAAATGTATTTAAAGACAGTACTCGTTATACTTATAATTGAAACAAAAGGGCTTTCATTAAATAAAATTTAATGTATACAAAAAATTTATTTTATCATTCATAATCGAGTCCCCCGACATGGCGGTAGTAGAACTAATTGAAATTATCATAGTTGTTCTAAATTTTTCTACGATTTTTCGTAAAGAAACTACCAATATACGAGGATGGTCTGAAAAGTTTCCGACCTCAACGTGAAGATAGCAGCACTCGTCAATAAAAGCTAGCGAATTTCGTTGTTCATCTGTTGACAGTTGCTCACTAAAGTTTCAGCCATTTTGGATGCGCAGTTGTTAGTTGACAGTAGTTTGAGTGAGTCGATGTGAGTGTTGTTGTGAAAATGGACAAAATTGAGTATCAAGCTGTCATTAAATGTTTGTTTTTGAAAGGCAATACGCTTACGCAAATCATAAATGAGTTGAACTCCGTGTATGGAGACTCTGCACGATCATTTAACACAGTAAAATTTTAGGCAGCTGAATTCAAACGTGGCCGTGACAGCTTGGGAGACGATGAACGTTCGGGACGTCCAAAAACTGCAACCACTGACGATAATATCGCCAAAGTTCACCAAATGGTGCTAGACGACCGCCGAATTAAGGTGAGAGAGATAGCAGAGGTGATGAACATGTCCAAACAACGTATTTACTACATATTAAATCGAGATTTAGGCATGAGAAAGCTGTCCGCACGTTGGGTGCCGCGTTTGCTCACGTTAGACGCAAAACGTGTTCGAATGAACATTTCCAACGCTCTATTGGCGCAGTGTAGGCGCAATACATCCGAGTTTTGGCGCCGATTAATTACTGTAGATGAAACTTGGATACACCATTATACGCCCGAAAAAAATACAGTCAAAACAGTGGACTGCAAAGGGGAAACCGGCTCCAAAAAGAGCAAAAACTGTTTTTTCAGCTGGGAAAGTGATGGCGACTGTTTTTTGGGATAGTCATGGAGTTATTTTAATCGATTATCTTCTAAAATGAAAAACCATTACAGGAGCATACTACGCATCATTACTTGACAAGCTGAAGGCAGAACTTGCGAAAAAACGTCCACATTTGCAGAAAAAGAAAATCCTGTTTCACTAAGACAACGCGCCGTCTCACACCTCAGCGGTTGCCATGGCGAAAATCCATGAATTACGGTTTCAGCTGCTTGACCATCCGCCTTACTCACCAGACCTTGCCCCAAGCGACTTCTTTTTGTTCCCTTATCTGAAAATTGCACTCGGAGGACAGAGATTTTTGTCAAATGAGGAGGTAATCACCTTCGTGAACAGTCATTTTGCAAAGAAAAACGCCGAGTACTATTTGGATGGGTTAAAAAGATGAGAGCATCGCTGGGAGAAGTGTGTAGAATTGCAAGGACACTATGTTGAGAAATAAAAAAAAAAATTTAGAAAAAATGTCTTGTATCTGTGTTAGGTCGGAAACTTTTCAGACCACCCTCGTAAAATAAAATTTAAAAAAATGTTTCACTAATCTGACAAATTGTTAGTTCTTTACTAGATATTTGACAGACTGCCAAAAATCAAAATAAGACTTATCCTTTTTGGTTAAAAATAGTTAAGATAATGTGACCTTTAGATTCTAATGTATATAAATATTATACACTTTCGTTGCAAAGAACGATAAACTAAAGAATACTGCGGTTAGTAACGAAAAAAAAAATTTTCGTTGTAAATATATTGTATAAAAGTAATACGAATTGATCTCTTCGACAAATCGATACGCAATGACTGCTAATTCAAGTTTTTTTAAATGTACAAGGTGTAAATTGACTATTAACTTATAAAGGGTGATTCATTATGAGGTTTGATTTTCAATAGGCTTTTTTCACAGATCACGCAGGACTCCTGTCAAAATGTAATGTAATTTTTATTCAGTATTGTTTGACGAATCATCATAGAAAGACTTATACCGCAACAACGTATCCATATTGTTCAGCTGTATTACGAAAATCAGAGTTCTGTGAGAAATGTTTTTCGTGCTTTTAGAGCAACTTATGGTGTGCATCGTCGACCTACTAAAACCACTATAGCCAATACCATCCGCAAATTTGAAACCCAGCATACATTATTGGATGATACTCGACCGATTAGACCACATCCAGCACGTAGTAAAGAGAATATAGCGGCTGTAGCTAAGAGTGTGGCTGAAGACCGTGACGAATCGATTCGGCGTCGTTCTCAACAGCTTGGTTTATCGTACGCAGCAACTTGGCGTATTTTACGTAAAGATCTGGGTTTTAAGGCATACAAACTTCAACTCGTGCAAGAATTAAAGCTGGGCGACTTAGGTTTGCGTCGTGTTTTTGGCGGATGGACTCTGAATCAGCTCAATGAAAATCCGCTGTTTTATCGCGAAATTTTGTTCAGTGATGAGGCGCATTTTTCGCTCACTGGATACGTCAATGAGCAGAATTGATTATGGGCCAGTAGAATCATTGGTCCATATTTCTTTCAAAATGAGTCCGGTCAGAACGTAACCGTCAATGGCGATCGCTATCGCACCATGATAAAGGATTTTTAGCTAACTGAAATTGAAGCCCGTGGTATCGATAAACTTTGGTTTCAACATGACAGCGCTACTTCGCATACAGCGAGAGAAATAATGGACTTATTGTGAAATCATTTTGGTGAAAACCTAATTTCACGTTTTGGACCAGTAAATTGGCCACCTAGATCGTGTGATATCACACCTTAAGATTATTTTCTTTAGGGTTACACGAAGTCTCTGGTCTTCAGGGGTAAGCCAGCTTCAATCGACGCTTTGCAAGCTAACATCGCTCTTGTCATTCGCGAGATACCGGTCGCTATGCTGGAACGCGTCCTCCGTCATTTAAATGAGATAATCTTTAAAAAGTAAATGTCATAGGTTGTTCTTTCGACTTACAATAAAATTTTCACTATAGAATTTAACTTTATGCCTTTTATTTGAGATTAGAAACCAAACCTCATAATGAATCACTCTATATTAACATTTAGATAATGTGAGTACCTTAGTAGATATCAAATAATCAAAATATCTAATTTTTTTCAAAACAAGATTTTGTTTGAATTGTATGTAAAAATTTTGGAAGAAAATTCTATAAATTATAAATAAATTAATAAAAGCTGTAATACTTATTACGTTCATATCATTAGTTTAGAGTAATACCAAAAACAATTTAAATACTTGCAGAATATTCTTATATATCAAATTAATTTTTTATTATATACGAGGTGTAGCAGAAAATTAATGAGACTAGCAACACTGCAAGCGATCTGGCAACAGCGCAAAGTTGCCAGATCACTTGCACGTGTAGCAGTACCCTCCCATGGCTCAATGCGAGTTTCAACTCCTTCCGTTAACTACGTGATTTTTGTGACTGCTATTGATAAACTTTTATTTTGGTTGTGCGTCACGCAAAATGAAATAGCTGGATGCTCCATTATGACAACGCCCCATGTCACACTACCCTCTTTGTCGCAGAACTTTTGACCTCAAAAGGCATTCCTGTGGTTCCCCTGCCCCTCTATTCACCTGACCTCAGTTCATGCGACTTTTTCCTTTTTCCTAAACTGAAAAATATCCTCAAAGGACGTCATTTCGGGACTTTAGGAAACATCTAAAAGAGTGTAACAGACATGCTGAAGACCATACCGGTTGAAGACTTCCAGCGCTGCTACCAAAAGTGGGAACAACGTCTCCATCGGTGTGTAGCTGCCCAAGGGACTACTTTGAAGGAAATAACATTGATGTTTGAAAAAAATAAAAATTTTGGTAAATAAATCAGTCTCATTTCTTTTCTGCCACACCTCGTATATTTTTATGAAGAATTATTATGAATTATTATATTAACTAATTATGTATCAAGATATAATCAGAATATAAGATTACATAGACATTTTAACAATATCGTTATTATAAAATTAAAACTATTAAACAATTTATTAAGTTGATTAATAGTTTATTCTATTTGAAAATTACATGGATGAAGTATTTATGGCTTATAAATATTTTGTACGCAATTATAAATTACGTATAATAAAAAGAAAATCTAAAACTTTGAAACTATTGTCTTGTTTTTCATAAATTAGAATTTATTCATAATATGTTATATTTATTAATATTGAATTCTAGAAAAAATAATCATTGTATAACTATAACAGAATTGAATAATGATAATGTTTCTTATAATGTAAATTCATTCCATATCACCGTGTTAACATTGTTATATTTTTGTAATACTTTTGTACTATTTATTACTTTTTGGGTAAGTGAAGAGCAGTACATAATGCATACGTTTAATCACCCACAAACATAGTGCTGTAAGCATTTCTCTCTTAACTTTCAGTAAAGCGCAGTGAAAAGGAAAGCGCTGCATATTCACACAAGCGTGCGTACACGCACACATGCAGACACATGTGTATGTGCATTCTGTAGGAAACGTCGTGTACTTCTTTCTATCGCTAAGCTCGATTCCCGATCTTTCACATTCCCTACCAAGCGCTGAGGCGCACTATGAGATGTTTCACATCAAAATTAATCAATTCATCAACTCATCAATAACCCTTTATTTTCTGAATTTCGAAAAAAATGATGTAGTCTAGTAAATATTTTTTACATCGTGTTTAAATGTGCACATTTTGAGATGGGATGAAAAGAAAAAATATTTTTTATGTAATAGGTATTTTATTATATAGTTATCAAAATCTGACCTGTAAGTCTCGTCAGAACTATAAACAACAAATATTTACTAGAATAAACAACATTAAATTTACTGGGACTTAAAAGTCCCGCCAGTAAATAAAGGGTTAATCAAATTTAATTAGAAACAAATTAAAAGCTAGTCACAATACAAATAGGCCGACTCCGCAAAAGCGACGTGACTTGAACGCATTAATCATAACGCAAACACGAAACGATCAAACAGTTATTTATATCGGGAATAAATTAGTTTTTAATATTGAAAAAAAGCAATTTTACTTGATGAATGTAGGTTGACGATCTGTGTTTGAAGTTTGTCTCTTGTCAAAGGTCATTTTGTCAGTTTGGTTTGTTGAAGGAAAGGGTGGCAATAGACGCGATTTATTAGTCAATAAATTCAAAGAAAAAATTTTTAAATCGTGTACGTTTCGTCCATCTGCGCTCGCAAATTTTGAATACCGGTAAACCACGACGGCTAATGAAATATCAAATTTATACATTCGCGTTAATTTTATTACATTTTAATCAGAAAAATAAATATCGGCCTGAAGTTAAAAAGAGGAAAGAAAAAAGCGTATTGTCCAGCTAACTTTTACGACTGGGTGAAAGAAAATGTTTCGTCGTTGCACGCACACGTGTGCGCTAAGATGAACGGACTGAATTGTACCGTAGTTGTATACCATTAAGAGCTCACGCAGCTTGGTTCGAAAAATAAAATATTTGTCCTTCTGATCACCAAGGACATAGCTTTCCGCCCAGGCTCGCCTCCGAGACCACTCCTCTTCGAGTGAGTTGACTTTAAAATAAAAAAGTCTGGCCAAAATAACAGGTAAAACATTCAGACTTCCAGGCCATAGGCAAACTCATGCATAGGTTGGATACGTCAGCTTCGCCACCAACTTCTTACTTTTTACTTTACTCTTACTTATTTATTAACGTCCGAAATCGTGTTATACTAGCTTTAAACAAGCTTTTTCTTTTCCTTCTTTCTGTACAAAATTTATGTGCGTAAATACGCACATATACTTAAATTTACTCTACGCGACCACGTCCCTGCATTCACCAAGAACAAGTCTTACAATAAATCATAACTTACGTTTACGCGTTTACTTCCAACATTTTGCCGAATTCTTATTTTGTCTCTTTTAAAATGTTTCAAAAACTGATTTAATCATTCCGAAGTGATATTCTATATAATATTATATTCCATGTTCACAACAACAATGGTCACCAAATTTTTGAGTTTTTAAAGAAAAATTATAGACTCTGCTGACAAATTTTTTTGCAATAAGCAATATCACAACAATTAATTTATATTCACGGCAACACTACATCAACTAATATATTAATCAATGTGATTAACAATTCAATAAATAATTTGTTATTTATTTTTGTATTTTTATAATAAGAATTTATATATAATTAGGTGAAAAAAATTAACAAATATTGAATCAAGATTAACAGCACATTTCTTTATTATATCCATTAACATAAGAGTTAAGATATCTTTTTCCACTCTTCAAAAATTTTTTTTGTCTATTTAAAATTCATTTATATAAAAATATATAAACTATATCGCCTATTTTTTATGCCGAGTCACTATCTAATTAAAATATTTATTTTTGATATTTAGTAAAATATTTGAAAGACATATTATAATTAAATTAATCATACTCACGTTAGAAGTTGTGCAGTGTCATGAGAAATTTGAATATTTCTAGTTTTATAATCGTCGAAATTAAGTAAAGCCCTACTTATGTCAGTATTTTTATCTATTGTTATTTGATTTCCACCTTGCCATGTTTCGATATAAACTACCGACACTCTTGTATTTAATGTACGAAAATACTGAAAAATTTAAGATGCTTCAGTAAATATTAAGAATATTTTAAATAAGTCAATATAATGTTTTCAGTAAACTCAAGTATAATTAATATAACATTATAAATAATTATATAATAAATAATAACGACAATTATTTACGCTACTAGTACAAAAGGATGATTCTCGTTCGAGTGTAAGTTTGATACCTAAGCAAAGAAAAACTAACAATTTTAAAAATCGAAAATCAGTTTTCATACTTGCATCGAACGCTATTTTATAACGCGATAAACTCAAAATCTTATTTGAAGATCAACCATCGCCACTAAATAACTACGCTACAGAGTCAATTTATTTAATATAATTACATTCAAATCCTTGGTTATCGTAGTTATAAGCCGTTGCTATCTTTATTTTGAACACAGTAAGCCTATAATATAGAAATAAAAACATCTTATAACCTGTTTAAATGTTAAAAATATGGAGGATACAACGAATATAGCGATTATTTTTTGAGCCAAGGTATATGAAAAATAAACTTAGTGTTTTAATGTCTGAAGATTATCATGACAATGGTTCATATGAATGTACTTACGTAATGATATCAATAGATCAAGTAGTATGAGCGTAATTCTATCGCGGAAGAAGCGAAAAATGCGAATTATTAAAAGTGATACCAAAAATTCATTAGAAGACTTAGATAAACAGCATAATTCTACAGAAGAATTACACATTCCAAAAAGAATATTTTATAGTGTATCACCAAAAGTTGTTGGATCTCAAGTTCCTTTAAATATTGTACAACCAATATCATATTTCAAATTTTTTTTTCAAGGAAAAAGTTTGTTGAAGTAATGAATGAAATCAACAATAACGCAAAAAATATTTTTAAATTAAAAGAAATATCTGGTAACTTTATTTAATAAACATGATGTGATGTGAAAAGACATGAATTTTGGGCTTTCATAGAAGTTATCGAATCATGTGTGTCTGTTGTGTTTTTACAAAATATAATTTTTCAAATGTTTGTCGTGTTTTTATTGTGTATGTGTTCGCGTATTTTCTACTTTTTAAGTATGCTGTACGTGTATGTAGCTTGACCGCCATAATACTGTTGTAAAATAGGTTTAGAGTAGTAAAAAATAATTTTTATGACTTGTAATTTAAATCATAAAAGAACTTTTATATTTTATAAGAACTCATCGTGGTGCATGTGCAGAAATAGACAGGGACTTAAAACGAAAGTTGATTTATTTACCATGTTGGCATCACGTTTTTGAAATAGTTTTGAATAGGTATGTTTAAGGTATATTGGTCTACGTTATTAGGCCCAAACGTACAGTTTTACTTAAGCGGGGAAATCACAGTAGCACACAAAAAAATAGGCATATTTTCGGGAATTAATTTTGGCTGAATAAAAGTATCAATCGAAAATCTGTAAAGTAGGTTTTATAGCAATACTAAAAAAGTACAAAATGTAATTTTTTCAATAAAAAATATTTAATGGCGGCTGCACAGCATATGCCCAAAGGCGCCTATTTTTGAAAGCGTGTCGATGGCCGAAGACGTAGACTCCTTAATTTTTGACCTGGAAAAAAAAACTGAAATTTTTTAGTTTTTATATAACAACAGCTAGCGAGCTACGTAGGATTTTTTTGATGTATTGATTTTTCACAAAGTGGTGCATGTTTGAAAATAAAGTTGAATTTTTAACAAAAAAAACGCCATTAAATCTTCGATAAAAAAAACTAAGCCATATAAAATAAAAAATCCTACGTAGCTCCGTGGAGAAAAATATTTGAAAGCTACTGTCAAAATTTTAAGTCAATCGGTAAAAATTTGCTTGAGTTATGTCTTCGGCGAGTTTAAAAAAAGTGGTTTAGAGAAAAACGCGTTTAAAGTTTTAAGTACTGAGAAACCATACCTGAGTAGCGTTACCGCAGAATGAAAAATTTGGGCACTCGGACACTTTTGCCGTGTTCCATCATTTAATATATTATTTTTAAGACCCTAAAGCACCTTTTAGGCGAAAAAAATTTTTTTCGAAAAATTGAAAATTTTACTGTGATTTCCCCCCTTAAGGATGATTAAAACAAACTAGACAAATCTAAATTTGAGGCTGGAACTAAAGCAACTATCATAGGTGGAATTTTATCAGATGAAAAAAATCATTATTGATTTTTATTGAAGATTTTTTTCAAGGTATAAAACCATCTGATTTTTAAAATCGAATAAAAAATTTTCAATGAATTCATTACATAAAAAGATAAACTTTGAATCTTTCAATTTCACACATTTTAAAATTGATTGATAGTTTAATTTATAATTATCTATATAATTAAGAAAATTGTTGAATTTTCTATATTATAATACGTAACTAATAAGTGGTTCTTATTTTGATACTTCATTTTTTATAGGAATGTTGTGCTAGAGACAACTATAAGGAATTTTTAAAACTGTCGTTTATATTTTTAAGATCGCAAGATAAATTTTCTTTTGAAGGACCGGGGGCCATACATAATGCCTGTTGGATGGCAAAAACAGTTTATGGTCTGAGGATATTTTTTTTTCAACGAAGTATTTAAATTGACAGCTAAAAAAAGCAGCAGCCTGCGTCAAATATGTGTTTTTATTTTTAAAATGTATTTAAAAGTGTGGTTTGCTGCTCCATCCGTAATTCTATGAGGAGCGCAACTAAGTTCTTGCTGTTTTTCTTGATAAAAATGCAACTTTATTGTAAAAAATGGTTAAAAATGAATCATTCAAAGTATTGCCCATCGCTAGCTAAAACTTTTTCCCATCTTTCTGGCAGAGCTCGAATGCCGTTACGGTAAAAGTGCTCGTCTTTTGAAGCTATCCACGAATCAAGTCAATTTTTGATATCTTCATATGAGTGAAACTGCTGATCAGTTAGACCATGTGCCATCGAACGAAACAAGTGATAATCGGGCGGCGCAATATCTAGGAAGTAAGGCAGGTGGGGTAAGATTTCCCAACTGTGCGTTTCCAAGTAGGTTTTAACGGGTCCGGCAACGTGAGACCGAGCGTTGTCATGCAGTAGATCAAGCATCACATTTCGTGCCTTTGCTCGCATTGTGATCGTTTTTCGCGTAGTGCTTGGCTCAATCACATCAATTAAATTCGATACCGTTGCCTAGTCATGATTTCGTTTAGTTTCAACCGCTCATAATAAATAACACCGACCTGGTTTCACCAAATATACAGCATAACCTTTGCAGCGTTAATGTTGGTTCGAGCCGACGACGTAGAAGCATGACCGGGTAGGCCCCATAACTTTATTCTCTTAGAGTTGCTGTAATGAATCCATTATTCATCACCTATCTCGATGCAATCACTCATGTGCAAAGCGATTTATTTACCATATGTCTAAGCTTGCTACTGCTGGAGCCATCTACTCACAAACAGCAGGAACTTAGTTGCGCACTTAATAACTCCATACCATGATTTAACTTTTATGCAAGAATTAAGGAACAATTATACGGAACGACAAGCAATTAGCCAGAGATGCTAAATTACCCGCCATCGATCACCACGTCGACCTTGTGTATCAAGCGCGAGGTCGACGTGGTGATTGATTGAGCATGACTCTGCTTCCGAGCCCGAGCACTAACGATATTTTGATGGGTCCCACTTACCTGTTTTAATGCCACTCAATTATCGTGCAATTATCCTTGCGCGTGTGCGTCATCCTTTTCCACTAGATGAACTCGTTAAGGGTAGTATTCGGGGAAAGCTAGAAGTTCGTTTAAAAAAGAAAAGTACAAAAGAAAAGAAAGAACTGAAAACAACTGAGCACGAAGAGCCTCTGCGCCTTTTATATGCTCTGTTAATAGTAAGCATTAATAAATTATCGTGCAGCGATTGATTGTGCCTTTTTTGTGTCTTTATTAAAATTAAGCCACTAATTTTTTTGCTGTTTCATTAAAAAAAAAATTTTTTTTATCATTTTTTAATTTTTTTGTCTTTTTATAAAGTTTGGTTCTTTTAATATATATTAGGGGCGTGAATCATAACAGAGTGGCGATTTCTAAATATTAATTAAAACTAATCGCAATGGGATCAAATGCGAGCTTTTACCTTAAATTATAAACTACTTGGGCGAATCAGGACAAATCGCTTCTAAACTTTTGATGACGATTTATTGCTCCTTCCGTATTTCATTATGGCACGCAAAATGTTGTTGTGTAATTTTTATGTATTGTCCTATACCAGTAAGCTGAACTCAAAGAGGATGGTAATACGTAAACAATAGAAATGATAAGAAATAATAATTAGAAAGAAAATAAAAATTAAATGAGTCAAGAAGTAAAATTTATGAGAAGTAAAAAGTGGAAAACATGAAGCCAAAGAAAGTAAAACAAAAACATAATTAAAAATTAACAAAAATTTATTTAATAACAAATACTAAATGAATAATCGAATGACCAAAGAAATTATCAAAAAAGTTAAACAAGTTAAGAAGATGACTCTTTTTCCATTCTCACATATAGCTCTACGCGCAGTGGCCCACGAGTTCGAGAAAGAAAACGTACTTTTGCAGGCATACGCTGTAGAAGTGAAACAGATACCGCTCTCTCATTCCCGTTTGCTATACGCTATCGCTCTCTCGTAGTTGTGAGATTTGCACCGTGCGAACCTTTGCTATAAGTGCGAAGAAAACGCGTGTTCGCATAGATACTTATAAGAGTCATCTTTGCTGTAAGAGCTTTCCTAGCAGTCCTTCTTAGCATAGTCTGCGAAGCACTATGGTGATATTTTCTTTAAAAAATCTTTATAGTGTGCTATATTTGAGGAACAGTCACCTTTAATGTACTAGCTTCTCTAACAAACCTTCGTAACATAGTTTGAAGTATCTTGCATTAGTTTTTTCTTTAATAGTTTTTTTTGAAACAATTAAAGAACAACCAAGTTACCACGTAGCGATACTCGGCCAATAGATATTTTGTCTTGCTGATCAAGCTTTTACCTTCAATTTTATAACTTGATTTCTAAAATTTCTAAATTAACCTTGCCATTAAAAAAAATTTGTTTCAAGCCTACAAGTTTTTTTTTAAGCTATGTTAGCGGTTCACTTGTTCTCGTGAATTATGTATGAATAAATGCAGCAGGGCGTGGAAACAAATGCTTAAAAAATGGTAGATTATAGAAAATATTTTCGATTAATAATACATAAGTTAATAAATATAAATGTTTGTATTTTAATCATATCGCGTGTATCAAGACCTATTCTTATAATAATACTATTTTCAATCATAGCTGAATAATTGACTTATATTTACACTTATTTTACACCGGTCATTTGACGAGTATATGCATTTATTTTACACCAGACAATCGATGAGTATATACATGTATCTTACATCGGACAGTCGATAAGTATGGCTCACTTTTAAACTCAAGAATCATATCTAGAAAATATCTAAGTACTGGATCACCTACTCTCTTCAACTTTTACTTTAATATTTGTTGTCTTTTTCTTAAAAAAGATTTCTAGTATAAATTGAAGGAGTATCTTAAAATAATTTGCTGGAGGACGGAGGTAGATGCAGCAGCTAAATAGTTACTGAAATTTATTGCAATTAAAAAGGACTACCTTCTAAAGAAAGACAGAAGTACATAAATCTCTCTGATGGAATTCTAAACTGGACTCATTCAAACAGATGGTTACATAGCTCCTCAAGAAAACTAAAAGGCTCAAAGAAGATGCGCACTGGCATTTACGGAGATGTAGACAGGAGTACGTAAAGGAGGTTAAGAGGGCACGCTCTGAGAACCAAAGATCTTTCTGCAACGATGTTAATAAAAGGCTAGAGACCTCTCCTTTTATAGGAATAAAGACGTATCTTATGAATGCTAAGAGCAAACTTAAGAGGAACTTTGAAGTAACTCTAACAAATAAGAAGGGTCAGAATTAAATTTCCAATTTTTCTAATTTGAGTAATATCTGGTACACAGATTGGTTCAAATCAACGACGGATACAAGAGTAGTAGTGTACCATAGAAAGTATAGGAGTTGGTGACCGTAGCAAAACTGTCTCTATTTCACTCCCTTACTACACAATGTACTATTAGAAAAGATTTTAGTTTCATGGCACCGCTGAAATATATGGAACAGAATATCTATTTAGTGCTATTTAAACATTTTACACTAAAGTATGCTTATTCAGCAACTGATTGATAATCGAATAATTTTTAAATGTAGTAAACAATTAGAGTCCTCTTTTCTTAATGTTAGTCTTTTACCCGTGAGTCTACATGCTAAAATTGAATTCTCATTAGCGACAATCCTGCGGTAGCTTAAAAATTGATTTATGGATTTCAATAAACTTGGATACATCTGAGAATATTTCATGCATTTATGTGTGCTGAATTTTTCTATAAACGATACGATGCCTTTGCGCAACAATTAATTGAAAGCCTCGAAGGTTGTCTAGTAATCTGTAATGGACGAGGAGAGTTAACTGATTCTTGACATAAATACATCTATCACAATTGAAGGCTATTTAATTTCTAACTGCATACCAAAATTCAGAGACATTATTGTAGAGTTATAAGTGGTTAAGGTTATTTCCTTAGTTGTATGCACTTTCAGAATTGCAGGATGCATAATTGACATTAAGTCTGCTTAATATTTTATAAAAATTATATTGGATAGTGTAGAAAGTCAGCGCTTAACTATTGACGCGCTAATGTAGCGGCTGCTCTCTGCACTATAAACTATGCATACCTATGCTACTGTTGTTTATGCAGAAATTAAAATAATATTATAAAAAAACTGTAATTATAACAACAAATAAAACACTAAGTGAATGACTTATTTTTTATAAACTAACGTAATATAATTAAGGTAACTAAAACTCTTACTGATGCTGATGAAAAATAAGCACAATCGTTAATAGGCTATAAACTTAGGTTGAATAATATCGTTTACCATTCATTATAATCAAATAAATATAAGGTATACACAATCGTGAAACTTAGTATTGGAAGCAAGAGGTGTTGCAAGCTACACCTTTAACTGAAAATCAAAATCAGTAGTAAAGAAAATCTTTACCAATAAATATTTAGCAATTCTGATTATTAGTGACTGTATTACAGGGCGCGTACGGTATTTGAGGACAACTTGAGAGTAAAATTAATAAGCTTGTATTTTTAATAAAATTCAATGAAATTTTAGGAATTTTTTATACAACGTCAAATTAATATATGGCTATAAAGTTATTCAATAAAATCGCCATTAGCAGCAATGACCTCTTCGATCCTGGTCCGGAAACGATTACATGCCCGAATCAAATGCTCCTTGCTCATATTGACCATAACGGCATTAATAGCAGTCTTTAGCAAAGAAGTGGTGTTATGAGGACGCTTATTGGTCTTACGCACAACTACGCCCCATACGTAATAATCCAAAGGATTAAGGTCTGGGGAGCTAGGTAGCCATAGGTTCAGTGTTATGTGATCATGAAAATTTTCGGCCATCCAATCTTGTGTCGCCATCGCTTTATGTGAAGGAGCAGAGTCTTGTTGAAAAATGTATGGTCTGCCTCCGCTTACATTTTCTATCCAGGGTTTCACTACCGTCTCCAAAACCTCGATGTATGCAGCAGAGTTCACTCGAAATCCTTTAGTAAAAAAGTGTGGTGGCATAACATGTCCTTTGTTGCTGACAACACCTAAAACCATAACAGTGGCTGGAAATTTTGTGTGCATAACAACAGGAACCTCCGTAGAATTTGAACATAGCCATCTGTCATTTCTGCGATTGGTCTTTTGATCTTGGTCAAAATTTTTTTTGTCGGAAAAAAACCATAATATTTTGGGCGCCTCAGGGTGTTTGATTTTGTTTAAAAGACGTTTTGATCGGAGAACTCTCTGTTCCCATGTTCGTTCCGACATGAACTGTCCTCTGCGCATCACGTAAGACTTATACCGAAGGTCTTCGTGGACAACTCTACGAATAAGGCGCTCAGAAACATGAAGCTCACTCGCAAGGACCCTCATTGATTTTGAAGGGTCCTCGTCTATAATCGCTTGCACTTACTCTAAAAATTCTGCAGATCGGACAGTGTCAGAACGTTGTTCGTGCTTTTCGCGTTTTGCAACCGATTCTATATTGCCTCCTAATGCTTCTAATTCACGGCGAACCTTATGCACGAATGAACGGGCGCAATTAAGAAAATTAGAGATCTCTAAATCTGTATGGTTCGCACATATAGCGACGATGACAGCATGTCTCTTCATTTCTTGAGTGATGTTGTAGTCCGCCATTTCTTATCTGAAAAGGAAAAAAAATAAAAAAAGAAATTCGCGAAGTTAGTCACATTTATACATGTCCTCAAATACCGTACGCACCCTGTATATGTCGATCCCTTTCAAGCGACTTGGTTTGTAAAAGTAGCTACAATGAGTAAAGTCACACGCTGAGTTCTTCATATATTTTCTATTTCTAAGCACTTTTTTTTCCAACTGAAAATTTATAAAGAAATAAAATTTGAGATTTGTGCATTCACAATAAGTTTTAAGTTATCTACCGTACTTATTTGACCCGATGTTTGTGACGGTACAATTACTCGTTACCAATAATTTGTTATGAATTAATAATTTTCTATTACTAAATATGAGCAAATTAGTAACGTATTGATTTATTATTTGAAGAATAAGATTTAGAGAATAGCTATATGTTATTTTAATCGCACTTAGAAAGAGTACGAAAAAATATATCAAAAAGAGTCTCTAACACTCTCGTACACTCACGTTTTATTTTTTATATAAGTCTCTGTTTTGAATCTCATCATGATATTGCCTCCATTTTCTTAGAAATACTACTTCCTTAGAGCTTTAAGTTGTAATTATTTATTATTCATTTAAATCTATGAATCTGTCAGTTTCCTTTCCAATCCCAAAGTCTCTTCTGTACTAATTATATTCCAACGTCTCTTCTGTTCTGATTATATTTTAGAATATTCTTACTTCTTTCTTTTTATGCATTGATAGAGAGACCACAAAATTTTTAGATTTCAATCAGGCTTCTACCTTCTTATTAGGACTTTGAATAAGTTCTTGCTGTTTCTTTTTACAAAATAAAAGCTTTATTTAAAATATAATATAAGGCACAAAAACATTTTGCTTAAAGTATTTCCCATCATTAGAAATGACTTTCTCCCATCTTTCTGACAGTATATAAATTCCTCGTCCAATAAGAGATATGTCTTTTGAGGCTATCAAGAATTGATCCATTCTTATCCATTCAGTATCTTCGTGAAAATGGAAGCGCTACTCATCCAAGCCATGTGCCACTGATAGGAATAGGTGAAGATCGGAAGGGGCTATGTTAGGTTAATACGGCGGGTAGGATAGAACTTCCCTTCAAAGCATTTTCAGGTAGGTTTTCATTGGTTTTGCAACATGAGGCCGAGTGTTGTCATGTAACAAAATCACTTTGTCGTGACTGTGCTCGTATATTGGTCGTTTTTCTTTTAGGGTTCGACTTAAACGCATCATTTAAAATCGATAGCGATCTTTCGTTATAGTCTCATTAGGTTTGAGCAGCTCATAAAAAATGAAGTCTTGCTGATCCCACAATATACAACGAAGAAGCTTCGAACCATGGATGTTTGGTTTTGCGGACGATGTTGATGCATGGCTGGGCTTACCCCACAATTTCCTGCGCTTTGGATTATTTTAGTGTATCCACTTTCCATCGCTAGTCACGATACGATGCAAAAAACCTTTTCTTTTCTGCCGTTGAAGCAGTAGTTCACTCGTGAGAAAACGCCGTTCGACGTCTCTCGGATTCAATTCATATGGCATTCAATGTCCTTGCTTCAAATCATTCCTAACACTTTTAAACATTTTTAAACTGTTTACTTATCTACTAGTAATATTTTTTCAAGTCCTGCCATACCAAGTCTGACATCGGTTTTGATCAAGTAATTCTTCCAATTTTTGTCTTCAAATTTTTTCGGTGCACCATAACGGTCTTTATCCTCAAGTTCAAAATCATTATTTTTAAAGCGTCAAAACCAGTCTCTGCATGTCGCATCTGACAGAGCATTGTTTTCGTAAGTCTCAGCAAGAATTCTGTCTGTTTCAGCTGCAGATTTATTTTGAATAAAATAGTGCAATAAAATTTCTCGCAAATACACTTTATTTGGTACAAAGGTAAACATTTTCAGAACCAATAAAAAATTATTTGTTACACTAAAGTGGATTATCATACATTGAAATTTACGGTTAGATACAGTACTTCCTTGCAAGTGCATCACCATTCAAAATTCGATGCATGGAGTACTGCTACTGCCGTCTTTTAAAATACATTTATTAAATTTTTTTTTATTATTTCATTTAAATTTTAGATGTATGAGTTCCAGCTATGTAATATGCTACAGAATAAACAGCCACAACGTATTGATCTCTCAAAGAAGACCTAGCTGATAAAGTCGTCAGATTGCAAAATTGGCATAAATAATTCTTTTTTAGTTGTTACTCTGAGGAGTTTTTAGCTTATGTGATAAAATACTTTTCTTATTTAGAATACTAGATTTATATAAATATTTCTAGTAACATAAATAATGGATTAATTTTAACATTTTACCACCTGTTTTTTTTTTATTTATTATATTTATATTTTTTATTTATTGTATACTTGCGGCTCAAAAGTTCTATTTTTTCTATATTTTCGTTCATTTAAATTCGTATACACTTAAATTTTATAATTGTTATAAATGTTTATAAAATGTATACATAATCAAACTTAAATTATCATTTGCATTTCCTTTCCAACACCTTAAAGTTATAACTAAGATTAAATTCACTACTTTAATTCGTTTATTTACTTATATAAATTTATTTCTTTCAAATATTATCATTAAAGTTCTTCACATTAAAAAATGGACATCATGAAGTGAGATAGTAGATATTTTATTGATTTTAGGACAGTGTTTAAGGAATTATCGTGCTGTAGCACGATTATATCAAATTCTTTTTAAACATAATTTGTCACCTTAATCATGTAACAATAGCCAGAATTGAACAGAGAGAGAGAAGCAAGAGCCTTGAAGACCACGACATTTTTGGACAATAAATGTCATAAGAATCGATTCACGCTTTTTAGTAGTGCTTGTTATAATTATCTTGGATCCTCGTATTTCCACTTGAGAAATTCAAGTCACAATTTAACATTTTAAAAGAAGCAGTGAAGAATTTTAAGACTCTATCGGTTTTATCCTTCCAGATCACTTTGATTCAAAAGCTAACACCTACTGATTGTCAAAGAAGATTAGAATTTTGTCAGTTGGCGAGGGGTGAATTGCAGAATGATTTAAAATTTTGTAGGTACGTTATGTTTTTCGTCAAAGCTACTTTTCACAACAAAGGCCAACTAAATAGACACAACTGTCATTATTGGAATCCACAGAATCCTCATTGGGTGGAAGGAGTCGATCATCAAAAGCGTTGAAGCCTTATAATATGGTGTGGCATCATTCATGGTTTCCTCATTGGACTTTTTTTTATACTCATATTAATTGACAAAGCTTCCTGAATTTTTTAAATCATAAACTATCGAATCCTCTAGATGATGTTGATTTACAAACAAGAGCACTCATATAGTTCTAATATGATGGGGCTTCTGCTCACAAAAAGTGTAAACGTATAGCAATTTTTTAATTAAAGATTTCCAAATCGGTAGATAGAAATTAGACATGCAAAATACAACCTTAATAACTGGTGTTCCAGATCCCCGGATCTCACAAACCTAGAGATTTTGTGGCAATTTTTAAAGGTTATAGTCTATGCAAAGGCTCCTACAACAAGAAAAAACATGATTGCGCAAATCATGAATACTTGCAAAAGCATTTCACAGAATACGCTGTTATCAATAGTTTAAAACTTTAAACGAAGATACAACTATGTATTAATTATCAAAAAAGAATGTTCCAACATTCAATTTGGTAAAAAGTAAAATTATTTAATTGAATTTTTCTTCGATTTGCTACAATCATTAAAACCATGATATTAACTTTCATTGAACTATATTTTTTGAGTCAGCTTTATTAATGGGACCCAAATAAGAACTAAGAATCTAACCTCCTACATCCGCGTCGTAGGTCCTAGTGTCGATTTTTTTATCGATGACTAAATGCAAAAAATAGTACAATATTTAAATAGCGCTGCTTTATTATAAATCACAAATTTTCGAATGAGGATTTCATTGAAAATTTTTCTTTGCTTTCTTAGATGAAGATTAAAGATTAAAAACTTATATTGTCATTAAGTGATAACCTTAAGATAACGTTAAAAATCACCAATTGTTTTCTAAATCAATGATTGGTACGAAATGCTAACTTAAAATTCTTAATTTAAAAAGATACATAATAAGTTATAATATTTGACAAGTATTCAGCTTTTAAGCTATAAAATAACACTGGACTTACAAGGGAACCACCCCAATCCGACCCCACCGATTTTATTATTATTTGGCAATGTTGTAATACTCAAAAAAATATTCGACACGTGTTTCTTTTATCGGCTGACATCCACTTTTAAAGGGTGAAATCAACCCCTAAAAACCACCTCGAAAAATCATTTTTTTAATATATCTCTGCATCTAATGAATATTTTTCAATAAAATCAACGTCAAAATATTTCTTATAAGTAGGCGCTTCTACTGATATAACTTTAACACCAAGGGGTTGCAACCCCTTTTTCTATAGGAATCAAAGTTCTATTTTTTTTGCTATTTTGCGATTCAAAATCTGTTAAATAAGGTCGAGTGAGTTAAAAACTGCATTTATAATAAGAAAATAAAAAATTATAATTGACGTATTTTAGGATTTTTTAAGAAAAAATTTTTTGGGGGTGTGTTACCCCTAAAAACAACCCCTACTAAATCACACGCAGGCTAACCCACCTTACCCTGGCCACAGTGTGTCTATTAATTATTTGTTCTGTTATATGTACTGTATGACAAGCAAAATATATCAGATAACTAGGCTATCCCTAACCTCTAACCCCTAACCTCAAAAACCCAAAAAACCGCCCCTATCAAACAATAAGCAGGTAAACTCGCGTAACCCTGGCCACAGCATGTTTATCTATTACTTTTTTTAGCTAAATATATCCTACATCACAAGCAAGCTATGTCCGCAGAAATCCGACCCTTGACCCCTAACCCGCCTAACCCCAAAAAACCTCCCCTACTAAACCACAAGCGGACTAACCCAACTAATCCCTGCCACAGCATGTTTATTGATTATTTTTTTTGTTATTAAATAGATCCCATATCACAAGCGAACTATATTAGCTAACCAAGCTACTCCTACCCTTAAATGTTCAAAATCCAAAAAACCATCCCTATCAAACCACAAGCAAGCTAATTCATCTTAACCTGGCCCCAGCGTGTTTTTTGATGATTTTTTCTTTTTAAATAAATATATCCTACATAATAAGCAATTTACGACAGCAAACCATTGTACCCTTAACCCAATGAACCCCTAAAGAACACATTTACCAACCCACGAGCAGGCTACCGCCCTCAACCCTGACCACAGCGGCGTTTATCGCTCATTTCTTCTTAAAATAATTGTCAAATCGAAACCAGGGATGAAAAAAGTCACGTCTTAAAATAAGTATCTAATGTGATACGTTGTCTTATTATTTTCAAATAAACTTTATAAAAATTTATTCTTATAAAAGACTATATTTTTGACTTATATGTAAATTAAAATGTATTATTTGACATAGTTTTTAGAGTAATGATAATCTTGAAAGAAGTGCTTGAAACATAATGACTTTTTACACCAACCACATCGTATTACTGCAACATTCTTACATCCTTCTACTTCGCAGTTGACATTACAAGATTCTTAAAAACTAAAATCAACAGAATTATTAGTTTTATCTGGTTTTTGAGTAATATAGCCGCTTTAATACTAGGAATATTTAAGAATATCCGTGTATCTCGGTGGAGAAAACTGGTTATGTACCAGCGATTGTAATATTATAATGTTATTTCTTACATGTAAATTTAAGTCATAATCCATCAGTATTACTTAATCTGAAAATTGCCTCACGAAATTTTTCCAAACCTTGAAACCATATACATCAAGAGATTGGATCTTCCCTGTCGTTCCAGTGGGAATTTATTTAATGTTAAGGGGGGAAATCACAGTAGCACACAAAAAAATAGGCATATTTTCGGGAATTAATTTTGGCTGAATAAAAGTATCGATCGAAAATCTGTAAAGTAGGTTTTATAGCAATACTAAAAAAGTACAAAATGGAATTTTTTCAATAAAAAATATTCAAAAATGGCGGCTGCGCAGCATATGCCCCAAGGCGCGTATTTTTAAAAGCGTGTCAATGGCCGAAGACGTAGACTCTTTCATTTTTGACCTGGAAAAACAAACCAAAATTTTTTAGTTTTCATATAACAACAGCTAGCGAGCTACGTAGGATTTTTTTTAAGTATTGATTTTTCACAAAATGGTGCATGTTTAAAAATAAAGTTAAACTTTTAACAAAAAAAAACGCCATCAAATCTTCGATAAAAAAAACTAAGCCATATAAAATAAAAAATCCTACGTAGCTCCGTGGAGAAAGATATTTGAAAGCTACTGTCAAGATTTTAAGTCGATCGGTAAAGATTTGCTTGAGTTGTGTCTTTGGCGAGCTCAAAAAAAGTGGTTTCGAGAAAAACGCGTTTAAAGTTTTAAGTACTGAGAAACCATATGAAAATTTCATATACCTTTAATCTGCAATGCCTGCACCGTACAGTTGACCTTCTTAATCTACCTCCAACTCTTCTTTTTCTTTCCGCATACTTTTCAAGTCGAGTCGGGCCTGTTTTGCGCCATCACTAATAGATTTTTCCGCCTTCTTGATACGCTTTTGGTCGACCTCCACGCATAGGTTGTAGCTGTTCGAGCCGATTTTTATCCCCATGACTTCGATGATGTGTAAAACTGATATCAATCTGTCATTGAAAACGGATGTTGCGATGTTCGTACCGATGTCAATTATTTTTTTTCCAGAATTCAAGCCTTTTGGTACCATAGCCCAAACAGTAGCGTAGAAACTTTCATTGTTGTTTTGCGTATATCCCCCGATGCAGCGAGTAAGAAGATCATCCGTGACCAGTTTTTCGTAGACAGGTTTTATCGCTTCGAAAACTTCTTCACGCATTGGCGGTTTATGCATATAGCCAGCCAGAATGTTCTCGCATTTTGCCCTTTGCCACGAACACTATGAATTTTCTCCAGTTGGGCAATGGTCGTGTTGCGGATTTTCGTCTGTTGACATTTTATGGAACAGTGTGCCCCATATCGCGCTCTTCATTTTTTCAATCGAATGACAATTTTGACGAATGGCTAATCCGAAGTAAATTGACAGTTCGTCGATCAGCTTACCTGTCAATTTGCCTTTACCTCCTAACCCTTTGGTGTTTTTCTTCAAATTGCGAAGATGGGTGCCTATGCGTTTCTAAACATGGTCGATGCATTCTTTTTTTGTTATCGTGATGTTCTCATACGGTTGAGCATCCGTGATACCTTTGAAGGTTTTGGAGTCGCCATCGCCGATGTAACTCACATACTTGACATCATGTAGATCTTCAGAGCGCTGAAACATTTCAATTGCTGCATCGACCTCCATTTTTCCCGCTGATCCGTCATGGTTTGCTTGGCATTCGGCGGCGTGATTTTCTGCCCACTCTTTGTATTCGTCGGTGTCATATTTCTTCTGCCAATACTCGCACGCTTTGCAATATTTACATTTGACTAAAACATCGACAAGTTTACCAGTGTACCAGCCAATCAGGGAAACTAAACCGTATAGAGATGAGAAGCCCTTTTTTCGCCAAGATCCGTCACCCGATACCGTGATACCGTTTTTTTCTCCTTTCTCGTTACTGATTCTTTTTTCTTCATTCGCTGCATTGGACATGCTATTTTTGGAAACAACATCTGATTCAGCCAAAATATTTTCAATGATTGTGTCGAAAACCGATTGGAAGACTGGGCGAGGCAATTCCATGAACGCACAAAATTTTCTGATGCCTTGCAGTCCAATCCCCAGCAATCTCATGGCGAGAATAATTCTGCGATTAATTTCGTAAGCATTCTTAATAAATGGGCTGTTCGGTATTTCTTTTTTATCACAGTTATCGCAGGATATAACGATTTTAAAACCTAAGCCTCGTTTACTGCTTTCTGTAAAACGCACATCAGAGTGGCATTCTTTGCACACCACGACGTTAGAAATGGCGGCAAAAACTGTAACGAAGTTCACGAGATGATATCCAAACGTAGGATCCACTTCAATGTCATTACTATCTTTCTCTTTCAACTTCCTTGCCGATGCGCTGACATTTAAATCTTCCGGCTTTTGGATTTCGTGGCGATTTAACGGTCGCTTACGTTTTGGTCGATTTTCGTACGCAGTATCCTTTTTTGTCCCTTTTCTAACACGACTCGACGATGTGTCACTCATAATGACAATGATTTACAAATATCACTGTTTTTTATCACTATTTATCTTATATATGTATGCACGAAAGTGAAGCGTCGTGAAAAAGCGTTGTATTCAACGCAAGAAATTTCTCATCACTGACGCTACACGTGTTTTGTTCGTATGTCTATTACATATAGTGGCCCCTATAGGAATTCTTAAAATTCTAGACTATTCGAAGGGCACTTTGTTCTCTATGGACTACCGTTATACCTGCACCCATAGTCATAAGTTACAGCGCGCGCCGGGATCACAAAAGGCGCTCGGAGCATACCCGAGTGGCGTTACCGCAGAATGAAAAATTTGGGCACTCGGACACTTTTGCCGTGTTCCATCATTTGGTATATTATTTTTAAGACCCCAAAGCACCTTTTAGGCGGAAAAAATGTTTTTCGAAAAATTCAAAATTTTACTGTGATTTCCCCCCTTAACAATTTTATTCGTTGGCATCGTTTCCTCTATAACTCTATCACAATGTTCACTCCAAGAATCAAGTAAATGAATAGGTTGAGGACCAACATTTGGATAAAATACTTCTTCAAACTAAATTTCGTAGTGCTCTAAAATAAATAAAATATTCCTATAGAATACTTTTTTATATTATTGCATTATTATACATAAAAATAATCTCACCTGTAGTTAATTTTCAAGATTTTGATGCTTCCACACGCACATTATTTCGTTTTATCAAAGTTGATTGTACTATTGGACCGAATTCATCAGTTTTTTCTTTTAATACTAAACAAAGTGGTGATAGAAGTTTCCTTGTAGCTGATATAGTTGGTTGAATTGTGTAAATGTGCGTTGTCGATGAAACTGACTGTACTAACCATTGCACTTATTTTTCTCCTTCTATCGCTAATGTCCTTCCTGAATGCATTTTCAATTGGAAACCAATCTGATCTGAATTATAAATATTTGCTATTCCGATTCTTGGTATACACGATTTCACGTCAGCATCAAAAGCTTCAGCACTAGCTTGAAGCTCTGAAGCACCTTATAATGTTTTTTTAGTAATAAATTTACTAATTTTTTTGGACACAATTCTATGAGCTTTTTTAAACTTTAATACCTAATTTGCAGAAGCCTTGAACCTTACATCTTCTGAGCCGGGTTCTTTTTGTGCTTGTAACGCCCATTTACATATATTCTTGTCATGCACTATCGAACCAGCTTCAATAGCTGTTTTGAAATTGTCTTATGTATACTGGCAGATTCGGGCAATTTTTTCTTGATAAGTACTACCTTTATTTATTGTTTTGGCCCAACGTTTAAGTTAACTTATTGATGAAACTTTTTCAAATCTATAAATTACAGTTTCTAATTATATATTTTACCTTTTTTCCGCTTCTCCAATATTCTACGGCATTATTTTTATATTCAATTGATACTTCTCCAACATTATTTGTACAATGATTCGTTGGTGCAAATTCTGGATTAGGAAAGTGATGTATTTCATCTTCGACTATTTGAGCATCACTATCTTTATATTCTTTATGGAAATCCAACGTTTCTTCAACAATCATGTCCACATCATTGAATTTGTGTGCTGCATCTATTGATGTTTGTTTCAACTTCTCTGATAATTCAATTTCTTTGAAATTAATCTCACTGCTTGGCATTTGTAAGTTTTGAAAATATGCGGATAATAAATTCAATACGTTCAAAGCATTAACCTTCATAATTAAATCTAAAATAAAAGAACTAAATAAATATTTTTTTCGCAGTTGTAAAGTATTAATAAAAAGAATCTAGTATAATACATATTTTGTTTTACAAATGAAAACATGTAATTAAAATTATACGTGAAACGTGACATAAATACTTACGTAGTAATCAAAAAAATTTCTTCTTATTTTTATTTATAATATTCTTGTGCTAAGAAAATTTCATATAAAAATACAAGTAAATGTATTTATACATCCAGCACAATAAACAATTCACTTTAGTTGAACTGTTATTATTTATCAAATGTAAGCCGGATGTTTTCCCCAATGATGTTTACACAAGAAATTATCTTCCTCGAAACATGGATTAGATAAAAATGCAGATAACGTATGCTTTGTTAACATTATAATTTCCTTAAAAAAGAAATGATAATAGTAGTAATCTAATTGAACTTTGTTATAAATTATTATTTAAACGAAAAATAACAGAACAATACATTATATTATTACACTAAATAACAATAAATATAAAATTAATACATTAAAATTTTAATATATAACACTCATTCCGTTTTTTAAATGGCGAAGAATTGAAGACTCTTCTTTTAATTTACAATAATAGCAAATAATAAATTATTATGAATATATATAAAATTCGAATGTTATTACAGAATTATTTTATGAAATAATTCCTCAATAATTTTGGAATTATTTTATAATTATTTTATAAATTTATTCTGAAGGAATCAAAAAGCGGACATAGCATTAATACAAAATCAATTCTGAAATAATTTTATTATATCATGAATTAATTCAGAATTAATTTAGAATTAATTCATGCTGTGTGTACCCCTAATAATCCTGAAGCAGGCTCAATTTTTTAAATTTCAAACATATTTTTCGAAGTGGCACCATAATTTATTATTTGCTATTATTGTAAATTGAAAGAAGAGTCTTCAATTTCGAGAGGCAATTCTCAGATCAAGTAATGCTGATGGATTATGACTTAAATTTATATGTAAGAAATAACATTATAACATTACAATCGCTGGTACGTAACCAGTTTTCTTCACCGAGATATACGAATATTTTTAAATATTCCTGGTATAAAAGCGGCTATATTACTCAAAAACCAGATAAAACTGATAATCCTGTTGATTTTAGTTTTGGAGAATCTTGTAATGTCAACTGCGAAGTAGAAGGATGTAAGAATGTTGCAATAATACGATGTGGTTGGTGTAAAAAGTCATTATGTTTCAAGCACTTCTTTCAAGATTATCATTACTCTAAAAACTATGTCAAATAATACATTTTAATTTACATATGAGCCAAAAATATAGTCTTTTATCAGAATAACTTTAATAAAGTTCATTTAAAAATAATAGGACAACGTATTACACATACATTAGATACTTATTTTTAGACGTGACTTTTTTCATCCCAGGTTTCAATTTGACAATTATTTCAAGAAGAAATGAGCGATAAACGCTGCTGTGGTCAGGGTTGAGGGCGGTAGCCTGCTTGTGGGTTGGTGAGGGTGTTCTTTAGGGATTCATTGGGTTAAGGGTACAATGGTTTACTGTCATAAATTGCTTATTATGCAGGATATATTTATTTAAAAAAAAAAAAATCATCAAAAAATGCGCTGGGGCCAGGTTAAGATGGATAAGCTTGCTTGTGGTTTGATTGGGGTAGTTTTTTGGATTTTGAACATTTAAGGGTAGGAGTAGCTTGGTTAGCTAATATAGTTCGCTTGTGATATGGGATATATTTAATAACAAAAAATAATCAATAAACATGCTGTGGCAGGGATTAGTTGGGTTAGCTTGCTTGTGGTTTGGTAGGGGAGGTTTTTTGGGGTTGGGCGGGTTAGGGGTTAAGGGTCGGATTTCCGCGGACATAGCTCGCTTGTGATGTAGGATATATTTAGTTAAATAAATAATAGATAAACATGCTGTGGCCAGGGTTAACCGGGTTTACCTGCTTGTGGTTTGATAGGGGTGGTTTTTTGGGTAAAATAGCAAAAAAAAATAGAACTTTTACCCCTATAGAGAAAGGAGTTGCAACCCCTTGGTATTAAAGTTATATTAGTAGAAGCGCCTACTTATAAGAAATATTTTGGTGTTGATTTTATTTAAAAATATTCATTAGATGCAGAGATATAATAAAAAAATGATTTTTCGAGGTGGTTTTCAGGGGTGGATTTTACCCTTCAAAAGTGGATGTCAGCCGATAAAAGAAAACACATGTCAAATATTTTTTTGAGTATTACAACATATTAAAAAATTATTAAAATCGGTTGGGACCGGTTTGGGTGGTTCTCTCGTTAGTTGGGCACCATATATATTTATTTATGCTGTTGTCAATAGATGGCTCTAGCAGTAAGTACTTGTTGATTTCGACATTCAGAACGTCATGAAGCAAGCTTAGACATATAGTTAACAAATCGCTATGACACATTAGTGATTTCGTTTTGGCATCATACACATTTGGTTGTGTGAAAATGTCTTATTTTGTGCCAAATAATCGTCATTTGCGGAACGTGCTGCTTTTTCTCTTTCGTTCGAAGAAAAAGGCGATTGAAGCACATCGGAAGCTTCAAAACGTTTACAGAGATGCTGCTGTAAATGAAACAACGTTTTGTCATTGGTTTGGTCACTTCAAAGACGGTGATTTTGATGTTGACGACCGTCCGTGTGAAGGAAGGCCAAAAACCTTCGGAGACACTGAATTAGAGGCATTGCTCGACGAGGATCCATACCAAACGAAAAATAAGCTTGCTTCAATATTAGGAGTTGCCAGCCAAGCCATTTCCAAGCGATTACATGCGTTGGGAATGATTCAAAAGCAGGGAGCTTTGGTTCTTTATGGTTTGAAGCCAAGAGACGTTTAGCGTCGTTTTCTCACCAGTGAACTACTGCTCCAGCGCCAAAAAAGGAAGAGTTTTCTTCATCGCGTCGTCACAGGTGATAAAATATGGATTCATTACAGCAACCCATAGAGGAGTAAGTCATGGGGACTGCCCGGTCATGCTTTTACGTCGTCGGCTCGGCTCAGTATTCACACCGATCCGGTCGGTGTTATTTATTATGAGTTATTGAAACTAAACGAAAGCATCACTGGGCAACGGTATTGAATTCAATTAATGCGATTGACTATGCAAAAAACGGCGACAATACGAGCAGAGGCATAAAAAAGTGATTCTATTGTATGACAACGTTCGGCTTTATGTTTTAACGCCAGACCTGTTAAAAACTACTTGGAAACGCTCAAATGGAAAGTCTTACCCCACCTGCCATATTCCCCAGATATTGCGCCGTCCGATTATCACTTGTTCCGTTCGATGGCGCATGATCTGGCTGATCATTAATTCCACTCATATGAAGATATCATAAATTTGCTTGATTCGTGGATAGCTTCAAAAGACGAACTTCTGTACCATAACAGTTTTTGAGCTCTGCCAAAAAGATGGAAAAAAGTTGTAGCTAGCTATGGACAATACTTTAAATCATTTATTTGTAACCATTCTTTTACAAGAAAGTTACATGTTCATCAAGAAAAACAGTGAGAACTTAGCTACGCACCTGATATATATCTAGATATATATACATATATATAACGATATATATAGATATATATATTGTACATATGTACAACGTTGCAGAATACCGGCTAAATTTAATATTGTATTTCGTTTGAACTTTTACGAATAGCAATTAGAAGTTAAATCGAAATATAATGCAGTGTATCTTATTAAAAATTTTATACTCTACAAGATTGCTTATAGGTTATTTTCACCTATTAAGTATTCACGATGTAATTCCGGAAAATAAACAAAAAATATCTCAATATTCGGATTCCTGAGGTCCAAAAACTCCTTTACAACTAATTAACATTCTTCCTCTAACAATTTCGAATCGAGACCCCTTTTTTTCTGGTCGATAAAGAAGTTTTTTATATTATTAATTTTTTTATATTATTAATATTAGAAATATTAGTATCAAAGTTGGTCACTTATACATCTGACACTATAATCGGTTTTAAGTTCTCTGAAGGATATACAGCACTATTTATATAATCAATGTAATTATAATGCATACAAATAATACTCACCAAATCAGCAATATTCGCGACTTGTATGATGTCATGAACAACTTCTGCTCTAGTGCTCCCATTTCTTTTATCAAACTAAAAAAAAAATAAAAACAAAATAAAAAAAATTAATTGAATTAAATTTATCGAATTAATTAAAATTGTGCAGATAATTATTCTAATTCAAAGATATTTTACTAAAACTCTCAAGTTACTCCAAGTATGACTCTTCATACAATTGATAAAATAAAAAAGTTCCTTATCAAATATGGCGCAATCGCATTGAATTGCATACAAAAATTATATCTATAATCATTATAAATTATTTGAAAAAATTAAATCAAAGTTTACCTAGAAAAAACTAGAAAAATAGAGATTTTTTTCAAAATAACAATTCGAAAAAAATTAATATTTCGGCAAATGTTAAAAAATTCAATGAGTGTTTGATCACGTACGTTTGAATGAGAACTTGATACATGAAAAATGATCAAGTTTTCAGGCATTTTATTCATAAAAGCTAATGGTTAATACAGATAGTAAGCAGGTCAAGTTATTATAGCTAAAATAAAAATTTTGAAATATATATTAATTATTGCAACCAAACGTACACAAAGATATTCATAAATATACAAAGATTTATTCAAAATAATTTAATTTGGTTTTAATAAGCTTTTAATTCTTTCAGTTAAAATATACTGTAAGGATAAATCTCTAGGGATAGTCTGTTTACTAGATAATGAGGACTAAATCTTTCAAAAAACCTTAGTCTGCTAGTACTCTAGTTCTGGTTAAGGACCAAAGATCGAACTCGATTGCTGCACGAGCTGTAGAAGTAACCCGACCTCCAGTATCGTCTCAAAACACGAGTTAAGATGAAGGACTTTGATATAATGGCTATGGCTAGGATTTCCAGTGAGCAAGTCGACCGTTAAATAGTGAATTATTCCTTGAATTTTTATATTATAGAACCAAGGCAGCAAAAAATAAATCATTGAATAAGTCGCGGTCATAAAGTAAGTTTTAGCCTCAGTAGTAAACTCTGTAAAATAGCAGCCAAATATTAGCTTGATAATCAAGAACGAGATTCTGAAAATTGACGCATGGTTGAAAAATATTTTGCATAGTACTTTGCAAACAAAAAGGGTTTACAAAAGATTGTTTAGTCTTGCAATCAATTTAATGAATTTCTTCAATATTACCAAATAATCTACCTCTAAATTTACCCACTTTTCCCAAATAATATAAGAAACAGAAGCTACAGTGAAGATAAAAAAAATAAAAATAACTTCTATGAGTGATCAGAAAAAGTGCTTCAGTTATAGAAAAGACAATAATAATACGTGTTATAAAGCGACAAAAAGGCTGAAAAATAGATAATAGTCCTCAGCTGATAGACAGTAAATCTGATGCCGATTTGTTAGGCGCAGTCCACAAAGAAATAAAGCTTAAGGTCTGGGGCGTCGAAAACAAATCAATTTGTCACATTCGGATCGACGTTGTTCTTAGGTTGAACAACACTTCTACTAAGGAGAAAGGAGCCCCACAAACACCCTTCAAAAGACTGTAGAAATGGCAGGCAATGGTGTTTTGCTGTGAAATATCCTTCTAAATGTGCATGCAGAGAATATTTAAATTAAATAAATTTTGTGAAGCGTAAATAGCCAAATTTTAAAGGAAATGCGTAAAAATGATCGTAAGAGTAATATATGGGTTGTCGTAGCAACTCTCGTGTGCCTATCATCTTCTATCGGTCGCCAGTGAGAGAACCAAGGAGTTGGAGGTACGTAGATGGATAATAAGTGGTAAGTGGGTGAGTAATGGTTGATAAGAAATAATCATTTTATGTCTAGATTGATGCATTAATTTTTCAGAGAGAGAGAGAGAAAATTCTTTATTAGGCCAAGGGATGTTACTCCAACTGGCATGAATAGAATAATAAAAGAAGTATAATAAGTGTGAAAGCACAAAGAAATATAAATAGAGATGCCAACTAGACTGAATAGAGATACAAAAGACTTACGAACTAGAAAAAAAATAAACGTAATTATGTAAGATAATTATATGTTAATATGTCAAGTAAGCAAAAAAAATGTAAAAAAGAAGTACAATTTAATTTACAAAGCTAGAGCGAAGTTACAAAACCTTTCTAATACGTCTCTTCTATTTAGTCACATCTCTGTTTAGAATAAAAGTAAAAAGAACTGATTTAAAATGAACGATGTTGGTGGTATTAAAAGGGATATTTGGAAGAGAGTTTATGAGGTCAGTGGCAGAATATGCAAAAGAAGAAGAAAGATCAGAATTGCCGGGGGCGGAGGAAGGTAAAGTAATCAATGGGTGACATAAGTAGGCGATAGTCTCACAATAATAGAAAACGACATAGATGTTAATAAAAATTTGCGCTTACTGCGTGATAGCCAACTTAATTTAAGGCAATATGGTGTGACATATTCCCTCTAAGCAATATTGCCATAGACGAATCAAACACACGTGTTATCGCTTACATAGTCGAGATCTATCCGAGAGTCGGCAAGATCCAAGCACCTAGACTTTTAACACCTTCGTAAGGTACTGGAGGTTACTAAAACAATGACCTTTGAATGTTTAATTTTTAATTTTTCAAATGTTCAATTTTTAACTCATTAGAGATGTCCAAGTAAGTGGCCTGGAGGTGGCCCCGAAGTACGCCAGCTGCCACGTTAAACCATTCTGACTTATTACCCTGCTTATCCACGACAGCTTGTGATCTACTAGTAAAGTAGAAATAGTACTGATTAAAAAATCATGTGATAACTGCAGGGTTGAGGTCCATCCTCGCGGATTTAAGCATAGCCAAGAGCACTATTTATGTACTGTGACCCTTTCTAAAACCTGCTTGGCAGGAGCGTATAAAATTTGAAGCTTTAAGGTCATAATTTAGCTGATTGTGGACGATCTCTAGGATTTGAGATAACTCACTAAATTTCGCAATTAGACGCGTGTCAGATATAGAAGTCAAGCGAGTTTTTTGACTAATGGGAGAAGTAGAGTCCTTTTCCAGCGATTCAGAAAATGAAAATTTTGTAGCATACAATAAAAATCTCCACCAGCATGAAGATCAATGTAGCCCTGGTATACTTGACCGTGGACCCATTTACACCATCAAGTCTTGGCAAATGTGAGCTTCATTTATTTATGGTTACAAACATCAACAATGTACTAATGCTAAGCGAAGAAGTAACAGACTCGTTATGTAAGGACTTAGTTATGTTGTTGATAAGATCAGATGAGCATAAAGTATTTGATGAGGAATCAATTTGACGAATCAATCGTCAGAAAGAGCTTGTGTCAGTGGCACTGTTAAAATGGAGCATGTGGTGGTCGATAAACCACTTCCACGAAGATAGCAGAAGAAGACGATAATCTTGTCTCGCAAAATAGATATTCAGGTAGCCCAGGCTGAGAAGTCCAGACGTATGTCGAGAAACTTAAAAATATGGATGAAAGTGAATTATGAATATAAAGTGCAACACCACCACCTCTCGTATTACGATCACAGCGGTACAACGTGAAGTCCTCAAGTAGTACCAAAGAGTCATCAACAATGGGACCAAGTTTAGTCTCAGTTACAGCAATTACGCAAAAATAAGGGCGAGAAGCCAGAAATAGCCTGACCAGCTCAATGTGCGCTCGAATCGAGTTGGCATTGAAATGGCAGACTTGAAGACCAGTCTCTTTGGCACAATGCTTCGAACATGAGGAGAAATAGAGAGAGGAGATAAAGTATAAAGAGAGGGAGGGACAGAAGTAGATGAAGAGAGAGAGAGCATACCTGTATAATAGTGGCGCTTGGGTTTTCTAACTAGACGTAGCAGGCTGAATCCTGGTGGTGGTAGGCACAATCAAGTTCAAAAAATTTACAAGATCTTCTTCAGTATCGATTGACACTGAGAGGCCTCTCATTTTATAACGAGCAAAAATGCGTCCATTTCTCACAAAGACGGAGAAATTAAGCCTCTTGTCCCTTGACTTTTCCAGGAGGCGCACTTTAAGCTGGTATAGAGCTGGCGGGAGAAACTCATTTAAGTTGATAAGCACCAGAGTAATAGAGACCAATGGTTGCATAAAGGACAAGAGTGCTGGAGCAATTTGATATGTATGCAACTTTTTTGCACGAATCTTGGACGCTATTACACCATGAGTCAGCGCTGCACTCTTCAGAGTTACCAAGAGTGCTATATGCCTATTTAGGGGTCTAGAAGAGTCAGATGTTGATCCCGCAGATGAGGAATTAACTATATTCTGTGCTCGCAGCTATCTAATAGACATAACGTCCTCAGCGGTAATAGTCAGAGCAAGCGCAAAAAAAGCGGCCCCAACAGCCGCTTTGATGTTGATGAGCTCACGCGGGACGAGATCTGTCAAGACAACATCAGCCGAGTGCTCCAACCTGCGTTGCTGATAAGAAGCTCGTTTACCTTCTTCACCAGGGCATTGTTAGCCCGATCTAGGTCGGAGATAGCAGTAGAGTTTACATCGCCAGGTAAGTTGTTTATAATAGCACCACTTTGAAAAGCATCCACTTTTTTAATCAGTAGCTGTTGATCCTGAGATCGTTAGAATCAATATGTTGAGAAAGCGTGAAAGTAATGTTCTTCATCTTAGATTCTAGTGCCCAAAACCAGTGAATTAATCTATGTACCCATAGTGTCAAGCTGGTCCAGTTTGTCCATCTTGGAGACTAAGACTGCGAGTAAATCTTGTGTCTGTTGCGTTGCAGTTATTGCAGTTGATGGGGTAGAAGGACGGGATATTGTATCCACTGGAGTTCCCTGATTAGTGGTGCTAGAGGTAGAGCCAATAGAGCTAGTTCTGGATCGCACACCTATAGAGTTTGCATCACCTAGATAATGATTGCAAACCTTAATGACAGCACTAGTATCATCCCTTATTTTTGATAGTTTCGCACAAGTAGAGTGGAAGAGATTTCCACATTTAGTGCATCGCTGAGGTTTGGATTTAGCCGTAAAATCCTTAAGACATGTTGTGCACTTCGCTGGCATTGTATATACAGGGTGTCACAAAAGTCCCGGAATGGCTGTATATTTCCTGAGGTGGAGTATTTCGGAAAATGGTCAAGGTCAATCCTTAAGTAACTCTTAACGAGAAATTCAATGGTGACCTCTATTTTGATCTCGACGATGTCCTTTGAGGTCATTTCAAGGTTAGGTCATATTTTTTATACAAGAACTCCCTTTTCGACATTGGCAATCGAAAGAGCGGGAAATTTTACGTTTGACTATGTACTTAGGTCATAAGGACACATTGACCTTGAAGGTCAGTCAAAGCCATTTAAACATGAACAAGGTCTGGTTACCTTTGGTATAGGAACTCCCCAATTTTTTTCTTAGCCGATGTATTAAAATTAGCAAGGCTTACAAAGTGTTGACTGTAGGCGTGACCTTGACGATGTCCTTCAAATTCTTTCAAGGTTATTTCTAGCTCTACTCATTTTTTAATAAAAATTCCCTTCTTTAACATTGGCAATCGAAAGAGCAAGAAATTTTACGTTCAAATATGTACTCAGGTCAAAAGGATACGTTGAGCTTGAAGGTCAGCCAAGGTCATCTAAACTTAAGCAAGTTCCGCTTACCTCTTGGCATAAGAGTTCCCCAATTTTTTTAAACAAATGTATTAACATTACCAAGGTTTATGAAGTGATGATTGTAAGCGTAACCATAACGATGTCCTGTAAGGTCATTTTAATTTTAACTTATATTTACTTTTAGCATTACCCAGAAACAACGGCGTGGACGTAGTAAAATCTGTTTCCTTTGAGGTGCTTAATTTGCGTGAGTCCCCTTGCCTCTCACGTTTGGGGTGCTTGATTTCCGTGAGTTCCCTAGCCTCTCACATTTTCTATCAAGACTTACAATTGAGTGTAGATATTTAAACTGTAAACCTTCAGCTTCTTGGCAAAAAGCTATTCTATTGTAGAAACGTGCACGTATCAATACTTTGTTAATTGACGCAGCCTCTTGGAGTATCTGATTCGCAACTCATCTAAATTTTGTGGTTGAGTTGCGTATACTTTATTCTTTATGTAACCTCCTAGGAAATAATAAAGAGGCGTTAAATCAGGAGATGTAGCAGGCCACTCGATTTCACCTCTTTTTCTAATCCATCTATAAGGAAACTGGCCATCTAAATATGTCTAAACAAGCCTACTATAATAAGCGGCTGCTCCGTCCTGCTGGAACCATTTTTGATCAAAATCATCACCTGGTAGCTCTCTTATTCTCGATATAATTTGATCTCGAAGCAATTCTTCACATCCATCAACAGTGAGATTACCATTGATACAGGAAGGGCCTATAAGAGAATCATTTAAAATGCCAGCCCAAACATTTAACTTTTGTGGATTTGGAGTGTGATTCTCTAACATCTAATCAGGATTCGTGTCTGACCAATGTCAACAATTGTGTCTCCTTACTTCGCCTTTTAATGTAAAAGTTGCTTTATCTGAAAAAACTATGTTGTATAAAAACAGAGGATCTTCATCGATTTGATTGATCATTGTTTCACAAAAGTCTATCTGACGATCAGGATCATTTTCATTAAGTTCCCGTACAAAATGAATTTGGTATGAATGAAAATGAATGTTTTCCAAAACCCTTCATACTGTTTCATGAGAAACCTTAAGCTAATCACTGGCTCTACGTAAAGAAAGATGCAGAGCTTCAACAAATCCTTGAGCTATAACAATCTGATTCTCTTCGGCTACAGACTTTGGTCGAGCAGTTCTCTAAAGATCTTTAATAAATTCATGATTCACAAAGCGCTGTACAGTCCTTGAGGCAGATGATTTTGAGATATGACTTTCCCCTTCTCTATTACGATAAGCGAAATTGAATAGATCTTGAACTTGATCATAGGATCGCACTCGATCACCCAAAACCCGCATCATTAATAAAGATACTCTCTCTCTCACTCTGAAAGTTTAACATGCGCCATAGTATTTTATAAGAATTAACCCACAAAGTAAATCGTGATGAACAAGTTATTTATAAGTTGTAATATTTGTGCAAAAAGAAAAAAATAATCTCTTGAATTAGTCAGTGACTAATAAAATAAAAACTATTGGTTAGCAAAGCAGAAGACTTTTAAAAAAAGAAATATTAATAATGCAAAATAGGAACTAAATCGAATTATTTGTAATCAACGAATAAAACACTTCTTAATCAATCCAAAGTGAACTGACAAACATTAATCAAGATAATCTAAAAGAAGAGTAGATTCTAATTAATAATGAAATTAAAAATTGAAAATACTACTATTCTCAAAGGTAATTCGACCTGCATTGATTTTAATGATGATAAAGATAAATCAAAGATTAATTAAATTTAATAATAGTAAATAATAAAGGCACTAAATAATAAGGACACAGATTTGAAAGATAAAAGATAATCAAGCATTCCGAAATCCGAAAGGACTCACGCAAATTAAGTACAGGCAAAGGGAACACTTTTTACCACATCAAAATTTCTGATCACGGGTAATATTAAAAATAAATAAAAAATAGTTTACCTCAAAATGACTTAAAAGGTCATGACTAAGATAGTCAAAAAATAGAAAGCTTATTCTACGTTAAATGCTCTTGTCTGACATTTAAGGTCAACGTGTCCTTATGACCTAAGTACATATTTGAACGTAAAATTTCCCGCTCTTTCGATTGCCAATGTCAAAAAATGGAATTTCTATCAAAAAATAAGTAGAGTTTGAAATAACCTTGAAGGAATTTGAAGGACGTCGTCAAGGTCATGCCTACAGTCAACACTTTATAAACCTTGCTGATTTCAATACATTGGTTAAAAAGAATTGAGGAGTTCCTATGCCATAAGATAACCAGACCTTGTTTATGTTTAAATGGCCTTGGCTGACCGTCGAGGTCAACGTGTTCTTATGATCCAAGTACATATTTGTACGTAAAATTTCTCGCTCTTTCGATCGCCAGTATCAAAAAAGGGAGTTCTTGTTAAAAAAATATGACCTAACCTTGAAATGACCTCAAAGGACATCGTCAAGATTAAAGTAGAGGTTACCATTGAATTTCTCGTTGAGAGTTACTTAAGGATTGACCTTGACCATTTTCCGAAATACTCCACCTTAGGAAATATACAGCCATTCCGGGACTTTGGTAACACCCTGTATATAATTATTAAATACAAAGTAAGTTTTGGCTTAAAAATGTAGCGACGATATAAAAATATAATCAAAAATATAGCAAAAAATATGTTTAAAATATGTTTAATATGTAAAAAAAATATAAAATATAAAAATATAAAAATAGAGTGTGCGTCTGAATAACAATAATTAAATTAAATTAATGAACTGAATTGAATTAAATTAATGGCGCAGACCAATACAAACTACGATAAAAACAGTTATGAATTATCATGCAGTAACAAAAGAGAGAAAGAGAGAGAGTAAGAAAGAGAGAGAGAGAAAGAGAGAAAGAGAGAGAGTAAGAGAGAGAGAAAGAGAGGGAAAGAGAGAGTAAGAGAGAGAGAGAGAGAGAGGGAGAGAGAGTAAGAGAGAGAGAGAGAGGGAAAGAGAGAGAAAGAGAGAGAGAGAGAGAATTGAGCACGACATAAGCGAGAGCGCGAAAACACGAAGTGATGCGCATGCCATTGTCGCTCCACCACAGCCAGGTTCTATAGTCAGCCTCAAGGCTCAGCCTCCGTCAGATTCACGAGAAGTTTATAGTATATATATATATATAGAAGTTTATAGTATATATATATATATATAGTATTGTTGAATAAAATCGAGTATAATTTATTTTCCCATTTTCTTACCACGTTGAAACGAACTCACGACGAGTCTTCCGAGTTTGCCAGCCACGTATGCGCAACGACCTCTGAGCGGTTCATACAATATCGTAAACCAGGTCCGGCAAAATAGAAATTAATTGTCGTCATGGCGACAGGCAGCGCCAAGAGGCGAAACCTCTTACTGCGCATTCGCAATGTGACAAAATTGATCATACATAATTAAATAAATTTCACAAACGTTATTTTCACATGCTAATTTATATTGTAGCTATGTGTAATAATTAAATTAGAAAAATATTTTAAATAGCTTTTATAAGAAAAAAAATCCACATTATACGGTTGAATTAATCCAGTGGTTCTAGACAAAATACTTAATATTTCGAACTTATTTCTTTTATCGGTATACTGAAGTTTCTCTTTAGTTTATCCATTATACAAATCTCAATGGAGAATAAATTCATTCCCAGTAATTTTAAAAGAAATTTTTTTAAATCGCAATATTTTAATTATGTAGTTATTTTTCTAGCTGAAGAAGCTACTACGTATATATTATCAGCTACAAATATACTTTTTCTATTGTTAGCCTAAATCAAGCACCTACTTTTAACAAAACAATGAATAATAGAGTTATGAATAGAAACTTTAATTCATCAATAGCAGATATAATAGTCTGCATAGTATGAATGAGTAGTAAGAATTTACAGATTGTGCAAAGTATTCAATTTTTAAACGATAAAGTTCACTCTAAATGACATTTTAACTTAAAGCCAGATTGCTTGGTTTTCTTAACATTGTGATTACAAACTATCACAATTTTTCACCTAACTTTAGTTACAAATTTATTTTTTTGGTGAACAAGTTCGACTATTTCAAAGTTTTGTTTTTTTTAATTCTGTATCAATGTTAAAAGTTTGAAATGCATTTGTGACAGCTGTAATTTTTCTCTTGCTTTGATAGCTTATCGTATCTTTTAAGATCAAAATCATAAATAGATACTAATTTTTCAAGTTTTTTTTTGGAATTTTTTCAACACTTGTTTGGGAACCTTTTGAAAAATTTTTTGAGCCTGTTGCTTTCTCCATTAATTTGCTTTTTCTTTGTACCTCGCTCGAAGGGACGTATTTTACTTATTGTTTTTGGGGACGAAAGGGGGACTTTCTCTCCCTATTGTCGTGCCAACTCAAACCGAAAAGAAATGATTCCATGTTGCGTGCATGCATGCGTTACGAGTGGCAACACATGGATGTCTACTTGCGTGTCCGCATTCTTCCCCTGATAGCAGCACGTGCTCACCAATTTTTCACCACGCGTGCTCGTCACGTATGCTTGAGATTTGCCGTCCATTTGCAATCACGAGTGGTCAAAAAATTTTGTCAGCACTGTGGAATACACGATGCGAGCATAATGCGAGCGCGGAGTGTAGCAACTTTTTTAATTTTGTTGCCGACAATCTGTCAACATTTTGCTGACCGTTTTGATTTTTCATAACGTGTCACATTTATCATTATAAAATTATTTTTAACAAATAAATATAATCAATAAATATATCAAATTATTTTTTTTTAAGTACTTTGAAAATTCTTATTTATTTTTAATTTTTTTTTGCGGGCAATATAAAATATATATAGCACGCAGCGTACAAGTAGCTGATATTGTTAAAGCACATGTTCAAGCAAATCCAGTTACCAAGCTTACATACGTAAGTATTGAAGAGTTAAAATTGCATTTGATAATTAAATTTATAGGTTTATTAGTTTTTTTATTAAATTACTTCATTTCTAGATATATATATATATATATATATATATATTGTAAACTCAGTATATCAATGTAAAGAAAAAATAAATTATAAATAAATACATGAATAATTTTATATAGATTAATAACGACAAAAATATTATAAACCAAATTATATGTTAAGAATAATATAAAATTTAGCAATAGAATGAGGTAGAAATAAAAATAAGAAGGATTAAGAAATTGAAACAAATTAAGAAAAGATAATATCAAAAATTAAATAAATTCCGAATATGTTGACGAGCGAAAGAAAATAGACGAAGAAGGTTCAAACCCACGAAACGGCAGGAGCATTGAACTCAAAAGTCGAAATAATCGTCGTATATTCTATGCAATAATATTTATTGAAATAAGAAATCTAAGTAGAATCTAAGCATTAAAAAAAGTAAAAGAGAAAACGCGAGCACCGAAATCATTTTATATAGAAAAATTAAGAACACATTCTACGAACAAGTAGAACAAAGAAAAAATGAAAAATTCGAATTAGAAAAAAGTTATAGTTAATTGAAGCTCATAGAAAGTCAGTAGCTCGAGAAAGTTAAAATTCTATGAATTTCTACCAGGGTCACGGGATAAATAAAAAATAAAATAGCAATTGATTTTACATGAATACGTAGATAAAAAAAATAAGAAAACAGCTCGAAATTTGCGAAAATCGCGACATTTAAATACATGAAATACGTAACTACATCTCAGCTAGAAGACAAGAAAAACACATCTTCAAGAATATTGTAATTTATTAAGTAATTTGACTTGAGCTCACGGTGCAGAGCTCTGTCAAAGCTGCCTGGTAGGAGGACGGGGAAATGAAGAAAAAAAAATATTCAGAAAAGAGAAAATAAGTGGACACAACACAAAGATTAAGATTTATGTCGCGTCTATGGGGTTGTGTATGTCGGCGAGATGTGCAAGTGTGCGTGGATATGTGTGAGTGTGAGAGAGAGAGGGAGAGAGAGAGAGAGAGAGCGAGAGAGAGGGAATGAGAATCGAAAAACGATCAAGTGCGATAGGGAACGGATAACGGCAAGGAGTCGTTAGAGCCCCGTAGAAGTCCCGCAAGGCGGCACGAGATCAGCGGTTCGCGCCAGGTGCGGTGTTCGCTAATCCCCAGGACTACAGCGCTTAGCGTATGAACGCAAAATCGCTAGCCCGAACCTAGGTGCTCAGGACACCCTGACCGTTGGAGGCAAGTGACTCGTCGAACTTGCGTTCGACCACGGTTAGCGTACAGCGCCAGGCGCAGAGATCGCTTACCGCAGAGCGTGAAACGCGCCAGGCGCAAGATCGCTCGTGAGCCGGAAGTATTCGCGGCGATTGCCGGAATATGAGGAAAGGACGCCGAAGAATTGGACGAACGTCTAGTAGGTCTGCGGGGCAGCGCGAGGCGCTAAGTTCGCATTGACCTTGAGCGGGTATGCGGCAGGCGCACGATCACTCTCAGGAGGCGGAGGCGACTACTCGAGGCAGTCGCCAAAGCGTAAGTGTCGAGCTCGAGAAGCGGGTCTGAGCTGAGGCCTTACGGGAAAGCGCCTCTCGCGGTCGCGAGAGGTAGCGTGTTGGTGGAGAGGAAAAGCATCTCCCACGCAGCGGCACCAGTCGTCCGACTGCGTGTGCGCCACCTCCCGTAGGTGGTAGGAAGTAGGAATGGCGAGAGAGGGGTTAGGAAAGAGTCGAGACTATGTACGCGCGCACATGTCAAATTGTTAATAGAAGCTCATAGAACTTTGCCTTAACCAAGGGTCGGCGAGAGTATATAAAGCCGAGCTCGTCCAAGCAGACTCCACTTGATTTCAGACACTCAAAGACGACAGTCGAAAATTAAGAGTTTTTTTTAAACAAATGTAAGAATATTTAAATAAATTCTAAATTTAAAATTTAAATTTAATTCTTTCTAACTTTATGTGTGAAATTAAGGCAAATTAAAAGCAAAATTACTCGACCTCTAATCGAGGACATTTTGCAAGTGATGCAGATGTCCAAGTATTGGTAATTATTGTAGTTTTATACTCAATGATTCTATGCTTATTCTAAAAGGATATAATCTTTGAGCAGACAGAAGATTTTCGGGCATATCGGCACTGTGTTCGATTGCACCAGGATGGGGTGTGAAAATTTAAAATTCCAAATTTTAAAAATAAAATTAAATAAGAAAAATAAACCGCACACGATTTCTACTATCAAATTAGTGTGTTTGGTTTAACACCTATGAATTAGTATGCTACGATACTGCAGTTGCTAGCAAGTACATAGGTAATACTATGCTTAAATTTAAAAGCCTTTAAACGCCAAACATAAACATTGGCAGGTCAACGACTATAGTCGCGTCTCTATTTTAGACGTCACACATTGGCGTATGATCGAAAAATTTGTATTATTATAAGAAACAACTTTTGAACGTAGAAAATTTACATAAGTCGAAATCAAATCAACAGAATAAATATTTATAGTTACATTTACAAGTAGTATGATGGTTGATAATAGATATACGTTAGAACAAAGACTTTTTAAATCATGTGAGATAACATGCACATGCTTACACACGGTAATTGTCGATAAATCGGGGTTCAGCACTCGAACGTGCACATTTAAAAAATGTTAAAATAACAAATGCCTTAGCATACGTTTATGTTAATGCGTTATAACGTGATATTCGACCCGTTACAACTGGCGACCGTGTTAGGACTCCGATTAAAATAGACAAACAAATAAATAGTTATCGTACTTTTAGATGATACCATCCTACCAACATTGACTGCTGGAATCGCACACGTAGGCACGACTAGCATCTTCAAACGATCAGTTAAAAGAGATTGGAGAACAAACATTAAATAACCAATAGGATATTAAAAATCTATGTCTAGAACAGGACATCACAACGCAACAAAATGAACAATTAAAGAAGCGATTAAGAAACCTCGAGGAAGAGTTCCATCTGCGTATGGAAGAAAAGACCCGTGCATTCAAATAAAAAATTGCCTATCTATACAGGGCGGGACATTTTAATTTCCCCACTTAAATATCTCAGTATCTAAACAAGATACGAAAAAAAGTTCAAGACAAGTTAAAGAAGGCATAAGGAGTCAGATAACAGTGACCTTTAGCTTAACCTTAAAGTTGACCTTTAAAGTCAGTTGAAGGTCAACTTTATTTTTTAAAATAGAAACCCCTATTTTTCATGCTGGGATCGGAAAGAGAAAAAAATTCTATATCAAATTGGTTTCAAACAAAATTTTGTTTTATGACCTCCAAGAGGTCAAAAACCAAGGTCGAATATCTTAAAATGGCGTTTCTTGCATTTTCACTGCATTACCGTGGTTTGTAGGAAAAATAAATTAATAACCCAATAACTCTCTTCGACCTTACATCACCCCATCGATCTGAAATTTTATGCTTATTCACGCTCTTTACTCGAAATTTAATTCGATGGTGACGATGGGTTGAATAGGTTATTACCACGAATACGACAATAACAATACTCCTATTTTGACTGTTCTTGTAATCATTTATCAAGACTCTTATATTATCAGTAACCAAGCAGTAGCCAAATCCATCTATTATTCTATTGAAATCTTTTCTGAGAATTCTCAAAGTCCTTAGATACATGCTGATCACATAATTTTAGTTCATGAGTTAAAGTTTCATCGTTTTAAAGTCACATTGTGTTTTACAAATAGGCTTTAGAGATGATAACAAATGATTCTGATTATTTAAATTTTATGCTTTTTCTCCGATAAGACTAAATCTTAAAGCGGCTGAGAAAGCAAATGTCATAATTACCCTTATTGGCGAGAATCCTCACTGGCGTAGCACAGTAAATTACCACAACCTTAGAGCCTTATGGGTATGACGTAGAATTATTAACGGATATGTAATTAGTTCGTACATTTTTGATGAAAGTATCAATAGGAATATCTATGGACAGTTTGTTAGAGATCAGTTACCAAAACAAATAAAAAATGTCAATTTAGACAAGTGACACAGATTGTGTTGCCAGAATAATGGTTCACCAGTATATTTTACATGGATTACGTGAAATTTCTCGGATAAAAATTACAATGGTTCATGGATTGGACAGGTCCAGGTCCAGTTGCCAGAAACAACGACGTGGACGTAGTAAGTTCTGTTTCCTTTGGGGTGCTGTATTAAAGTGAGTCCCCTTGTCTCTCACTATTTAAAGTGCTAGATTAAAGTAAATCCCCTTGCGTCTCATTATTCGGGGTGCTGGTTTAAAGTGAGTACCCTCGCCTTTCACTGATTATATGATTACTAATTTGACCTCGAAGCAAATGTTCAAAGTTACGTCCTTCTGCTTTATGGCACAAAAGCAAACGTCTTTTAAAATGGCGCACGGTGTTAAGCAAAGTTAGCCTTGGGATCGCAGCAGATGCTCGACTAATGCGGTCTTGCATGTTTAATCTTATTGTAGGCTGTTGTTCAAAAATAACATTTGTAATGTAGCCCGATAAAAAAAAATCCGGGGATATCATATCAGGTGAACAAGCAGGCCAGTTTATAGGACCTCCTCGTCCAATCCATCTACCATTGTAGTTTCCATTCAAAAAATTCCGTGTGATTCGTGCAAAATGTGCTGGTGCACCATCGTGCTGGAACCACATTCTTCGTCGCGTCTCTGAATCGACATCTTCCATCAGTACTGATAAATGATCTCTAATGAACTGTAAATAGGTATTCCTATCAACATTTTCTTTAAAAAAGTAAGGACTAATTAGATACCCATTTACAATTCCACACCATACCATAAGGCTCCAACGTCTTTGATGACTGACTGTTCTATGCCAATGAGAATTCTCGTCGGGCCAATAATGGCAATCATACCTATTGAGCTCCCCGTCACTTTGAATTTTGGCCTCATCAGAAAAAAGCACAAAATTGAAAAAATCAGAATCATTTTCTATCATATCCAAAGCCCATTGGCAAAACGCAATGCGCTGTTGAAAATAATGAAACTGTAACTCTTGAACTAAAGTTATGTGATAGGCATGGTAACTAAGGACTTTAAGGATTCTCAAGAAGGTTCTTCTAGGTATACCGATTTCTCTTTCAATTTGGCGACTGCTAATATGAGGGTCAAGATGAATGATTGCAAGAACAGTCACAACACGAACATAATTTTCGTCATATTTATAGCGCCTGCATTGAAAAACCAGCTGTCCACCACGAGCTCTTTGTGTTAACTGGCTTATTGTTCTATCATCAGGATGTCTTCTGTTAGTAAAGCGTTCTGCGTACAGTCTTACCGCAGCACGATAATTATTATGAATTTCCTCTAGAACCATTATCATATTAACAATATCATTGGGCTAATAGTCAGCCGTTTTTAGTTTTGTTCGTCATGTTTGCAGAATTAAGATAAAATAATAATTAAAATTTTAAAAACTTATGAAAAGAAAAAAAATGGAGCCCCGGCTGCAACGGTATTATAAATGTACTTTCTAAGATTGGCTGAAATGTAAAATTTAAAAAAATATAATTAATTTTGTCATTTGACAAAAAGTCACATAAATCAGAAATCTGTTAACGATTTTCATGATTAAAAATCAGATATTTAAAACACTTATGAGATACGTATGTTAACTTTTCAAAGATAAGATAATTACGAGGGCGGTTCAATAAGTACCCGTGTTTGACGACAAAGGGCGTTCCTGAGGGAAATTGGTATTATCATCGTGTGCTGCCATCTATCAAACGACGGTAAAACGAACTTTGGACTGATTGATAGGTTAGTTTGGATTTGGCAGCCATTCGAGTAAGACGTGTCTCGTGATTTTCGCTAAGATAGAAAAAGAGCAGTATCGTTCGGTAATTCGCTTTTTGTTTTTGGGTGGAAAAAAATGCGAGGAGATAAAAGCAAAGCTGAATGCTGTTTATGGAGACACTTCGCCATCCCTGACCACAGTTAGATATTGGTTTAACGAATTTAAACATGGGCGAACATCCGAGGAGCGACCAGGATTCGGCAGACGTGGTTGCCGAGAAAATCATTCAAAAAGTCTACGACATGATTCTCACTGATCGACGAACAAAAGTGCGCGAAGTAGCAGAGGCCGTAGGTGTGTCGACCGGAACCGCAATTATTATTTTAAATGATAAGTTGGCGATAAAAAAATTGTCGGCCCGATGGGTGCCGCGATTGCTCACGGTGGGCAACAAGCGGATGCGGCTGTTCACTTCGAAGCAGTGTTTGGAGCAGTTTAAGCGAGACCCAAAGGAGTTTTCACGTCGAGTTGTCACCGTTGATGAAATCTGGATTTATCATAACACACCAGAAACTAAGCAACAATCAAAACAATGGATTTCTCCCGGTGAATCTGCTCCAAAGAAGGCGAAGACGGTCCCATTAGCCGGGAAGGTCATGGCGACGATTTTTTGGGTTGCGAACGGCGTCATCCTTATGGATTTTTTAGAAAAAGGAAGAACGATCACTGGACAATACTACAGTGAGTTATTGGACCACTTTGATAAAAAATTGAAGGAGACACGGCCGCATTTGGCGAAAAAGAAGGTGCTGTTTCACCATGATAACGCACCAGCACATTCATCCGGAGTTGTCGCCGCCAAACTGCATGAATTGCGTTATGAATTGCTGCCGCACCTGCCGTATTCACCCGATCTGGCTCCCTGCGACTTTTTCTTGTTCCCTAACATGAGGAAATGGCTAGCGAGTGAAAAATTTAGCTCAAACGAGGAAGTCATCGTCGAGACAAAGGCGTATTTCGGAGAGTTCGACAAATCCTATTTTTTGGAGGGGTTAAAAAATGGCAGGAACGTTGGGAGAAGTGTATTTTTCTTAAAGGGGACTACTTTAAAAAATAAAAAATTTTTTAAAAAATGGTGTCTTCGTTTCTAACACAGGTACTTATTGAACCGCCCTCGTAACTTCTTCTAAAATATTTTTGAAGTCTACTTTCTTTTTCAGCATTAAAAATAAAGGTTTTTATTATGAATAATAAAGTTAATTTTTAAAAGAACCTAAAAAGTTAGCTTCAAGGTCAAATTAAAGTTCACCTTCATTTTTATAGTCTTTCCTATTTTGAAATCTACTAAATAATATCCTGCCAAATGAATTTTACTCGCAGATTGAATTTTGGGAAAGAAGAGTAGTGGAAGAAAGTAAGTATGAAAGTTGAAATGTGCAGGGTACACGTAGGTTAAAGGGAGGATAAGCGGTTTGGGAGGTAGAGGATGATTCCAGAATCGAAAACGAAGGATTTTATTTCAAAATGTAAAGATGACTTTAAAATAATTGTGAAAGTCAACTTCGACGTCAACTTCAAGTTCACACTTATCTTTATTCCTCTTTCCACCGCAAGTTCTACCTGCGAACGCCCTACTCACCTCTCCCTACAAGCGAGTAAGACTTTGGGTAGGCAGCGTAGTGATAAATAGTAATTGAGGTCAATGAAGTGTTAGGGTGTTGGAGAGGAAATGAGTATATGTATGTGTTTTCCTGATGACATTTGAAAACAAAATGGCGGTGTGATAGCTGATCTTTTAAAGCACCTTAAAAAAAAGGTGAATTTCGGTGGAACGTTTCCCATTAATACCACGCGACCTAATGGCCTTATTTTTGTGTAAATATGTTTATCTAGTGGGCCTCATAGGGATTTTTGAAAATTCTATTTTTTTTCCAAATTACACAGTTTCAAAGTCAAAAACTGTTTTTTTTTTCGCTAAAATATTCAAATTCAAACACGTGTACAAAATTTTTATTTTATTATTCCTAAAAGTCACGTTAGCATGAAAACGCCTTTCAAGGTATTTGACCTTGATTTTTGACCTCTCGGAGGTCACAAGATAAAATTTTCTCTAGGACAAGTATAATGTAAAATTTTTTGTTAAGTCGATTCCAGCATCAAAAATAGAAATTTGAACGATGAAACTTGAGGTTGAACAGTTAATTCCAAGAGAAGAGGGATTGTGCGGGGTGGAGGGGGTTGTCAGGGCAGGGGAGGATAGTATGTTAAGGTCGGTCTTAGGGTTATTAGGGTAAGTATTGATAGTGCTTTAGATTAATAATAGTTAGTTCATTTTTTCTAAAAACCACGGTATTGCAGTGAAAATGCAAGAAGCCGCTTATTAAGGTATTTAACCTTGATTTTTGACTTTTTGAAGTTCTTAAAACAAAATTTTATTTTTAACAAATTTGATGCAGAATTTTTTGCTCTTTTCGATTTCGGCATAGAAAATGGGGGTTTCTATTTTAGAAAATAAAGTTGATATTTAAGTGACCTTAAAGGTCAACTCCAAGGTCAAGCTAAAGGTTACTGTTATCTGACCCTTCATGCCGTCTTCAACTTTTGTCTTAAACTTTTTTCCGTATCTTGCTTGGATTCTGAAATATTTAGGTGGGGATATTAGAATAGCCCACCTTGTATACGTTTCAATACATATAAGATAAACAATAAATATAAATAAATAAATAAGAACAAAAAAAAAAAAATTACACATAAAACTTAAGCAAAAATAATAAATACTTTTACTATTTTAGATGGACTTGACAAAAATAACTATTTATTCTGTTTTCGCTCCAATTTATAGCATTATTGGTTACGACTGTGGACCACGACACCTAACGTAACCACTATATTTCTACTAGAAGTAGGCGAATGCAAATTCCCCTTAAACCCTGTAACTGTAACTCGTCATTACATACAATTGTTGCAAGTAGTAAATTATTGCCAAACCCATATAATAGAATGTAAAGTAGAGAGACAGCGGACAGTTTACTACTGCGGAATGTCCTTACATAACTCTATAGTTAACCAAGGTCGGGCCGAAAACATACATGAAATTAGTAGGCACGCGTGTACACAGATATACGAAACCAGGCTTTCTAAATTTGGAGATAGTACAGTAATTAGCGAAATAACAATTAATAGTACCGTAAAGCACCCAATCGTCTACACAGGTACACTGTCTGAGGATGTGCGATGTTCTGGAAGCGTTTACCGGGACCCTTATGGTGCTTGGGAGAACGTAGTTGTACAGGAATTACTAAAAATTAGCTTAAGAGGATATTTTGTAAAAATAGACCTGGAAAATAATAAAATACACTTTAATTCCGAAACGTCGTGTACCTTCTCTGAAACAACTTGTATTGACTTCGAGAGCGGTTATTCTTTTTTAGACACCGTACCCCTAGACCAGTGTAAATTCGACCGTTATGAGCTGTTATATGAAGAGTTATCTAACAAAATTATAGACAATAACTTTAATCATGAGAGAATCACATATTCCCTCACCATAGACGACGTGACCCTTACCCTATCCAGCAAAGGCACCGAGAACTTATGCGGATACACAGTGGTCAGGTCCGAACACCCTTAGCTGCTTATTCTAGAAACCACCATAGAATATTCTTTCGCGAAGCCAGGAAGGATAGCGATAGAAAACTTGGACATCTTCGCGTATGTGAATTCCAAATTCGTGTACGTCGAAAAACTCATCAAAACACAAATAAAATTTCTGTACCATAAAATCTTACAACAACAATGCAGGATTGAGAGACAAACACTGCTAAACGACCTTGCCATAGCCGACCGATCGCCTGACGAATTCGCTTACGACCTAATGAACAGACCTGGTTATACGGCAATCGCGGGTAGGGGAGTGGTACACATCATTAAGTGAATACCAGTAGAAGTAAAACTCAAACGTGGAGAATACTGCTACGCCGAATTAGAAGTCTCTTGGAACAATCGGACTCGATATCTAACACATAAAACCCATATCCTAGAAGATCATGGCATCAGGGTATCAAGCAATGCCATCCTGCCATCATATTACAGAGTAAACGAGGAATGGCTAAGAGTCATGCCGAAACCCATGAAAGGTAAAACACCTCAAACACTGAAACCCTTCAGACAGATGACATGGAAATGCACTGACCTGGTTTCTCTCGCTACTAGTGGCTTTTATACAGAAAAAGATCTCGAGCAATTACAATAACGAATTATGTTCCCAATCGAAAAACCATCGTTACTTGACGAATTTGCCAAGAAAATACATGGTCAATCTATAATGGACAATGAAGGCACCATCTCTAGACTTCTAAATGAAGACACGGTAGGAAAAATATTAGACTTAATAAGGAAACAGGCTGGAATAGATTAAGCACATCCGGTACCGTCAGCTCAGCTATAATAGCTATCCTTTTAATAATACAAGCAGTCAAAAATATAACAGGGGCCATAATCAACGGCGTCCTCCTTCACCGTATGTACGGATGTTCAATGCAACTCTTAGCCGCACTCTGTGGCTCTATAACTCGTCTATTTATGACTCAGATAGCGGATCCGCCCACAAGAGCCTCTGCACGACAAGGCGACATAGAAATGGGATTCCTTGGACCAGACAATGTAACCAAGCATCTAGGAGGAGGCCCAATACATCCTACGCCAACTATCACTAAGGAACCAGCCGACTCAATACCAGCAGCATTACAACAAGTTCTGTCATCCAGAAGCTTCTTTCATTACAGCCATTAAAAAGAACCACCTAACGTTGTACAAGTTGTTATCGTTTTTCTTCAGACTACGTCAGTACGATTGCTAGTTGATACTACTATCACCTAGCAACCGTTTTAGCATGGGGGTGTAGCGTCGGTACACGACCTGCGTTCTTTTTCATGTCAGCCGATAAGTTTCTTCTCTACCTTTCCTACCATAATAAAGCCCCCTTCACAACTTATGCGACGCACTCTCCACTGACATAGACTGTTGTGACAATTAACCTAAACTCAAACCGAGAGTTGAATAGCCGCTCTCGCTAGACTCAATTGGACTACGATGCAATTTTTTACAAACAATCACATACAAGTAATCAAAATCATGCACACTACAGCTGAAAATAATGTTCTTCTTTCTAAGTCGGTCAATAGGAATTTCATTGACATTCGACATAAAAATTTTTGCAAAGTAATTTTTTCTTGAATAAGCATCTATAGCGTAATTTGGGACATCTCGCAACAACCTGAAATGTCACAAATTCCTCTTGCAAAACCCTCATAAGAATTTTTTGTATAAATAAATAATTAGTTACATAAAAATTTTTTTTTTTTTTTATTTAAGCAATTTTAATCTCTAATACGAGATTATTTTGCATACACCAACAGCACGCGGGGTTCCCAAGCGGTCACTCATCCAAGTACTTACCGCGCCCAACGCTGCTCAACTTCGGTGATCGGACGGGAACCAGTGCGATCAGCGTGGTATGGCCGTTGGTACATAATAAAAATTTTTTAAATGAATAATTAATATAAATTGTTAAGCTAATGTTCAGCTGTTACATGCATCTATTTTGAAAACATTCCTCTGGTTAAATTTTAATTTATGCGGCTATTATTCGGCGGCAATTCAACTATCCTATTTATTATTATTTCACTATTTTATAGTAAATATTTATTATAATTATACTGATTTATATATCTTTAATAACTGTCTGCGACATGCATTTTTATAAAAATAGTTGCGTTTTGTAATTAAAATTAATTCTTCGATTAACTCCCTACAGAACAATTATTTCCATATTATTACTGGTAATTCCAATATTAATTTACAATCGCATTAGTGTATCTTATATCTATTAGATAACTCTTTGAAAATAAAGTAAACCAAATAAGTACATCTCCAACAATCCATTAATTAAATACTATAACTTCTAAAGAATGATTATTTAAACTATTATTCTACAATTATTTTTTTTTTGTAATTATAAATCACTCGTGTCCATAGTAGCAATCTTTTATCATTTGAATAATCATTCTTTATCTAAAAATCATTATGTAAATTAATCATTAAAAATGCGACGAAAAACTTGGTTCTTTTTTGTAATATGCGTTAAATTTTGTATAGCATACGATCATACAATTTAAATTAACATAATTCTATTGTAAATATCAAATAATAAACCTATGTAAAAATTTCGCAAAAATGAATCATCTCTCTCTCTAATTCTCGCTCTTCCCCTCTCGGACCAAGAAGCTCGCCAGGAAGAGGGGGCCCGAGAAACTTGCCCTCCCCCGAATTTTTAAAAATTGCGAGATGGCTTCTCCCACGTGTTTAAATACGGCGCAAAATTTTAACCAAGGGCAGACCTCAGGCAGCACTCGAGAAAAACATTACTACGGATCATATACACGAGCAGACCTCAGGTAGCACTTGAGAAAAACATTACTAAGGAATCATGTACATAATTACAAGGAAGCAACTACGAAGCAACTACGACAAGCAGCCTATTCAATTTTTCAAATAAATAAGAAGAAGACGGCGAGAAGTCAGCCACAGCAACAGGAAGACAGAGACAGAGAGAGAAAGACAGAGAGAGAGAGAGAGAGAGAGAGAGAGAGAAAGAAAGAGAGAGAGAGGATTGATCACAGCAAAATACAAAATCAATAAAAAGTGAGTAAATTTAAATTTTGTATAGTATATTTTGTTTTCTTCTTTTTCTCTATACTCTTATCTATTCTATACCCTCCCAAAGGTAGACTTAGCCTGTGTTTCGGCTAACTACCTTTTACCTAATATCGCGTTGGTTAGGTCTTTATTCAGAGCGGCGTAGCTGGCCTGAGTTTCGGCCTAGACGAGCGTTCAGTCCTGAACTACACCATCTTATGCTCAAAAGGAAGAAAAGATAAAGCTTTAAATCTCCTCCGCCATCCCGAGCCCGTAAGCTTGACTGCTTAGGCTCAAAAAGGCAACTACGAGTTTGCGTTACTCAAATTATCGCATGGTGGCGTCGCGACCGACGGTACATCTGTGATATACCAAGTGTACAAGTATGAAATGCGGATTTTAGACAACAAATGGTGTACCAATACAGTTTAAGCTGTTACGATTTGACACTGCGCCATTTTGTTGTGTCATCAACAAGTTCAGATGCGCATCAGTGACAGTGTGTGAATTACTGAAAAATTGAGTGCATCGTGTTGTATTGTTGTGTTTAATATGTCAAAATTTATACCGAACAAAGAGCATTCGTGGACAGCATTAATTTTTTGTTTTTATTTGAAGAAAACTGCTTCTAAATCCGTTTAGTTACTACGAGAAGCTTATGGTGAACATGCTCCATCGCAAGATAGGTGTGAACGATGGTTTCTGCGTTTCAAAAAAGGTGACTTCAACGTTGCAGATAAGGAACACGGAAAACCGCCAAGAAAATTCGAAGATATGGGTCTGCAAGCATTGTTAGACAAAGATGATTCGCAAACGCAAAAACAACTCGCACAGCAATTAGGAGTTTCCCAACAAGCTGTTTCCAATCGCCGACGAGCGATGTGGAAAACTTAGAAGAGCAGTAGATGGGTACCACATGAGGTGAATGACAATCATCTGGAAAATCGAAAAATCACATGTTAAATCTTGCTCGCTTGGTACAAAAGGGAGTCGTTTGAGCATGAAATAGTAACAGGGTATGAAAAGTGGATTTATTTTGAAAATCCTAAACGCAAGAAATCATGGGTAGACCTGGGAGCACCATCCACATCGACCACAAGACGAAATCGTTTAAACGATTCAATTCATAAAAGTCTTATGAGAACAGTGCAACATCCGCCAACTTATAACTAAAATTCATATTTAAATATATGCAAGAGTTGCGTATAGCGTAGTGGTTCAAGGCATCTAATTCATAATGCCAAAAAACCCGGGTTCGATTCCATCATAGGTCAAAAAATTTTTCTGCGTTTTTTCCGTGATACATTAATAAATACAATAAATAAACGAAAATTTGCGACTAAATAATTAATTTGTGCCAGAAATAAAATATATATAGTGTATAAATAATATTAAAATCTTTTAAAGTATGAAAAAATAGTTTAAATAAAAATATAAAAAAAAATTTTTCTATTCATTTACTTCATCAATTTTTAAAGTTTTTAATATGATTTTTCATAATGATCATTAATCTTGCTGCAAGGTTGCTGTAAGGTTGCTAAAAGAAGCATCATTGAAATTTTGCTGCAAGGTCGCTGCAAAGTTTCGTTGCTGCAGTCTTGCGCGAAAAGTTTTACGAAATGTTGCTGCAAGGTTGCTGCTAGGTTTCGGAAAAATACATCATTGTAATCTTGCTGCAAGTTTTTGCAATTTTTTAATGAAATATTTTAGAAAAATCTTGCTGCATGGTTGCTGCAAGGTTTTACTAAAATGTTCCAATAAACCTTGCTGCTATCTTGCACGATATGTTTTGTGAAATGTTGCTGCAAGGTTGCTGTGAGTTTGCGGAAAGAAGCATAATTGAAATCTTGCTGCAAGGTCGCTGCAAGGTTTTGTGAAAATATTTCATAAAATCTTGCTGCAATCTTGCACGAAATGTTTTGCGAAATGTTGCTGCAAGGTTACTGCAAGGTTTCCAAAAAATATAGCATTAAAATCTTGCTCCAAGATCGCTGCAAGGTTTCGTTGAAATGTATATGTATAATATTTCAGCAAGTTTTCAGTGTAACGTTGCTGCAACTTTTCACTGAAACCTTGCGTTGAATCTTTCAATGAAAACTTGCATGCTGTGTGGGTATTCTATGATAGCTTTTTAACAGAAAACATTATTTAATAGCCTATTTTATTTACATAATTTATGTTGAATATATCATCAAAATATAATCAAATTTTCTATTCAAACCTAAATATAAATAGTCAACAGTATGTACTTGAATATACTTTAAAATTATTCAGATAGTAAATACAAATATTTCGGAATATTATTGTTTAAAAATTAATATTTTAATTTTATTGTCGTGAATTAATTTTTTTATTTAAACTTCCTGAAGGTTCAGCGTCAACTTTGTCAAAGCTGATGTGATAGAGGCTTCTCAACACCATCTTATCCAGGTTTGCCAGTGCAGCGAAGACCACCACTCTTCTTATTGTGGATAAGTAACTGCAACTTTTTTTTTGTTGCTTTGTCTTATATCTTAGTCTAGGATTCTGTACTTTAAAAAAACAGTAAATAATGAGAATTTCACTCTTTACAATTTAAAGATCTTCCACAGTAAAAATACATAAATAAGATCTATCAAGGTTGTCAGTTGTGTATAAGTGTAATCTTAGTTTTAATTTAATTCTTTTCAATTTAGTGTCTGAGTTCATTAAATACAATTAAATTTTTTATTTAACCTAACATTTTAAAATAGTAAAAAGTAATTAAGTTTTATTTATTTATTTATTTAATTAATGTTAGTTAATTTAAAAATTATTAAAATTTCCAATAATTTATTCAAATTAGCCTGATTCTTTACATCTTTCTTAACATTTAAAACTTATAAAAAAAAATCATAAAATAACACAACTGTTTTAAATAACATGAATATACATATTACTGATTATTGTACATTATTGTCTGTAGGTATATCTGAAATTTAATCAAAGGTGCAGGAATAGAGGCTTAGTCTCACCATCTCGAAGGATCAACTGCAATAGGCGGACCACGATTCTTCTTCTTTTAGGTACGAGGGCCGTTTGAAAAGTCCGTGCAAAGTCCGAGAGATGGCACTACCGGCGCATATCAAGGTCATGTACAGTTAGTAGCATCTCTTGAGTGAATACACACTAAGTTGCAGCCATATTGGTCTTTTTCTTTGTGTTTGGCATTCGTGTGAATCAAGGAAGTCGAGTGATTTTTAAGAAATGGACGAAAAAGAATTTCGTGTGGTGATTAAACATTACTTTATGAAAGGCAAAACGCCTCAGAAGACTAAAGAGAAGCTTGATAAACATTATGGTGACTCTGCACCTTCGATTAGAACAGTTTATAAGTGGTTTCAAAATTTTTGGACTGACCATATGGGCAGAAGTGACGCTGAACGTTCTGGACGGCCTGTGAAGGTTACGACTCCAGAAATTATTGATCAAATCGATGGTATGGTGATGGATGACAGAAGAGTTAAGGTGCGTGAGATTGCTAGTGCTGTGGGCATCTCGATTGAATGGGTACATAATATTTTGCATAAACATTTGGACATGAGAAAGCTATCCGCAAGATGGGTGCCGCGATTGCTCACGCTTGACCATAAACGGAATCGTGTGAAGTGTTGCAAGGATGGTTTGCAGCTGTTCCAGAAAAATCTCGAGGATTCTAAGCATCGTTTCGTCACTGTGGGTGAAACATGGATACATTACTATACTCCTGAGACCAAACAACAATCTAAACAATGGGTTACCAAGGGGGAATCTGCACCAAAAAAGGCGAAGGCCATTTCCTTGGCCGGAAAGGTTATGGCACAGAAAGAAATAGACCAATATGGCTGCGACTTGTTGTGTGTTCATTTAAGAGATAATACTAACTAACCATGACCTCGATACGCGCCGGTGGTGCCATCTCTCGGACATTGCACGGACTTTTCAAGCGACCCTCGTAAATATTGATGTATTATGTAAGCTCTATGTGTGCATTTCATAGAATATCTTTTGTTAGATAACTTTCCACCAAGCAGAATATGGAGTTGCCCTCTGAATGTGGTTTTGACACAAGTAGTTTAGAGTAATATTCACCTTCTGCTTGGTATTAAGTCTTATAACGATAGGAATTCTCTTGGAGAGCTTGCTTACTAAATTTTATGTGTTTCCGGTGGACGTTTATGTAGAAATTAAAATTTTTCTAAATTTAGATACTTGAAACTTAAGTTTTTTAAAACTAGTCAATCGTAAAGGCATGTAATTGGATATATGTAATGTTACGTCCTGGGAGATGACGCAACGACAAAAAAGCTTATTTTACTAAGTTTTAAATTGAATAATTAAAAAAAAGGTTTAACTCCCTATTTCGGTTAACCATAGCTGTCGAGGACGGGAGGCAATAAATATATATACTAGCGCAGGTAGAAGGAGAGAGACAGAGAACTGGAGTTAGCGTGCGAGAGCGAGAGAGATAGAGAGAGATATGTATACATATTTTATATGCATGCCTAAATTGTGTACGTGCACTCTATGAGAACCAGAGAGACGTATCGCATGAGTAATGCAGTTCAGGCGAGAGAAGTTGAGAGATGTAGAGAGAGAGATGTTCTTACGTTGTTTTGTGTGCGCTGGTGTCGCTGGCTGGAGGCTGGCTAGCTGGCTGGCTCGGCTGCTGCTTGGCAAGAATAGGGAGGAAATTTAAATGGTTGACTACAAGAGTTTCGTAAAAATGTCTGTTTTATTTATTATACTTTGAACTGGCGGGTGGCTATATCCAGTTACTACTTCTGCGTTTGCCAGACTCACTCACACACTTCGTACTTTATACTTACTAATTCACGTTAGTATATAATAAAACTGGCAGAGTTTCCGCGTACGAGAATAATGTAAGAAAAGACTACTGACTGTGTAGCAACCGGAAGAGCCTCCGCGTATGACAACGATTTCGAGAAAAGACTGGTCCTCTCGGTGCATCGTCCAACCCCTTTATATAAGCCAAAAACTAGACGTGCACCTTTGTTCCTTATCAAAAAAGGGATGGCCCGAAAGTAGGACACAAGTGTTCTTAGTCATGATTCATACACGCATACTCTGATACTATTTCCGCATCAGTGCTTCCGTACCTTGATGTTATCGCTGTAGCGGTAGCGTTTTTCATAGGGAAAAAGAAAGAAAATAAAAAAAAGGTAAAATGTAAAATAAGTAAAAAAAAAAAAAAAAAAAAAAGTAAAAGATGCACAGATGGTACTGTCCAAGCTCGCGATGTGGCGTCGCCGCGGGTGGTAAAAAAACAAAATAAAAAAAAGAAAAATACAGCGTCGCGTCATAGCACGACGTGACATCTCTCCCCTTTAGGAAATTCAGCGCCGTGTGCTGTCACTCTTCTCACTCACTCATGCCGTCTAGATTCAGCCCCCTTATTTTTGTACATATTGGGTATACAGCTTTGCTTCCGCCGTTTTGCAATAGATGGCTGTAGAGGTAAGTGGTAGTTGAAATAAATAGATCATACATGTCATACAATAAGCTTAGGTATTTGTAAACATAACGCCATCGAAATATTAATCGATTTGTGTCTGCATCATAAAGTTATTCTCGATTAAACATGTCAGCTTACAAGCTAAATTCTCGTCATTTGCGGGAGGTTTTAATTTTCTGCTTTAATACGAAGAAATCTGCGACTGAGGCTCATCGAATGCTCTCAAATACCTATGGTGAGGCCGCAATTAGTGTAAGAACGTGCCGAGAGTGGTTTCAACGCTTCAAGAACGGCGATTTTAACGTCGAAGACCAGCATGACGGTGGAAGAGAAAAGGTTTTCGAAGATGCAGAATTGGAGGCATTACTTGATCAAGACTCGTGTCCAACGCAACAAGAATTGGCAGGATCATTGAGAGTGACGCAACAAGCCATTTCAAAATGCCTGAGAGTCATAGGAATGATTCAGAAACAAGGAAATTGGGTGCCGTACGAGTTGAAGCCGAGAGATGTTGAGCGGCGTTTGTGTGTTTGTAAACAGCTACTTGCAAGGCAAAGACGGAAGGGATTTCCGCATCGCATTGTGACTGGGGACGAAAAATGGGTTCACTACGATAATCCCAAGCGCAGAAAATCATGGGGATATCCCGGCCATGTTTCTACGTCGACGGCCAAACCAAATATTCACGGTTCCAAGGTCATGCTCAGTATTTGGTGGGACCAGCTCGGCGTAGTATATTGTGAGTTGTTAAAACCGACTGAAACAATCACAGGCGATCGTAATCTAACGCAATTAATGCGTTTGAGCCGAGCATTAAAAGACAAACGGCCGCAATACAACGAGAGACATGATAAAGTGATTTTACAGCATGACAATACTCGACCTCATGCTGCGAAAGTGGTCAAGACATACTTGGAAACTTTGAAATGGGAAGTCCTACCCCACCCGCCGTATTCTCTAGACGTTGCTCCCTCAGACTATCACTTGTTTCGATCAATGGCACACGGCCTGGCTGACCAGCACTTCCGGTCTTATGAAGAAGTGAAAAATTGGATCGATTCGTAGATCTATTTAAAAGATGACCAGTTTTTTCAACGCAGGATTCGTATGCTTCCCGAAAGATGAGAGAAAGTAGTGGCCAGCGATGGACAATACTTTGAATCATAACACATCGTTCAATAAGTCCCGAGACTAACAACGAAAACAACAATTTCCTCAAAAATCATTTTTATTCATCAATATAATCTCCTTTTAGAGTAATACAATCTTTCCGACGCCTTTCAAACATTTCTATACCATGTTTATAGAAGGATTAATCCTTTGCTTCAAAATAGGCTTTAGTTTCGGCAATGACCTCCTCATTCGAGCCAAATTTTTTTCCCTGGAGCATTTTTTTTAAATCAGCAAAGAGCTGGTAGTCGCTAGGGGCTAAATTTGGCGAATACGGGAAGTGGGGAAACAAATCAAAGCTCAATTCGTTCAATTTTGCCATTGTTTTCATGGACTTGTGGCATGGTGCATTGTCTTGGTAAAAAAGACTTTTTTCTTCTTCATGTGCGGTCGTTTTGCTGCGATCTCCTCCTTTAAACGTACCAACAAGTCAATATAATAATCACTGTTCATCGATTAACCTTTTTTCAGGTAGTCAATGAAAATCACGCCATGTGCATCCCAAAAAACAGACGCCATGACTTTGCCAGCAGACTGCTGCGTTTTTGGACGCTTTGGGCGGCTTTTGCCAGCCATGCGCCACTCAGATGATTGCCGATTGGACTCCGGAGTAAAATGATGTATCCATGTTTCATCCATGGTCACGTATCAACGCAGGAAATCCTCTTTATTGAGAGTAAATAGCGATAAACAGCTCTCTGAATTGTCGAGTCATTGCTGTTTTTGTTGCACTTAAAGCAATCGCGGCACCCACTTAGAAAAAACCTTTTTCATGCTCAATTTTTCATGAAGAATTGTAAATACGCTTCCAGATGATATTTGTGTCATTTCTGCAATCTCACGGACCTCCACTTTGCGATTTTTCATTACAATTTAAACACTTCACTTACATTTTTCTGTGTAACGGCTTCCAATGGCCTACCTGAACGTTCCGCATCGTTTGTGTCCGTACGACCATGTTTAAACTCAGCATACCAACGACAAATCGCTGGTTCGGATGGAGAGAAGTCCGGGTAATGTTTTTCAAGCCATTGCTGGGCTTCTACGGTGTTTTAACTCATTAAAAACAATGTTTTATCAACACGCGAAACTCGCTTTTTTCTATTTTTGAAACAAATCACAAAGTGACCTTACTCTAACCTCGATAACTCTGCTGTCTGTGATCCGATCGAAGTGAAATTTTCACGCGTTTCATGTAAAGGTTCGCACTCTATGGAAACGTGGCCAGTTTGGTGCTACTAGCACCATCTCTGGGTTAGTCTCGGGACTTATTGAACGATGTGTTGAATGTATAACCAGTTTTTTACAATAAAGCCTCGAATTTCTTAAAAAAACGGCGAAAGCAAAGTTGTACACCCAATATAATTAACTAAAATAATTTTATTATTTTTTTTTTTTACGACACCGAATATTAATAATTACATATAAAAGTAAATTCATGCACAAGATATTTATGTTATCTTAGAGTTTCTTTTTATAATAATATATGTATATTTAAACATGCATATGTATATTGTCACTCGCACACGTATATATATATTTATTATTCTTTTGTTTTAACAATAATAATAATGATAGGTCCCTGCACCAATCAATAGATATATGTTTGTTTATTTTTTTTCACTTACATTTATGGATCTAAGTGTCGACGTCAAATCCTCCATTGATTATGCTTGTTATGCACTCGAGGTAACCTTTGTTATTGTTCGGTGCATATGTTTTTTCTTTTAGTGCCCTCCTTTGTTAACAGGTTGTCCTGGTCTTCTATTTGAGGGGTGGGCGGAGTCACCTGTGACTCTATGACTCGCCTAGGTGGCCTAGGTACTGCATAAATGTGTTGTGAAAAGGTCCAGGCTATGGGAGCGGTCAAGGGATAAGTCTGTTCCCTTGCTGGTTCGTTTATATTCTGTGCCCTGTTTTCTCGTCGTAGCATAATCGCGACGATTGCGAGACTTAATTTTGCACCCATAGACATACTGGCTACAATGGTGATTGATATCATGCTGATTGCCGTTGCGCGTGCGATGTCGCTATTTTCGTTTAACGTGGAGTTGTCTTCGTCGATGTTGTGAACTAGTAAGTCGAGCGGCGAAATAAAGTAGGCATTTTCCGAATTCTCGTGTATACCGGAGCTAGAGTACACCTTTTCTTGTATTGTTACGGTACAGGCGGGCGGAATATCAATTATGCCTGAATGCTAAAGGGTCATTGATGTTGTAGTGTTGGGGCAATACGTTTGAATAGTCTCCGGCTCGGCTACTGTGAAGAACCACTCGTTGGCTCGAGGGAGTTTCAATATGTATACTCCGTTAGTCGTTACATAAGATAATTTGCATTGGAGGAAGCTTCGAAGCGTTGGCCGCGTTAACAGTTCGCTGGCGCAATTCGGCGTAGCTACAATAGGCTGACGTTTTTTACATATAATTTTTTGAAACCTTTCGATGCATCTATTTTTCTCTTCTTCGTTGAAGAAAATGGATTTCCTTGCCGCATTTACGGCAATTAGTTTTCCTTGCGTACGTATTGTGATCGTCCGTTTATGCGTTCCTGGCTGAAAGACGGGGAGGGGCACTATTTCGTATAACGTGTATGAGCCATGTTCTCATAGTGAAAAGATTAATTGTATGAAGAGTTTTGTTCCTGATGTGTATATCTTTGTATCTGCAATTTCATTCAATTTTGCATTATTTAGTGCAGCTATAGGACACGCAATTTGTGTCTTAGTTGTAGCCTGGATCTGTGTGAGTGCTTGTTGTACATAATGCGGCGCTAGGACGAACTCCCTTCTCCGTACTAAATCGGTAGCCGAGTTAATGACATGCATAGCGTTCTTGACTCCCTGCTTAGCGAGGTCGAGCGTGCTTTTGAGATTGGAGCTCACCAGTTTCGTTGTGCCTGATTCCGAGAGTAGCATTTCAATCATCACTTTAAGTCCGTGCATGTCCTGATTGAGTTTTAATTCGCCTTGCATAATTTCATTGGTTATGTATGCTCGCTCGCCATGCCCTGCTAGTTTCACTTCTTCTTGATTAAGTTCTAGCATACTTAATGTCAAAGCTAGATTTAGAGCAGCAGTATCATTTTCGCTTGGCGGGTCCGTTACCGCAGAACTAATTAAAACTTCGTTAAACCCGGCGGTGAATGTTTTGAGAGCAATGAGGCTGGCTTGCAAGCGTAGAAGGGTGTTTATAGTTTTCGCTTCTTTAAGTCTGCTGTATGATTTAGAATTGGCAATTTGCCAAACTATTTTTGCTAGGAGAGCATATTTATTAAGGAGTTTATCCGTGGAGATAGTTGTTAGGATTTTGACCTATCCGTTCTCGAAAGCTAATTCTTCCAATCTTTTATACATAATGCTAGGGTGGTTTTGTTCCGTTAGGTGCCCGTGTTCTCCTCGGGTGCCCGTGAGCGTGCGTAAGAGTAGTACGATGAGTATAATGGCCTGCCTCATTTTGCTAAAACAGGTACAATAGTAAATAATCTTAAGGCGTTAGGTGCATACAGGGCGGTTTAGAAAGGTGCATGGTTAGTTAAACACACTGGAGCGGGAAGACGGTGCCTCCCTGCTGAGTGGCTGTCTCTCTCTCTCAGACTCGATCTCTGTTAGATCGTTTAAAATGCTCTCTAAAACGTTAATTGGTACGTGTTGGAGTTCGTTTAGTGCATTTTCCAAGGCGTGAAGGTCAATACCTAACTCTAATAACGGATCTTGGTGCAACATTGCATCTGTCTCACGGTTGATTTGGGTCGCATCAAAGATCCGTTGGTTCAATTCGTCGATTTGTTTGTGCGTCTCGAGGCCAAGCGCTGTCACCCAGTATTCATCGGTGATCCTGCCTCGCACTTTGACTCTTGCATTGCCGACCTCACTTCTTATGCGTTGCAAGGAGCAACGTACAAAGGAAATTACTGCGCCACAATATATGCATCTAAGGGTGCGGAAATGGTCTAACATCGGTGCGGCCGCCCGCACTACTACTAAATCAAACGAGATATTATCTGCGTGCACCTTTGACCCGTAGCATGCTTCGCACACGTCGGCGTTGAGGTATTGAAAATGCACGCGCTCATAGTTGCGTATGAGAGTTATCATAGTAAGTTTGTGCGTATGCCGAGTGCCCTTCTCTATTCGTTAGCTATGGTTCTCTTGCCTAAATCTAAAACGCCGGGTACCCACTAAATGTGCTTCGATGAATCGTACGTCGTTATAGTGTCTCGTGGCTAGGAGTCGCGTGCAAACCTCGCACTTCTGGTATTTAGCTTCCCGTGCTAATTTTTTTCTGCAGATGGTGCAACGAGTCGGTAGTACAATATAGGAAACGATATGAAAATTTACTTTGATCTCGAACAATTTTTCAGGACCCACAACGTATTTTTCAAAGCAATTACGACAAAATAATTTTCTGGCGTTTTCTTTGTAGTGAATTGGTAGACCGGCGACAGGTTTGTAACAGATTGTGAGTGGATAATCTTCTTCCATTTAAGAATTATCTACAAAGGTAATTATACAAGTTACTCGTGGCTGTTTAATAACCAACTGCGCCTCAACCGTCCCAAATCTTGCAGATGCAAATGTATGCGTTGTGCGTAATAAATAGCATGCAGGAGATCTTTATACACTTCGGGTGAGCACGTATAACGTTTTACCACGGGCCTTAATCCGTTTAAAAATGTTTCGATCGCGAACTTTTCCCGAACTTTCCCTCTCTTTTGCAGAATACGTTATTTCAGGAAATTGGTTTTCGGCTAGTTTACCGAGTTTGACATATTGTTCGTATAAATTTACGATACGCTGAGTATATTCGCGAAGATTTTCGGTACGCGCTTGAGCAGACCAAGTTAAACGCAAGCGTAGTGCATTTAGTTACTCGTATAATCGTTTTCGCTCCATGGCTGATAACCGTTCAGACATTATATTGGGTTACGCTCGTGCGCGTGTGAACATGTGTGTGTATGTGTGTGTGTGTGTATGTGTGTGTGTGTGTATGTGTGTGTGTGTATGTGTGTGTGTAGTTATTTTAAAGAGCGTGCTATAAGGATGTTTATTATTTATGTATAGGAAATATATATATTTTTTTTTATTTTGCAGAAATTTAACTCGGTGGGGTGTTGTCCTCGCCTCTTCCTGGCTGTTGTAATGTGTTAATTGGTGGTTCGCTTAAGATTTGAGGATACCCTCCCGTTTCTGAAATATAGAATATTATTTGTCCAAGTCGGTCGTTTAAGTCAGTCGCTACTCCGTGTGTCGACTAATTGTAGTTCGGAGTAGACGGGCTTAAAGGCGGGGCTCTCGGCTATGCTATTGGCGCCTCGAGCAGCGACTCGTCGGTGGGTGTTTGTTTCTTTTGTTTAGCTGGACTGTCCCTGGCTGCATGTAGTAACAACTGTGTTACTGAATTCCAAATGGCTCCTAGAATATAAAGAGACCACCCGTAGAGGCTGTATAATGCATAGCCATGCAATATAGTGCAAATGAGAAATTTAAAGAGGTGAGCGATCATTATAATGCTTATCACCACCGCGCTAGCCGATACGAACGATAGAAATTGCCCCCAAAATTTTTGCCAGGTGCTGCTCGCGATTTCCGCGAGTGCTTCCTCGTTAAGAAGTCACGCCGCCGACACGCCATTTTTTTCTATTTGCCCTTATTTTATTTTTTTTATTTTCCGTTTGCCCGTCATACCTAAAGCGATGGTATTTAACATTGCCGGCCTCTCAACGGAAAACATGATGTGTTGCTTTAAAGCTTGTATTTTAGGCTGGCTCAATGTATTTCCAATTTCCTTTTGTATTCGGTTTAAGTATTGTTGGCTACAATCCTTTTGTAGTGATCCGTGGCAGCACAGTGAACTAGTCGTCTCCGAATAAATACATTAGTGGAATTACAGGGTTGCACGTGGTCTCCGTGCCGTATTGTTTTAGGATATGAGTGCGTGGTGATAAAAAGTAATTCTTCCCGTCTTTGATAACAGGGAGTTCTTGATAAAATGTAGGTGCTTCTCGGCGCTGTACGTCAACTTGCACACATTTCATTACGTGAACGACTTCTCCCGCGACTAAAGCCATGTAGCCGCTTTTCTTTGTAACTTGATCAGCGAACATATCCGGCACGGTTACTGCGATGCTAGTGCGTTTAAAATAACTCGTTTTCTGAGTTCGCATTTCTGCAAAATGAGGTCGTGGTACAATCGTTTTAGCTGCCCTTTAAAATGTTTTTCAACGCATACAAACTTTGAATTTACGTATGCAAAGATATCGAGGTTGTGTATGGTTGGATTACGTATAGCTTTAAGGGTTTCAGCCGTCGGCCCTTCCAGGAAGAATAATTTTGGATGCTCAGTGCGTATGAGGTCGAAAGCGCATACCTGCGCTGCTCCCTTAGTCGTGAAAGCGAACGTTACCTCCCCTGACTCCATTACATATACAGCTTGGCCACCGCGCTCTTGTTAGGTTATTTTGTTTACATAGCCAGCGTATAATTCTGAGTATTCATTCTGTTCGCACGACGCACTTGGTAGCGGCTCCCAGAACGCATAGCCTGCTTCTACATCAATGCAGTTATCCTGATTAAGAGCGCACCGCGTACCTGAGCGCAAGATTACTTCATTGCCGTTTAAATTAACGGGCGCGTTATAATCTTGCAAGGTAATCGTGATGTAGCCGGTTACTATTGCGTCATCAAAGGTACCGTAAGGGTCTGAGTATGTTCCGGCGTTGCTACAGTCACCTGCGTGATCAATTTTTCCAACGAAGGTCATTGGGTATGTAGTTGTAGTATTATGTCGAATATTGCTGATCACTTCATCCCGAATTCTCTGTAAACGGTATACATGCATACGTCGGCACTCTTCGTGCGTGATTTCATCGATGAATTTTACCTCGCCTCTATGCTTGTCCTTACGGTGTAAAAAGGCGCCACAATAAGTCACCGTGCGCTTAATTTCTACCTTACATAATCTTACGTGCGTTGTGGCTAAATCGTTTAACTGTAGTAATCGTACGTATACCTTCGTTGTATTTACCACCGGTTCCTCGATGTCACACTCGCCAACATGCAACAGCGATAAGGTAGTTAAGTTGGACACTTGCTGTGAGCAGTCGTAGCTAATAATAGCGTGGACTCCGCCCAATAGCAAGGCTTTGTACAGCAGCCCGAGATACGAGAGTATCTGTAATTATAATGTGAGCGTACAGTTTCCTGCATGCGGTTGTATATATATATATATATATATATATATATATATATATATATATATATATATATATATATATATATATTATATATATATATATATATATATATATAACATATGCCTATTTCTCTCTCTCTTTTCTCTCTATATATATGTTATATATATATATATATATATATATATATATATATATATATATATATATATACGAGGTCTGGCTATTAAATAACGAGACTGCGCGCCTAGAGGGCGCCGTAGAGGGGTGGGGAAAAAAACGAGTAGTGCATTGAATATCTAGATATCTTGTTTATGCACGTACCAAAACACGTTCTCGTCACTATTATTGTATTTGTGCAGTAGCGGTTTGAAACGAACGTGTTTTTTTCTCGTGCCAAAAACCATGTGTGACGAAAAACAGGAGCAACGTATCAATCTCAAATTTCTCGTTAAATTGAAAAAAACTCCGACTGAGTGCTGTAAATTGTTGCAAGAGGCCTATGGGGACAATTCTCTATCTAGTGCACGTGTTTTTGAGTAGTGTGAGCGTTTCAGTGAGGGCTGAGTGAGCACTGAAGATGGCCAACGCCCAGGTTACCCTGTCACTGTTTCAACTCCGGAAACAGTGACCAAAATCAATCAAATTGTGCGTGCAGATCGTCGAATGAGCATCCGGATGATTGCCGAGGCTGTAAACGCCGATAAAGAAACGGTTAGACAAATTTTACACAAGGAATTACACATGACAAAAGTCTGTGCGAAGTTGGTGCCAAAAAACCTGACTCCTGACCAAAAGCTCTTGCGTCAACAGGTCTGCTCAGATTTCCTTGAAAGGTTAAAAAAATATTCCAGACTGATGAAAAACATTATTACTTGCGACGAAACGTGGATTTGTCAATACGATGTTGAAACAAAGCGGCAATCGATGCATTGGAAGACGCCTGAATCGCCCAGAATCAAAAAAGCAAGGATGTCCAAATCGAAATTTAAGGCAATGTTGATCGTTTTCTTTGACAGTAACGGTATCGTGATGACTGAATGGATTCCAGAGGGTCAGACTGTCAACCAGACTTACTATTTGTCAGTTGTGGCAACACTGCGAGAACGAGTTCGTAAGAAACGGCCCGAGTTGTGGAAGAACAACTCGTTGATTTTGCACCAGGACAACGCATCTGCCCATAACGCGCTATCTGTGAAGCAGTATTTGGCCGGTAAGGGCACTCCAGTAATCGAACACGCGCCGTACTCGACAGATTTGGCACCGTGCAACTTTTTTTTGTTTCCGAAGATAAAATCTGCTTTGAAAGGGACCCGATTTGAGTCGATGGAAGCGGTAAAGCAAAAAACGGCAGAGCTCCTAAAGGCCCTTACCAAAGAAGACTTCCAGCACTGCTTCGATCAATGGAAAAAACGTATGGAAAGGTGTGTGGCGAAAAAAGGGAAGTATATTGAAGGGGAGCATTCAAATGTAGAATAATTTTTATAATAAAACCCTTTTTCGTAACCAGTCTTGTTATTTAATAGCCAGACCTCGTATCTATTGGTAGTTATCCTCGTTCTAGTCAATCTTCAACGACAACGACACTAGATAATATCGAGCGCGTGCGACTTGCGATTAAAGAAGATCGACGTTAACTGTGCGCAAATTAGAGAATCATCTTGGAATACAAAAAACTACAATTTGGGAAATTCCAACTCTTAATTTAGAAATGACACGTGTGTGTGCGAAGTACATTCCGAAATTGCTTAATGCAGAGCAAAAGAAGCTTCGCTTAGAAATCGCTCAGGACAACTTAGAAATGATTAGTAATGATAAAAATGTACTTGAAAAGTTTATTACTGATGATGAATCGTGGGTTTATGGTTATGATCCTGAAACAGAACAGCAATCTTCACAGTGGAAGCTCTAGTCCGAATTATGACCGAAAAAAGCACATTAAAGTTGGAGCAATATCAAGTCAATGCTGATTGTTTTTTTTTTTCTATTATGGTGTTGTGCAGCACAAATATACACTAGCAGGTCAGACGATGAATATTACGTTGAAATTCTACAATGATTGCGTGATGTGGCGAGAAGATAACGACCGCATTTTTGGTCAAGCAGCGACCGGCTTCTCCATCACGATGATGCGCCAGCGCACGCATCGAATCTTGTGCAGCAGTTTTTAACAAAACACAATATCACACTGCTTCGCCAACCTCCGTACAGTCCTGTCGTAGCCCCTTGTGACTTCTGGTTGTTCCCGAATTTAAAAAAACCTCTCAAAGGACACCGGTTGAACGACAATAAGACGGTTAAAGATAATGCAACGAGGACACTCAAGACTATTCCAAAAACTAACTTTCAGGGCTGCTTCAAATAGTGTAAACGCTGCTAGGAGTACATTATTCAATTAAATGGGGACTATTCTAAAGGATACCACTCGACTGATGACTAAAAATAACACCAGCGCAAGGATATGAATGTAGGTCGGATACTTTTCAGACAGACCTCGTAACTCAATGATTAGTTACTGAAATGTGATGAAATTTCAGTATACATTGTGTAAAAGTTGATACTTTCTCAAAAGTATATGGATTTATTATTTGATTCGACATTTGTATGTTAAAATATTTTAAAATCTATTAAAAAGTAAAATAAAATAAAAAATTAATCTTGTAGTAACAGCAAAACAAGAATATATCTTTAAACTTGTAAAGAAGTATAGTAAAGGGTGACCGCAAAACGAATTTAAAATTCGCCCGCTTTGTGGTAGTCGATTACTGATAAGGAAAAAAGTTAATCAAAATTATATTGGTTCCATATTTTGTTTTTTGAACAATTCAAAGAGTGATTTTTCAACTCCTTCGAAAGGTTGGTTTTTTAAATTTTTCGAAAAACAGAAAATAAATGCCTATCTTGCAATTGTTCAAGGAATAATATGGTGTCAACAGAACGTTTATTGCCTTTTTTCTTTGTCAGTAATCAACTACAGAAAAACCAGCGAATTTCGCGATCACTATTTAACAAGTGAACTACATTAAAGTCTACTTAACTGATGTTAATGGTTAAAAATCTATATTATATTTACTAAACAGGTGACGTGCAACACCGTTATCGTCATTGTTCTATACCCTCGTTGAAAATAGTTTTTAATTATTGTTTCAATATTACATCCTTTTCAGCACAAATTCGATGTTAAATAGAAGACTTTTATAATTTCTATGAGCACTTGTCGAATATTATTACTTCAACTAAATTAACAAAGGTCTTCTCCAGATTATCAAACATATACCATATGAGCTACTGAGCTAAAATTTTGTATACTAGCGGATAAAATATAGTCTTATTAAATACTAATACCAAATTTAATCTACCAATTCTATTAATGCATTAGAAAGGAAAATCCTCACCCCTTTCTGATATTTTTTTTAATGTAGGCTTTTTAATTAATTTAGCATTAACAGTAAATTAAAATGAAAGAATATAATAGTATCAATCACTAATAATGATTTATTACAATTTAACCAATTATGAAACTTCTTTGAATATTAAATATACATATTAAAGTTTATCAAGAAAATATTATTATAAATGTTCAGTAAAATTATTATTAGAAAAAATTTAATATTCTTATTTATACTATATTTATTCAATTTTAATAATTATTCAAAATGTCTTACCATAGCTTTATCGATGAATATAGCAGTTTCGATATATTTTGCGACTTCACGAACATCTCTTTTGTATCGACCAGTAATATTTTCTATAAAACCCATCACATTTTTCTGACGACGAGCTTTAGAACGCCATTCAAGAGTACCCGAATTTGCACAGCCTTTATTGGCTTTGGTTCTAGCTTCAAATATAACGTGAGGATGTTTCTGCTAAAAGAGAGTCGCCAATATAGTTGATATTTTTTATGAAATAATTTAAAATATTGTTAAAATCTATTTTAATTTTATTTTTTCAATGAAAGTTTGATAATTTTATTCATAATATAAACACCCTAAACTTGTTTGAACAAAACACTTCAATAGACTGTCATTATATTTTAGTAATATTCTAAAAACTAGAAAAAGATAGAGCGATTTTGAGACGTTGAATTCGTGCTCAACGTTACAAAATGTATAACAATAACTTCATAAATAATTTTATTTAGAAAACTTTTGTTTATGGACTTATAGAATTCTTAACACTTTACCGACCGGTAATTGATTAATCGGTTTTTCGTCGCCAACGCTTACCGACCTTATTAAGCATTAATATCATGAGAATATATATATATATATATATATATATATATACAGGGTGGGCCATTTTAATTTCCCCACCTAAATATCTCAGAATCGAAACAAGGTACGGAAAAAAGTCTTAGACAAAAGTTGAAGAAGGCATAAGGGGTCAGATAACAGTGACCTTTAGCTTGACCTGGAAGTTGACCTTTAAGGTCAGTTAAAGGTCAACTCTATTTTTGAAATAAAAACCCCAATTTTTTATGCCGGAATCGGAAAAAGCAAAAAGTTCTGCATCAAACTTGTTTCAAACAAAATTTTGTTTTATGACCTCCAAGAGGTCAAGAATAAAAGTCGAATATCTTAAGCCGTTTCTTGTATTTTCACTACAATACCGTGGTTTTCAGGAAAAATAAACTAATCTATTATTAATCTAAAGCACTATCAATACTTACTCTAATAACCCTAAGTCCGACCTTTACATATTGTTCCTCCCCCGACCCGAAAACCCCCTCCACCCCCCACAAGCCCCTTCCTCTTAAAATTAACTGTTCAACCTCAAGTCTTATCCTTTAAATTCCTATTTTTGATGCTGAAATCAAAATGAATAGAAAATTTTACATTATTCTTGTCCTAGAGAAAATTTTATCTTGTGACCTCCAAGAGGTCAAAAATCAAGGTTAAATACCTTGAAAGGCGTTTTCGTGCTAACGAGATTTTTAGGGATAATAGAATAAAAATTTTGTACACGTGTATGAATTTGAATTTCTTAGCAAAAAAGAAAACAGTTTTTGACTTTAAAACTGTATAAGTTGGAAAAAAAATAAAATTTCCAAAAACCCCTATGAGATCCACTAGATAAACATGTTTTGAACATATTTACACACAAATTAGGCCATTAGGTTGCGTCGTATTAATGGGAAACGTTCCACCGAAATTCACCTTCTTTTTAAGGCGCTTTGGAATATCAGCTATCACACCGCCATTTTGTTTTCAAATGTCATGAGGAAAACACATACACACACTCATTTCCTCTCCAACACCCTTACACGTCATTGATCTCAAATACTATTTATCACTACGCTGCCTACCCAAAGTTCTACTCGCTTGTAGGGAGAGGTGAGTAGGGCGTTTGCGGGTAGAGCTTGCGGTGGGAAGAGGAATAAAGATACGAGGGCAGTCCCAAAAGTACCCGACCCGACAAAGAAAACAGTAAAAAAATTGCGAAAATGTTTTTTATTTTTCAACATATTCTCCTTTCAGTTCAATACACTTTTCCCAACAATGTTCAATAGCTTCGATACCCGCTTTATAGTAGGAACCGTCAAGCTCTTCAAAATACCTATTTACAGCAGATTCTACCTCTCCATTGTTTGCAAATCTTTTGCCGCCGAGCCATTTTTTCAAATTCGGAAAAAGAAAATAATCCGAGGGAGCCAGATCTGGCGCATAGGGTGCGTAAGGAAGCAATTCGAACTTCAACTCATTGATTTTAGCCATCGCAATGACGCACGTGCGGACTGGTGCGTTGTCGTGATGAAACAACACTTTTTTTTTCGTCAGATGGAGCCATTTTTTCTTGATTTTATCACTCAAACGCTGCACTAAGGCTGCATAATATGTGCCGTTAATTGTTTTTCCTTTTTCGAGACAATTAATAAATATTATTCCACGTGCATCCCAGAAAACGGATGTCATGACCTTCCCAGCTGACTAAACTGCCTTTGCTTTCTTTGAAGCCGGTTTTCCCTTTTTAGTCCACTGCTTTGACTGCTCCTTGGTCTCAGGTGTAAAATGATGGACCCATGTTCCGTCCATGGTTATAATTTGACGCAAAAACTCGGCTTTATTGCTGCGAAACATTCTCAAACACTCGATGGAAACATCCTCACGTTGCTGTTTGTGCTCCATTGTGAGCAAACGCGGCACCCATCTTGCGCATAGCTTTCTCATGTTCAAATTTTCGGTCAAAATGCGATGCACAGCACTTTTTGAAATGCCTGTCATGTTTGCTATCTCGCGCACTTTTAGTCGACGGTCATCCAATACCATTTTGTGGATTTTCTTCACATTTTCTGACGTAGTGACCTCATTCGGTCGACCACTGCGGTGTTCATCTTGGCAGCTGATACGACCTTGCTTAAACTCAGCTACCCAATATTTGACCGTTGTAAACGAAAGAGCAGACTTCCTCAGAGTAGAATCCAACTCGGTTTTGATATCGGTTGGACTTAGACCTTTCAAATGAAAGTATCGTATTACATAACGATGCCCGATTTTTTCCATATTTACAAATTCACTGAGAGCGTGACACTATGGATGTCTGTAAAAAAAATAATAATAAACATAACGTTATGAATTTTTCACATTAATTTGTTGAAAGGTGGTATTGTCAATCGCAGTAATTGTTTCTTTAAAACTACCTGTATTCATAAGTCAGGTCGGGTACTTGTGGGACTACCCTCGTAAGTGTGAACTTTAAGTTGACGTCAAAGTTGACTTTCACAATTATTTTAAAGTCATCTTTACATTTTGAAATAAAATCCTTTGTTTTCGATTCTGGAATCATCCTCTATTTCCCAAACCGCTCATCTTCCCTTTTACCTACGTGTACCCTGCACATCTCAAATTTCATCCTTACTTTCTTCCACTACTCTACTTTTCCAAAATTCAATCTGCTAGTAAAATTCATTTGGCAGGATATTATTTAATGCGTTTTGAGATAGGAAAGACAATAAAAATAAAGGTAAACTTTAATTTGACCTTTGAGCTAACTTTTCAGGTTATTTTAAAATCAACTTTATTATTTATAATAAGAACCTTCATTTTTAATGCTAAAATAGAAAGTAGACTTCGAAAATATTTCAGAAAAAGTTAATTATCTTATCTTTGAAAAGTTACGTATCTCATAAGTGTTTTGAATATCTGATTTTTAATCGTAAAAATCGTTAACAAATTTCTGATTAATGTGACTTTTTGTTAGATGACAAAATTGATTATATTTTTTTAAATTTTACACTTCAGCCAATCTTAGAATGTACATTGATAATACAGTTGCAGTCGGGGCCTCATTTTTTTTTTTTTTCCATAAGTTTTCCAAATTTTAATTATTATTTTATTTTAATTCTGCAAACGTGACGAACAGAACTAAAAATGGCTGATTATCAGCTCAATGATATTGTTGATATGATAATGGTTCTAGTTCAGTGAGGATTCTCGCCAATAAGGTCAATTATGACTATTGCTTTCTTAGCCACTTTAAGATTTAATCTTATCAGAAAAAAGCATCAAATTTAAATAATCAGAATCATTCTTTGTTATCTCTAAAGCCTATTTGTAAAACACAATGCGACTTCAAAACGATGAAATTTTAACTCATGAACTAAAATAGTGTGATAAACATGTATCTAAGGACTTTGAGAATTCGCAGGAAAGATCTTAATGGTATTGTTACTTACAGGAAAGAGAGAAGGATTGAAATGAAATATGTTATCTCTTGAAATTTTTGCGAGGTAAAAGTGAGGCGTGAAATCGGAGAAAATGCGAGTGAATCTGCTCAAATGCGCGATGTGCGGCCCTTTTAAATCGTCTCCCCGCCGCCACGCTTTCGGCTGCCCAAGCTCCGCTGCTGAGCCGCCTGCTTACGCACGGCGCGAGAGACTCCCACTCTTTTTTTGCGATGACCTTCAAAATTACTACGGGATTCTACGGTAACGTTCCGGCTAGCCTAGGAGCGCCGGGTCGACTCTCTGTGTCTTCCCGTGCACCCATACTTTCATAAGGAAGTACTAGTGGCCTAGGAGAGGAAAAACCTCTCCTTATCGACTGGCTTCGAGGCCACGCTTACACGTGCACACATGGGCAGTTATCGTTCAATCTCGAGCTTTCCTTTTATTTAAATGCTCAATATGCTCGATTGTAATTTTAAACGTAACTTATATTCATTTAAACGCGAATCTCACCTTTACCTACTAGAATTTTATTGTTAACATTATATAATTTTACAATTAATTTTGAACATATCGTTTTTTGTTCATTATTTAAATACAAAATTATTTTATTTCTTTCAATAAATATTTTTAAAGTCTACAAGACGTTCTTTTTTTTTTTCAATTTTCATTAGTCAAATTTTTCGCTTCGCCTATTTTTCTTTCGCAATTTGTTTTAAAAACAAAAGGTATCGACGGACTTTAAACTCTCTCTTGTTTAAATATTTTAAAAATAGTTTTTTACATTTAAATTTTCGCTTATACATCGAGATTATTTTACATCTTAAGACGATACATTTTTCTCATTTTAGTCCGCAACATTCTTTCCCTTGTACAAAATCTCATTTTGTAACTATTTTTCTTCTAACAAACATATTAATTTGCTCACGGGACGAGTAAGTTCTCCGTAAGGTGTTCGAACTTTTGCTACGCGTACTTCTCCGTCTGCACCTGGATAGACTCCACTAATCTTTCCTTTTTGCCATATATTTCGTCATGATTGATAGTCTATTATTAACACAAGATCACCTATGACCAGTGGGTTCTGTTTTTCTGTCCATTTATGACGTGGTATGAGATCCGGTAAATATTCTCGGAGCCAGCGCTTCCAGAAAGCTTCTGCGTATGCTTGCGCGATCCACCAGCGCTTTCTCGGGCATACGGCCTGCACATCGTATACTCCCAGTCTCAATTCACCGGAAGACGTTCCTATTAAAAAATGGTTTAACGTCAGAGCTTCACTGTCTCGTGGATCCACGGATACGTGCGTCAATGGTTTTGAGTTTATTGAGTGTTCAATCTCTAACAATAATGTGTCAAGCACTTCCTCTGACGGTGTTTCCTTACGTAGCACCGTATGCAATGCTGTTTTTACTGATCTTATTAAGCGCTCCCAAGCACCTCCCATATGGGGAGCGTTCGGTGGATTGAGTATCCATTATATTTTTCGTGAAGTCGCAAATTCACTCAAGTGCTCGTTGTTTAAGTTTGCGAGAGCTTCTTTGAGCTCTTTTTTAGCGCGTACAAAATTTGTCCCGTTGTCGCTATACATAGTTTCGGGAGAGCCTTTTCTTGCCGCCAATCGTTGCAAAGCCATTATTGCTGAGCTAGCATCGAGGGTATTTGCCAATTCGATATGTATCGCACGCACTGTAAGACACGTGAAGAGGACTCCCCATCGTTTCTCGTGCCGACGGCCTATTTTTATTAACATTCGTCCAAAATAATCGACTCCGCAATGCGCAAATGGCCTTTGTTTGTACGCTAAACGGCCCGCAGGTAACGCCGCCATCAATGGATTTTGAGGCTTCCCTCGGTATAAATTACAAAATGTACATTTACTTATAAGCGAGCGTAGAGCATTCCTCAAGCCGACCACGTAGAATTGTTGCCTGATTTCGTTTATTACCGTGTCTTTACTCCCGTGCCTGTATTTTCGATGATAATACGTTAAGGGGAGGTTCTCATCTAGCGACCCAAAAATTACGTGATTCTCGCGATTTTTTTCTCATGGAACGAAATAAATAAAGTAGTCAAGTTTTTTGGTACTTATTAGGTATATTATTAACTACTTTTCCAAATTTTTTTGAACAAAAATACCTAATAGTTTATTAGTTATATGCATTGAAAAATAGTCATCGAAAAAAAAGACACCTCCACGGGCGGCAAGGTAACTCATCCAATTTTTGTCTGAAATCAAAAAATCAAAGTTTGTTATAAACTAGAAGACATTTGCTAAATTTTAAACTAAAATCACGAAGAAAAGTTAAAAATAACAAAATGGCGGGCTTGCAAAAAAAAATAATTTTTTGCACTTTTTTTTGCTCTAAAAAGTGCAATAACAATAAAAAAAATCATTGTAAAATTATGATTTTAAGTCAAGATCCAACAAATTTAATTACCTTTAAAATAAAAAATTTATCTTAGTATCTATAATAGTTTTTGAGATATCTTGCCGCCCGTCTCAAAAAACATGATTTCGAGAAAAACGCGTTTAAAGTTTTAGTACGCGATTTAGTACGTAAAAAGACGACTTCGGTATTTTGACTATAACTTTAAAAATAAATTGAATTCGGCAAAACGGGTTCCACGAGCGTATTCTACGAGACATTTGCCAACTTTTTAAGCAAAAAAGAAAAAATCGATTTTTTGGTCGCGCTTGATGAGAACCTCCCCTTAAAAGCGATTTGGTTGCGAGATGCTTACTCGCCAATATAATCAGGTTATTTTCAAAAACGACGTCGCCTATATTCGTAACGCGTCCTCTCGCACGGAGAATTCCTAATTCGTTAAGAAACGGAGATAATGGTTTTAATTTGCTGTTTTTATTGATCGTTTTGTTATTTTTTATAGCTAGTATTTCGCGCTCGAAGCATTCGGATTAAATTACGTGGTACGAATATTGCTTGGCTAATAAAATCGCGTCAACCGAAGGAATTGTACGCGTTCGTCCGCGCCAGCGGTCGAAAGTGGCTCGTACACGTTTTGCGTGTACGAGTCACCCGTTCCAACCCAATAAACGCCCGATCGCAGGAAGATCGCGTGATACGATGTTGCCTAATATAAATTCTTTTCTTAACTCTAATTCGTCCATTGATTTTTTCTCTATCTTACTTAAATGTTTCTCTATAGGCCACCGTTCGCTTGATTCGCGTAGAAAAGTCGGCCCGGTATACCAGCGATGATTTGCGGTTAATTTATTTCCTGACCAGCGCGTCGCGTCGTCCGCAGGATTTAGTGACGAAGGTACCCATCGCCACTCGGCGCTGCTCGATAATTCACTAATTTCGCCTAATCTATTTGCTACGAATACGTGACGCATACGTGGCTCCGTTTTTATCCACCGAATAACCGTGGAGGAATCACTCCAAAAAACACGTGTATTTACTTTAAAATCAAGTTCATTTTCAAATGCATGTGCTAATCTTGCGCCTAATAACGCTGTTTGCAATTCTAATCGTGGATCAGATAAAGGTTTTAATGGTGCAACTCTCGATTTTACCCAGACGAGTGATACGTGCGCGGGCGAATCCTCCAATGCGAAACGCAAGTATGCGGCAGCCGCGTAAACTTTTAAACTTGCGTCGCAAAATACGTGCAATTCGACCTTGTTGCCTTGCGTCCCGGAAGGCGCATAGCATCGCGGTATTTGAAAATCTTTCGCGTCGGTTAAACATTTCAACCACGACTTCCATCCAACGTATTCTTCGTCACGCAAAGGATCGTCCCACCCGACGCCGCTACGCCATATTTCCTGCATTAATATCTTTGCCTTCACTGTATAAGGGGAAAGAAATCCTAGCGGATCGAGCACAGACATTACGACTCTTAAATATTCGCGCTTCGTTGGTTTCCCTTTATTGTTTAATATTTCGTGCGGAATTTTTGCTATACCAACGTTAAATTTAAGCGTATCCGAGCGAGTTTCCCAGAGTAAACCTAATACTTTCTCTCCCCCTTGGTCGCATGAACGCATCTCTTTTTGAGAATTCGGAAGGTTTGTTTTACGCACTTGTTCAAGCGCATCTGCGTTATGACACGCCCACCCGTGCATCTCAAAATTCGCGGCCACGTTTATTTCCATAATGTCGCGAATTAAATCTCTTGCTTGTGTTTCCGTGTCCACGCTGGCTAATAAGTCGTCCATATAACAATTTCTTATGAGCATTCACAAAGCTACTGGTTTCGAGGCTTTAAATTCTTTCGCGTTTTTATTTTTTATGAATACTGCGCTACTCGGAGATGATTTTGCTCCGAAAATTTAACTATTCATACGATATATTTTCGGCGTTCCATTTCTATCGCGGCCGCGCCACAAAAATTTTTGAGCGTTGTGATCCTTTTCAATGACTTTCACTCTTAAAAACATGTCTTCAATATCCTCTTTTATTGCAATTTTATTTTCACGGAAGCGTATCAAAACGCCTGGCAAAGCTTGCAACAAATCCGGGCCCGAATCTAATTGATCATTCAGAGATATGCCGTTTGTTCTTGCAGCCGCGTCAAACACGAGCCTAAGTTTGCCGGGTTCGAGCGCCTTCTGCACCGCGAAATGAGGCAAAAACCAATTACGCACGCTTACTGTATCATTTTTAACTTTTTCTGCATACCCGCATTCAATAAACCTATTCATTTCCTTATAATACAAAGTCGCGAAATTTATGTCTTTGTCTAGACGTTTTTCCAGTAAAATAAGTCTTTTTCGCGCCGTCTCATATCCGTCGGTACGTGACGCACGATCGTCCTACCATAGCAGGCCTGTTTGCCATTGCCGTCCTATTTGCGTACTCGTCGCGTTCATAATTTTCATCGCGTTCGTAGATTTAACTGTATTTTTAAAATCTCCGGTAACGCCGAGTACGTCTAATTGGTAATATCGTCGTACGAGTTCGTCAAGTCTTTCGTCTCCGTAATCTACGTTTGTTTTGTCCGCGTCAAATTGTTGTGTAGACGTTAGCATTGCGTAACTGTCGTCCATTTATACGTCTCGGCATGTTTGTCCGTGTATCGTCCAGCCTAATAAACACGATGATAAACCTAGCTTTGTTCTACCTATTTTATGGAATTCACGCGTTATTATTAGCTCCCAATTGTCTTGTCCTATTAGAATTTTTGGAACCGCGCGTTTGTATGGATATAAACTAATATCTTCTCTTACACGTACATAGTCTAAAATTTCTTGGGATAGTGTTTGCGACGGTAAACAAAGATTTTTCGCGGAGACTACGTTCTTGACCATAAATTTACCCGAACGTCCTTGAATTTTAAAATTTATTGTTTCGCAACGCGACATTAACATATCCCTTTTATTTGATGTTGAAAGTGTCATTTGGATGCACGGCCCTCTCGCGCCTATGCTTTTTGCAATTTCACTGTCTATCAGTGTAATCGTTGAGCCTTCATCAAGAAGCGCAAAAATAAAGGCTGAGCCTTTCGGCCCAAATATTCGCGAGGGTACGATTTTTAGAAGCGTCTTTTTGTCTGTCAGTCATGATTGTCCGGCCGGCTTTCTCGCGACATTTATTTTTCCATGTCCTTTATTATATCGCGGGCGATTTAGACTCGTTGTACGCCTTTCATTGTAGTCGTATTTATGCAGCAGTTTGTGGTGGCGTTTTTTGCATTCGGTACAATTTTCGCGATTGCAATTATTTCGCGCGTGACCATCACTAAGGCAATTAAAACAAAGTCTCATTCTTTTTACGAGGGCCTATCGATGATCCAAATGCTCTTTAGCGAAGCCAGATCATTCACTTAAACTGTGGTTAGTTTTGTTGCGTATACGCATTGCAGTATGCGCATACTCTTTGATTCTGGCCGCTCGCAGACTCACACATTACTGTATACGCGATGCCTGATCTTGTTTCTACGTGACGTTTCGCAAAGTCGGCTCTCAGACGCTCCGGAATAGTGACGTCGAAAATACTACCCATGACGGCCATTTCTGCTTCCCGATATAAAAAATCTGCGAGATTCTTGAGATCGGCTCTGTCGGAGTTCTCCACGCTCGCGTAGTGGTTACACGCATATTTTAAAGCGGAGGGCATTTTATTCCCTATCATTGTGGTTAAATTTGCATCGTATAAGTAGCCCGTCAGCTTTAATGCACGTAAAGATTCAATGGCTTTCTTTACTTTCGCCGCGAACTGAATTAAATTTACGCGTTTAGATTCTGAATCGGGTAAAGCGTGTAATTCTGTTATAATATTTTCCGCGATTACTTTTTTATTTCCGTATTGGAGCTCCAATGTGTTTATAATTATGTCGGCATTTTGACACGTAACTAGGAGTATGCTAACTGACTTGCGCGCATCTCCCTTTAAAGCTTTAAACAGCCGCGAAATATTTTCCCTGTTAGAATAACCGCCGAACTCTGTTGATAGATTATACACCTTTTTAAAGTGAAGCCACTCAAGAGGGTCACCGGAAAAGAACGGTAAATTTTTTGCCGTCGTCATACGACTCGCGAGACGTGATGTGTCACCGCCGAGGCCGGACGATTCGCGAACCGCAAACAAGGTTTTTTCTATTGCCTCGGTGATGCGCTCTATCGGGTCCCGCCTCTCGCACGCACGCGAACTATTTATAACATTTCGTGTACTACTTAACAGCTCAGGTGAGTCTTGTAAAAAATCTGCGAGGCTCGTCATTGTAGCTCGATAAAACTGCTCCTGGACGGCTGCTGAGGGTCCAGCTTCTTCGCGAAGCTCGTCAAACCCATCTGCGCACGCTGGTGACTCGGGCTGCCCAAACGCGTCGTCGTTCCCTGTTGCTGCAGTTGGTGGCTCTTGCTGCACATGTGCCCGTAACGTTAGCCGTTGTCCTCGTGTACCTTCTCGAAGTGTAGAAGAGGGTTGCCACAGTTGCTCCACGACATTGGCTGTCGGCTCTCCATCGCTGAATTGCGTTGACGTTGTTGGCGAATAACGGTGTACATCCACCTGCCTCGAAGTCGATGCCTCTCTAAAGCGCTCAGGTTCTTCGTACACGTTGTTGTTGTCTACCGTTGCTGTCGCCGTTGGCTGATGCTGCTTACGGACATCCGCCTGCATCGGTGTCGACGGCTCATAGAAACGTGGCGGCGGCATGACTGCTGTTGGCTGCTCTGGAAACTGCGTCGTGATCAGCATCGTCTTCTTCGATGAACGAGTGCGCATATTAACAGGCTGAGGGTGCACCTTCATTGTTTTCGGTTCGCCTTTATCAGCTTTGCTGCTTCTTTTCCTCCTTGCCGTCATCGTCAGAAAAATGTTCTTGCTTGTTGTTGAAGCTTCTGCCGTTGATTTTGAAGTTTCATTTCTCCTTATCTTCGATACCCGGTCAATATAGTTTCCGGGTTTTGGCACCAAAAATTGTTACGTACAGGGAAGAGAAAAGGATTGAAATGAAATATGTTATCTCTTGAAATTTTTGAGAGGTAAAAGTGAGGCGTGAAATCGAAGAAAATGCGAGTGAATCTGCTTGATCGCGCGATGTGCGGCCCTTTTAAATCGTCTCCCCGCCGCCACGCTTTCGGCAGCCCAAGCTCCGCCGCTAAGCCGCCTGCTTACGTACGGCGCGAGAGACTCTCACTCTTTTTTTGCGATGACCTTCAAAATTACTACGGGATTCTACGATAACGTTCCGGCTAGCCCAGGGGCCCCGGGTCGACTCTGTGTCTTCCCGTGCACCCATACTTCCATAAGAAAGTACTAGTGGCCTAGGAGAGGAAAAACCTCTCCTTACCGACTCATGCCGTGCACACATGGGCAGTTATCGTTTAATCCCGAGCTTTCCTCAAATTAAAACTTTTATTTAAATACTCAAATGCTCGATTGTAATTTTAAACGTAACTTATATTTATTTAAACGCGAATCTCACCTTTACCTACTAGAATTTTATTGTTAACATTATATAATTTTACAATTAATTTTGAACATATCGTTTTTTGTTCATTATTTAAATACAAAATTATTTTATTTTTTTCAATAAATATTTTTAAAGTCTACAAAATGCTCTTTTTTTTTTTATTTCCGTTAGTCAAATTTATCGCTTCGCCTATTTTTTTTTCGCAATTTGTTTTAAAAACAAAAGGTATCGACGGACTTTAAACTCTCTCTTGTTTAAATATTTTTAAAATAATTTTTTACATTTAAATTTTCGCTTATACATCGAGATTATTTTACATCTTAAGACGATACATTTTTCTCATTTTAGTCCGCAACAGGTATAATGGATGAATTTGGCTACTGCTTGGTTACTGATCATATGAGGGTCTAGATAAATGATTTCAAGGCCAGTCAAAATAGCAGTATTGTTATTGTCGTATTTGTGGTAATAACCTATTCAACCCATCTTCGCCGTCGGAGTAAATTTCGAGTAAAGAGCATGGATAAGCATAAAATTTGAGATCGATGGAGTGATGTTAGGTCGAAGAGGGTTATTGGGTTATTAATTTATTTTTCTTACAAACCACGGTCATGCAGTGAAAATGCCAGAAACGGCATTTTAAGATATCCGACTTTGATTTTTGACCTCTTGGAGATCATAAAACAAAATTTTGTTTAAAACTTATTTGATGTAGAATTTTTTGTTCTTTTCGATTCTGGCATAAGAAATAGGAGTTCTCTTTTAAAAAAATAAAGTTGACCTTCAACTGACCTTAAAAGTCAACTCCAAAGTCAAGCTAAAGGTCACTATTATCTGACTCCCTATGCCTTCTTCAACTTCTGTTGGAAACTTTTTACCGTATCCTGCTTAGATTCTAAGATATTTAGGTAGGAAAATCAAAATGGCCTACCCTGTGTACAATGTGAGCCATTTTAAGTGACCCACCCAAATTTCTTCGTTGGTAAGATAGATACAGAAAAATGTATTCAACCAAAGTTGTATAGTTTCAAAGAGGACATAATATGGTACCATTGGTTTGACTTTGAAGAGTAATTTGAAGATCACATGAAGGTTACCTTAAATTTCTCAAACAGAACTTACTATTTCTTGTTACATAATCTTGTAGGTTATCTCGAGAGCTTTCCGAAACACTATAATGAAATATTTTTTCATTGAGTAATTTTCGAATTATGAGGCTTCAAAGCAGTGCTTTGCCCTACTATTTGTTTAAATGCGTTTATCTAAATCTAGTAGCCCTATAAATACAAATCTAGAGATGTGAGATCTGGTGAGCAAAGAGGCCAGTTAACTGGACCTCTTTGTCCGATCCACCTCTCATTATAGTTATAATTTAAGAAGTCACGTTCTATTCGTGCAAAATGTGGTGCTGCACCATCTTGCTGGAGCCACATTTTTTGTCTTGTAGCTAAAGGAACATCTTCTAACAATTCTGGCAACCGATCTCTTAGCAACTCCAAATAGCTATCTCTATCAACATTTCTCTCAAAAAATTAAGGACCAATGAAATAATCATTGACTATGCCACACCATACCATAAGGCTCCATCGATTTTGATGGTCTACAGGTATGTGCCACTGGGGATTTTGATTCAACCAATAATAAGAATTGTGCCTATTAAGTTGTTCATCACTACGAAATTGAGCCTCATCAAAAAAAAGTACAAATCTACAAAAAATTAGGATCATTTGCTATCATTCTCAAAGCCCATTGACAAAATTCAATACGCATTTAAATATAATGTGGCCTTAACTCTTGAACCAAAGCTACGTGGTAGGCATGATATTTAAGAACAGTTAGAATTCTTAAAACCGTTCTTTGTGGTATATCAATTTCTCTTTTAATTTGGCGACTGCTAATATGAGGGTCAAGATAAATAACTGCTAGGATATTCACAGCGCGAGCATCATTTTTGTCCTATTCGTTGCACCTGCGTTGGCGAACAAGATGTCCACCGCGAGCTCTTTCCGTTACTCTACATATTGTCCTATGATTTGGGTGTCTCCTAATTGGAAAGCATTTAGCGTACCGTCTTGCTGCTGCACAATAATTTTTATGACATTTCCCTAAAACCGTTATAATATCAATAATTTCATTAGGTGGATAGTCAGGCATGTTTACCTACGGATAAAGATCGAATCTTCTAGCCTGTAATTGGCGAAGATTGATCCGAACGGAGCCGCTCGGAAATTCTCTCTGACTAACGATTGCTTATAACATATGCGGAGCTAGTGCAATTGTTAGCTGCTACGCGGCGCTTCTAGTGTTAACGCGAGCCCCCTCCCAATATCCGGCGGTCGAGCTAGTCAACCCCTCACGTGCGGTGCGTTTTGGCTCTTTATTTGATCGCGCGCTTTAGTCCAAAAAGCGCGTGACACAATTTAGCCATACGGGAGAAGAACGGGATTCGTCGAGCTTGCGCAGCGATTCCAAGAAAAACTTTGCTAAAAACAGTACAACGTTTCCAGAGGCAATTAAATTCATGCCTTGAAGCCAACGGAGGCAACTTCGAACATTTGCTTCGTGGTTAATAATTATAATTGTTATAAGGAGGTAATAATTGTTATACAAGAGGACTCACGTTAATAAAGCATCCCAGAGGGAACAGAATTCTACTACGTCCACTTCGTTGTTCCTGGATAGCGTTAAAAGTAGGGTGATTCGTATTTCTAATGTATAATATGCATAACTACAGAGATTTGGGTGAAAAGTTGATTTGACTTTCGAATGATACCTAAGGATCAACTTAACCCATAACATGACATTGTACAAGATATTTTGTATTTTATTTCAAAGTACTGCAAAGTACTGCATTGGAGCTTCATAGTTCGAAAATTACTAAATGAAAAAATATTTTATTATAATGTTTTGGAAAGCTCTCGAGATAACCTTCAAGAATGTGTAACAAGAAACAGTAGATTCTATTTAAGAAATTTAAGGTAACCTTCATGTGACCTACAAATTACTTTTCAAGGTCAAACCAATGATACCATCTTATGTCCTTCTTAAAACTATACAACTTTTGTTCGAAACATTTTTTTGCATCTGGCTTACCAACGGAGAAATTTAGGTGGGTCACTTAAAATGGCTCAACCTGTATACCATATATGCGCTTTTCTTATGGTTATTATAGGATTATTAAATATAATAAAATCTTTTGTTCTTATGATATCAATGATAAGTAAAGTCGGTAAGCGTTAACGACAAAAAGCCGGCTAATCGATTACCGGTCGGTAAGGTGTTAATTTCGTTCAACAGTTAAGGTGAATTGTTCAGATTCATAATACTAGTCTTTTCTTTTCGAGAAATCTCAATACTTATCTGTTTTTTAGACTTCTATAACTATATTTTATTTCTAGAATCTGCTGGTCAGATTTAAATCAAATTGAATTATTATATTTCTTTAGTGAAAATTTCATTTTCAAAATCAAGTTTTGATTTCAATTGAGTTATATGTAATATGGTACTTTTCAATCTTTTAAAAATAAAACAGGAAGACAAACCCCCAAAACAAATTAACGCAAAGAACGTCAAATTCATATTATGTATTTTTTGCGGCTAAATACAAATTCGAAAAGCATTTAGTCATAGCATGACAGGATTTTCCGTCAATCGTGAAAAACTGTGGCAAATAGATTTTTTCACATGAAAAAATTAAAGATTCTAAAAACTTTAGGTAAACTAACATATTCTTCATGAAAATTGACCGCTCAATCCGATTCCGTAATCTACTTATTTCTTACACATCATCATTTTCCGCACGGAAAATCTTTTTGTAAATCGGAAAATAATGACGTGTAAGAAATAAGTATTTATTTCATATTCTCTATTTCATATCATATTCTCTATCTATTTTTAGCTGCTAAATCGGAACTCGTTAAGCATTTATTCGAAGCAAACTATCAAACGCCAAGTCTACACACCCCTAGCTCATGTACCCTAAGCCCACAAACCTTAAATCTACATTTTTAAACTTACATACCACAAGCTTTCCAAACTTATACTTGCAATTTTAAGTCCAAAAACTTTAAGATCACACACTCAGAGGTCACACTCTCGTTCGCATTTTGGATAAGACCGCCAACGCTACGTTCAAGCAAATCATAATATAACAAATCTTCATAAATTGGCAGTATGTTTTTTTGTACTAATAAACTTAGGCACTGAGCACTGTATTTATGAATAACAAGCCGTTTCTCTGCTGTCTGTTTGTGTGCAAACAAAAACAACAGTTACACAATCTATATAATCGTCTGATGTGCTTCCTATTTTTGAAAAAGTTAAGTACAAAACGTATTTAGGTAAGAAATTAAGTTATAGGCCGTAAAGAGCGCGCGCTCGCTTACCTGCTTTTGGTACTTTCGATGCTTATCACTTTACTGACTTTCTCTGAACTTCTTGGACTTTTTAATGAGCTTAAAACATTGAAAATATATTCTACAGATAGTGAATAAATTTTTAAAGCGAGAGAAATGCAAAAATTAAAAGTTCTGGAGGATTTTCTCCTTCAACTCCGGGAACGGAAGTATCGTTCTATTGTGATACAGACGTGCCTTTCCGGAAATATTTATCTAAAAAAAATGATTTGATTGACTGTGATAATGTACAGAATTCAATTAATGAGTTCAAAAGTATTAAATAAAAAACAGATGAATGGCGACTTTTGGTTCATCTACAAGGAGTTTTAAAGCAGTTTTACTGCATAATAGCAATAAGTACGTTCTTATACCAGTTGCACATTTCACTGTACTTAAAGAAGAATATGAAACCTAGTAATACATTATGAATAAATTACATAAATACGACCAACATAAATGGTTATTATGTGGAGATTTGAAAATATTAACCATTATACTGAGATATCAAAGTGGCTTTACAAAATACCGATGTTTTTTATGTGAATGGGACAGTCGCAAACATGATTATCATTACATATAGAAAGTATGATCTAAAAGAAACAATATACAAGTTGGATCTTGAAAAATACTACTTCCGCTACTTCACATCAAGTTGAGTTTGATCAAGTAATTAGTAAAAGTTATTTTGATATCTCTTTGTTGAATTTCCAAAACTTTTTGATGCGAAGATAAATGAAGGAGTATTTGATGGTTCACGAATCAGAGCACAAGCATTTTGAAGAATTTGTGACAAATACAGAAAGAACTGCTTGGCAAAGTTATAAAGAGGTATGTACATATTTTTTATGTAATGAAATCTTAAATACAGAGAAGTTGTTGGAAAAATGATAACCGCTTTGAAAGACATGGCATGCTTAATAAATATAAAATTGAATAAGAGATTTCATTAGAATCTCAAAAACGTTGAGAGGCAATATTAACTAGTTAACTGTTTATGACAAAGATATTTGTCACTAAAAAAATTGTAAATTTTGTGTTATGACAAATATCTTCGTCATGAGTCTTCAGTAGTGACAATTGACGGTTAATTTTGCAATTTTAGTTAAAACTAAAATATATTCTTAAACTGCAAGAAGTTTGGAATATTTGGAGGCCATGTCGAAATAAAAAGAACTAATAGAAATTTATAAATAATTATTATAGAAAATAAAACATAGTATGAATTATTTTTAATAAATGTATCGTTGTCTTTCATTAGTGATCATTGAAGCAAGTACAGATTTATATATTATTTTAAATTGTGTAATCAGTGGCGTACCTCGAAGTAAAAAACAAGATGAGGATTCTTTTGTTTCCTTTTTACATGTACTCGACAGGCGGGATTTTTTATGGTTCGTCTGCGGGATTTGAGTTGTTTCTAAATTAAGATTTGGATTACTTACCTACTAAGAAATGTCCCTCCACATTTTTGTCAACATTTTATGATCTGGTCAGGGATTCATATATGTACATAAATAGAGAAACGGTAATGTTGCGACCTACTCAGGATAATTGCAGCAGTGCGCATATTTTGTAATTTGGTATTTATGTAAGGAGGGTATTGAGTAAGCTTTTACATAGCGACACCAGGTTTTTTCCGAGTTTCATGATTCTTTGTCGGATTTCTTTATAAGACTTTATTATTTAAATGCTCATTTGAGATAATGAGGTTGTTTAAAAAATATTTTTGTCTGATCGAAAAACGTAAATCAGTATGTAGGAAGTTGTTACCAGATCGATAACAATAGTATATTCGAGTGCAACGAAATAATTTTTAACGCGTAAGTATTATAAAGTTTAGTTTATAAAGCGCAGAAAGACATTGTAAGAAGCTGATTCTTTTTTAGTTTAATGTGTCCTCAAAATGAGTGCATTCGACAGCGATAATGAAATAGTTTTACCTAGAAGGAAGCGAAAACATTTGCAAAAACTTTTAGGATCCTCTGATGAGTCTAGTGATGCAGAAATCAAACCTGGTGATAGCGAGACTGAAGATAGCGAATCTAATGATAGTGGATCTGGGAACGATAATAGTGATAACAAAGATGAAAATAAAAATGTTGAATGGACACCAAAAGGAAGTAACAAAGAACCTTTTGAATTTTCTGCCAATCCTGGACATCAGTTCTTTATACTAAGATCACCCCGACATGAGCCTTTATTTTATACAAAGAAATATTTAGATAACGATCTGATCAATATTATAGTTGAACTAATTTATACGCTCAACAATTCTTAGAAAGCAACCCTAATTTGAAACCGCGATCAAGAACAAGAAAGTGGTATCCCGCAATTCATAATGAAATGAGATGTTTCATCGCATTATTAATTTTACGAGGCATTGTGAAAAACCCGTTTTTACAGATGCATTATTCTATAAGAGAAAGTATTAGTACTCCTTTCTTTAGTAAAGTAATTAATTCAAATAGATTTTTACTACTATGTAAATTTCTTTATTTCGAAGACAATGCAAGTTTTGGTTGTATAAATCCACCTAGCAAAGTTGCGAAAATTCAAACCGTTTTTTAAAATATTTTACAAAAATGTTAAACGTTATATGTTCCCGAAATAAATATTTGTGTTGACGAGTCATTACCAATGTGAAAGGGTGATTCATCGTGGAAACAGTAGATACCGTCAAAAAGAATTAGGTTTGGAATAAAATTTTATGAGTTGTGTGGAAGTGTATCTGGGTGTATAAGGAATTTCTGTATACAGAATACAATAGCGATTATGGTAAATATTATCCGGAATACAAACATTTTACATGAATTGTTCTTGAATTATGCCATGATCTTTTAGACCGCAGATATAGATTACATTTAGACAATTAGTACACTAGTATACCACTTGCAGAAAAACTCTGCACCCATAAAACAAATTTAATTGGCACAATGAGAAAAAACGGAATTGGCATTCCTTCGCAACTAAAGATATAACCTATAAGGACAGGGGAATGTAGTGCTGCTTTTAAAAATAAAATTATGATAATGAAATCTCAGGATAAAAATGAAGTTGAAATTCCAAGTATCGTTTATGACGCGAATATGATAGATATAGAGAAAAGGAGAAAACGAACAAAGAAACCTGAAGTAATTCTCAAATACCATAAGAAGATAGATGGAGTGAACATGAGTGACGGCATAATAATTGTATATTCGTCAGCAAGGAAGAGACTTAAAAAATATTATAAAAGAATGTTTTTTTATTTTTTAGATATTATTTGCCTTAATACATTTATATTACATAAGAGTAATAAAGGAAAATTGCCGCGAGTAAATTTCTTATTGGAGTGCATTGAAGAAACAATTGAGTTATATCCAATTCAGAGTGTAACACCAACAGTAAGTCAACGAGCAAAATCTTATTCTACTCGTTAAGGAAACATTTTCCTGTTTATATACCCTCCAGTTCTAAAAACACACCTACACGAAGGTGTGTACACCGCTTCAAAAATAAAATTAGAAAAGAATCGCGATATTGGTGTTCAACTTGTAAAGTTGCGTTATGCATTGTATCATGTTTTGCTGAAATCCATTCTGTTACAAAAAATTAAAGTAAGAAATTTATTTTTGATGCTTTTGGTACCTATTTATGTTAATATACATACATAAATAAATGTAAAATACATGAAATAAATAACGAAATAAAAATATTAAAGTCATTTCATTGTAACCTAATTTCATATTAAACATACTCTGGGTTTGACGAACATGTTTGTCATCGCTGTATTTGTACGACGCACGTAGGGGACACATTTTCCAACAAGGTCGAAAGAGTCAACTGGTTATAGAGTTTGGAATTAAAACATGCTTGCGGATTATTGCTGGTGTTTAAAACGTAATGCCAAAATTTGCCATAAAAGAAAAGCTATTCTTACATCTTTCCAAATAATAGGAAAGCTGTACAATATAAATGTTCTTATTTATCGATTTTTAACAAATACGAATGAGAAATGTAAAAATAAATAAAAAAACCAAAAGACAAAAAAAAAGGAATAGTATCTCGCCATCTCCACGTTGGTTATTCTAACTTTAAGTAAGAGTGTACTTAAATATATTTAGCTTTTTACCTACGGAATTTCAATTTTCTACAGTTTTTCACGATTTGTGAAAAATCCTAAAGTATTGTGACTAAGTGCTTGACGAATTCAAATTCAGCGGTCGAAAATACTCGTACATAAAAAACGAGTAAATTCGATTCAAATTCGCAGAAGATTTAGTTGATTTTTCTTTATGAAAAAATATTTTTCACAGTTTTTCACGACTGTAACGTCGGAGTGACATTTCAATCACGTTAGAAATAACGCGGACTGCTTTTTGCCTTTTCCTAACCTAAGTAATGAATCTTATGGGCTCGGGACAACGAAGGAATTGAATTTGCGAGATTTTTAGAAAAAGAAATGAGATGCGGGATTGAACAAACGTATAGGCTGATGTATGCCTATATGTTACTCTGGAGAGGTCCCACTAAGTGTTCTTAAGAGAGAGATATTTAACCGATTCTGGCTAATACTACAAGGTCTGGCTATTAAATAACGAGACTGTGCGCCTAGAGGGCGCCGTAGAGGGGTCAGGAAAAAAACGAGTAGTGCGTTGAGTATCTAGATATCTTGTCTATGCACGTACCAAAACACGTTCTCGTCACTATTATTGTATTTGTGCAGTAGCGGTTTGAAACGAACGTGTTTTTTTCTTGTGCCGAAAACCATGTGTGACGAAAAACAGGAGCAGCGTATCAATCTCAAATTTTTCGTTAAATTGAAAAAAACTGCGACTGAGTGCTGTAAATTGTTGCAAGAGGCCTATGGGGACAATTCTCTATCTCGTGCGTGCTTAAGTGAGGGCCGAGTGAGCACTGAAGATGACCAACGCCCAGGGCACCCTGTCACTGTTTCAACTCCGGTAACAGTGACCAAAATCAACCAAATTGTGCGTGCAGATCGTCGACTAAGCATTCGGATGATTGCCGAGGCTGTAAACGCCGATAAAGAAACGGTTAGACTAATTTTACACGAGGAATTACACATGACAAAAGTCTGTGCGAAGTTGGTGCCAAAAAACCTGACTCCTGACCAAAAGCTCTTGCGTCAACAGGTTTGCTCAGATTTCCTTGAAAGGTTAAAAAAAGATTCCGGACTGATAAAAAACATTATTACTTGCGATGAAACGTGGATTTTTCAATACGATGTTGAAACAAAGCGGCAATCGATGCATTGGAAGATGCCTGAATCGCCCAGAATCAAAAAAGCAAGGATGTCCAAATCAAAATTCAAGGCAATGTTGATCGTTTTTTTTGACATTAACGGTATCGTGATGACTGAATGGGTTCCAGAGGGTCAGACTGTCAACCAGACTTACTATTTGTCAGTTTTGGCAACACTGCAAGAACTAGTTCGTAAGAAACGGCCCGAGTTGTGGAAGAACAACTCGTGCATTTTGCACCAGGACAACGCACCTGCCCATAACGCGCTATCTGTAAAGCAGTATTTGGCCGGTAAGCGCACTCTAGTGCTCGAACACGCGTCATACTCGCCAGATTTGGCACCGTGCGACTTTTTTTTGTTTCCGAAGATAAAATCTGCTTTGAAAGGGACCCGATTTGAGTCGATGGAAGCGGTAAAACAAAAAACGGCAGAGCTCCTAAAGGCCCTCAGCAAAGAAGACTTCCAGCACTGCTTCGATCAATGGAAAAAACGTATGGAAAGGTGTGTGGCGAGGGAAGGAGAGTATATTAAAGGGGAGCATTCGAATGTAGAATAATTTTTATAATAAAACCCTTTTTCGTAACCAGTCTGGTTATTTAATAGCCAGATCTCGTATTTCTTGGAAAATAGAAAGAAAGAAACACAAAAATCAAATTGAAAACTCACTTTTTATTTTGGTTGAGTGAGTGAATACAAATCTTCTCTGTCTCTCTCTCTCTCTCTCTCTCTCTCTCTCTCTGTCGCTGTAGTCCGTTGTTGGGGTCCCAAAGTCTTCTTCTTCTTCTCAGGCTCGGCTGCTTGGCTGTTTGCTGGCTGACTGGTTGTTGAAATTTTCCGGCTCTGAGAAGTTCTTCCCAAAATGTTTGCGTCTTGATTTCTCGAAGAAAAATTAAAAATCATGGCAAGAGATTGACCTCCGCAGGTTGATCTTCCCTTTTTATATTAGGGTGTTCCATAAGTTTCTTCCCTTTTTTTGATGCGAAATGAGTACACGATATTTGTTGTTTAAGGTTGATTTATTATGTTATGTATAAACCGTTCTGTTCTATAGCCTTTTTCAATCTCGCAGGAAGCCTCATTATGCCCTCTTTCCAAAATTGTTGAGGCTTACTTTCAAAATATTAATTTAGGTGCGTTAGTATTTCGCTTATGGATTTAAAAGATTCACCACGGAGAGAATTTTTTTAAGAGAGAAACAAGTAATAATCGGATGGAGCAAGGTCTGGGTAGTACGGAGGGTGAGGTAGAACGTCCCAATCGAACTGTATTATTTTTTGCCTTACGGCCAACGCAACATGCGGTCTTGCGTTGTCGTGATGGAATACAACACCTCGTCGGTTTGCCAATTCTGGCCGGTTTTCTGCTATGGCGGCTTTTAGTTGATCCAGTTGATTGCAATATTTGTCAGCATTGATCATATCACCTTGCGGAAGGACATAATTGCAAAATAAGAATTTAAATAATTATTCTTTAGAAACTACAATTTTTAATTTTATTCGTTGGTAATCGCTATGAATTTTTTTGGTAAAGCCTAGAGTTATTTAATTTAACATTTTATCAAATTTTTCGAGTCGCTACGTTATTTTTAATTAAATTAATTAAGGAATTTTGGAACAATCAACTGTTGGGCATTTACAATGATTATTATAAGTAGAAATTAAGACATTGCAAAATGTAAGTAATAGTATACCAATGATTAACGCGACTATTCTTATGAAATTTTGTGTATAAGAATATTGCAGAAAGAGGAAGAAAAAGAAATTAATAGGTAAAAAGTTATAATTATTTGAAATATTTAGTGCTATAATTTTCTTCTCGCAAAGAAATTTAAGCACTGCCGCAGAATTAAGGTTACTCGGATATAAAATATATAGGTGAGAAAATATTAACGTTAATCATTAATCTAATATTTAAGAATTAAAATGATAATTATAATTATCATTGAGGGAAAAAAAATTACCAAGTGAAGTTAATACGTCATATCGCAAGATTAATAAGAAATTATGATCGATACGAGTATGGTGTTAATATTATTAATAATCTTGGTATAATCACAAGCTTTTTGATATTATTTTAAATTAATTATGAAATTCGTGCAAAGAATTTTTTACCAAGAGTATACTTGTGAAAATAATACTCGGCATTTTGCGTAAGAATGGCAATGCTATGATCTCGCGATGTCTCAAATCGCTGCAAAGACGCTCATTTTCCTATGTCTTAGCGAAAAAAAGCTACCTTTCAAAAATGGTGATTACATGTGTTAATAACGTTTACAGTACCGTCGGTAACTGGAAGTAATCTTTAACCCTTTGCGGTCGGTGTCCCCGTAGCGGGGACATGTTTAAAAAAAATAACTGCGAAACGATAGATTGGCTCCGACCTACTGATACTACCATAAGCGCAGTCTGTCGACCGCAAAGGGTTGAACTGGGGTTTCTTTCTTACCATCTACAATTCATATGGACCGACTTATCGATCAGGTAATTTAAAAAAAAAAAAATGATAGAAAAAAATTTTAAGAGTAAGAAAAAGAACATGGTCAGGCCGTTTCTAATTTTTAAGTCGTTATAAGATTTACTATAGTAAAACATAGTCATAGTAATTATGGTAAAATTCTTCTTGTAATAGTATATATATACATATTTTTAAAATAAAATAAGAAGGACAATTGCGTTATTTAAAATAAATATAATTTAATTAAGTTTAACGATTGCGGCTACTTTTATCTAAATACCAGGCTGTTCAATAAGTTTTGCGGTTCAATAAGAGAGGGTGCTGCTACTAGCTTAAATTTTTTTTTGTTATGTTGGTACACTTTTCATATAAACGTATGTGAAGTTTCATTTCAATCTCTCAATTCATTCTTTGTTTACAAGCGATTTAGTATCGGCGTGTCACAGTATTTTCTTACAATGGAAAAAATCAAGTATCATGCAGTGATTGAATTTTTATTTTTGGAAGGTTTAAAAGCAAAGGAAATTAATAAACGAATGTTGAAAGTGTATAAGGACTCTTCGCCTTCAATTTGTACAGGAGAAAGATAGGTTGTTAAATTTAAACGTGGTCGTACAAGCCTTGAAGACGATCCACGTCAAGGACGTCCAAAAACATCGACAACACCAGAAATCGTAGAAAAAATACAGGATGTCGTATTGGCAAATCGTCGAGTGACTGAAAGAGATTTAGTAGAAGCCCTTGGTATCTCATTCGGCAGTGTAAGCAATATTTTGACTGAAGTATTGGGTTTAAGAAAGCTGTGTGCACAGTGGATGCCGCATTCGCTAACAATGGAACAAAAACAAAGTCGAATGCGACTTTCTCAGCAACATTTAGAGCGTTTTCGAAAAGATAAAGTGGATTTTGTGCATCGATTGATCACTATGGATAAGACTTGGGTCTATCACCATAATCCTGAATCAAAACAAGAGGCTAAAGAGTAGTGTGAACCTGGTTCTTCGACTTCGAAACGAGTTCGTGTCGAGAAATCGGCCAAGAAGGTGGTAACATCAGTTCTTTGGGATGCGAAAGGAATTTTGTTTGTGGATCACTTGCAAACTGGTAAAACAATAAATTCCGAATATTATTGTAACCTTTTAGACCAGCGAAAGGAAAAAATTCGTGAAAAAGTCCCGGTTTGCAGAAGAAAGAAATCCTTTTTCATCAGGACAATGCACCGTGTCACAAGAGCATTTTGACAATAGCTAAAATCCATGAATCAAAGTTCGAATTGTTGGAGCATCCACCGTATTTACTAGATTTGGCCCCTAGCGACTTTTATCTGTTTCTAAACCTAAAAAAATTCATGCGTGGAAAGCGTTTTTCATAAAATGATGAGGTCATAACAGATGTGGAAGCGTATTTTGCAGCCCTTCCAGATTCTAGCTTCAGGGTTGGAATTCATAAATTGGAATCTCATTGGAACAAGTGTATTGATGTTCAGGAAAACTATACTGAATAATTAAGTGTATTTCAAACGATAAAATTGTGTTTTTCTTGTTGAACCGCAAAACTTATTGTCCAGCTTGGTAATACATGCGTTTAAAAAAAGTCGCGAACTCTTGGCCCGCACTCAGGCCAAGTTTTGCAACGGCTTGGGTCGGTGGAGGGAGGCCTTATCATGGTGGAGCGCTTGGACGTGGGTCAATCTGGGCAGTCAATATGTTTTTTTTTTCGAATGGGGACTGGGGTCCGGAAAGGCAGGGAGAAAATTTATTGTCTGCACAAAAAAAGAACGGAGGTTGTGTACCGACGTTGCACCCCTATGCTTAAACAGTTACTAGGTGATCGTAGTATCAACTAGTAATCGTATTGGCGTAGCAGGGAAGAAAACGATGAAAATTTGTATTATAAGGCGTGGTTGTTTTAATGGCTGTAGTTGAAGAAGCTTCTCGACGACAGAACTTGTTGTGACGTCGTTGGTATTGAGCAGGCTAGAGTTGGTACTCCAGTAACTGTTGGTTCTGGGTGTATTAGACTAATTCCTGGGTGCGTGGTTACGTTGTTTGGTTTAATGAATCCCATTTCTATGCCATGTTCTCGTTCAGATTGTCTCACGGGTGGATCCGCTATTTCCAGAGTTATAAATAGACGAGATATAGACCCACAGAGTGGGGCTAAAAGGTGCATAGAACACCCACATATGCGATGAAGGATGAAGTTGTTGACTATGGCTCCTGTTACAGCCTTCACTGATTGTATCATCAGAAAAATTGCTATTATTACTTAGCTGATGCTCCCAAATGTGATCAACCTGCTCCAGGCTGTTGTCCATACTGAATCTAATATTTTCCCTACCGTATCTTCATTGAGAAGTTTAGAGATGGAGCCTCCATTATTCACTTTAGCTTGGCCATGTGTTTCCCTGGCGAATTTATTTAATAACGACGGTTTCTCGATCGGGAACATAAATCGCTCTTGTAATTGTTCCACGTCCTTCTCTGTAGAAATGCCGCTGGTGGCCAGAGAAGCTGGGTCAATGTATTTCCATGACATCTGCGTAAAGAGTTTCAGTCTTAGAGGTGCTTTGCCCTTCACTGGTTTAGGTATGATTTTTAGTCATTCTTCATTTACTTTGTAATATGATGGCAGGATGGCATGGCATGATGCCCTAGTGCCGTGATCTTTCAGGATGTGGGTTTTAGGTGTTAGATATTGGGTTAGGTTGTTCCATGAGACCTCAAATTCGGCGTAGCAGTATTCTCCATGTTGGAGTTTTACTTCTACAGGTACGCATTTGATGATGTGTACCACTTCTCCTCCCACGGCTGCCCTGTAACCGGGTCCGTTTATCAGGTTATAAGCGAACTTGTCGGGTGATTGGTGGGCTATAGCCAAAGCGTTAAGCAGTGTCTGCCTCTTAATTCTGCATTGCTGTTACAGGTTATTACGGTACAGAGATTGAATTTGTGATTTGAGGTGTTTTACGACGTACACGAATTTCGAATTCACATAAGTGAAGATATCCTTTAGCGGTTTCTAGGATAAACAGCTTGGGGTGTTCGGTCTTAACCACTGTGTATCCGCAAAAGCTCTTACTGCCCTTGCTAGATAGGGCAAAGGTCACATCGTCTGTGCTAAAGAAATATATGGTTCATTCATGATTAAAACTATTGTCTGTAATCTTGTTAGCTAGTCCTTCATATAAGAGTCCGTAATAGTCGAACTTACACTGGTCTAGTAATAGAGCTTCTCAAAATGTATACCCACTCTCGAGGTCGATACACGAAGTTTCAGAGAGAGTAAACGATGTTTCAGAATTCAGGTGCATTTGGTTGTTTTCAACGTCAATTTGTGCAAAATGTTCTTTTAAGGTTATTTTTAGCAATCCTTGTACTACCACGTTTTCCCAAGCACCATAAAGGTCTCGGTAAATGTTATGGGAACATCGCCTATTCTTAGAGACTATACCTGCGTAGATGATTGGGTGCGTTACGGTACTATTGACTTTTATTTCATTAATAATTGTGTTATCTCTAAACTTAAACATTCTGGTTTCGTGCATCTGAGTGCACGCGCGCCTACCAATCTTATTTATGTATTTGGCCTGACCATGGTTAACTATAGAATTATGGGAGAACATTCCGCAGTAGTAAACTGTCCGCTGTATCTCTACTTTACATTGTATTACATGGGTTTTGCGATAGTTTACTATTTGTAACAATTGTATGTAACGACGGGTTACATTTACAGGCTTTTTGGGAATTCGCCCTCACCTACTTAATAGAGATACAGTGGTTATGTTCAGGTGTCGTAATCCACAGTCGTAACCAATGAGACCGTAAACTGGAGCAAAAAGACATAAGAAAATAATTAATCTCGCCAAGTTCATCTGAAAAATAAAGCGAATTTAATTCTCATTCTTTTACTTGTAATCGTCTAGTATTGTAAGTTGATTATATATATATATACACACAGTGTGTCCCATGGAAAACGGAACTTTTTCAAAATAAAGACAAAAACTCAATATTCCGGCAAATCTCATTCATTTTATTCAAAATAGTCTCCTTTCGCATCAATACAACGTTTTGCACGATCAATTAACATATCGAATGAGTTTTTGAGATCATTTTTATCCATCGACTTTAGTATGTCGGTCGTCGCTCTTTGGATGGCCTCTACGTCGGCATAACGTTTTCCTTTCATAGGCAAGTGCAATTTGGAGAACAAGTAGAAGTTGCAGGGAGCTAAATCCGGCGAGTACGGTGAATGGTTGATGGTTAAAATCGGATTTTTGATTGAAAAATCCGTGATCAAGTTCGATCGATAAGACGGGGCATTATCATGCAACAAACGCCAGCTCCCTTTTTCATGGTATTGTGGCCGCACACGACGAATACGGCTGAGCAAACGCTTCATAACACGAATATTTAACACAGCAGTAATCGTTTAACCAGGTGGAACGAATTCACGATGACTTATACCCTCCGAATCGTAGAAACAAATCAACATTGTCTTCACTTTTGACTTTTCAAGACGACTTTTTTTCGGATTGGGCTTGGTTGGGTGCTTTCATTCAGCACTTCGACGCTTGGTTTCGGGATCATATTGAAAACACTATGTCTTATCCCCAGTCACAATTGAATATTTCACGTTTGGGTCCTTTTTTGACTCTTTAATCAAATCCTTACAATGTTGAATTCGGAGCAATTTTTCGTAGTCGGTCAATTTGTGTGGAACAAAGCCTGCACACACCTTCCGTAGATTCAAATGATTGGTCAAAATGCGAAGAATTGAATTTTGGGACATATTCGATTTCATTTCCATGTATCGCAATGAAGATTTTGGCTCATTTTTTATAAATTCACGCACTTCTTCAATGTTACTTGAGTAACCACGGTATTCGTAGGACCTGGATGTTCGTCGTCCCGAATGTCTTCACAACCTTCCTGGAACCGCTTATTCCACTCATACACTCTGGTACGAGATAAACAATTATCGCCATGAACTTGTTTCAGCAAATTATGCGTCTCAGTAAAGAATTTACCGAGTTTAAAACAGAACTTAATATTTGCTCTTTGTTCGGAGTTTATTTTTCGACCGATGCCATAAACACACTGTCACTTTGAGCGCGATATTTTGGTTTCCATTGAACCAAATGTCATACGGTTTTGACAGGATGTCAGTTAAGAATGAACCTTTTCATTGCTAACATCCACCAATAGGTGGCGCCAATATAAATCGATGTTTTGAAAAAGTTCCGTTTTCCATGGGACATACTGTGTATATACTATCTTGTAATTATATTCAGTTAGTTTTAATCTCCATTTCTGGACCCTAGTATTAAGGTCGGCTGTTTTGAACCATACTAGCAGTTGGTGATCTGTTAATTATTGTAAATTCTTACCCATATACGTATGATCTGAATGCTATTACTCTGTGAACTACGGCTAACGCTTCTTTATCGTATACTTGGCAGTTGCTTTCAGCACCGCGCAACATGCGCGAAGTATAAGCTATTGGTCTGTCTTTCCCTATTCCACCTTGCGACAACACGCCTCCCACGGCATACCCGGAGGCATCGGTAGTGATTCCAAAGGGTTTCGTCAGGTTTGGAAATTATAATACAGGTGCTTTGCATAACATTTCCTTTAACAATTCGAACGACTCTTCTGATTTTTCGTTCAATTCAAAAGTTTTCCGTTTTTAGTAATTTTGTCAGGGGTTTGGAGATATATGCGAATCCCTTGATGAAGCGGCGATAATACCTGGCTAATCCTAAAAACTGACGAACATTCCTCATGTTCTTAGGGCGAGGAAAGTTCTTTACGACCTCCAGTTTCTTAGGATCAGGTCGCAGTCTCTCTACGCTGAACATGTGCCCAAGGTAGATGACTTTTCGCTTCAGGAACTCACACTTGTCTATTTGCAGTTTTAGTCCTGCTCCGCTCTAAGTTCTTTTATTTTTCTGTCGTTTTCTTTGATACTGTTAGAATAAATCACAATATTGTCTAAATATGCAATAAGACTCACGCCCTATAGCCCTTTTAGAAGTTTGTCCATTAGTCGTTGGAAAGTGGCGCGCGCGTTTTTCAACCCAAACGGCATTTGTACAAATTCGCAATGCCCGAATGGTGTGCTAAAAGCCGTTTTACGAGCGTCCTTCGATAACTATTCCTCGTAGCTACGTTAATATCATGATCTTCGTCTTTTATGATTTCTAAAGTTTTTCCTTCTTCGTCGTCTATCTCGTCGAGCGCACTTCCGATCTCAAAGGCTTGCGCAACGCTGTTACATGTCATCACGTGGTTCGGGTAGTCAAGGTGTACCTTGTTATTGCGCAGAAAATCATAGCTCAATATACCTTCCCCTGGGATATACATGTTGTCTTTTATGACATTAAATTTCACTGTACTTTCTAACATAGAGGTCTTCACTGTGCCCTTAGTAGGTATGATCTTTCCCAATTCCTCTGAAATTGTACCTTTTCGTAGTATTAATTTCTTCTTCGAATGGTATTAAACTTGATTTTATTAGGTTCACCTTGGATCCTTAGTCAATCAACAGTTTTCTTTCCGAGAAATTCGGAAGATTTAATATTTTTATGAAGGGCAGCCCGGTTTTTGTTTCAGTCGTGATGTCGTGCGGGTTCTTGATCTAGTGCGGGTAATCTTCGTCGCCCAAAAATATTTTGATGCGCTTGTCGTTTACTAACATCGTATCATCTTCGAAGTTTGTTTTTGCTTGAGTGCTTTTAAAGAAGTTTCCTCATAATACTCCATCAAAAGAGATCTGAAAATTATTACGCACTACGATGAATTCGATGATCGTTCTTCCAATCTTTATTCTTGTTTTTCCTAAGCCTTTCTCTGTTTCGACTCATAAGCCTTGTAGTATACCAGGCTGTTCAATAAGTTTTGCAGTTCAATAAGAAAAACACAATTTTATGGTTTAAAATACACTTTATTATTCAGTATAGTCTCCCTTAACATCAATACGCTTGTTCCAAAGAAATTCAAATTTATAAATTCCATCTCTGAAGTAAGAATCTGGAAGGGCTGCAAAATACGCTTCCACATCTGTTATGACCTCATCATTTGATGAAAAACGCTTTCCATGCATAAATTTTTTTAGGTCTGGAAACAGATGGAAGTCAATAGGGGCCAAATCTGGTGAATACGGTGGATACTGCAACGATTCGAACTTCAATTCATGGATTTTAGCTATTATCAAAATGCTCTTGTGACACGGTGCATTGTCCTGATGAAAAAGGATTTTTTTCTTCTGCAAACCGGGTCTTTTTTTATGAATTTTTTCCTTCAGCTGGTCTATAAGGTTGCAATAATATTCAGAATTTATTGCTTTACCAGTTTGCAAGTGATCCACAAACAAAATTCCTTTCGCATCCCAAAAAACTGATGCTAACACCTTCTTGCCCGATTTCTGGACACGAACTCGTTTCGGAGCCGAAGAACCACGTTCACACTACTCTTTAGCCTCTTGTTTTAATTCAGGATCATGGTAATAGACCCAAGTCTCATCCATAGTGATAAATCGAGGCACAAAATCCACTTTATCCTTTCGAAAACGCTCTAAATGTTGCTGAGAAAGTCGCATTCGAATGTGTTTTTGTTCCATTGTAAGCGAATGTGGCACCCATTGTGCACACAGCTTTCTAAAACCTAATATTTCAGTCAAAATATTGCTTGCTCTGCCCAATGAGATGTCTAGGGCTTCTACTGAATCTCTTTTAGTCACTTGACGATTTTCCAATGCAATATTCTGTATTTTTTCTACGATTTCCGGTGTTGTTGCTGTTTTTGGACGTCCTTGACGTGGATCGTCTTTAAGGCTTAAACGACTACCGTTTAAATTCAGCAACCCATCTTTCTACTGTACTAATTGAAGGCGAAGAGTCCTTATACACTTTTAACATTCGTTCATAAATTTCCTTGGCTTTTAAACCTTTCAAAAATAAGAATTCAATCACTGCACGATACTTGATTTTTTCTATTGTAAAAAAATACTGTAACACGTCGATACTAAATGGCTTGTAAACAAAGAATGAATTGACAGATTGAAATGTAACTTAACATACGTTTATATGAAGAGTGTACCAACATAACAAAAAAAAAATTTAGGCTAGTAGCAACACCCTCTCTTATCGAACAGCAAAACGTATTGAACAGCCTGGTGAATTCGTCTTGGGTTTTAAAGTATTTATGATCCGACAAGACGTGTGCTTTTAATACACTAACCTCTGATCCTGTATCGATTATGAGGATGTTGGGGAATCTATTTTGGAGGAGGCTAAGACTTACAAACGGTATGGTTTTACCCTTCTTTATGACAGGAACTCTCTACTGAAATCCTCTAGCTCTATCGGGAGGGCTGAGCGCACTTGAATTTGTGGGGCCTTTATGGTGGCACTCTGTTGCGGGAGACTCCTCTCGTTTTTTGCCTGATTGTATTTCTTTTTCCGGCACTCGGTAAAAGTGTGCCCTTTTATCTGACAATAGCTGCACTCTGGCACGGGAGCCAAGTTGGATGTTCTTTGTTGACGACAGTCTGTTGCCGTGTGCCCCGGCATGTTGCATTTAAAACACTGTTTTTCGGCTTCGGGCGCATTGTTTGTGCGTGTGAAACAGTTTAGTGCCGAGTGTCCGGGCTTGTTACACAGTTGACAGACGTCGCCTATGCGCCAATTCTTATTACACTGTACGGCCTTATGTCCTCTGCCCACATATTGGGCATTCAGTGTCATTTCTGCAAAAATTGGCAGTATGGCCTGGATTTGCACAAATTTGACAGGTTTTCGCTTTGAGAAAACAGGTTTCCTCCACGTATCCCGGTTTTTTACAAAAACGGCATGTTATTGATCTATTCACTCGGACCTCGTATTTAGTTTCTTTCGCCCTTTTCGGTCCTAGATTCGCGAGTTCTTCGCTTGCGTAAAAATCCCTTTTCTATTGGGCCGCTGTTTATTGCGAGGGGCATTTTTAGCGGCCAACTGCCTTTCGGCGAGTATCGCGTTCTTTACAATATCCGATAAGTTGTCGCTGGGCCTTATTCTATTTTCTGTCTCTGGCTTCAAGCCTTGATTGAATCACCCTATGATATGGGTTTTAGTTTACATTTTAAAGGCAGGGTCGAGACCGCCTGTGGCTATCCTGTGAGCCTCGTTAATTTGCACTCCTAAATCCCTCATGCGATTCGCGAAGGCAATAACGTTCTCGTGGTCTCGCTGGTACTTGTTTCCGAGCTTTCACAGCAGCTGTTGTTCAGTTTTGGTACTGGCGTATATATCTTTTAGAAAATCCTTTAACATTTCGACCGTCGGAAACGAACTTCCGAGGATAGCGGCGCGGGCTTTTCCTTTTATTTTACTACGGATTAACCTTACTAGGTTTGCTTCGTCATAAGGCCCTAGTATTTCTTTGGCTTCGTTACAGCTTTCTAAGAATTCGCTTAATGAAATATTTTTCTCATTAAATTTAGGAACTACGCTAAGGGCATCTTTCAACGAGGCTTGAAAGATGGACTTTTGATCGCCTGCATTTACTGTGTCGCTACTGCAACCGGCTCTGTTTGGTTGAGCCATTGTCGGGTAATCTTGATCTAAGATGTTTAGAACGATCAGAGGTTTGTTTGTAGTTACTCCCAGAGAAGAGTTGACAAAAGAGTCAAGACTTCTGTTTTGGGGAGAGCGGAATACACGTGGTCTACTGGAGAAGGGATTGGCAATTTCGTCCTTACCTTTTTCTGGTTTCAACGCCTTGGCGACATGTTACCTGATTTGTCTCTTATTGGTCATTTGCTGTTCGGTGACCTGTAAACTATGCAGCTCTTAGCTTTGCTGATCAAGTTGTTTCTCGAAGTTTTCGAGGCGGGTGGTGACTGTTTTGTTCCTGTGGATAGAATCTGTGATCACTCTTGTAGAGTCTCTTGCATGCAATTTATATTATTAATATATTTTTTTTACTTTTTCTTTTCTTTTTTTTTATATAAAAATTTTGTTATCCAAATATTTCGATGTACTTTAATTATATTTATTCTTTTAAATTTTTCCTCTTTTTTTATATGGTTTTTTTTTTTTTTTTTTAATTTATTTTCAAGTTCCGTAACGCTTTTTCTAAACACTCGATAACTTTATCGTCCACTCGTTTGTTATTGTTTGTTATTTCCGACCTGCGAGAGCCCCATTAGTACTGCTTTAGTTGTGCTGATCTGTAGTCGCGCTAGCTTGTTCACTCTCCGATTTAAGTGGTCGACTCAATCGGTTTAAAGCGAGCAATCGCAGGCGTACTTGCACAAAATTCGTAACTTCCTTACGTTCCTCTCGTTTCTTTCTTTGAAAAAATGTAGTTCCTTCACGAGAACGAGAGTGTTACGTTTTCTTGTAGCCTTATGGTTTCTGCCAAAGCTTTCAAGCGATTTTCCAGGGCTTGTTCCCTGTTGCTTGAGGCTAGAGGATTAAAATCCTCATAAATAATTGGAATCATTTACGCACAATAGTGTATGGAGATGCACGTTTTTTTTTTTTATATTATTGATACTTATTTATTTATTTATTTTAATGTCAGCTTATATTACTTAGCTTATTTTTTGTTTTACGTGATTGTTATCTTATTTACTTGAATTTTTTTTAATTTATTTAGTTTACTCATTATTTTATTTCTTAATTTATTTATTTCTAATTTGTTTTTTTTTCAGATCATCTATCCTGTTCATCTAATTTATTTTATTTATTTTACTTATATTATTTGTTAGTTAAGTGTTTGTTGTTTTATTTTTATTTTCTAACTTATTTATATTGTCTTAACATATCTCTTATTTTCTTATTTATTTAGTTATTTGTTTATTAAATTTGTCTAGTTTATGTATTTATTTCTTATTTATTTAATTTATTTTTTTTTTCCTTACTTATTCCTTTAATTTATTTATTTATTCAATTTATTTATCTATTTATTTATTTATTTACTTATTGTGATTTACTTAGTCGTTTAATTAATTATTTTAATTCATTTCTTATTTATTTTATTGGTTGTTTGTTTAATTATTTTAATTTACCTCTATTTGTCGTTTTATTTTATTTACTTATTTTCATTTATCTTCAACCAATTTTTGTTTATTTGCTTTATTCATTGAGGTTTTATTAACTACTAATTATGTTTATTTTAATAAGAATATTAATGCTTTCTATACATTCTTTGCGTATTTGCATTATTTAGTTCTGTGCATGCGTGCGCTCTTGTTTCAATGCTGTCTTTTCGCGAGTAACGGTGGTTGTTATACTTGTGTGTCAATAGTGGTATTGTAGAATTATAATCTGGATTATTTATAGAAGAGTTGTAAAGATTTTTCTGTTAGAAGGTTTGTAAAAAGTGAAATCGTGTCTATGTTATTCACTGTATCTTATTTAAGTTTTTTTTTAGAGAGGCATTAATTTTATATTTAAAAAGATTTAAAGTGTTGTGCTGAGTTATGATTGATTGTTTTTAATTTAAATGCAAGTGTTTAACATCGAAAAAGAGAAAAAAAAGGTTACTAATATTATTTGAAATAAAATTAGGTGATTTATTTATGCAAGATTTAATATGATGCGATAAGGTTTTACACGAATAGCAACGTTATTATAGTTTTGTGTTAAGGATTGTTCTTATTATTAGTAATGTGAAAAAATATTTTGTGAACTGCGTGTTTTTGTTTTTAAATAAAATATGAAATTTATTGTAACTTGAAGCGTTTCTTGTATATAAAAAAAAATTAATAAAAGTATGTGCAATTTAGAAAGAAAAATGGTTAGATTTATTCGTGCAACAATAGTGCCACGTAATAAGAGTGTGAAAGAATAATTATTTTATTGTACTGTTATACAGTCTGTCAAGTAAGAGCGTGGTCGATTTCACCGACAGGTAAAAAAAGATTTTGCTCTAATTCTTTTGCAAGCCAATAGAGAAAAGCTTTGTCCTTGATGCATTGTCAACAAAAATTTAGTTGTCGTTGATCTTTTGAAAGAGAATTACGTTAAACGCCATGAGTGCTAAGTACGCGTCGCGCTACGAGGCTGTGTTCCTTTGCATCCACCCGAAAGGTCTCAAAATATCGCAATCAGTGGCTGCTAAATATATGAAAAAGTCAAAGGCATTTGTACAGAAGTGAATACAGCGATATAAAGTGGCTAAAAATGTCGATGATTTACCAGAACGTGGCTCGATAGGAAAAGTGAACAAAAAAGATGAAAAAAGAATAGTGAATCTGTTTTTGCGGAATCCTGCTTTAACACTGCGGCAAGGACAAGCAAAATTTATAGCAAAAGGTTTAGATATATCCTACGAAACTATCCGAACCCATCTTCGTACTCATCATCTGAAATGGCGCAACACAACGAAGAAGCCTCTGTTGACTGAAAAACATGTGACAAAGCGACTCGCTTGGGCGCATGAGAATATTGATAGAGATTTTGAAAATGTCATTTTTACTAATGAATGTTCTATATGGGCACGTTCTGTCCTCACGCGAGCCTGGTCAACTTCTACCAATAGGCTTGTTCAGCGGACCGTTAAACATGAAATAAAGTACATCTTTAGGGCTGCTTCTCAAAGCAGGGATTCGGCACTTCGCACCTCTTTACTGACAACCTAAATGCCGAGAAAATGATAAAAATCTACAAGAAGGCTTTACTGCCATCTGCCAAACGATGGTTTATCACAAAAAATGAAGATTGGATTCTGCAGGAGGACAACGATCCTAAACACCGCAGCAAGCTCTGTACTCAGTGGAAGACTCAATCTGGCATCGTTACGTTGGATTGGCCGTCACAGTCGCCCGATGCAAACCCTATTGAAAATGTGTGGGCATATATTAAACGGAAGCTTTGTGGAAGACGCACATACACTTTGAAGCAGTTGTCTTACGAAATTCGTCGGATCTGGAGATCCTTGCCACTAGAATACGCCGTCAAATTAGTAGAAAGCATGCCTCGGAGATGCCAGGCAATTATCGACGCCGGTGGTGGCTGGACGCATATTGACCAAATTGCATCATTGTTTGTAATGTGTACAATGTATAAATAAATATGAAAGTTTCATTAAATAAATTTTTTTATAAATTAACACGACCACGCTCTTACTTGACAGACTGTAAGTGTGGGTTCGATATATGTTTTTTGAAAAAGAAAAGTATGCAAGTATTTGTGTGAGTACTAGTGAAAAGTTATGAGTGAAAAATAAAACTGTTTCTTATATTTTTAGAAAATTCATGAATGTGATATAATGTTTGTAAGTGAAGTTTTCATTTTTTATATAAAATAAAATGGTATGTAAATCTAAGTGCTTATTTGTTTTCAATTGTCTAGAAACTTTCCTATATCTATTTTTATTTTTATTTTATTATTTATCTATTTAATTAGTCATTAATTTGTTTTTATAAATACATTACTTTAACTTCTCTTTTTTTATTTGCTTTACTTGTGCTTAATATGATTTTGCTTCTTTATTATAAGATTGTATGTATTTATTTATTTTAAGTAAAGGATTGGGTCGTCGTTTGCGAATTAGTCGACTTTGCTCCCTAACGTTTCGATTTTCGTGTAGACGTTCCTTCGGTCTCGAATATAAAATCCTACATGCGACCCTAAAAACCAGCGAATTTTTTGCTGTCCTGGAAAATTCGGACTTAGTTTTGGTTCAACGTTTGGATGTCTTTTGAGAGATTGGTTAAACGCGCGCGTAAGCTCAAAATCTCGTATGTCAATCGTTCGATTAGCTGTTCCTTTTGTTGGTTCGCGAATTCAAGTTCTTGCACGTGGTTACTGATTTCCCGGATATCATCCCACACAGCGGTATCATTCCACACAGCATGAAAGCTTCCATTGAAACTTTCAAGGCAATATTCTAATACAAGCTTCCCGTAAGCTTCCTATTAGCTAAATGAAACTTTCAGTAATATTACTTGGAAAGATTCAGAGTAAGCTTTCTACAATCTTAACGTAAGATAGCATGAACGATTCACGAAAGTAAACGTGCAATATTTCGTGCAAGCTTCATTTAAGATCAAATTAATCTTACAATAAGCTCTCAAAATATGCAAACGAGAAGGTTCCTTGTAAGCTTCCTGGAAGATAACTATAACCATTTTATACTTCCTTATTAATATTAGGAAGAAATCTTAACAAAATCTTTCAGAAAAAATTGACGTAAGCTTCCACGAAAGTTTCAGTGGAAGGTTGTAAGTAACTTTTGTGAAAGCTTGTTGTAAGGTTCCTTAAAAACTACATGGAATATTGATCGGAATTTTCCAGCAAGACTGTTATGTTACAGGAACCAAGTTAAGGAATATTCATTGCAAGCTTTAGGTAAGATTCCGGTAATAAAACGTTAATCTTCCGATAAGTGTGTGCAAAAGATTACATGGAAAATTCTAGAAAGTTTCAAGGAATCTTTCTACAAGCTTGCAAAAAATATTAACTGGAAGCTTGTCTCAATGTATTCTGCAATGTTACTATAAGCTATTCGTAAGCTTCCACGTTACTATTGTATGTAAATCTTACGATTATTTAATAATAGTGGAGCTAAATGCTAATTAAAATAATTGCTTTTGAATATTTTGTTTTACGTAGTTTGTATTCTACTTTTTTGAAAATCATTAAAAATTTATACTTAAAAAGTGTGCAAATTAAAATAAACAGAGGCTCATGTTTTGTCGTTGTATGCAAATCAAAGAAGATCAGACTGTTCGAGGTATCAACATTTTAATAAATGCAAAATATTCATCTTTGTTTTTTATTAATTAAAATTATGGTAAGTGTGCTAATTTAATAACGGCATTACGGAAATGCGCTAATTAAAATACGTAATCTGTCATATTTTTTAATTGCAAAATGTATATTTCGCAGATTGTCGTGAAGTAGGTTCTTTATCTTCCTCATTCACCTTCATACAACTTTACCATATCGCCATATTTATAGAAGACCGTTGCATATAAATGTGAATCTTCCTGAATCTTGAAAAAAAAAAACAGGTATGTGATACATATCATTATGGTTTAATTTATTTTTCTTGTAAATTACTATTTAATTAAATATTTTTGTTCTGTAAATTAATATTTTTGATATTTTTTATATTAAATGTCAGGTTAATAAAATACGTGCATTTATTACAATGCTTCTTCCACGATTCTGTAGTTGAGTAGTTATTACATCTGCTTGAATGTAAATTTTTTTATTTTTTTCTTGTAAAAGTCCATTTAATTAATTCAAGTATTTTTGCGCTGTACATTAATATTTTTCATTATTTTCATATTAAATGTTAGGTTAATAAAATACGCGTATTTAAAAAAATGGTATGAAATAATAGTAATTATTAACATTTTATGTATGATTTGTGGAATTATTTACTTCATTTTTAAAAATTTTTATAACTTGAAATATTTAGAATAAGCTATTTCTTATAAATTCTTAATTTATTTCCAATATTTATTAAAATAGATGAACTTTACTTTCTTAGATGATTTATTTTCAAAACATTTTTACATATGTATCATCACACGCACACAGATGTACCAGGCTGTTCAATAAGTTTTGCGGTTCGATAAGAGAGGGTGTTGCTACTAGCCTAAATTTTTTTTGTTATGTTGTTATACTCTTCATATGAACGTATGTGAAGTTTCATTTCAATCGGTCAATTCAGTCTTTGTTTACAAGCCATTTAGTATCGACGTGTCACAGTATTTTTTTACAATGGAAAAAATCAAGTATCGCGCAGTGATTAAGTTTTTATTTTTAGAAGGTTTAAAAGCAAAGGAAATTTATGAACGAATGTTGAAAGTGTATAAGGACTCTTCGCCTTCAATTAGTACAGTAAAAAGATAGGTTGCTGAATTTAAACGTGGTCGTACAAGCCTTGAAGATGATCCACGTCAAGGACGTCCAAAAACAGCAACAACACCAGAAATCGTAGAAAAAATACAGGATATCGTATTAAAAAATCGTCAAGTGACTGGTAGAGATTTAGTAGAAGCTCTTGGCATCTAATTGGGCAGTGTAAGCAATATTTTCACTGAATTTTTGGGTTTCAGAAAGCTGTGTGCACAATGAGTGCCGCATTCGCTAGCAATGGAACAAAAACACATTCGAATGCAACTTTCTCAGCAACATTTAGAGCGTTTTCGAAAGGATAAAGTGGATTTTGTGCCTCGATTTATCACTATGGATGAGACTTGGGTCTATTACCATGATCCTGAATTAAAACAAGAGGCTAAAGAGTAGTGTGAACGTGGTTCTTCGGCTCCGAAACGAGTTCGTGTCCAGAAATCGGGCAAGAAGGTGTTAGCATCAGTTTTTTGGGATGCGAAAGGAATTTTGTTTGTGGATCACTTGCAAACTGGTAAAACAATAAATTCTGAATATTATTGCAACCTTATAGACCAGCTGAAGAAAAAAATTCATAAAAAAAGACCCGGTTTGCAGAAGAAAAAAATCCTTTTTCATCAGGACAATGCACCGTGTCACAAGAGCATTTTAACAATGGCTAAAATCCATGAATTAAAGTTTGAATTGTTGGAGCATCCACGGTATTTACCAAATTAGGCCCCTATTGACTTCCATCTGTTTCCAGACCTAAAAAAATTTATGCATGGAAAGCGTTTTTCATCAAATGATGAGGTCATAACAGATGTGGAAGCGTATCTTGCAGCCCTTCCAGATTCTCACTTCAGGGATAGAGTTTATAAATTAAAATCTCGTTGAAACAAGTGTATTGATGTTCAGGTAGACTATACTGAAAATAAAGTGTTTTTTAAACCATAAAATTGTGTTTTTCTTATCGAACCGCAAAACTTATTGAACAGCCTTGTATGTATAAAGATTGCAAATTTTTATGAATATTTTATCATATTCAGCTTCCATGAACTTTATCTTACTTGAGGATTACTTAAAATATATTTATCGTTTTAGCTGTTGTTTGAGGATTGAATCTTAAGGTAAGATACCAAAAAGATTTCAATAATATTATTATGAAGAAGTTAATCTTTTTAAATTATTAATTTAATTGCAATTGTCGATAACTTAGATTAGCATGCTCATTATTAATACACGATATTTATAACATTTTGAACTTTTGAATTTAAACATGTAATTATTGATTGTTGTATTGCAAATTTGTTAATACACAGGCACCTGCAGTACTGGCCTAGTGCCTCCGATCAACGTTTAAGCAACACACAAAAACTTTTAATAATAATAAAAAAACAAATATTCAAATTGAATTACTTAAAACTTATTGATAACAATTTCTTAGATTTTACGAGATCGATAAAAGCTTGTAGAGCTTGCAAAATTGATCTGTCGTGTATGTTCTAGTTGGAAATCAATTCTCTTCTCGGAATAGCGCTCGGCTTTATATACTTCTATACCGATTTTTGCTGTGATCAAAATTTTATAATTTCTACAAACTTCTATTAACAATAAAATGAATAATTGTATATTTATATATTTATATATTTATAACAATGTATCTTTCACGATTCTGTAGTCGAGTCAGATGTAATAACTACGTAGTTATTACACCTGCTTAAATGAAAATTTTTCCAATTTTTAAAATTGTATTATTAGCTAAAGTATGTTAGCTAGCATGTTCGTAGTAATATATATGAAAATATTGTTCCTATCTCTAATTCATGTTTATTTTTTTGCAGTGGTAATGAAAACAATGAAAGAACTTTTGAAGTATTAAATTTATCGATATCCGAATCGGATTAAACTAGTATTTTTGTAGCGTGCAGTATTTAATAATATGTTCTTTTTTAGTTTATCATTATTGCTATTAAAAATGTGATCAAATTCTTAACATTTATATGAGATTGCAAAATTGTCGTTATTTGATCCAACCAAACCTATATATAATCTCACATTATTGTACTTTGGACTATGGTAAATATGAGATTTTGTTTATTGCATAAATTCTTTGTAAAAATTAAGTAAATCATTAGAAAACTTAATAAACATTTAAAATACATTAAGAATAAGTTAAAAGATTCAACTGTTTGCATTGATTTTTATAAAATTAAAAATTGGCATTTAAATCAAACACGTAAAATTTAACTAAATAAAAAAATTTAAATTATTTTAATATTTTTATAATATAATTAATCTAAAAAAAATTTTAATTTAAAAATACAAAATATCATGATTTGATTTTAGTGTAATAAGAGAGAGTGTAAAGAAACAGAAAGAGTGCGGAGAGAGTATGTTTGGTAAGTATAGAAAGTGAGAGTGAGAGTTAGAGAGAGTGAGAGTGTGCGAGAGTAATAGAGTGAGTTAGTGAGAGATTGAGAGAGTGAGAGTCAAAGAGTAAGAGAGTGAGTGAGTAAGAGTAAAAGAGTAAGAGAGTGAGAGAGTGAGAGTAAAAGATTAAGAGAGTGAGAGTAAAGGAGTAAGAGAGTGAGTGAGTGAGAGTAAAAGAGTAAGAGAGTGAGAGAGTAAGAGTAAAAGAGTAAGAGAGTGAGAGAGTGAGAGAGTGAGAGTAAAAGAGTAAGAGAGTGAGAGAGTGAGAGTAAAAGAGTAAGAGAGTGAGAGAATGCGAGAGTTAGAAGGTGAGTGAGAGATTGAGAGAGTGATAGTGAAAGAGAGAGAGAGAGAGAGAGAAAAAGAGAGTGATATGGCTAGAAGTATTTGAACAAACAGGTAAGTTTATACAAATTATTTTAGGAAGCTTACAAAAACCTTCGTGCAACGTTCTTTTTAATATTACTGAAATCTTTTCGAAAATGTTGCCGGAAAATTATTATAATCTTTTATAAAGATTACAAATAATCTTTTAGTAAAATTGTACATGAAGTCACTGTAATACTTCATGGGCGATCACTGGCTGTTTCTCAACATGGATCTTTTATTTTACAGTAATATACCATGAAAGCTTCCTAGAAGATATATAAATCTTATCGTAAACTTAAATAAATCATTGCAGGAAGCATATAGAAACATTAAAATGTTTTATTTAATATTACTTAATTCTTTCTAAAAAGATTGCGAGAAGATTATTACAGTCTTTAATAAAGGTTACAAATAATCTTTCAGTAAGATTGCACAAAAGGTTACTGTAATCTTCCAAGGACGAGAACTGGCAGCTCCTAAGCACAGACATTTTTATTTTACAGTAAGATACCATGAAAGCTTGCTAGAAGATTATTTAATCTCTCAGTAAGCTTAAATAAATCATTGCTGAAAGCTTAAAAAAAACTTTAAACAATGTTTCATTTAATATTCCTTAATTCTTTCTATAAAGATTGTGAGAAGATTATAATAACCTTTCATAAAGGTTACAAATAATCTTGCAGAAAAATCGCACGATAAGTTACTGTAATCTTTTATGGAAGCTAACTGACAGTGTTTTAAGTCTGAAATTTCGATCTAACAGCAATATTCCATGAAAGCTTCCTGGAAGATTATATTGAATCCTTCGGTAAGCTTAAATAAATCATTGCAGGAAGCTTACAGAAACCTTCCAGAAATGTTTCGTTTAATATTGCTAAATCCTTCCTAAAAATATTGCGGGAAGCTTGCCAGGATCTTTCATAAAGACTACAAATAATCTTGCAGAAAGATTGCACGATAAGCTACTGTAATCTTTTATAGAAGCTAACTGACAGTGTCTTAAGTCTGACATTTTCATCTTACAGCAATATTCCATGTAAGCTTCCTGGAAGATTATATTGAATCTTTCGTTAAGCTTAAATAAATCGTTGCAGGAAGTTTACAGAAATCTTCCAGGAATGTTTCGTTTAATATTTCTGAATCCTTTCTAAACAGATTGCGGAAATCTTGCCAGGATCTTTCATAAAGCTTACAAATAATCTTGCAGTAATATTGCATGAAAAGTTACTGTAATCTTTCATAGAAGCTAACTGGCAGTTTCTTAAGTCGGAAATTTTAATCTTACAGCAATATTCCATGATAGCTTCCTGGAAGCTTCCAAACCTTTCTTAGAAGCTTACAGCAAGCTTGAAGGAAGCTTTCATGCTGTGTGGGATTTGTATTAAATTTTATATTAGTTTTTTAATAGTTATTTGATTAGTTATATGGTTTATTCGAAAAAGAATACTAAAAATTTATTTAGACATTTATTTATTATATTATTGTACATACGAAATAGTTTTTTCAGTTGTTTGATTATTTGTTCAATTATTTATTTGAATCTTGTTATTGATATTTTGGTTGTTTTCAAAAATTAAATGATTAAATATTTAATTATAACAAGTTTTAATATTATAATATAACATATGTGTGTTTCGATCTAAAAGAAATTTTGTTTTATTTTCAGTTGGGTTTCTCCTCATATGTTGTTCACTTATGGGTTTTATTTTTTGATTTACCTCTTTTTTTATTTTATATTTACCTACTTAATAAATTATTTATTAAATTATTAACCTAATTATTTATTCATTTATATAAGGGAGGAAAATATTTATTTGTTTTTGATTCAATACTCTCTTTTGTTTGTATCTGTTTATGTATGGAAAATCACTCAATTTTTACGTTATATTTTAGTCGTTCGTAAGTTTCGTATCTTCTGCCCGTCGGCAATGGTTGTTCGCTGAAGATTTTGTTCTCGTAGCATTTTTTCTTCGCTTCATTTATTATTTTTATTTCATCATTATTGTTCCTATTTTATTGTTTTCCTTCATTCCATTTATTTTTCACTTAGACATTTTATTTTATCTCTTTTTTCATCTAATTTCACTGCTTTTTTATTTATTTACTTATTTTTTTCTTTTATTTATTTATCACTTTTGTTTATTTTATTTTATATATTTTATCTCATTTTATTTTATTTAAAATTATTATTCATTTCTTATTTTTTTCTCTTTATTTGTTTCTTTTATTTCATTATTCATTCATTTATCTCAATTTATTTTATTTATTTTAGTCGTTTATTACATTTCATTTTATTTCATTTTATTATTCTATTCACTTCTGAATATTATTTTTTTTATCATTTATCATTTCTTTATTCTTTTCTAATGTGTATTATTCATTTGTTTATTCGCTTATTTGTTTTCACGATTTGTTATTTATTCACTTATTTTAGTACCTTTTTATTTATTCAACTATTCTTCGTTTTGTTTTATTCGTATTATTTATCTTTTTTTTTTGTCACTTTTTATTCATTCGTTATGTCTCTGTTTATTAACTCATTATTTTTTTATTTTTCTTTTTCCGTTTATTTAATTTATTTAATTTATTTATCTTTATTCACTTATTTATTAATCCGCAATGAAGTTATTTAATCACTTATTTTATTTGATTGCATTTTTTATTACGTTTATTTTATTCGTATTATTTATTTTCACGGTTTATTATTTATTCACTTGTTTCTTTCTAATTTAATTATTTTTCGTTTTACTTTTATTTATTCATTTTTCACAATTTATCATTCGTTCAATTAGTTTTTTATTTAATTTTCTTGATTTTATCTTTTGAGTTTGTATTCTTCGTTAAGGGGTTACCCCCACTTGTAGCTCAACAAAAAAGGCTTTTTTACATTGTTAAGTGGCAAATGGCCGCCAATGAAATAGTGTTTTTATTTATACGGTTTGCGATGACCAACATTGCGGCGAAGTGGATCATTTAAAACAAATGTGGATAGATTTAGTTAAATATAAGTATAAACTAGTCTTTGATCAAAGGATTTGAAAAAATATTTATTTTTCACAAAATGGCGGACAGTCAAAGTTAATGGTTTGATTTTAACGAAAAAAAACGGCCGTTTTTTGGCTATAAAACGGCTATTTTTTTTTCAAACAAAAAATTGAACGATTAAAGACTACGTTTTTATGTATTAAATAAGCCTGCAAAATTTCAAGAAGATCGGTTTATTAGTGTTTGAGTAATCTTGGTCACTGACTTCAGAAATGCCATTTCGAGAAAAACGCGCTTAAAGTTTTAATTTCAGTTTATTCTTTCAGTTAATTTTTCTCCTTCAACGCTCATATCTCAGTCAATTTTGTTCAGATCGACTTGGAATTTCCAGGTCATATTCTCAGATACTTATACTTGAAAAAAATGCAATTAACAAAAATTCGATTTTTTCAAAGTCGCAAGTGGGGGTAACCCCTTAACTTAATTTTTGCAAAGTATATTATTTTCTTTGGTAAAATTGGTTACGGATATATTTTCTGAACCTTTTTCTTGTTTATCGAGTGATGATTTTCTGGTAATTTTGACAATTTAGATAATCGAAACTTTATTTTCAATTATTTAATTTTTTTCTTAAATCGTTTTTCTTTGCAGCAAAAAACTTCCCGTTTTACTATATTTCAATATTTTGTATACAGATAGAAAGAGTTTCAAAAGAGATTAATTAATTAAATGGGAAAAAAGAATCTCGCAATTTGCAGTCTCCTCCGAAGTTAAGAAAATTTAATGTCTTTTTAACTTCTCTATCCATCTCCGGGGCCTCCAAAAATTTGTAACGTCGGGGTGACGTTTCAATCGCGTTGAAAATAACGCGGACTGCTTTTTGCCTTTTTCGAGCCTAAGTACTGAAACTTATGGGCTCGGGACGGCGGAGGAATTGAATTTGCGAGATTTTTAGGGAAAGAAATGAGATGCGGAATTGAACAAACGTATAGGCCGACGTAGGCCTATATGTTGCTCTGGAGAGGTCCTACCAAGTGTTTTTAGGAGAGAGATATTTGACCGATTCCGGCTAATACTATTTCTTTTTATTTTTGTTAAGTGTGTTGAGAAAAATCCTCTCTCTCTCTCTCTCTCTCTCTCTCTGTCTCTGTAGTACGTTGTTGAGGTCCCGATGTCTTCTTCTTTTTCCTGGGCTCGACTGCTTGGCTGTTTGCTGGCTGACTGGTTGTTGAAATTTTCCGGCTCTGCAAAGTTCTTCCCAAAATGTTTGCGTCTTGACTTCTTAAAGAAAAATTAAAAATCACGGCAAGAGAGTGACCTCCGCAGCTTGATCTTCCCTATATATACATTCGAACAGAGACGACTTTGGACCAATCCGATTGCTCGAAATTAGCGCGGGCTAGATGCTACTGCTCTATCTTGACGGCGTTCCGTTTGAGTGGGAGAGTGAGAATTCGAGAGAGAGATATGATTCTTTTTTCCATAATTTTTCACACAAGTTTACGAGGGTTGTCTGAAAAGTTTTCGACCTCAACGTGAAGATAGCAGCACTCGTCAATAAAAGCTAGCGAATTTCGATGTTCATCTGTTGACAGTTGCTCACCAAAGTTTCAGCTATTTTGGATGCGCAGTTGTTAGTTGACAGTCGTTCGAGCGAGTCGAGTGTTCTTGTGAAAATGGACAAAATTGAGTATCGAGCTACAATTAAATTTTTGTTTTTGAAAGGCAATACGCCTACGCAAATCAAAAACGAGTTAAACTCTGTGTATGGGGACTCTGCACCATCATTGACCGCAGTGAAATTTTGGGCAGCTGAATTCAAACGTGGCCGTGAGAGCTTGGGAGACGATGAACGTTCGGGACGTTCAAAAACTGCAACCACTGACGATAACATCGCCAAAGTTTACCAAATGGTGCTAGACGACCGCCGAATTAAAGTGAGAGAGATAGCAGAGGTTATGAACATGTCCAAAGAACGTGTTTGCTACAAATTAAATCGAGATTTAGGCATGAGAAAGCTGACCGCACGTTGGGTGCCACGTTTGCTCACGTTAGACGCAATACACAAATAACCTCTAAAATAGTACATATATATACACACAAATAGCTTCATTTAAAATTATTTTAAAATATAATATGTATGTATTATATATATATACACATTTATTACAAATATACTATGTATATTTTATTTTAGTATAGTTAGTATGTATATACTACTGTAATCAAAAAGTAAGGCGAATTTGTTTATAAAATGTAAATTCATTATTTATTTTTCCAAATAAATTTCATCCCCTTTAAAGTGATCCCCATCCGATAAAACGCACTTTTGCTAACGCTTTTTCCAGTCCTCAGAACAGTCGGAATAGTCTTTTTCCGGTGTAGCCTTCAAGACCTTCTTCGATTCAGTTTTTATCTCCTCAATCGTGTTAAAACGGCGTCCCCGCATTGGCCCTTTGAGTTTGCTGAATAGCCAGAAGTCGCACGGAGCCAAATCAGGCGAATACGGTGGCTGCGGAATGATATGAGTCGAGTTTTTGGCCAAAAAGACGTGAAGAACCAATGCAGTATGACATGGTGCATTATCGTGATGAAGGAACCAAGAGTTGTTCCCTTATAATTCCGGCCGTTTCAGACGAATAGCTTCACGCAAACGACGCATAACGCTTAAATAATATTTTTTGTTGACAGTTTGGCCCGGCGGACGAAATTCATAGTGCACCACACCACGATAATCAAAGAAAACTGTCAACATGACCTTGATTTTCGATCGACTTTGCCGTGGTCTTTTCGGTCTTGCTTCACCTTTTGCACGATAATCGCTGGATTGGTCAGTGGTTTCAGGGTCGTATGCGTAAATCCAAGTCTCGTCTACAGTAATAATGCATTTTAAGTGGTCCCGATAGTCAGACAGCAAAGTTTCACACACATCAACGCGACGCTTTTTTTCCAAAAAATTGGGCGATTTTGGCACCAATTGAGACGAAGCGTTTGAGACACAAAGCATCCTTCAAAATGGTTTGGGCTGAGTCAAATGATATTCCAACACTATTAGCGAGGTCTCTAATTGTCAATCAACGATTTACGAGCACCAAATCTTTGATTTTTTGGACGTGGCCCTCGTCGGTAGACGTTGATGGTCGTCCAGAGCACAGTTCGTCTTTAACGCGTTCTCGGCCCGCTTTGAGCTCGTTGTACCACTTATGAACGTTTTTTTGTGCCATAGTTTGATCACCAAAGGCCTTTAGCAACACTTTCAACGTGTCCACACAAGAATATTTGTTCCGAAAACAAAATTTGATGCAAGCTCTTTGCTTAACAAAATCACCTATTGTAAAAATCGAAAAATTCACTTTTGGTTGTTTACAAAAACACGTGTAACTCAAAGATAATTAAACCTCTTGACAAACAGACGCTTGGCAAATGTTATAGACAATCCTGCCAACCTAGGAACAAAAATTTACTTTCTAATGCCCGAGAGTTTTAAATGACAATTTCACCTTACACAGTAGTATATATATATGTATATGCATTTGCATTTATATGTTTTTTAAATAAAATAAAAAAGGACACTTGTGTTATTTTAAATAAACATAATTGAATTAAGTTTTACGATTGCGGCTATGTTTATATAAATACAATAGTACATGTGTTTTAAGAAAGTCGCAAACCCTTGGCCCACGCTCAGGTCAAGTTTCGCAACGGTTTGGGTCGGTGGAGGGAGGCTTTATCATGGTGGAACGCTTAGGTTTGGGTGGATGCGGGCGGTTGATGTTTTTTTTTTGAATGGCGACCGGGGGCCGAAAAGGCAGGGAGGAAACTTATCGGCTGACACAAAAAACGAAGGTCGTGTACCGACGTTACACGACTTTCGAAAGATCTTGAATTTTTTTAAACAAATCTTGATCAGGTTTGACTCAGTGGTCATAAATACATAAAGATTAAATAAGTATCTTCCAAATTCGTAAAATTTGCGTTTTATGTAGAAAAATCGATTTTTCACAGTTTTTCATGATTCACGGAAATTCCCAACGTGCTAGAACTGCATGCTCAACGGATTTGGATTCAGCGGCCAAAAATACATAGAATTGACATGACGCTATTTGCGTTAATTTTTTGCGTGGGTTTGTGGTCCTGTGTAATTTTCTAAGAACAAAAAGTTATCGGATAAATAAAATATATCAAATATAACTAATTTTGATAAATTAACATGATTTTTAATAAACTGATTGTTTGATTCTGGAAAATGCTACTCGGCAAAATGTAAAAGATAGAAGTCTTACGGTGCTAAAATATTAATTTTTTTCTGTGTATAATAAATTTATTAAATCATTCTCATTAACTCCAACGATTTCATGTAGCTGCCAAATGAATTTTTCTACTTTTAAGAGAAATGAAACCAAAAAATTTCAAGCTTTCTATGTTTTGTAACGGGAGGGAGTTACCGAATTTCTCTGCGTCAAAGCGAGGGCACACGCATGAGGAAATGGGGAAAAAAGCGGTCTGGTCGGCGAGCGCGGTCATATCGAGTAGTGCGAACGTGGGAAAAGCGACAGCAGCATCGTGCATAGTTTTTCTCTTTTTGGCGGCAGAAAAGGGAAGGAAAAGGACGCCTCTACGTTAAGACGAAGAACGGGCGGGAAAAAGCAGAGTAGGCAATGCGAGATCGAGTAGATAACGAAGGTGAGTGACCACTCAATCGAACATAGTGATAGAATCCGTGTCGCAGAACGTGAAGCGTACTAGTCCTGCCGGGGACAAGCCATCAGAGCAAAAAAGAGTGAGGGAGTGACAGAGAGTGCGTGACTCTCTATGAGTGCAAGAGAGAAGAGAATACCTCGCACACGTGAATTCAGCTCACCCGCATTGCCGTAGCATAGGGCATGCGCATCCGAGTAGGCTTTCTGGCAAATGCCGTTTCCAGGAAAAGAAAACTCCTCTGTATGTGAATCGTGCATGAGTGCGTGCCAGTCGGGGTGTGTGAACCAGCACATCAAACATAGGTTAGGTTAGTCGTGCGTTGTCATGCTGTAAAATCACTTTATCATGTCTCTCGTTGTATTGCGGCCGTTTGTCTTTCAATGCTCGGCTCAAACGCATTAATTGCGTTCGATAACGATCGCTTGTGATTGTTTCAGTCGGTTTTAACTACTCATAATACACTACGCCGAGCTGGTCCCACCAAATACTGAGCATGACCTTGGAACCGTGAATATTCGGTTTGGCCGTCGACGTGGAAGCATGGCCGGGATATCCTTATGATTTTCTGCGCTTGGAATTACCGTAGTGAACCCATTTCTCGTCCCCAGTCACAATGCGATGCAGAAATCCCTTCCGTCTTTGTCTTGCAAGCAGCTGTTCACAAACACACAAACGCCGTTCAACATCTTTCGGCTTCAACTCGTACGGCACCCAATTTCCTTGTTTCTGAATCATTCTTATGACTCTCAGGCGTTTTGAAATGGCTTGTTGCGTCACTCTCAATGATCCTGCCAATTCTTGTTGCGTTGGACACGAGTTTTGATCAAGTAATGCCTCCAATTCTGCATCTTCGTAAACCTTCTCTCTTCCACCGTCATGCTAGTCTTCGACGTTAAAATCGCCGTTCTTAAAGCGTTGAAACCACTCTCGGGACGTTCTTTCACTAATAGCGGCCTCACCATAGGTATTTAAGAGCATTTGATGAGCCTCTGTCGCAGATTAATTCATATTAAAGCAAAAAATTAAAACCTCCCGCAAATGACGAGAATTTGGCTCGTAAGCTGACATGTTTAATCGAGAATAACTTTATACAAATTACAAATACACATTTTACAAATACAGTTTACAAATACCTAAGCTTATTGTATGACATCAATGATCTATTTATTTCAACTACCACTTGCCGCTACAGCCATCTATTGCAAAACGGCAGAAGCAAAGTTGTACACCCAATACTACACAAAACATTACTACGGAAACATTACTACGCATCATTTACACGAGCAGACCTCAAGCAGCACCCGAGGAAACAAGATAAAAACATTACTACGAGGAACATTACTAAGGAACAAGTTACACTACTACAAGTAAGCAGGGAATTATAACTACGAGCAGACCTAAAGCGACTACAAGGAAACTACCAGAAAGCAACTACGAAGCAGCTACGACAAGCAGACTATTCAATTTTTCAAATAAATAAGAAGAAGAAGACGACGAGAAGTCAACCACAGCAACAGAGAGAGAGAGAGAGAGATAGAGAGGGGATTTATCGCGCACCACTAAATTCTTAAATAATAAGTGAGTTCGGATTTAAATGTTTTATAATCTTTTCTTTATCTTAACATTCTCCAACAGAATTATTTGCCGAAACGCGGCCGACTATTCTGCTATCTACTATCATCTTAGTAGGACCTTATCCAGAGCAGGGCTTGAGGCTGATTCCAATTTCAGGAACCGAGCCTTCTGCATCTCCTCAATCCTGGAAATACACACCTCTCCAAAACAAACGTTTACAAACTATATCCTCCGTTGCCTTGAGCCTATAAGCTTCAATGCTTAGGCTCAAAAACGGTAAAATAGCAGTGTAGCTTAACCACAGCTAAAAGAGTAACACCCGACATTACACTACTATGGATACGAATGATGTCCTTAGATTAGCGAGAAGGAAATAAAAGTAAGATTATAGCTTAAATAATCATTTTTAATTCATTTTTAATTGTTTGTTAAGGACTGTCAGGGGAGTACTTGTTTGATTTTCTTTATTTTCAAAAAGTTACTAAGTAAATTTGCTAGTATGATTGTAAATATTTTTCGAAATTTCTACTATTAATAATCATTTTGATTACAAAATGTAATTATTAATGCAATTTCTTTTTGTACAACTTTGATTATAAAAATAAAATAATGTAGCTGGTCGCTGACTATTATTTTATTCTATCGAATAGTGAAATAGTTATGATTAGGATCGTTGAATTGTCGCTGAAATTAAAAATTAAACTAGAGGAATTAATAACAGTTGAACGTTGGCCTATTGCAGTTAATTTAAGTTAATTAATTATTTCAACTCACTTGGTTGAATAATTACTTATTTGAAAATTTTATTTGATTAATTATTTATTTATTTAAAAAAAAATTATTTGGAGTGTATTACAAGAGTTCAGGACATTCCAGATTATTGCGCGATGTTCCAAATTACGCTATAAGAAAGACTACCTTGCAAGAATTTGTATGTCGAATGTTAATAAAATTTGTATTGACCGACTTAGCGATCTTGTTATTTCCTCACTTAGAAGGAAGAATTTTATTTTATGATGACTTGTGTGCGATTGTTTGTGAAAATTGCATCGTAGTAAAATTGAGTTTGACGAGATCGGCTATTCAACTCTCGGTTCAACTTAGGTTGAGTTTCCCAATGGCTTACGTCAGTGGCGAGTGCATCGAGTAGGTTGCGGAGGCGGCTTTATCGTGGTAGAAAAGGCGAAGAAGAAACTTATCGGTAAATACGAGAAAAATACGGAGGTCGTGTACCGACGTTACACCCCCATGATAAAACGGTTGCTAGGTGATCGTAGTATCAATTAGCAATCGTACTGACGTAGTCGAAATGAAGACGATGAAAACATTGTACTGTAAGGCGTGGTTCTTTTATTGGCTGTAGTTGAAGAAGCTTCTTGATAGCGAGACTTGTGAAGTCTTTGGTAGCGCGTTGGTTGGGGTTGGTTCTTTAGTGATTGTTGGCGTAGGATGTATTGGGCCTGGAGCCAGATGCTTGGTTACGGTGTCTGAATTCATGAATCCCATCTCTATGTCATGTTGTTGTTCAGTCTGTTTTGTTGTCTGAGTGGTAAATAGACGAGTTATAGAGCCACAAAGTGCGGCTAGGAGGTGCATTGAGCATCCGTACATGCAGTGAAGGAGGAAGCGGTTGATTATGGCTCCTGCTATAGTTTTTACTGTTTTAATTATCAAGAGAATGGTTATTACAGCTGAGCTGACGGTTCCGAATGTAGTCAACCTATTTTAAGCTGTAGTCCAGACTGACTCTAGTATTCTTTCTACTGTGTTTTTATTTAGAAGTCTAGAGATGATGCCTTCGTTGTTCATTATAGGTTGGCCATGTATTTCTTTGGCAAATTCGTTAAGTAAGGATGGTTTCTCGATCAAGAGCATAATTTGTTCTTGTAGTTGCACTAGATCTTTTTCTGTATAGATGCCACTAGTGGTGAAAGAAACCGGGTCATTGTATTTCTATGTCATCTGTCTAAAGGGTTTAAGGGTTTAAGAGGTTTTATCTTCCATGGGTTTCGGCATGATTTTTAACCATTCCTCATTTATTTTGTAGTATGATGGCAGGATGGATCATTGCATGATACTCTAGTACCATGATCTTTCAGGATGTGGGTTTTAGGTGTTAGATACTGCGTCCTGTTATTCCAGAAGACTTCTAGTTCGGCGTAGCAGTGCTCTCCATGTCGGAGTTTTACTTCTACAGGTATGCATTTGATGATGTGCACTACTTCTCTACCCGCAATTGCCAGGTAACCGGGTCCGTTTATTAGGTTATAAGCGAATTCGTCAGGCGATCGGTCGGCTATGGCTAGAGCGTTGAGCAATGTTTGTCTCTTCATCCTGCATTGTTGCTGCAAGATTTTATGGTGCAGTGATTTGATCTGTGTTTTGATGAGTTTCTCGACGTACATGAATTTGGATTTGTATACGCGAAGATGTCGAAGTTTTCTATCGCTATCCTTCCTGGCTTCGCGAACGAATATCCTTTGATAGTTTCTAGGATAAACAGCTTAGGGTGCTCGGTTCTGACCACTGTGTATCCGCATAAGTTATCAGTGTCTTTGCTAGATAGGGCAAAAGTCACGTTGTCTGTGGTAAAGGAATATGTGATTCTCCCATAGTTAAAATTACTGTCTATGATTTTGTTAGCTAACCCCTCGTATAAGAGTCCGTAACGGTCGAATTTACATTGGTCTAGGGGTAGGGCGTCCCGAAAAGAATAACCGCTCTCGAAGTCGATACAAGATGTTTTAAAGAGGGTGCACGATGTTCTGGAATTTAAATGTATTTCGTTATTGTCCAGGTCTATTTCCGCAAAATGTTCATTTAAGATGATTTTTAGTAATTCCTGTACTACTACGTTCTCCCAAGCACCATAAGGGTCTCGGTAAACGCTTCCAGAAAATCGTCCATCCTCAGAGAGTGTACCTGCGTAAACAATTGGATGCTTCACGGTACTATTGAGTTTTATGTCGCTAATAACTATACTATCTCCAAATTTAAACAGTCTGGTTTTGTACATTTACGTACACGCATGCCTACTAATTTATATGATTAACTATAGAGTTGTGTAAGGACATTCCACTGTGGTAAACTGTCCGCTGTACCTCTACTTTACATTGTATTAAATGGGTTGAACGATAATTTACTACTTGCAATTATTGTATGTAACGACGGGTTACATTTACAGAGTTTATGGGGAAGTCGCATTCGTCTACTTCTAGTAGAGATACAGTGGTTACGTTTAGGTGTTGTGGCCCACAGTCGTAACCAATTAGACTATAAATTGAAATAAAAAGGTATGAGAGAATAATTATTTTTGCCAAGTCCATCTGAAAAATAAAGATAATTTTATTCTGTTTCTTTTTGGATAGTCTAATAATCGTATGATATGAGGTTAGTTTTTATGTGTTTTTTTTTGTTGTGATTTCGTGTTTATATATATTTTTTTTGCTTTATATTTTTGATTTATGTTTTATGTGTTCTTTTATTTATTTTACTAATATTATTTAACAATATTATTACTCGCGACTTTTTGTTATTTGTATTTATACGTATTTATTTTTATAAGAGTTCTTTTTTATTAGATTCAATTTGATTGTTGTACGTGACTTTATCTCGTTTATAGCTCTCTCGCTATTGGTGTTCTTTTTTTTTGTTTGTGTTAAAATTCTTGATTTATACGGGACTTGCGGAGTCTGCTTTCGTGGACGATTTTGTCGCTTTTCTTGGAATGTATCCTTATATTATGGGATTTGAGGACTTTGAATACTTCATGGGGTCCCGAATAACGATCGCTAAATTTTCCTGGTTTCGGTCCGGTTAACAAGAACACATAGTCTCCTACTTTAAAGCTCTTAGGGTTAATTTTTTTATCATAAAGCTTTTTGTTGCATTCTCGGACCAAATTAGATTTTTATATGCTAGATTTTGGATGTCATTTGGGTGCGTGATCAACTCCTTGATGTAATCTTTGTATGTTGAAAGCATGTCGCTGGTGTGTAATGGATCGTTAGATAGCAATCGTGGGAGCTTGCCGATTACTACCTCGTATAGTGTGTGTTTGGTGCTTTCCTGTACACTAGAATTATAATTTAGCATTGCTATTTCAATCCATTCGTCCCATTCGTTGTTTTTGTCGGTATATCGTGTTAGAAATTCGCCGAGCGCGTAGTAAGATCTTTCCAGTGATCCATTTGACTGAGGGTGGAAGGCAGTCGTTTTGATTTTCTTAATTCGGAATCTCTTTGCAATCCTGTTCATGAGATGACTCAAGAAATTTTTCTCTTGGTCTGTCAAGATGGCTTTTGGCGCTCCGAATAGGCATATGAATTTCCTGATTATAGCGTCCGCTATGGTGATAGACAGCACGTTCTTTAAGGGGACGGCTAAACAAAATTTTGATAACTAATCTCGAATGGTCAGGATATATTCGTGTCCTCTGCTCGTGGGTTTGAGTTGACCTACTATATTCATAGCGATTTTGTCAAAAACACTGCTGGGTGTATCGGTAATCGTCATTAGCTGTTTTGTTTTTAAACATACCAACTTTTTCAGTTGACAGTCGAGGCATTACTGGACACGACGTTGTACGTCACTTTTTAAATTTTCCCAATAATATGCTTGTCGTATCCGGTGAAGGTTTTTGAGTCTCCTCGATGACCTCTAATCGGTGACTTGTGCAATTCTGAAAATATTCCGTCTTGTTTTTCGTGCGGGACGTATCTCAGTCTTCCACTGCAAACTATGGTTTTGATTGGTGTGTTTTTATGAAGCTTAAGACTTCGGACCATTTAAGATTTTCTAAAAATTTGCTCTCACCTATACTGATAGTTCTATGTTTTAGGTTCATTAATTAATCTTTTAGAGTGGTCAATCCTTTAGTCAAGTTACTTTTTGTTTCAATGAGGGATTCGGGTTGTTCTTCCTTTATACACACCGCGAATAAGGACTTTCAACCTCTGCGTTTTACTCGGTGTACCTCACCTATTAACAAACCTTTGGTGGTGTTTATTTTGTTGTATTCAGCTAATATTTTCACGCCTTCGTCGCAATTATCTCCGTTAGAGGCGATGAAATAAGCTATGTTATCGTTTTGAGCATGTAGGGGTTTTCTTATTTCCACAACGGGTCGATCATTTAATGTTTTCTCGTCGCTAATCTCGGAACCGTCGGAATCAAAATCTTCCCCGTAGTCAAATTAAAAAAATATTTTTCTTTGTATCATTCGACAGTTTATACTTTTAGGTATATCCTGTAAAATTTTTAAGGCCGTATCTTTAATACTCTTCGAATGGCAGTCTTCTAAAGAGCAACCGCTTGCAGGTATAAACTGCTCCATCTACCTTTTAAACGCGTTTTTCACAAAATGACTTTTTCAAATTCACTGTCATCGTAACTCAAAGAGCAATTATCTGATTGACTTTGAATTTGAACTAAGTATTCTTAAATATATTTACTCTACAATGACACAGGATTTTTTTGATTGGATGAAAGTTGCCGATTTGTCTTTAAAAAAAGTGACCATATTTTTTACCAAAAAAAAAAGACTTTTTTTTGATAACTACGTCATTTTTTTGAATTTTGATATTTTTTAAAAATTCTAATACGTTGTATAAGAAATACCTTTTCGTTTAACGACTTTTATTTTTGGTTTCAGTTACTCGTTCGGTCAGAATCGTGGCAGCAGTGGAGGAACTTTTTTTTTTGACGCCTCCGAAGATAGCGTATAAGTCGCTCATTTTTAAATATTTTTCAATAAAAATATTATGGAATATAGTTTCAATATAGCTTGATATGCTTTTATATTTTTAAAATATTTTATGAAGTATTTTTCTTTTGAGAAATTCCCGAAAATCACCCAAATTTTCAGCGTTCTCACTGGTATAGCCCCTTAAAATCAGATCTGAATCAAACTTGTATATCAAGTCTAAAATTAAGATTCAAAATTCAGTTGAAAATCAAATATAAGGTAGTTATAGTATATCTTAACTGTGGAGTTTAAGTAAAAACTTTCGATCAAGTCTTATTTGATTTACAAAATTAGCAATATTGTGCAGATATGCAGACAATTTAAATTTATATCATCTGTCTTTGATTGTTTATGTCTTTTGATATTTTTAAATTGTAATATTTAATATTAAAATAATATTCGAAGTGAAAGAAATGTCTCAAACGCGACATGAGAGATGCTTCGTAAATGATACGGTTTTATCTCAGGATAAAAAGTGCAGAAAAGACCTTATTCACTAGCGCAAAGAGCAACGTAATTTGCACAATGATGGTGCAAGCAATTTAATTTGTTAAGGAAGACGTATTATTGACTTAAATGGCAATTTTTTTGGCAAAAACTTATGATGCCAGATGTCAACAAATACTTTCATTGGAAGATATGAAGAGTGAAAATCAAAAAGGGTCAAATTTAATTTTAGCTATTGGGCGCAAAAGCTAGATTGTAACCTGTTTAATGGTAACTCACGTTCATGCAGGGAATTGTCATACAGTAAACGAATTAGCAAAACGTTTTCTCTATAAGAAAAAACATAATAATGCCCCGACAAATGCAGTTTTTGGTAAGAGAATTGTAATTTTCTATAGAAGTGCTAGTTATTTTAAAATATTATTTAACATAAGCAACTCATATATAATTAATTTTAGGAACATATCAGGCGCACAAAATTAAATGAAATTTTTTCTTGTTTAGATGCATGTTTCACGATTTGTTTAGACAACATAAAAAAGAAGTTGGGGAATTGATTAAGAGAGTCGCCAAATGTAATTGTAGATCAGCAGCTGAGAAAATAGTAAACTCGTCATTAAGAATATAAAAAAATTATACACTAAATTTTAAATAGTTTTGCAGCTTAGATTATTGTAACGTCGGTACACGACCTCCGTTTTTTTTTCTCTTGTCAGCCAATAAGTTTCTTCTCTGCCCTTCCTACCACGATAAAGCCCCTCCACAACTTACGCGGCACACTCTCCACTGACATAGACCGTTGTAAAAACTAACCTAAACTCAAACCGAGAGTTGAATAGCCGCTCTCGTTAAAATATGACTACGATGCAACTTTTTACAAACAATCACACACCAGTAATGAAAATCATGCATCTACAGCTGAAAATAATGTTCTACTTTCTAAATCGGTCAATACGAATTTCATTGTCATACAAATTTTCGCAAGATAATTCTTTCTTGAATAAACATCTATAGCGTAATTTGGGACATCACGCAATAACCTGGAATGTCACGAATTCTTCTTGTAAAACCCTCATAATAATTATTTTAATAAATTATTAATTAATTACATTAAAATTCTTTTAAAATAAATAATTAATTTTAAGCCAATGTTCAGCTGTTACATGCATTAATTTTTAAAAAACATCTCTCTAGTTAAATTTTAATCTATACAGCGACAATTTACCTATTCTATTTATTATTATGTCACTATTTTATAGTGAATATTTATCATTATTATATTATTTTATATATCTTTAATAACTGTCTGCGACATGCGTTTTTATCAAAATATTGGAATTCTGTAATTAAAATTAATTCTTCGAGTAACTCCCTACAGAACAATTATTTTCATATTCATTTACAATTACATTAGCGTGTCAAACACCTATTTAATAACTCTTTGGAAATGAAGTAAACCAAATAAGTACTTCTCTAATAGTCCATTAATTAAAAATTATAAAGAATGACTATTTAACCAATTATTTTACAGCTATTTCTTCTTTTGTAATAATAAAACACTCATAGCAATCTTTTCTTTATTATTTAAATACTCATTTTTTATCTTTTTATGTAAAATGCGACGAAAAACTTCGTTCTGTTGTAATATGCGTTAAACTTAAAATGACACACGATCATACAAATTAAATTAACATAATTTTTTTGTACATAATAAACCTATGTAAAAATTCTGTAAAAATGGATCATCACTCTCTCTAATTCTCACTCTCCAACCGAGAAGCCCGCCAGGAAGAGGGGGCCTGAGAAACTTGGTCTCTCCCCGAATTTCCCGGTCAAAGAAGGAATTTGCTGAGTGGCTTCTCCAATGCATTTAAATACGGCACAAAATGATCACCAAGCAGCAGACCTCAAGCAGCACTCGAAGACCCACGTACTACGCAAAATACTACGGGAGAAACATTACTACGGAAATATTACTACGAGGAACATTACTAAGGAACAAGTTACACTACTACAAGCAAGCAAGGAATTATCACTACGAGCAGATCTTAAACAACTACAAGGGGAACTACTAGGAAGCTACTACGGACCAGCTACGCCAAACAGACTATTCAATTTTATAAATAAGAAGAAGAAGACGACGATAAGTCAACCACAGCAACAGAGAGAGAGAGAGAGAGAGAGAGAGAGAGGATTTGTTGCGCGCCAGTAAATTCTTAAATAAAAAGTGAGTTCGGATTTAAATGTTTAAAAATCTTTTTTTTATCTTAAAATTCTCCAACAGAACTATTGGCCGAAATGCGGTCGACTATTCTGCTATCCACTATCATCTTAGTAGGACCTGATCCAGAGCAGGGCTCGAGGCTGATTCCAATTTCAGGAACCGAGCCTTCTGCATCTGCTCAATCCTGGAAACACCCACCTGTCCCAAACAAACGTTTACAAACTATATCCTCCGCCGCCCCGAGCCCATAAGCTTCAATGTTTAACACATCGTTCAATAAGTCCCGAGACTAACAACGAAAACAACATTTTTTTTCAAAAATCATTTTTATTCATCAATATAATCTCCTTTTAAAGTGATACAATCTTTCCAATGCCTTTCCAACATTTCTATACCATGTTTATATAAGGATTTATCCTTTGCTTCAAAATAGGCTTCAGTTTCGGCAATGACCTCCGCATTCGAGCCAAATTTTTTTCCCTGGAGCATTTTTTTTAAATCAGCAAAGAGCCAGTAGTCGCTGGGGGCTAAATCTGGCGAATACGGGGGGTGGCGAAGCAAATCAAAGCCTAATTTGTTCAATTTTGCCATTGTTTTCATAGACTTGAGGTATGGTGCATTGTCTTGGTGAAAAAGGATTTTTTTCTTTTTCATGTGCGGTCGTTTTGCTGCGATCTCCTCTTTCAACAAGTCAATATAATAATCACTGTTGATCGATTTACCTTTTTCCAGGTAGTCAATGAAAATCACGCCATGTGTATCCCAAAAAACAGACGCCATGACTTTGCCAGCAGACTGCTGCGTTTTTGGACGCTTTGGGCGGCTTTCGCCAGCCATGCGCCACTCAGATGATTCCCGATTCGACTCCGGAGTGAAATGATGTATCCATGTTTCATCTATGGTCACGAATCGATGCAGGAAATCCTTTTTATTGCGAGTAAATAGCGATAAACAGCTCTCTGAATCGTCGACTCGTTGCTGTTTTTGTTCCACTGAAAGCAATCGCGGCATCCACTTGGTAAAAACCTTATTCATGCTTAATTTTTCATGAAGGATTGTAAATACGCTTCCAGATGATATCTGTGTCATTTCTGCAATCTCACGGACCTCCAACTCTCCAACGACAACTCATTAGTTTGGATAGAGAGGAGTCCGGGTAATGTTCTTCAAGCCATTGCTGGGCTTCTACGGTGTTCTTACCCATTAAAAAACAATGTTTTATCAACACGCGAAACTCGCTTTTTTCCATTTTTTAAACAAATTACAAAGTGACTTTACTCTAATCTCGATAACTCTGCTGTCTGTGATCTGATCGACGTGAAATTTTTACACGTTTTATGTAAAGGTTCGCACTCTATGGAAACGTGGCCAGTTTGGTAGTACTAGCACCATCTCTGGGTTAGTCTCGGAACTTATTGAACGATGTGTTAAGCTCAACAGCAAAATAGCAGTGTAGCTTAACCATAGCTAAAAGAGTAACACCCGAAGTTACATTATTATTTAAATTAAAAACAATTTTATAAAAAACAGCTCACTAATCTTGCGAATAATTAGATTAATGCAATAAATTTATATATTTTTGTTTTGCTGGTATAAGTATTTTTAGAAATTTTTAGAAGTAATATTATTAGTTAGATCATTGATAAAAATTATTTTTGAATATAGTTGTATTGCTATTTCGTATGCCAAAAGTTGAACACTTTAAGATTTATTCATGAAATAAATAATTTTAAAGCTTAACATTAAATAAACTGCTACAATAATTAATCATTCGCAGTAATTAAATTTATATGATTGTAAAAGTAAATATGAAATTTATCTGTATGATTTATTATGTATTTATCAATGTAAAACCTTAAATGCAATAATATAAGATGATTCTGTTTCTAAAGTATGAAAAAATTGTTCAAATTCATGCTGTACAGTATGAATATACAATAAACTAATTCCTTTTCTTAATTAATAAAAATATTGTCAAACAATAATTTCTCTGGTAATTTATTACCTAACTTTTTTTTGAAAAGGACTGAAAAAATAAGTAGATAGTTTTTTAAAGGAAGAGTTAATGAAAAATGTTCTTCTTTAAATAAAAATAATAATAATACCAAAGAATTTGATTAACTCGTATCTTAAACAGTTAATATTATAGTTTCTTAGGTGTAGACTAGTAGAAAAGAGACAATGGAAGGTCACATGCTAGTTTGAATGGATATCCCTACTGGAAATTACCACATAGAACCTACATGGAGACCACATGAGATCCTACCCAGTTGCAAGAATCCACGTGAAAATCCACATGCAAATCCACGTGGATTTTCACATGGAAATCTACACTGAAATCAGTCCAATAACACACTGTATGTAGATTCCTACGTAGATTTCTGCGTACATTTTTACGTGGATTTCCGCGTAGATATTTACGTGGATTTCCGCGTAGATCACCACAGGGGTTTCAACGTAAAATCAGTGTCGAAATCTACGTGGAAATCAGTGTCAATATCTATGTACAAATCAGTGTACAAATTTACGTAGAAATAATTGTAGAAACACACACAGATTGAAAGGTTTTTAAAATGTTCTTAAAACGTTTCACAAAAGGATAAAAACCTTTTTAAAAGCTTTCAAAAAATGTTTTTAAAATGAGTTTGTGTCCGTTTTTAAACACTTTAGCAACGTTTTCTAGCTCCTTTTATAAACCTTTCGATACCAGTTTTAAAAATATTTCTATAAAAGTTATAGAAATATTAAAGAAAACATTTTTGAAAGGAGTTGATGAAACCTTTTTATATATTTTTTTAAAACCTTTATAAAAACTTTAATTAAGTATTTTATATATTCTAGAATTTTATTTTTCATTATGATTATACTTATTTTTAACATACGCATTATATTTAATCGTTTATTGGCATTGTCGCACATGTTATTTTACGCATTATTTTACGGAAAAAAACGCAGAAAAATGTTTGACCTACGGTATGATCAAACCCGGGTCCCTCGCATTATGAAGCAGATACCCTAACCATTACGCTATGCAACGCTTGTAGAACGAAGATTTAAATTTCAAACATAAGTTGCATGGCAATCCACATACACTTGTATTAATTTTACATTTAAAATTTCTTCTTAGTGCAAAGTATTTTTTAAAATTAAGAAATAATAAAAAATTTAATATATTTAAATACATAATTTCGCTCTTTAAATTTGACCACATATTTAGTAAACATTCAATATATTTAAATACATAATTTCGCTCTTTAAATTTTACTACATATGTAGTAAAAATTCAATATATTTAAATACATAATTTCGCTCTTTAAATTTTACTCCATATGTAGTAAAATCTCAAGAGCAAAATTATGTATTTAAATATATTCACATTGTAATTATATCTTAATTTAAAAAAATACTTTACAATATAGAAGAAATTTTAAATGTAAAATTAATACAACTGTATATGGATTGCCATGCAACTTATGATTCAAATTTAAATCTTAGTTCTACAAGCGTTGCATAGCGTAATGGTTAGGGCGTCTACTTTATAATGCGGAAGACCTGGGTTCAATCCCAAAGTAGGTCAAACATTTGTCTGCGTTTTTGTCCGTAAAATAATGTGTAAAATAACATGTGCGACAATGTGAATAAACGATTAACTATAATGCGTATGTTAAAAATTAGTATAATCATAATAAAAAATCAAATTCTAAAATATATAAAATACTAAATTAAAGTTTTTATAAAGGTTTTAAAAAAATATTGGGTGTAGAACTTTGCTTTCGCCGTTTTTTTGCGAAATTCGAGCCCTTATTGTAAAAAACTGGTTATACAATTATGATACAAAGTATTGTCCATCGCTGGCCACTACTTTCTCCCATCTTTCGGGCAGCATACGAATCCCGCGTTGAAAAAACTGGCCATCTTTTAAATCGATCCACGAATCGATCCAATTTTTTACTTCTTCATAAGACCAGAAGTGCTGCTCAGCCAGGCCGTGTACCATTAATCGAAACAAGTGATAGTCCGGGGGAGCAACGTCTGGAGAAAACGGCGGGTGGGGTAGGACTTCCCGTTTCAAAGTTTCCAAGTATGTCTTGACCACTTTCGCAACATGGGGTCGAGCATTGTCATGCTGTAAAATCACTTTATTATGTCTCTCATTGTATTGCGGCCGTTTGTCTTTCGATGCTCGGCTCAAACGCATTAATTGCGTTCGATAACGATCGCCTGTGATTATTTCAGTCGGTTTTAACAACTCACAATACACTACACCGAGCTGGTCCCACCAAATACTGAGCATGACCTTGGAACCATGAATATTCGTTCTGGCCGTCGACGTGGAAGCATGGCCGGGATATCCCCATGATTTTCTGCGCTTGGGATTATCGTAGTTAACCCATTTTCCGTCCCCAGTCACAATGCAATGCAGTAATTCCTTCCGTCTTTGCCTTGCAAGCAGCTGTTCACAAACACACAAACGCCGTTCAACATCTCTTGGCTTCAACTTGTACGGCACCCAATTTCCTTGTTTCTGAATCATTCCCATGACTCTCAGGCGTTTTGAAATGGCTTGTTGCGTGACTCCCAATGATTCTGCCAATTCTTGTTGCGTTTGACACGAGTCTTGATCAAGTATTGCCTCCAATTCTGCATCTTCGAAAACCTTCTTTCTTCCACCGCCATGCTGGTCTTCGACGTTAAAATCGCCGTTCTTGAAGCGTTCAAACTACTCTCGTTACGTTCTTTCACTAATAGCGGCCTCACCATAGGTATTTTGAAGCATTCGATGAGCCTCAGTCGCAGATTAATTCATATTAAAGCAAAAAATTAAAACCTCCCGTAAATGACGATAATTTGGCTCGTAAGCTGACATGTTTAATCGAGAATAACTTTATGATGCAGACAAAAATCGACTAATATTTCGATGGCGTTATGTTCACAAATACCTAAGCTTATTGTATGACATCTATAATCTATTTATTTCAACTACCACTTACCGCTACAGCCATCTATTGCAAAACGGCGGAAGCAAAGTTGTACACCCAATATATTGAAGTAGTAAAAAGAAATCCATTATTTATTCATTAAATTGAAGGTTTTATTTAGTATAGATCGAATGATACGATTTAGGTCAAATATGCATTGTTTTATTCGATAACTTGTTGCTATTTTGGAGGTAATTTTATTATGCCTCTCTCGTAAAAACCCTTGTCCCTATTGTCAAAAAACTGGGACAGTCGATTTTCATAATCTTCTCTTGAGGCGAACTTTTTACCAGCAAAATCATTCGTCATAGACAGGAACAGGTAGTAATCACTTGGTGCCAGGTCCGGACTATAAGGTGGATGCATAAGAACTTTCCAACCAAGCTCCCGGAGCTTCTGGCAAGTCACTATCGATGTATGCGGCCTAGCGTTGTCCTGATAGAACACAATTCCTCTCCTATTGGCCAAAGCTGGCCGCTTCTGGGCGATTGCTTCTTTCAGACGGTCCAATTGTTGACAGTACAGGTCCGAATTAAGAGTTTGGTCGTAGGGGAGCAGCTCATAGTAGATGATTCCCTGCCAGTCCCACCAAACACACAGCAAAACCTTCCTGACTGTCAATCCTGACTTGGCCATCGTTTGCGCTGGCTCATCGCGATTTGACCACGACCGTTGTCGCTTGACGTTGTTGTAAGTGACCCACTTTTCATCACTGGTAACCATCCGTCTCAGAAATGGATCGATATTGTTGCGATTCAGCAGCGATTCGCAGATGGAAATTCGGTTCATGAGGTTTCTTCGCAATAACTCGTGTGGCACCCATACATCAAACCTCTTTTTGTATTTAGCCTTATTTAAGTGGTTCCAAACGGTTTTTTGTGCAATGTTTAGCTCCTGGGCAATCAAAACAGTGCTTACGGGACGGTCGGACTCGACGATTTCTATTATTTTATCGACATTTTCGATAATTGGCCTTCCAGAGCGTGGTGCATCTTTGACGTCAAAATTACCGGAACGGAATCGATGAAACCAAAATTGCACGTGATTGGCTGTTACAGTATCAGGACCATAAACACTATTCACATTTTCTGCTGCCTGGCTTGCGTTTTTGCCTTTATGAAAGAAAAACTGTAAAATATGGCGTATTTTCTCTTTGTTGATGTCCATCTTTGACTCGTGCTAAAAAAATACTAAGTCAAGCAATCACAAAACTGTAACTAAAGCTTTTTTAGTACGAAATCTTATCATTCTAACGCCATCCAGCGTGACCCGATCGCACTTTTACAACAGGAGATACAGACTACTAAAGCCATCTATTGGCAAAATAATGGATTACTTTTTACTACACCTAATATTAAAAGGTTTCAACAAATACTTTCAAAAATGTTTTCTTTAATATTTCTATAACTTTGATAGAAATGTTTTTGAAACTTGTATCGAAAGGTTTATAAAAGGAGCTAGAAAATGTTGCTAAAGGGTTTAAAAACGGACACAAACTCATTTTAAAAACATTTTTTGAAAGCTTATAAAAAGGTTTTTATACTTTCATAAAACGTTTTAAAAACATTTTAAAAACTTTTGGATCTGTGTGTGTTTCTACAATTATTTCTACGTAAATTTGTACACTGATTTGTACATAGATATCGACCCTGATTTCCACGTAGATGTCTACACTGATTTCACGTTGAAACCCACGTGGTGATCTACGCGGAAATCTACGTAAAAATCTACGCGGAAATCTACGTGGAAATCCACATACAGTGTGTTATTAAACTGATTTCAGTGTATATTTTCATGTAAAAATCCACGTGGATTTCCATGTAGATTTTCACGTTGATTCTTGCAACTGGGTAAGCAAAAACTTCGTGAAACTTATATGCGATAAATATGGGAAGCACATGAGCGCCATGTGAAGAATCGATGTGGTATCCTACAACGAATCTATGAGGGTACTATGTAGGACCTATGTGGGAACCATTTGTATAGCAATATTTTTACAAAATAGTATTACTGCTGTATTTGTTGCTATTAATGTACAGAAGTTAACAGAAGTGTACAAAAGTGTACAAAAGTATTAAAAAGTGTATCAACTGATTTATAAGCACAAATTAGAAAAAAGAAATAGATATTCTACAGCGGGCACCCATCCAAGTACTAACCAGGCCAAACTCTGCGTAACTTTAACGATTGACTAACAAGGCAACCACCCCAAACCGACCCCACCGATTTTAATACTTTTTGGATATGTTGTAATACTAAAAAAAATATTCGACAAGTGTTTTCTTTTTATCGGCTGACATCCACTTTCAAAGGGTGAAATCCACCCCTGAAAACCACCTCAAAAAATCGTTTTTTTAATATATCTCTGCATCTAATGAATATTTTTAAATAAAATCAACGCCAAAATATTTCTTATAAGTAGGCGCTTCTACTAATATAACTTTAACACCAAGGTGTTGCAACCCCTTTTTCTATAAGGGTCAAAGTTCTATTTCTTTTGCTATTTTGCGATTCGAAATCTGTTAAATAAGGTCGAGTGGGTTAAAAACTGCATTTGTAATGAGAAAATGAAAAATTAAAATTGACGTACTTCGGGATTTTTTCAGAAAAAATTTTTTGGGTGTGTGTTAGTCCTAAAAACCACTTCTACCAAATCACAAGCAGGCTAACTCACCTAATCCTGGTCACAGTGCGTCTATTAATTATTTGTTCTGTTATATGTACTATATGACAAGCGAAATATATTAGATAACCAAGCTACCCCTAACCTCTAACCGCAAACCTCAAAAACTTGAAAAACCACCCCTATCAAACCACAAGCAGGTAAACCCACGTAACCCTAGCGACAGCATGTTTATCTATTATTTTTTTAACTAAATATATCCTACATCACAAGCGAGCTATGTCCGCAGAAATCCGACCCTTGACCCCTAACCCGCCCAACCCCTAAAAACCTCCCCTAGCAAACCACAAGCAGGCTAACCGAAATAATCCCTGCCACAGCATGTTTATTATATATTTTTTCTGTTATTAAATATATCTTATATCACAAGCGAACTATATTAGCTAACAAAGCTACTCCTAACCTCTTACTATTCAAAATCCAAAAAACTACCCCTATCAAACCACAAGCAAGCTAATCCATCTTAACCTGGCCCCAGCGTGTTTTTTTAAGATATCTTTTTTTTAAATAAATATATTCTACATAATAAGCAATTTATGTCAGCAAACCATTGTATCCCTAACCCAATGAATCCCTAAAGAACACCCTTACCAACCCACGAGCAGGCTACCGCCCTCAACACTGACCACAGCGGCGTTTATTGCTCATTTCTTCTTAAAATAATTGTCAAATCGAAACCTGGGATGAAAAAAGTCATTTTCTAAAAATGAGTATCTAATGTAATACGTTGTCTTATTATTTTAAAATAAATTTTATTAAAAGTTATTCTTATAAAAGACTATATCTTTGACTCATATGTAAATTAAAATGTATTATTAAACATAGTTTTCACTGTAATGATAATCTTCAAAGAAGTGCTTAAAACATAATGACTTTTTGCACCAACCGCATCGTATTATTGCAACATTCTCACATCCTTCTACTTCGCAGTTGACAGTACAAGGTTTCCCAAAACTAAAATCAACAGGATTATTAGTTATATCTGGTTTTTGAGTAATATAGCCGCTTTTATACCAGGAATATTTAAAAATATCCGTATATTTTGGTGAAGAGAACTGGTTATGTACCAGCGATTGTAATTTTATCCGAATGTTGGTCCTCAATCTATTCTTTTACTTGATTCTTGGAGTGGACATTGTGATAGAGTTATAGAGGAAACGTAGCCAACGAATAAAATTGTTAACTTAAAAAAGATTCCCTTTGGAACGACAGGAAAGATCCAACCTTTTGGGTTTTAGGATTTGGAAAAATTTCGTTAGGCAATTTTCAGATCAAGTAATGCTGATGGATTATGACTTGAATTTACACGTAAGAAATAACATTATAACATTACAATCGCTAGTGCGTAACCAGTTTTCTTTACCGAGATATACGAATATTTTTAAATATTCCCGGTATCAAAGCGGCTATATTACTTAAAAATCTGATAAAACTGATAATCCTGTTGATTTTAGTTTGTGAGAATCTTGTAATGTCAACTGCGAAGTAGAAGGATGTAAGAATGTTGCAATAATACGATGTGGTTGGTGTAAAAAGTCATTATGTTTCAAGCACTTCTTTGAAGATAATCATTACTGTGAAAACTATGTCAAATAATACATTTTAATTCACATATGAGTCAAAAATATAGTCTTGTATAAAAATAACTTTTAATAAAGTTCATTTGAAAATAATAAGACAACGTATTACATTAGATACTTATTTTTAGAAAGTGACTTTTTTCATCTCAGGTTTTGATTTGACAATTATTTTAAGAAGAAATAAGCGATAAACGCTGCTGTGGTCAGGGTTGAGGGCGGTAGCCTGCTCGTCGGTTGGTAAGGGTGTTTTTTAGGGATTTATTAGGTTAAGGGTACAATGGTTTGCTGTCATAAATTGCTTATTATGTAGGATTTATTTATTTAAAAAAAAGATACCTTAAAAAAACACGCTGGGGCCAGGTTAAGATGGATTAGCTTGCTTGTGGTTTGATAGGGGTAGTTTTTTGGATTTTGAATGGTAAGAGGTTAGGAGTAGCTTTGTTAGCTAATATAGTTCGCTTGTGATATAGGATATATTGATTAACAGAAAAAATATATAATAAACATGCTGTGGCAGGGATTATTTCGGTTAGCCTGCTTGTGGTTTGGTAAGGGAGGTTTTTTGGGGTTGGGCGGGTTAGGGGTCAAGGGTCGGATTTCTGCGAACATAGCTCGCTTGTGATGTAGGATATATTTAGTTAAAAAAATAATAGATAAACATGCTGTCACCAGGGTTACGTGGATTTACTTGCTTCTGGTTTGATAGGGGTGGTTTTTTGGGTTTTTGAGGTTTGGGGTTAGAGGTTAGGGGTAGCTTGGTTATCTAATATATTTTGCCATTCATATAGTACATATAACAGAACAAATAATTAATAGACACACTGTGACCAGGATTAGGTGAGTTAGCTTGCTTGTGATTTAGTAGAAGTGGTTTTTAGGGGTAACACACACCCAAAAAATTTTTTCTGAAAAAACCCCGAAATACGTCAATTTTAATTTCTTATTTCCTCATTACAAATGCAGTTTTTAACCCACTCGACCTTATTTAACAGATTTTGAATCGTAAAATAGCAGAAGAAATAGAACTTTGACCCTTATAGAAGAAGGGGTTGCAACCCCTTGGTGTTAAAGTTATATCAGTAGAAGCGCCTACTTATAAGAAATATTTTGGCGTTGATTTTATTTAAAAATATTGATTAGATGCAGAGATATATTAAAAAAACGATTTTTCAAGGTGGTTTTCAGGGGTGGATTTCACCCTTTGAAAGTGGATGTCAGCCGATAAAAAGAAAACACGTGTCGAATATTTTTTTCAGTATTACAACATATCAAAAAAGTATTAAAATCGGTGGGGTCGGGTTGGAGTGGTTGCCTTGTAAGACGCAGTTCTGCTACCCCAGCTAAGTGGTGAATATGATGAAGCTTTTATTATCTTTATATTTTATTACCTTAATTTATTTTAAAATAGATATATTTTCATTATTTAATTCTTACTATTATCTTTTTGAATAAAAGAGAATTTCTGTCTTAATACATTTGTAGATTAATACTTTTGTACTTACAAATGTTTTATTTTTTGGAATTGTTTTTTTTTTCATTAAATTTTATTTTATGTATGTAAAAATATCATATGTGAAAATCAGATGTAAAAATTATTCTTAAAAACAAGTATTTTCTTTTTTAATATTTTTTAATTCTTTTTAATAAATTATAAATTTTTTGATAAAGATGTTAAAGTTTTTTAATTTAATCAAGAATGAGGTCAAGAATAATAAACAGTTAAATAAAAAAGATAACAGTTAAATGGCCTATAGTTTTATAGTTTTAAATTTGGTAATATATTTTTAAAATTCAGAATAGCGATTCTAATATGGCGGACATAATATCCAAAAATAAATAATACATTTTTTTAACAGGGTGCATCATTTTGAAATCAAATATGACAATAATAATTATTTGACTATTATGTGCCATACAAGTCTTGTGAATCAAAAATTTTAAAAAATTTTCTTTTTACTGATTATGAGTTGAATATTAACTCTTCTGTTTTTAATAATACTTTTTAAATAATTAGGTTTTGAAAGTAGCACAAATAATTTTTATGTTGTTAGAATTTAAATAACTTACTTCTTCATAAAAAATAATATTGTTAGGAATAATATTAATAATATTAGGAATAATATTAATATCATTATTCCAAGAAAAGTTTGTCCGAAGGAAAAATTACTGAAAATGTATTAAATGATTTCGACACTAACAATAAGAGTGAAAATGAGATGATTATTCCGAATTTAAATACTTCAAGTTCATCTGACTCTAATTTTAACTCTGATGATGACATAATTAGTTCTAAATGTTTATCATATAGAACTGTTTCAGAAAAAGATTAAAAATCTCAAAAAAAAATTGAAACCGCACCATAATTATGTTTGGCTTGAAGGAGAAAAATTGTATACCGATGCTACAAATGATGAAATAATGCTTTCTAAAATAGTTAAAAAAATTATTAAGGATATTTTAGTGGTAAAATTATTCGAACTATTTTTTTTGAAAAAAATTTATCTTTAAATCATAATTTAAATATCAATAGATAAGACCATGGTCAGATTTTTTGCTCGTACTTGTTTGAAGCAATTCATTCTGAGTAAATCGGATAGATTTGATTTAAAATGATGGGATTTCTGCACGTCTTTTGGTTATTTATACAATTTCGATATTTATTGTGGTAAAAATTATACTACAAATAAATTAGGTACATATGCGCTTGGTTCAAAAGCAGTTATTCAGATGATTACACAGTTACTGCTTACTGGTACGAAAAAAGAATTATCACAATATCACGTATAATTTGATAATTACTTTACTAGTCAAGACGTTCCCGAACATTTAAAAAAATTGAGTTACGAGCTACATGAACAATCATAAAGGAAAAGCATGTAAAAATAAGCATACCTTTGAAAAAAACTCTCCACGAGGCTCATATAAAATTATGTGAGTGTAATCGATAATATACAAGTTTCTTTACTTTTCACTGCAACTGGAGTAGAAAGAACGCCTATGAAAGCAATCGCGAGATATTTTAAAGAGTTTGGAAACAAAGTTAGTTATGAGTTTTCTTCTATTAATTTGCATTACCATAAATATATGGGTGGTGTTGACTTACATGATTGCAGATGTTAAAAAGCTCTTCCAAGTATAAGAGCCAAAAAATGGACTTGAGTCATATTTATACGAATTTTGCAATCATCAATAGCTAAAGCAATTGCATTGTAGAATATCTGTCATACCGATAAAAAATCACTGAAAGCTAAAGATATGTGTCGCTAAATATGTAAGCTAAATTCTAACTATCAAAAAAAAGCAACATGATGAACCATAAAAGTGAGACCAGGGATTGACACACTTGTAACACTAATAATTATTTTCTACGAACAACAAAATATTGTATCGTTTGTTGTAATTATTATTGCAAATATTGTTTTTCCAAAATACAAGCTGAATAAAATAAAAATTTTGCACTTATCTTCGGCATCAAAGTCAATAAAAATTTTTTAAAAAAAGGTAAAATCAAAGAATAAAATAAAAAAAAACAAATAAAACAAAAAGAAATTACAAAAATAAATAATTCACAAAAAAAGTACGATAGAAGACTCTTAAATACCGTCGACCTTAAAATATGAGCTATTATTCATCACATGAAGAAAAGTTTTGGTAAGAGTCGGGCAACGTTTTACGGCCGACAGTCAAAAAGATTATATCTAGACATTGTCAAGAAATAAACGTTATAATTTATTTCCTCCTTATCAATACATTATATAAAATGACCTAGCTTTACTATTTTTACTTGAAATTTCTTGTAGAATACGAGGTCTGGCTATTAAATAACGAGACTGCGCGCCTAGAGGGCGCCGTAGAGGGGTAGGGAAAAAAACGAGTGGTGCGTTAGATATCAAGATATCTAGTCTATGCACGTACCAAAACACGTTCTCGTCACTATTATTGTATTTGTGCAGTAGCGGTTTGAAACGAACGTGTTTTTTTCTCGTGCCGAAAACTATGTGTGACGAAAAACAGAAGCAACGTATCAATCTCAAATTTCTCGTTAAATTGAAAAAAACTCCGACTGAGTGCTGTAAATTGTTGCAAGAGGCCTATAGGGACAAGTCTCTTTTTCGTGCACGTGTTTTTGAGTGGTGTAAGCGCTTCAGTGAGGGCCGAGTGAGCACTAAAGATGACCAACGCCCAGGTCGCCCTGTCACTGTTTCAACTCCGGAAACAGTGACCAAAATCAACCAAATTGTGCGTGCAGATCGTCGAATGAGCATCCGGATGATTGCCGAGGCTGTTAACGCTGATAAAGAAACGGTTAGACAAATTTTACACGAGGAATTACACATGACAAAAGTCTGTGCAAAGTTGGTGCCAAAAAACCCGACTTCTGACCAAAAGCTCTTGCGTCAACAGGTCTGCTAAGATTTCCTTAAAAGGTTAGAAAAAGATTCCGGACTGATGAAAAACATTATTACTTGCGATGAAACGTAGATTTTTCAATACGATGTTGAAACAAAGCGGCAATCGATGCATTGGAAGACGCCTAAATCGCCCAGAATCAAAAAAGCAAGGATGTCCAAATCAAAATTCAAGGCAATGTTGATCGTTTTTTTCGACATTAACGGTATCGTGATGACTGAATGGGTTCCAGAGGGTCAGACTGTCAACCAGACTTACTATTTGTCAGTTTTGGCAACACTGCGAGAACGAGTTCGTGAGAAACGGCCCGAGTTGTGGAAGAACAACTCGTGGATTTTGCACCAGGACAACGCACCTGCCCATAACGCGCTGTCTGTGAAGCAGTATTTGGCCGGTAAGCGCACTCCAGTGCTCGAACACGCGCCGTACTCGCCAGATTTGGCACCGTGCGACTTTTTTTTGTTTTCGAAGATAAGATCTGCTTTGAAAGGGACCTGATTTAAGTCGATGGAAGCGGTAAAGCAAAAAACGGCAGAGCTCCTAAAGGCCCTCTCTAAAGAAGACTTCCAGCACTGCTTTGATCAATGGAAAAAACGTATGGAACGGTGTGTGGCGAGGGAAGGGGAGTATATTGAAGGGGAGCATTCGAATGTAGAATAATTTTTATAAATAAACCCTTTTTTGTAACCAGTCTCGTTATTTAATAGCCAGACCTTGTATAACTGTTTATATTTATATAAAAAATGAAATTTTTTGACAGTATGTCCACCATATTGGATTCGCTAATCTGGATTTTAAAAATATCACACCAAATTTAAAACTAACTAGTTTAAAAATCTTGAAAATCATTACAAATTTTCATACAGGTTCTTTTAACGGTGTTTATATATAAAAAAATTGAGAACACAGTGTTATCCGTCATTTTGTATTTTTTGGCATTCATATTTTGATTTTCAATACGTATTTAGCAATAATTTTTGTAAAATATATTAAAGTAATTAAAAAAATGAGAATTAGTAATGAAAAATTTCAAAGATTTGAGAAACTAAAATTTCATAAAGAAGCTGCTATTTTGAATTTTGAGATGTAACAGAAGTCAATTTACAGCTAAACTCATTATGCTACAGGGTTCGGAAGCTTAGATCGATTCCATTACTAGATCATTCGAGAGACGAGATGAAAGGGAAGACTTCTTTTTCCGTTAATTTTTTGTGAAAAGCTGGCCTTATGTAAAAATTGGCTAGATATTGAAAATCTAGCATTGGATTTAAAAAGAGCGTGCAATTTTACATCGGATATAATGTCTTACATTAAATTGTTGTTATTTTTTCTATCAAAAATATTGATGTGAAAAATATTCAAAATTTAGGGTCTTCCGGTACGAAACGGGTTAATCGGTTACTAAACTTTTTATTATTACTGTAAATAAGAATTTTCATTATTTAGCCTCATTTTTATATATGTTTCCTTGAAATTCCCGTTTTACTCGGATTTTCTCTTTTGCCGCTTTTACAGATGAGAACTAAAAAGAGGATACATCATTATAGTCAAATAACTTCAAATGTTATTGTTTTAAATGGATTTAGAACTCCTTTAGAGACTTCGCAATAGTGTCTACTACTGTGATTTTAAATAATTCTTATCGAATATCTTTGATTGATAGGTCAAAAAGTTACTTTCCTGCTAAAAATATTTGATTAGCACTTATTAAAACGAATTAAAAATTATCAGAATCGTTTTTAATTTAATCAGTTCTAATACATTTTTATCGGTTTTAAGTAGTTTAATCGATTATTTTTAATAGGGTTAGTTTCTAATAGATTTTACTACATTTTTATTAGATTCTATCAAATTAAATGTAATGTTTAATGGACTCTTTAACGCGGTATTTTTATATCAATAATGATATGATAATAATCTGATGTGAAAACTGATATGAAAATCAAATAAATTAAGTTCGAGATACAAGTCGGAAAAGCCTTAATTGATTTCTGTACAATAATTAACAGTAGATGTTCACTTTTGATTTCTCAATAATGAGACTCACAAGACTAATATAAAACATCTTATTTTTACTGACCGACATATCTCCACCGTAAAATGGATGAATGACAAATGTCTCGTTGCCTAAATGTATAACGCCACTAACGCCATTGCAAGTATGAAAAGCAGCACTAGCACCAGGATAATCTTTTACCGTACCATGGTAGTAGCAGTGTTCTATTTCCTGTAATAATAAAAAGAATATTTGAAGTAAATTTCTTTTATCTTAATGATTTAGTAAAATGCTATTGAGGCAAATACTCACTTGCTTAGAAACTTGCTCAGCTCCATTAGTTAAATAACCTTTTTGGACTAAATTCGGAGCTAGAAGTTGCCTGTAATAAAAATTATGAAGTTATGTTTATAGATTATGCATGTTTGCATATGACTGTGTGATTGAATGCAAATCTCACATGAATTTGCCTTTTAGGGTATGGGAATACCACAGCTTCACAAATCATTTTTAATTACATTTTTTCACAAAAAATTTATAGTATTGTTGTAATTACATTTTACATAATTTTTTCAGTAGTTAAAGGCAATACTTTATCAATAAAATCCCAATATTTATAATAAAATCTAAAATTTTACCTTGTTAATAACAAATTATGTTTTAATGTTTTTCTTGTAAAAGTACAAAACAAACAAAGTAAGATAAAATATTTGTAAAGAATAGTAACCTACGATTAGTTTTATATCTGTCTTATAGAAGAAGATGCTACACTTATTTTCATAACATTAAACTTCTGTAGTTTTTCGAAAGTAACTGTACAGATACTTCTTCTGTGACCTCCGCGTAAGCTACTTCTATAATTTATCTGTCAATGAAGATTTCAGTAGGCTAAACGTTATCTATCATCTTTTTTATTAAATTCCGTAGAAATCCATAAGACGTCATCCGTAGATGTTCGAGAGTGTTTGTAACATTTCGCAGATAATAATAGGTGTCCGAAGACTTCTGTAGATGTATGTAGCTTTCTGTCAAAATTCAGAAATATTTGTAGAATTTCGTTGGTGTCCATAACTTTCCGTAGGTAATAAAAAGTATTCACAGAATTTCGCAGGTGTTTATAGCTATTCGTGGAAATTCAGAAATGTCTGTACAATTTGGTAGCTGCCCGTAGCTTTCTGTTAGAGGCCGTAGATGTCCCTATCATTCTGTAAATGCTTGTTTGCATCCGTGACTTTTCGTGAATAATAGAAGGTGTATGTAGAGTTCCGTAGCTGTCCGTTGTTTTTCCTAGAAATTCAGAAATGTCTGTAGAATTTCGTTAATATTTGTAGCTTCTCGTTAGTGGCCGTAGATTCCGATATCATTCCGTAGATGTTCAAAGGAACTTTCTGTGAGCAATTGATCAAATGTTTAGTTTAAACACATGAGGGGCCGGTAACAGAAACAAAACATAAGTGAATTTCGTCAAAAAATTAATGTCCAAATTCCTTTTTTTTAATTCTCTCAAAAATAAATTTGTAAAGTGTATTCAATTAGAGAATTCTATAGGTAACCGTATGTGATGATCTTTTTATAGTAGTCTTTATCTATAGTATGTATAAATCCGTGCTTTTTAAGTAATTCTCCATTTTTATAAAGTTATGGCGAGTTGATATGAAAAAAGTTAACCAGATTTTCAACCAACAATTTATTTGATTCAATTATTTGATCAAAAATACGTTTTTTTTAACCCTTTCAGCCCTGACTTTTTTAGAGTAACGCAATTTTTGTCACATTCTATATTTAGGGGTTTTCGGGGTCGCTGATCACAAATCCGATGTCAAATTCTTAACATTCAAAATGGCGGATCCATTATGGCAGACGACTTATTTAAAAATTGATCCAATTGGCTTTAAATTTGACACTCACAGGTTTTTGGGGTCGCAAATTACGAATCCGATATCAGATTTTCGAAATTCAAAATGATGGATAAAATATGGTGGACGGCCTATTTAAAAATTGGTCCAATTGGCCTAAAGTTTGTTAATAGGGGATTTCTGGGTTCGCAGATTACGAATGTGATATTAGTTTTAAGTGACCATTTTCTGGAGTGCAAGTGAACTTATTAAATTTTCGCCCACCATATTGGATCTGTCGTTTTTAATTTAAAACTAACATCGGATTCGTAATCAGCAACCCCGAAAACCATTAAGTAATAAGTTTCAGGCTAAATGAATAAATTTTTAAAAAATCGTCCAACTATATTAAATCCGCCATTTTTAATTTTGAAAATCTGACATTGGATTCATAATCAGCAACCTAGATAACCCATGAGTAATAAGTTTCGGGCTAATTGGATCGATTTTAAAAAAGTTGTCCACCATATTAGATGCGCCATTTTGAATTTTGAAAATTATGAAAATCTGACATCGGATTCGTAATCAGCGACCCTAAAAACTCCCGAGTGTTCATTTTTATGAGCCTAACTCCACGTAATTTGATAATTGGCAATTTTTTTTTAAATTTCTGCCAAAAACATTTACTTGTTTATATTGTAATACAGTATATGGGAAGAAAGGACTATATAGTTCTCTATCTGAGTATACTTTATAAATTTATTTTTAAAAATGTTGAAAAAAAGAACTTTAGACAATAGTTTATCGGTGTAATTCGCTTATGTTTCGCTTCTGTTGCTGGCGCTTTATATGATTAAACTAATTATTTAAGCAATTGCTGAAACGAAGTTCCTTTAAACATCTGCAAAATGATTTCGAAATCTAAAGCCACTAACGGAATTAAATTATACGGGCAACTCTGATTATCAACAGAATCTATGGACACCTACTAAACTTTATGGATATTTCTGAATTTCTACGGAAAGCTACGAACATCTACGAAACTCTATGGAGATTTCTGAATTCCTACGAAAAGTTACGGGTGGCTACGAAATTCTATGGATACCTTTTATTATTTACCGAAAGCTACGGGCACCAAAGAAACTTCACGGACATTTTTAAATTTCTGTAGAAAACTGCGAGCAGTTATAAAATTCTACAGATACCTTTTATTGTCTATGGAGAGCTATAGATAACTACGAAATTCTACGAATATGTTTATTACATACAAAAAACTATGGACACTTTCGAACATCAGTTTCAAACAATTATTTCTGTATAGACAATTTCTTTGTTCAGCGATGAAAAAATGATTTTATTCTTTGTAATATTATAATACAATATTATTTAAACCATACTTTGTACAATAAATTCTAACAAATTTAAAATTAATTAAATTTCTGTAACAAGAGATAGCAATTCGTACTATTATCGTGTTAAGGCGAGGGCGCACACGTTAATGGAAGAAAGAGCCGCTCGGAAAAAACGAAACAAGAGAAATCACGCCTCATTTTAGTCTTCTCGCGCCGTAAAGGGGCCTGCGATTTTCTGCCTTTTTCCAAACTCTGGAGCGAGCTGGAGTATTTAGATTCGACAAGTAAGTAGCCACTTGTTAATTATTACGCGTTCAATTTAGTCAATTCGCAAACGCGTTCTAGAGAGCACGCATGATTTAATTATAGACTAGGCGCAGACTCTCGGTGTACATTATCACCAGAAGTAACGTGTATTATGTACTACATAAGTGTTGAGTACATAATGTGGGCGGAAAATAATCGCGAGGTTTTCCAGCAAGCATTAATTCAAATTAGATCAGATTAAGATAGTAGTACAACGCACGTTAAGCTAGCCTTGGCAAAATTTTCCGATAACTTCCAGGCATGGTAATAGAAGAAGCTTAGGGTAGCTTCTCCCACGCAAGGTAGTTTGAAAGCTAGTTCGAAGCTAGAAAGTAGTTCGAAGCAGATGACTCACCTGGAGCGACAGCTCTGCTGTATGCAAAGAAGGTGCTGGAGTAGCAGATTACATAGAGCGACGACTCGTTTTATTTTTGAAAGGTGCGCAGCGAAGCAGTGCAGATTTTTATGTATTTTACGTATTTTTCGCCCAAATCGCGCGAGGACCAATTATTTATAATTATTATTGTTAATTTCAAAAAAACATTAAATAAATTATTAGATTTAATCAATTTATTAAGAAGTTTGAAATTACTTTAGTAAAATCTTGCACATCCGAATATTTATTTCGTACCTTTCAGCTTTTCAGCTTGTTTGCGGATACCACTGTCCTATGAAAAAATCGTAAGAGCATTCTTAGTTGCTCGGTAAGAAGAGAAGCCGAGATTTTTTCCTCGTAAGAAAACTCATCAGCCGATAACTTTGTGACAATCTCCATTGCATAGGGTTATCATTGTACTCACAGCAGAAATTTGCTGATAATGCCGATCGGTTACAGTGCATTAATATTGTATTTTCTTATGTGCGTTCTTTGCATTGTTTTGTCTAATATGTTTTTACAACATATATTATTAAATAAATTGATATTTAATTTATGATACTCATGTAAATGTATATGCATTTTTAATTATTGAATAGTCTCCATCTATAAAATATTTTTTATAACTAAATTTTCTTCAATTTTTTTCAATAATAAATATTGCACCGTATAGAAAAAATGTTATCAAGTGAATCTACTTTCTAAATGATGTCAGAAACACCTATCAAAAATTTGACGTATATGTCATTTTTTTAATATTTTTTTTTCTTATGGAAAAGGTAGATTTATGTGAGATTTGCTAGTATGTATAGCAATTGGAGTGTATTTTTAGTATTACAGATAAATAATGTAATTAAAATTTAACAAACAATGATTTTACATAAGAACGAAAAATAGATATAACTAATTTTTAAGTTAATAGACATGTTCTTACGCACAAAGATGAAATTAACAACACTCTTCGTTCTTCATTAGGAATTAAATTATAAAGATAAAATTAAAGTACAAATTTCAAGATTATTAAGTAACAAAATAAAAGGTACCAATAGTAAATAGGAAGAAACAGTAGTAAATAAAAAGTAACAGTATTATAATAATAAAATAATTAAAATTACTAGACAATTTTTTTTGTAAATAAAAGACGTTAATTTAATGTGATTTTTACATTTACTCTGAGGCTGTAATCTTAAAGAGTTTTAATGTCATTGTTTTTAACCTTCTTAGCTAAAAGAATTGTCGGTTTCCAATAACTATAGACATAAAATGGTATAACTTATGTTTTTAGCAAAACATAAGTATACAACTTTATATTGTGAGCAAAAAAGAAATATATATTGTCACGGAGAACACTCCGTACACTGCGCGTGTTTATATTTCGCGCGCTTCCGCGGTCCGTGAGCCGAGTTTAATTTCGGTAACATGACATTCCCCGGGCGGAAAAATACGATACACGCCGATCGATAGAATAGTCGTGTGCCGTATAGAAAAGATAGGCTAATTCAAGCTAGACAAGCTAGCTTCTTCCCGCGGAAAAGAGAGGATCTCTCGGCCATTGAAACAGAGTAGACAAGTTTCTCGTTCCTTTTATAAACGCGTTTCAAGTTTTTCGCCACCATCTTAATCGCGTGGACGCGTGCTTTTCTTCGCGTCTCAGCAATTTTTCCCGCGCGAGCCTTTTTGTATTTTTGGCGCGTCCCCGATCGCGTGCTTTTTTTATATAAAGTGCAGGTGCGTAAGGGCACTCTGCAGCATACAGGGCACCGCCACCAGACCACAGGGGCGTATCAGCGAGGCAACGACGCCGGCAACTTTGTTCGGCGGCAGCGGCGTTCCGCTACGAGCGGCGTTATTTCCTTTTTTTGACGCGCGCGGCTAGCCAGCCATCATCGTAAGTTTTTTTGTAAATTCAATTACGGCGCGCGTAATTTCATTATTTTGTAAATATATTTGCGCGGGGGTAACTTTCGTTAGTTATCCCCTTTTTCTTTCCTTTTTACGCAGCTCGTGCGAGTGAAAGAGCATCATCTCTCTCACTCTGGTATAGTCAGGGAAAGAGAGTTGCGTTCTTTCTCGCACCTGTATACCAGTAGGCGCGTGCGAGTAAAAGAGCGGTATCTCTCTCACTCTAGTAAAAGCAGTGCGAGAAAGTTGCGTTCCCTCTCGTACTCGCGTAGGGTTAGGCGCGCACGAATAAGATAGCGCTCTCTCTCTCTCACTCCTAGGGCGCAGTGCGGGAGAGACACTTTCTCTCTTGCACTCGCAGTAGATAGGGCGCGCGCAAGTGAGAGCGCTTTCTCTCTCACTCCTGCAGACTCAGTGCGGGAGAGTAGTTTTCTCTCTCGCACACGTACAGTATACGGCGCGCGCGAGTGGGAGAAACTTTTCTCTCTCACTCCCGTAGTCGTAGTGCGAGAGACGTTCTATCTCTCTTGCACTCACATCATGCGTAGCGCGCGTGAGTCCCGTTTGCGCAGGATAATCTTTTATTATCTGCGCTCCTCGCGCGTTTTATTTATTATATTTATTTTGTTCATCTATCCGTTTTAGTTTCTATTCTTTTTTGTTGGTTTATTTATTAAATTGTTAAATTATTTTACTTATTTTAACATTTTTTCGTTTTTTTTTTTCTATTTTATCATTTCCTTCCTTTCTCTTTCCTGTTCTTTGTTTTTTTAATTATTTTCCGCTTTTAAAAATTCTTTATTATTTTTTCGTAAATTTTAAGTAAATTAATTTTTTTCACTTTTTTATAAAGTATGTTCGTATTGTTTCTTTTATGTTATTTCTTTCATGTTTTTACACTTTTTCCTTTTTTTTTTTCATTCTTTCAACGAAGAGATTCAGCCTTCCTCTCGAATAGCGCCCTCTCCGACAAACCAGCTGGCCGGCGAGGACGACACACAAGCCGCGCAACGATGTTTGCGCGGTGTTGCAACGAGTAAGTTGGGTCTGAAAGACGGCTTCTCGTGCCCAGACCCAGGAGCAAAGTCGTTCGAGACATTAACGGCCGAGAAGAAGGTGCTGCGGGCAAGTTTCGCACCTTGCGCGAATTGCGCGTCCTCTCAGGTCAATTACTCCGGTGATGGTTTACCTTCAAAACCACCACCCCGTTATAATAAAACACATCGTTCAATAAGTCCCGAGACTCACAACGAAAACAACATTTTTTTCAAAAATCATTTTTATTCGTCAATATAATCTCCTTTTAGAGTGATACAATCTTTCCAATGCCTTTCCAGCATTTCTATACCATATTTATAGAAGGATTTATCCTTTGCTTTAAAATAGGCTTCAGTTTCGGCAATGACCTCCTCAATCGAGCCAAATTTTTTTCCCTGGAGCATTTTTTTGAGATCAGTAAAGAGCCAGTAGTCGCTGGGGGCAAAATCTGGCGAATACGGGGGGTGAGGAAGCAAATCAAAGCCCAAATCGTTCAATTTTGCCATTGTTTTCATGGACTTGTGGCATGGTGCATTGGTGCAATCGCGGCACCCACATAGAAAAAACCTTTCTCATGCTCAATTTTTCATGAAGGATTGTGAATACGCTTCCAAATGATATCTGTGTCATTTCTGCAATCTCACGGATCTTCACTTTGCGATTTTTCATTACAATTTTTAACACTTTACTCACATTTTCCTGTGTAACGGCATCTAATGGCCTACCCGAACGTTCCGCATTGTTTGTGTCAGTACGACCTCGTTTAAACTCAGCATATTAACGACAAATCGTTGGTTTGACGGAGAGGAGTCCGGGTAAGGTTTTTCAAGTTATTGCTGAGCTTCTACGGGGTTTTTACCCATTAAAGAACAATGTTTTATCAACACGCGAAACTCACTTTTTTCTATTTTTCAAACAAATTACAAAGTGACTTTACTCTAACCTCGATAACTCTGCTGTCTGTAATCCGACCGACGTAAAATTTTTACATGTTTCATGTAAAGGTTCGCACTCTATAAAAACGTGGCCAGTTTGGTGCTACTAGCACCATTTCTGGGTTAGTCTCGGGACTTATTGAACAATTTTGTCCTGGTGCAAAATCCACGAGTTGTTCTTCCACAACTCGGGCCGTTTCTTACGAACTCGTTCTCGTAGTGTTGCCAAAACTGACAAATAGTAAGTCTGGTTGACAGTCTCACCCTCTGGAACCCATTCAGTCATCACGATACCGTAAATGTTGAAAAAAACGATCAACATTGCCTTGAATTTTGATTTGGACATCCTTGCTTTTTTGATTCTGGGCGATTCAGGCGTCTTCCAATGCATCGGTTGCCGCTTTGTTTCAACATCGTATTGAAAAATCCACGTTTCGTCGCAAGTGATAATGTTTTTCATCAGTCCGGGATCTTTTTTTAACCTTTCAAGGAAATCTAAACAGACCTGTTGACGCAAGAGCTTTTGGTCAGGAGTCAGGTTTTTTGGCACCAACTTCGCACAGACTTTTGTCATATGTAATTCCTTGTGTAAAATTTGTCTAACCGTTTCTTTATCGGCGTTTACAGCCTCGGCAATCATCCGGATGCTCATTCGACGATCTGCACGCACAATTTAGTTGATTTTGGTCACTGTTTCCGGAGTTGAAACAGTGACAGGGTGACCTGGGCGTTGGTCATCTTCAGTGCTCACTCGGCCCTCACTAGAGCGCTTACACCACTCAAAAACACGCGCACCAGATAGAGAATTGTCCCCATAGGCTTCTTGCAACAATTTACAGCATTCAGTCGGCGTTTCTTTCAATTTAACGAGAAATTTGAGATTGATACGTTGCTCCTGTTTTTTGTCACACATGGTTTTCGGCACGAGAAAAAGACACGTTCGTTTCAAACCGCGACTTTTGGTACGTGCATAGACAAGATATCTAGATACCAAGCACACTACTCGTTTCTTTCCCCACCCCTCTACAGCGCCCTTTAGGCGCGCAGTCTCGTTATTTAATAGCCAGTACTCGTATATATATATATGTATTTATATATATATATATATATATATATACACAGTGTGTCCCATGGAAAACGGAACTTTTTCAAAATAAAGATAAAAACTCAATATTCCGGCAAATCTTATTTATTTTATTTAAAATAGTCTCCTTCCGCATTGAAACAACGTTTAACACGATAAATTAACATATCGAATGAGTTTTTGAGATCATTTTTATCCATCGGCTTAAGTATGTCGGTCGTCGCTCTTTGGATGGCCTCTACGTCGGCATAACGTTTTCCTTTCATAGGCAAGTGCAATTTGGAAAACAAGCAGAAGTCGCACGGAGCCAAATCCGGCAAGTACGGTGAATGGTTGATGATTAAAATAGAATTTTTGATCAAAAAATCCGTGATAAAGTTCGATCGATGAGACGGGGCATTATCATGCAACAAACGCCAGTTCCCTTTTTCACGGTATTGTGGCCGCACACGACAAATACGGCTGAGAAAACGCTTCATAACACCAAGATAAAACACAGCAGTAATCGTTCCACCAGGTGGAACGAATTTACAATGAATAATACCCTCCGAATCGTAGAAACAAATCAACATTGTCTTCACTTTTGACTTTTCAAGACGGCTTTTTTTTGGATTGGGCTCGGTTGGGTGCTTCCATTCAGCACTTTGGCCCTTGGTTTTAGGATCATATTGAAAACACCATGTCTTGTCACTAGTCACAATTGAATATTTCAAGTTTGGGTCCTTTTATGACTCTTTAATCAAATCCTTACAATGTTGAATTCGGAGCAATTTTTTGTAGTCGGTCAGTTTGTGTGGAACAAAGCATGCACACACCTTCCGTAGCTTCAAATGATCGGTCAAAATGCGATGAATTGAATTTTTGGACATATTCAATTCTATTTCCATTTATCGCAATGAGGGTTTTGGCTCATTTTTTATAAATTCACGCACTTTTTCAATGTTACTTTGAGTAACCACGGTATTCGAAGGACCTGGATGTTTGTCGTTCTGAATGTCTTCACGACCTTCCTGGAACCGCTTATACCACTTATACACTTTGGTACGGGATAGACGATTATTGCCATAAACTTGTTTTAGCAAATCATGCGTCTCAGTAAAGGATTTACCGAGTTTAAAACAGAATTTAGTATTTGCTCTTTCTTCGAAGTTCATTTTTCGACCGAAGCCACAAACACACTGTCACTTTGAGCGCGATATTTTGGTTTCCATTGAACCAAATGTCATACAATTTTGACAGGATGTCAATTAAGAATGGACCTTTCTATTGCTAACATCCACTAATAGGTGGCGCCAATATAAATCGATGTTTTGAAAAAGTTCCGTTTTCCATGGGACACACTGTGTATATATATATATATATATATATAATTAAAAAATTTAATTAAGTAATAAGCAAATATATATATATATATATATATATATATATATACAGCCTGTCACTCTATCTAGTAAAAATATTCATAACGCCTGATGCAGGGACAAATTTTATAAATAAAAAACCTTCTTACATTAAAATCGGTTAATTACTTACTATTCGATTAACAATAGATTAACAGCCGATCAAATTTTTTCGCGATCACGTAGGCAGGCCTTGAGAGAAAAAAACCAAAAAAAAAAAACAAAAATTGGCGAGGCTTTCGATTTTGTACTATACATCGATATGCGGCGATGTGTGCGTCGCACTGCTACGCTTATTTCTCCCCTCAAGCAAATTTCAATTCTGATCTTCATTGTCTTCTTATTCATCTTCTTATTCCTCTCATTCAGGCTGTAGCACTGACGGTTTGGGTTCTAATCCCCAGTTCCGATTGTTTTTTTTTTTTTAGCTTCTGTAAGTCTTTGTAAAATTTAAAAATAATATTAAAGTTTTTCTAGATTAAATTTTCATTCGTTTGTAATCATCTTTTAATATGTGCTGTAACGCCACGGGGATCAGGGTGGCGTACAAATGTAAAGCGGGGGAGCGAGCGGGTTCTTGCTAGTGCAAGATAAAACTACCGATTAAAACTAGATACATTTATTTTAACTAAAATTTAAATACTACAAAACTTGATCGCGTTTTTACGCGAGCCCAGGGCGCCAGCTACAATCGTGTAGCGCGGTCTCTTGCGCGGCAAATACATTGCGCGGCTAACTCACGGTTAGAGGGGTCGCGGGCGCACAGCATACAACGACCGTAAATGGCGCTTAACACGCGGCGCGGTCGCACACACTTAGCCGAGAAGAATACGGGGACGATTTGTTGCAGAGATGCCTCCTGGTAACAGCTGCTGCACCTTGGTGTTCTTACTAGATATTCTTCTACGCTTTCGACTACTATACGGTTTTCTCCAGCGCGCTCGTTGCGTTTTCACTCTCTAAAAGCTACTGCGGATCTCGCGACTTGGTTCTCAAACGGACCCAAACGGAGTGTCAACTGCTCGCTAATTGTGACTTTTCGCTAAAACGGCCCCGAACGAAGTGAACGAGAAGCTCTTGCGTGGCACTCTCGCGAACGCGGGTTTTAGATGATCGTTCTGCGCCGGCGCAACGTACGTGTAAAGTACGTTACGCGACGCAGCCACCGCGCGCGCTCAGCGCGATCGGCAGTTGATATTACTCCTCGCAAGCAGCGCGCGTTAAGGTTATCCGCTCGCGAGTGCCAGTGTTGTGGTTCCTTCCTTGAAGCGGCGAGAATCTATCTCAGGTGTCCAGGTAAGTCGACGCGTTCCATAGCCGGTAGGCGTCGACTCATTTGCTTCTTCTTCCTCTTTCTCAGGTGCTGCAGTACGGTGGATCAACAACTGCGGATCGGACGGCGAGCGGTTGAGGAAGCGAAGCAGCGGTGTCGGTGACAGCTATAGCCTGCTTGCAGCGGCAGCGAGGCAACACTATTGGACACCTCCAGGTGCGTAATTACGTGCACTTAAATGTTGTGCTTATGTGTTTTGCCTGCCTTCTAACCTCCTCTTTCACTTTCCCATTATGTTGTGTGGCAGCTTGTACTTTCTTTCAAGGTGCAGCTGCTACTACTATTTTTTTCTTTATTGATTTACTGTCTGGAAGGTTGCAGTTACGGGGACCACTACAGGGATAGGAAGGAGCTTGGAGAGAAAGAAGCTTGGAGAGGAACCCTGCTGCAGTGTGTGCGAGCACTGCAATCGCCTATTCATGGGCTCCTGAGACCGGCTTCTCGCTGGAGCCTTTACTTGAGCTCGAAGCCCATGTACCTGGTAAAGGTAAAGTATGTACAGCCCTGCGTGGCTGTTAATTAGGGTCAAGCGTGGCAGTCCTGCGTGACTGCCAAGATTGTAAAAGGGGGGGGGGGGGGGGGTATTTTAGCTACGAGGAGGCGCACAAGCTATGCTTTGTCCTCCTCATGTGACTGGTGCAAAACACCACGTCACAACTCCCCCCCGCCAAACCGTGAATATGGGGGAAGCGAAACCGTGAATATGGGAGAAGTTGAACAACTACATATTCACTGTTTGATCCTAACTGGGATCGAACTTGGTTATATTCGCCTAGCGCTTGCACTTAGCCTATGGTGAGCGGTCTCACTTGCAACGGTGTAGGTGTGCGGCAGAACGTTGTGGTGCGGACATCGTCTTCTGCAGCGTGGCTCCTCTGCATTGGTGTTCTAGCTGAAGTGTACGCGGTGTACGGGTGCATGCGGAATTACTAGGCGAACTCGAGTCTGAACGAATAATCTAGCTTGTCAGTTATTTACGCGACTGACTCGACCCTTGGGCATAAATACATTAAAAAAAATAAATAGAGGTACAAAAAAAAACTATTATCGTTACGCAAATTGTCCTAACGACGCGGTTTCTCATAACCCGCTTCAACATTCAATACTACTCATACCAAAAGAACTAAAATACTTAATATTAATACACGCATAATTTAAATAAAAAGAACATATAAATAGCCAATAATTTTAATCGTACCGTGCTTACCTGGTGCAGTAGCAGTACTATTTGTCAGCCGCATTGCTGTTCGATAAATAAAAAAACAAATTGGTTACCTTGGTGGCCCACTGCCAGCGAGCGGTTATGGTAAACATGATGAGTTTACTCGTTGCCTCGTCGGAGAGTGGCACGTAGCTGGATGTGAGTGCGACATGCAACTGCGGCTCGTTCGTGGCACGAGCGGTTCGCGCTAACGCGGGTAATAATAGCAAAAAAAAATTGAAAAGGGTGGGAGCAAAATACAAAAAAAAATAAGAAAGATAATAATAAAAAAAAATAGCAAAAATGAAAAAAAAAATTATGTTCTGCTGGCTTGGGGGTGCTTTGCGGCAAACCAAAACAAAAGAAAAAAAACAAAACAAAATAATGCAAAAAAAAACCAAATTAAAAAACCAAAAAAAACAGAGGGAGCAAGGAAACCAAAAAAAAATATAGCATGCAGTATACTGGCGGGATGAGCGGGATAGGCAATGGGGGTAATGAAGCAGACTAACCTGCTAATATAAGCCATATTAATTATAAAATATACAAAACTAAACCAGAATAAGCGGCGGCGGTGCTATATAAAACAAAAAAAAAGTTTTTAAAACAAAATCAAAAAAAACAAAAAAATATTCTTAACGGGAACGCGGCGGTACGTAGCGTTTCAAGTCGCTTACGTGGATTTTAGTGCGCTTATTCGAGTTGGCATCTTCAACTAGGTAGACTACCGGTGAGAGTACATTGACGATGGTCGCTGGCCCTACGAATCGCGGTGCCATTTTTGCCACGAATCCTTCTCCGGCGGAGGACAGGTGGTGTTGGCGGCGGCACACTAAATCGCCTACTTGATATTGAACGTCGCGTCGACGGCGGTTGTAATGCGCGGATTGTTTCGCGGTCGCTTGCTCGATGTGTCGCTTTACTAGATCATGAACCGCTGGCAAGCGGGTTACACATTCGAGCCATCGTTTTGCATCGGGCGGCCGTACAGGGGCGGGATGTTCAAGATGTTTGCGGAGGATCATGCAAGGTTGCGGGTTACGGCCGAAATTAAGGAACGCCGGGGAAAATTTGGTCGATGAATGCACCATACTATTGAGCGCGAAGGCGAATTAATTAAGGTGCATATCCCATTTGCGGTGATCTTTGCTGAAAAAACTATTAATCATCGTACGCAAATTTCGATTAACGCGTTCTACGGGGTTGGCCTGCGCATGGTACGGAGAAATGGTGGACTGCGTCACTCCGTACTGCTGCAGCCGCTCGGTTACCGTTTTGTTCGCAAATTCGGTCCCATTGTCCGTCAGCAGGACCTTAGGACAGCCCCATCAATTTATTATTAAGTCATCGAACGCCTGCATAACGCTCTTTGCGTCGGCTTTTCGTAACGCGCGGATTTCGATATAGCGCGTAAAGAGATCCTCAAACACTATCGCATAGCGGTGCCCTCGCTTCGACGGTGGTTTTGGCCTGATCACGTCCACGGCCACTACCGTCCACGGTCTATCAATGTATTGCTCCCCCATCAAGCTGGCTGGTGCTTGCTGCAATACCTTGCGCGCTTGGCACTCTTGGCAAGCGCGTACGTAGTGACACGTATCATAGTATATGCCAGGCCAGTAATAATAGGTGGTGAGCCGCGCATACGTTTTCTCGACACCAAGATGGCCCGGCTGCGGTGTATCGTGTGCTTCAAACAATGCTTTAGCGCGGTCGCCCTGCGGTAATACTAGTTTCCATGCGTCGAGATCAGGCACTAGCGGGTCAATCAGCTGACTCGGCCGGTGCACGTATAACAGCTCGTTGTCAATACGCCAATCTGGGAAGATGTGCGGGCGGGTGCGAACAGCTAGCAAGCGTCGTTGATACCATTTGTTGTCCGTGTGCGCGGACGGAGCTACAGCTGCGGCTTCTACATTGTTCTCGAGCGCACGGGAGAGTGCGTCCGGCACTTGATGCAACGCGCCTTTACGATGCACGAATTTGATGGAATATTGCTGCAGCATCGTGTTCCATCGCCCTAAGCGGCCTGCGGGGTCCTTCAAATTGTGTAACCACAAGAGGCTATGGTGATCGGCAATCACCGTAAACTCCTCCCCTTGGAGGTGACCTTTCAGCCGTTCGACGGACCAGAGCACCGCCAAGCACTCCTTTTCCGTCACGGAATAGTTGCGCTCGGCTTTAGACAGAACGCGGCTCACAAAATAGATCGGGTGCTCGTGTCCATCAACCTCTTGTGTTAGAACGCCTGCGATGGCGTAATCACTTGCGTCTGTTTGCAGCGTAAACGGGCGGGTGAGATCCGGGCGAGCTAGCACAGGCGCTTGCGTTAGAGCTTGCTTCATTTGCGCGAAGGCGAGCTGTTGTTCCTTATTCCAATGCCAACAAATGTCTTTCCGTATTAATTGGGTGAGCGGTGCTTTATATGCTGCCAGGTTATCGATGAAGCGCGAATACCATGCTACCATGCCTAAAAATCGCCTTAGCTGGTGGACGTTCGTAGGTACGGTGTACTCAACGATCGGTTTTATTTTATCGTCGTCCGGCTTCAAGCCTTCTGCGTTTACGACGTAGCCTAAGTAGCGAACTCTAGCGCAGCAGAACTCAGATTTTTCTCGATTTAATTGCAGATTGCCTTGTTTAAATGCCGCGAGCACTCGTTCCAGCCACTGCAGGTGCTCTTGGAACGTAGAAGTGACGATAATCACGTCGTCCAAGTAGGGGAAGACGTGCGGTTCCCACTGCGGCTTAATAAGGCGGTCCATTATTCGCTGAAACGTTGCGGGGGCGTTCGTTAAACCGTACGGCATACGCGTGAATTGATAAAGTCCGCGTCCAGAGATGCAGAAAGCGGTGATTTCTTTGCTTGCGGTTTCGAGCGGGACTTGGTGATACGCTTGACTGAGATCGAGCTTAGAGATGTAGCGAGCCGATCTAAGCTTGTCTAAAATATCGTCCATGTTGCGGAGGGGATAAGCGGAGCGTTTAGAGACAGCATTGATGCGCCGGTAGTCAATGCAGAAACGCCACTTTTCATTGGCCTTCGGTGCTATTACCGGACAGCTACACCACGGGCTGTCGGACGGCTCAATGATACCTTCGGCAAGCATGCGATCGATCTCATCGTATGCAACTTGTAGCATCTTCCGCGAATATCTGCGCACATGCTGCCGGATTGGCGCAGCTCCTTGCACGTCGATGGTATGCACTGCTAAGTTGGTTAATCCTAGCGATGCAGGTGTTGGCGGGATTAAGCGGCCGAGCAGAGCATTTAGCTACGCGTGCTCGTCGTCGGTTGCCACTACGAGTCCGCCGACAATCGCGACGGCCGAAAAGGTCGCCGGATCGGACCCGTGCGGATAGAACTGGTGCACCACGCCCTGTGGTGTCCACCAGGTATCCTTGCCATAATCGATCTTCAATTTAAACAGCCTCTTGAAGTCGATGCCCAGGATGCAATCGTATTGCAATCCATCTGCCATGAAGAAAGGAAGCGTGCGCCTTTCTCCATCGATGGAGACAGTCACATCCAGCACTCCCTTGATGGCCACTGCTCCTCCATCTGCCACGTTAATTGTATTAGCCGCAGGGCTGAGCTTGTTTTGCAACAACTTGCTCAAACCCTTTCCCAGGAACGAATGGACGGCGCCATCGTCCAGTAAGCCTTTGAGCCTCGAACCGTTGAGCTCAATATTAAAAAATAGCAGTACCTCGCGGAGGTGCGGTTTTCCTTGGATCAGCGACGGCGGCGGATTCAATGGTGCTGCTGCTGGAGATTCCGTTGCGGCGGAAACCTCAACTGCTTCGCGTGGCGGTGACAGGCGTGGCGGGTCAGGATGAAGCTGCCCGCGGCGTGGAGCTGCCTTTCGGCTGCGCGAGGACCCGCGAGCTCCTAACAAGTCCCCTGCGGTGAGTTTCCCGCCTGTGGAGACACTCTGCATCGATTGCAGTCCTTGCGTATTACGTTCGGTTGCCCGCATCCGTAACATTTCGGGGCTCTGGGCATTCCGCAGCCCAATGCCCTAGCTGATCACATCGACGACACGGCTCTCGCTGCTTACGGGCTTGCGGCGAGTTATCTTGATGGTTATTTGCAGTATATGCTACTGCGCGCGGCAGCGCGGTGCTGCTGTTCGCGTAATAATTAGAATTACGCTGCCGCTGCGGGGGCACGTCAGTGGGTTGCAGAAGCAGCGGTCGTTCAGCCTGCGTTCCGGCGGATGCCTTGGGGGCTGCTGTGCGCGTAATTGCTAGTGGACGCGGCTTTTTAGGCGGAGTTCGAGCTTGCGACGGAGCCGGAGGCTCAAATTGCGACTGCTGCTGCGGGAGGCGATCCTCCGAAGCGCTCGCGGCAGCTACGAAGTCCGTGCTATAATTCGTATCGTCGATATCTATAAGGCACGCTGTTCCTACGGAAGCAGCTTTAACCGAACGTACCGGGTGCAGCGGCACGTACGCGTCCTTGAAGAAGAACGACTCCTCGGGTGGCGGAGGAGGACGATAAGCCTTGTCCTGCAACTTTTTCGTCTCGAACTTTTTCCCCAAACGCTGCAGCTCTACAAAATCACGGACGCGGTCGCGCGAAACAGCTTGCCTATACGCTGGATAGAGGTTGCGGCACGTGCAATCCAATTGCTCTGACAATGACATTGGCGGTCGCACTTGGTCGAGCAGATTGCGGAATTTCAACATGAACGTTGATATATCTTCCTGCGGGCCTTGTGTCCGCCTGCTGATCTCCTGGCGCAAACGGTCTTGCAGATTGTCGGCACAATACTGCTACCGAAACGCGTCGACAAAATTAGCGTTAGTTTGCCAGCGGTTGTGTTCGCGGTAAAACAAGTACCATGCCTCTTCGTCGAGACCCGCCGGCAGAGCTTTAACAATATCGTCGAGAGTCAAGCCGTATGTCTCCCGACACTGATTCAGGTTGGTCAAGAATCCCTCGGGGTCTTGCTTCTGCCTCCCCGTGAAAGAAAAGCGCCACTTCTCCAGTATTATGCACGTTTGCTTTTTGCGCAGAAACGTGGAATTGTCAAAAATAAGCTGCGTGGCATTCGTTTGCGCGTGCCAAGGCGCTGAAGCTTTAAGCGGAGGTATTAGAGGTGCGTTGTACCTCTCCGCTCTGTACGGCTGCTGCTGGTTAAACTCTGCGGGACGCGGAGGCGGCGGCGGTGCCAACCGATTCGGCCATCGAACCTCCGGTGATTGTGGGTGCCGTGCGTGAGTCTCTTCGTTCAAGGGCGCTCCCTAATTCACGGTGACGCGCCGAGAAGCGGGTGGCACCGGCTGCGCAGCTAACTCGCCGAACGGGGTGGTTGCGTGCGCTGCTTTGAAATACGGTGCTTCGTGCCTTCGCTGTTCTCGTGGAGCGGGAACGGGTCGAATTTTTCGAGGGCAGCTGTACGGCCTACCGCGGGTGGTACGCGGTAGCTGGTGGTTACTCCTAAGGACGTACGCGCTACGGGGTCCGTTAATTCCATCGGCGAGTCTATGCCGACCCGACCAACCGTCTGGTGTAGCCGCGTGGACTGCGCACGGGGCGGCGGAGGGGTCTCCGTCGCACGAGCTCTCTCCGGCTCGGTATCGGCGATACGCACTCACGGTGCGCGGATATCAGGCTCGCCCTGCGGCGTCCGTGCCGCTCCCGACGATGTGCTATCCCATGCACGCGCGGCCAGCTGCAAGAAAACTACAACATTAGGCGCTCGCGGACACGCAGGGGAGTCGAAGTTCGGACTTGAACTGCGCGGTATAATTGGTTCCGCGTCGAGCGGCGAAAGACGGCTGTGAGTCGCACGCTTATCCTGCGCGGGGTTCCATGGAGCGGCATCGGCTCCTAGCAGGCGACGGAGCTCGTACCTCTCCAGTCGCTGTCGTACGACGTATGTATCGCAATCGATGCTTATTCCGCAGCGTATTGTGTTTTCGAACACGCGTCCATCGGCTGCGTTGTAAATAGCATACTGAATGGAACTTCTGAGAATCTCAGGCTCCAGCGAAATCATATCAGGGTTGACGGCGCGATCCGACTCCATTCTGCAACACTAATAATAAAAAACTAAACCACGAGAAACAATAAAGTTGCAACTACGGGAGCGACGACGTACAATAACGACACGCGACGTTACGGCGAAACGAGCGAAATATCACGCTTAGTATAGTCAGCTCAACGCAAATTCCAAAACTGGGACGAATAGCTCGAGTACGTGCTCGGTTAGCTCTGCTGACGAAGTTAACTTCCACTTTAACAGCTGCTGCTACGCAAAACGAAAGAACGAACACAAATACAAAACCACTCGAGCACACTAGCTCGCAGATCGTTGCTGAAATTTACGTTGAACTGCTTTCTGACTGCAACGGCCGAATCCACTAACTCAAGCAAAGCTGAAAACTGCAAAAAAACTAATAATTCGCTCGCATGCGTCGGCGCGGGATGCGTAATGAAACGTGCTTAATGCAGTAAATGCTCTATAGTATGGTACTAGGTGGGAGAAGGTTAGGCTAGCGGGAGACAGTCGTGGTCCACGACAAGCTCTGCAAAGCAAACGGGGAAAGTAGCGGGGAAATGCGCGCGAGCAAAGTCCGAGTGCAGAAAAATGGCCACTATGTAAGCAAACGGTGCTATAACCGAAAATGATTCCGAGGGATACGAGACAAAAGAAAATAGATTTTCGCCAAAATATTTAAAAAAAATATATATATTAGATATAAGTTAAAATCACAACATGCAACATAATCATAAATACAATTAAATATCCGCGACTGCCATTTGCAGCACAGTGCGAGTTTAGCGTGCAAAAAAAGACGAAACAAAAACAGCACAAAATAATGTTATTGATGGTGTAGAGTGAGCGGCGGGATGTTCGTCGTCTTGCGAGACGATGTAGCGGCGACGGTGTATCCTGCCGGAAGCGAAAACGCAGGCAAAAAAAAATAATTTCTTGAGAATAACGAAAACTATTAAAAAAAATGGTTAAGGAGAGAAAGAAAAATTTTTAATACTCAACAAAAAAAATTTTTTTTAAAAATTTTTATTTAATAAAAAAAATTTATAATAATTTATTTAACTTAAAAAAAATTTAATAAAAAAAAATGATTATTAATAAGAAAAATTTATTATCTTCAAATTTCTACAGAAAGCAACAACCCAAGAAAAGAAAATATTGAAATTACCAAAAAAAAAGAAAAAAAAACGGAAAAAAAATTGATTATTTTAAGGGGTTACCCCTACTTGTAGCTCAACAAAAAGGCACACTCGAATTAGCTTACCAACCTCCGACGTGGCGTATGCAAGCGCCAGCGCTACTGCGCGGCTTTCTCGCGTGGTCGATCAAGATGGCCGCCCACTGGCTTCCTTCTCTCTTCGTCCTCGTCCGGCCACGTGTGCTTCTACGATGCGCGAAAATGGCGGCGAACGGCGAGTTCGAGAATGCGGTATTCGCTTACGACTGCGACTACCATACATGCACCTTATCACTCACACTTCACTGTCCCTGCTTTTATTATTCACGAATTTTTTTTTCTTCACTGTCCTCGCACATACACGCGCTTGCGCGATCCCGAATATTTCCACAAATTAGCGTGATTTGTGTCGACCCCACGTTGTCGGCGTCAATTTGTAACGCCACGGGAATCAGGGTGGCGTACAAATGTAAAGGGGGGGGGCGGGCGGGTTGCTTGCTAGTGCAAGGTAAAACTACCGATTAAAACTAGATACATTTATTTTAACCAAAATTTAAATACTACAAAACTTGATCGCGTTTTTACGCGAGCCCAGGGCGCCAGCTACAATCGTGTAGCGCGGTTTCTTGCACGGCAAATACTTTGCGCGGCTAACTCACGGTTAGAGCGGTCGTGGGCGTACATCATACAACAACACCCAAAAATGGCGCGTAACACACGGCGCGATCGCACACACTCAGCCGGGAAGGATACGGGGACGATTCGTTGCAGGGATGCCTCCTGGTAACAGCTGCTTCACCTTGGTGCACTTACCAGATATTCTTTCACGCTTCGGACTACAATACGGTTTTCTCTAGCGCGCTCGTTGCGTTTTTACTCTCTAAAAGCTACTGCGGATCTCGCAACTTGGTTCTCAAACGGACCCGAACGGAGTGTCAACTGCTCGCTAATTGTGACTTTTCGCTAAAACGGACCCGAACGGAGTGAACGAGAAGCTCTTGCGTGGCACTCTCGCGAGCGCGGGTTTTAGATGATCGTTCTGCGCCGGCACAACGTACGTGTAAAGTACGTCACGCGACACAGCCGCCGCGCGCGCTTAGCGCTGTCGGCAGTTAATATTACTGCTCGCAAGCAGCGCGCGTTTAGGTTATCCGCTCGAGATTGCCAGTGTTACTGTTTCTTCCTTGGAGCGGCGAGAATCTACTTCAGGTGTCCAGGTAAGTCGACGCGTTCCATAGCTGGTAGGCGTCGACTCATTTAATTCTTCTTTCTCTTTTTCAGGTGCTGCAGTACGGTGGATCAACAACTGCGGATCGGACGGCGAGTGGTTGAGGAAGCGAAGCAGCGGTGTCGGTGACAGCTATAGCCTGCTCGCAGCGGCAGCGAGGCAACACTATTAGATACCTTCAGGTGCGTAATTACGTGCACTTAAATGTTGTGCTTATGTGTTTTGCCTGCCTTCTAACCTTCTCTTTCACTTTCCTATGATATTGTATGGCAGCTTGTACTTTCTTCCAAGATGCAGCTGCTACTACTATTTTCTTCTTTATTTAATTACTGTCTGGGAGGATGCAGGTACGGGAACCACTACAAAGACAAAAAGGAGCTTGGAAAGGAAGGAGCTTGGAGAGGAACCCTGCTGCAGTGTGTGCGAGCACTGCAATCGCCTATTCATGAGCTCCTAAGACTGGCTTCTCGCTGGAGCCTTTACTTGAGCTCGAAGCCCATGTACCTGGTGAAGGTAAAGTATGTACAGCCCTGCGTGGCTGTTAGTTAGGGTCTAGCGTGGCAGTCCTGCGCGACTGCCAAGATTGTAGAAGGGGGGGTATTTCAGCTACGAGGAGGCGCACAAGCTATGCTTTGGCCTCCTCATGTGACTGGTGCAAAACACCACGTCACAGTGCTTAAGAAAATTATAAATTAATTATCATATTTCTTGATTATAACACATCGTTAAATAAGTTCCGAGACTAACCTAGAGATGGTGCTAGTAGTACCAAACTGGCCACATTTCCATAGAATGCAAACCTTTACATAAAACGTGTAAAAATTTTACGTCGATCGGATCACAGACAGCAGAGTTATCGAGGTTAGAGTAAAGTCACTTTGTAATTTGTTTGAAAAATGGAAAAAAGCGAGTTTTGCGTGTTGATAAAACATTGTTTTTAAATGGGTAAAAACACCGTAGAAGCCCAGCAATGGCTTAAAAAACATTACCCGGACTCCTCTCCATCCAGACCAACGATTTGTCGTTGGTATTCTGAGTTTAAACGTGGTCGTACGGACACAAACGATGCGGAACGTTCGGGTAGGCCATTGGAAGCCGTTACACAGGAAAATGTGAGTGAAGTGTTAAAAATTGTAATGAAAAATCGCAAAGTGAAGGTCCGTGAGATTGCAGAAATGACACAGATATCGTCTAGAAGCGTATTTACAATCCTTCATGAAAAATTGAGCATGAAAAAGGTTTTTTCCAAGTGGGTGCCGCGATTGCACCAATGCACCATGCCACAAGTCCATGAAAACAATGGCAAAATTGAACGAATTGGGCTTCGATTTGCTTTATCACTTCCCGTATTCGCCAGATTTAGCCCCCAGCGACTACTGGCTCTTTGCTGATCTCAAGAAAATGCTCCAGGAAAAAAATTTTGGCTCGAATGAAGAAGTCATTGCCGAAACTGAAGCCTATTTCGAAGCAAAGGATAAATCCTTCTATAAACATGGTATAGACATGTTGAAAAGGCGTTAAAAAGATTGTATTACTCTAAAAGGAGATTATATTAATGAATAAAAATGATTTTTGAAAAAAAATGTTGTTTTCGTTGTTAGTCTCAGGACATATTAAACAATGTGTTAGTCAGCTGTTTGATAAATGCAATAACATTTTTATAAAGTAAGATATTAGAATAATAAAAATTTTGTTTTCAAAAGAGATTTTAAGCTGTATAACATTATTAGTTACACAAAAAAGAAAATGCATTTAAAAAAAATACATTCGAGTCTTTCACACTCAGTTACCTCATATTGTATTTTTATGCATTGAACGTAAAAATAATAAGACGCAGCATTTTTTCGATAATATTTGTTTTATGAATAAATGGACATTACAATTTAAGATTAATTTCAATCAAATATAGGGTGAAAAGATCATAGTTAATTAATATTTTTAAACATTAATTATGGAAAAAATTAAAAAACTTTAAGATATATTGGCTTTCATCGAAATACCTAAAAAAGACTTACAGAAGCTACAAAAAAAATAAAAAAACAAAAAAATAAAAATCGAAACTGGGGATTAGAACCCAAACCGTCAGTGCTATAGCCTGAATGAGAGAAATCAGCTAAAAGAGAGGACATAAGAAGATCAGGATTAAAATTCGCAGCGAAGTGGGGAGAAACAATAACATAGCAGTGCGACGCACACATCGCCGCCTATCGATGTATAGTTCAAAATCGAAAGCGCCTTCCATTTTTGTTTTTTTTTTGGTTTTTTTTGCTCTCAAGGCCTGCCTACTTAATCGTAAAGAAATCTGATTGGCTGTTAATCTATTATTAATTAAATAGTAATTAATTCACCGATTTTAATTTAAGAAGGTTTTGTATTTATTAAATTTGTCCCTGCATCAGTCGTTATGAATATTTTTACTAGATAGAGGGACAGGCTGTGTATATGTATGTATAACACATCGTTTAATAAGTCCCGAGACTAACAACGAAAACAACATTTTTTTTCAAAAATCATTTTTATTTATCAATATAATCTCCTTTTAGAGTGATACAATCTTTCTAACGCCTTTTCAACATGTCTATACCATGTTTATAGAAGGATTTATCTTTTGCTTCAAAATAGGCTTCAGTTTCGGCAATGACCTCTTCATTCAAGCCAAAATTTTTTCCCTGGAGCATTTTTTTGAGATCAGCAAAGAGCCAGTAGTCGCTGGGGGCTAAATCTGGCGAATACGGGGAGTGGGGAAGCAAATCAAAGCCCAATTCGTTCAATTTTGCCATTGTTTTCATAGACTTGTGGCATGAAAACAAGTCATGGTGCATTGTCTTGGTGAAAAAGGATTTTTTTCTTCTTCATGTGCGGTCGTTTTGCTGCGATCTCCTACTTCAAACGTACCAACAAGTCAATATAATAATCACTGTTGATCAATTTACCTTTTTCCAGGTAGTCAATGAAAATCACGCCATGTGTATCCCAAAAAACAGACGCCATGACTTTGCCAGCAGACTGCTGCGTTTTTGGACGCTTTGGGCGGCTTCTGCCAGCCATGCGCCACTTAGATGATTGCTGATTCGACTCCGGAGTGAAATGATGTATCCATGTTTCATCCATGGTCACGTATCGACGCAGGAAATCCTTTTTATTGCGAGTAAATAGCAATAAACAGCTCTCTGAATCGTCGACTCGTTGCTGTTTTTGTTCCACTGAAAGCAATCGCGGCACCCACATAGAAGAAACCTTTTTATGCTTAATTTTTCATGAAGAATTGTAAATACGCTTCCAGATGATATCTGTGTCATTTTTGCAATCTCACGGACCTTTACTTTGCGATTTTTCATTACAATTTTTAACACTTTACTCACATTTTCCTGTGTAACGGCTTCCAATGGCCTACCCGAACGTTCCGCATCGTTTGTGTCCGTATGACCACGTTTAAACTCAGCATACCAACGACAAATCGTTGGTTTGGATGAAAAGGAGCCAGGGTAATGTTTTTCAAGCTATTGCTGGGCTTCTACGGTGTTTTTACCCATTAAAAAGCAATGTTTTATTAACACGTGAAACTCGCTTTTTTCCATTTTTCAAACAAATTACAAAGTGACTTCACTCTAGCCTCGATAACTCTGCTGTCTGTGATTCGATCGACGTGAAATTTTTACACGTTTCATGTAAAGGTTCGCACTCTATGGAAACGTGGCCAGTTTGGTATTACTAGCACCATCTTTGGGTTGGTCTCGGGACTTATTGAACGATGTGTTATATATATATATATATATATATATATATATATATATATATATTTGCTTATCATTTAATTAAATTTGTCAACTTTCAGCTTGAGAAACATGCTTTTAAAGTCAAACAGTTGAGCTTAACTTTATTGGTTCACTAACTAGATGATACTTCTCAATTTATTTATCAAAATCTAGATCAAAATATGTTTATGAAATCTAAAATAACACTATAATAAGAAAAAGAAATTTTGTTCTCTCCGACGAAACCTAGTATACCCTTGGTGTTTGGGCCACTGATCCCGAATCCGAGGTCGGTTTACTTGTTTGAGATCAAGTTCAAGGTCATTTAAAGATCAAATTATCAAATTTTGGCGAAAAAATCTGAAGAAGTTTATTCATATGTAGGTTTTTAAGGTGATTGAATCTGCATTTGAGGTCCATTAGTCTATGTGATTTCTGATAAAAGGTTATGGTAATATCGAACAGAGGAAATCTCTAGTAAAATGATCAATCACGCATCACATCGAGCTTCTCTTACCATCCTAATTATTTGTAGCTGTTGAACATGAATCTGTTCATAGGTTTTATTTTTTAAAAGTACTTAGTTTGAAACTCAAAATTGAGTTTCAAACTCAGTTTGAATCACAATTTGAAAGAATCATGACTAAAATCAAGAAAGCAGCGTGGTTTAGTTGCAAGCAAGTTGTGGAAAATATTTTAGGCAACCACAAAAGTGAAAACTGCGAAGAAATAGTTGCTAAAATGGTTAAAAACTTCAAGAAAATAGGTTATCTAATAAATTACAAATTAAATTTCGTAAACGAGTTACCAATAAACTGATGTGATTATAGCGACGAACAAGAAGAATGGTCCTACTAAGACATTAAAGAAATATAAAGGAGATACCAAGGTGGATGAGGCATTAACATGATGGCTGATTACTACTAGACGCTGGAAAGAGAGAATGAGCTTGGAAGAATAAAGCGAAAAAAGCATTAACTATTTCGCCGATCATTTGAGAATAAAAGTACATTTTATAAAAAAAATATAATTATATTCTATAAAGCAATATTTATTTATACTTTTGACTTTGCACATCACATATCTAGCTTTCTACGCGTCCATAAATATGTTAAATATCTTCTGCGTATGCGTGCAATAGCAAGTGAACATTTTGTCGGGTTTTTTCCAGTCGACCTTAAAATGACCTTGAACACAACCTAATAAAAACAAAGCAACCTGGGATTCAGATTCAGCGCCCTAAAAAATCAAGGGTGCACTAAGTTTCGTTGGTAAAAACAAAAATTTTTGTGTGTGGCTGTGATAATAGTAATATCTTAAAACAATATAAAAATAAGCAATAAAAAAGCCATTAACATTCTCAAAAATACACAACTAAGTAATTAGTCAATTATATTAAGTGTCTAAAAAATAAAGAGAAGTTTATATTTAAATTTTGCGTGAATTGCAAAATCAGATAATTCTTATTTAAATAAGTAGTACTGTCATTGACATCAATGCCAAATTGTGTGTCATAATATTCGTTAATTATACGCCAGCAAACAATTTCCATTTTTAGCGGTTTTACGCAATTTACTGAATTTTGAAGGTGCGCTATACGTCAAACCGCCAGGGGCCGCTGAAGGCGAGCACCGAGCTCTCCACTGGACGTTGGTGATCCCTTGGTTAGTAGTCGCCTGGATCTGCGGCTACTACGTTGCGTGAAGGGAAGGCACAGCACGTACTCCTTTATGTCGACTCTTGAGAGCCAGTCTGGTCGCGGGAGGGATGCCTAGCCCGGTTAAGACTACGTCACCCAGTTATAGATGAAGGAGGAGGAGAAGATTCCGCAGAGTCTTCTTTTTGCTTGAGACTATTTGGCAAAGCCATCCCCAGGCAAGGGTCGGCTTACTAAAAGTAGCGCTAGGCGCTTCAGTCATCGTGGGTGAGGTCGATGACTCCTGGCAATGCCTTTTGCGAAAAAGGGTCCTCCTGTGGCGGGGTGACGGAAGGCTTCTTCCCAAGCAGCTTTAAGTCATACGGCAGAGACATCAGCTGGTCAGCCAACACCTTAGGCTGTCGCACGCCAAATTTGACTAGCGCCGTCGTCTTCCTCTTGGTCGGCGATATAAAAATCGCCATCCACGGCGAGGCGCGCTTCGGTTAACCGCGATCTTGTGCTGGTTGACATGAAGCTCGGAGTCCGGATCCGGATCAAGTCGCGGTAGCAATGGAAGCGCTGGAGGTAGCAGCAGAGAAGAAGCTGCGACTGAAGTGACTGGCGGGGACCGCTTCTTGGGCGCGGCTGGTTGTCGGCGAGGCGCGTCGATATGACTGCCGATGTGTGGACGATTTAGTGGAAGCTCTGTCTGGACCTCAATGCTGATAGACGTCCTCTACCAGGTGTAGCCACTAATTCTCGGCTACGAGGGCCAATTTTTTGTTCTGAGACTGAGAATAGGTGGAAAGGTAGAATGATAAAAACTTTTTTCATGTTGAAGAGGAGCTCAATTTTATTCCAATTAGCAGGTGTACAAGAGATAGTACGTATCGCCGATCGGAGCATAGCTAGCTAGGTGCTAGATCGATGCGCATTATATAATCTTGGGTGTCGTCTTCACTAGCGGGAGTTGATATGCCACCTTGCGGTCGTGCGCGAACTACTGGCACGAGTAAGCGAGTCGCGCAGTGGGTTGCCGTTCGGAGGGGGCTCGTGCGAAAGCTTTGTGGGCGCTTACAACAAATTTCTCCTGACATAGAAGGCCCTCGAACTAGGACTTGGTTCGTTATACTTCACTATCATTGAGGTCTTATTAACGAGATAATTTTGGTCTAGAAATAAAAAAAATTAACAATAACAAATCGACTGTTTACAAATGCAGTCGTTTTAAACGCTCGCAGGATTTACAAAAATATTTAAACTAATTTTTGTTTTATTTTCGCAGGGTTCACAAAAAATTCCTAAACTACGGTCTGCAGTCATTTATATTTATTTTAAAAATATCGAAGGTCTTTAGGACTTCCAACAGCTCAAATTAATTCTTTCAACTGATCTCGCAGTTACTTACTTCACTGAGCATCTTCAAGTGTCTTTAAAGCAGTTTCACGTCATATTATAGCAGCTTTTTTTCCTCGGTCGCAAAGCATGGCGTGCAATGCCTTGTTCCTTCTCGTCTGACCGATCCTCAAGATCCGCGGGACCGTGGGTGCTGTGGAGGTTGTTTCCGTTCTGTGGAACCACTGAGGTCTAGCTACTACCATGGTGGGCGTTCGTCTGACTGCCAAGACGCGATGCTTGAGGCTGGTCACCTGCGGATCAAGCGTCCTCCAGAATGACCGGGCTATGAATTTCCACCTGGAAACTCGGAGGATCGGCAGTATCAAGACTGCCGTTACTTGGCAGAAAGTCGGTCTTGTTAGTCCAAACAGTCTGGAGCGTGTGCGTCTCCGCAGATAGTGACGACGCGCGTAGTGATGTCACGGTCAACTGCTCACTGGCCGTGGATAGGTTGCAGGACCTTTGCGTGGACTTTTGTGGTTCTGCCGTCCTTGTCCACGATGAAGATGCTGCTGCTGAGCTGACGAATGACGGGGTGTGGCCCTTCCTATTTCTGGTCAAAACCGGCATGGAAGTTCGCTGTTGCTTTAGGCAGAGGGGGTTTACGGATGGGGACAAAATCGCCGATCTTAAATCCGCTCAGTGTCCAGGGCCTTAGCGTATTTTGGATGATACTGCCCCTGATTCTACCGCGCAGCTTCTATATGCTGTTACAGAACCGGTGGCGGTTTCTTTACTGGTTTGCCCTCCAGTCTCCCGGTCTCGGGAGAGCGCGGCCTATGAGCAGCTCCACTGGAGTGAAGCCAGTAGCTGCGTTGCGCCGATGGTGCAACTGATAGAAATCCCTTGGGAATTACGCATTTTAGTCCTTTTGGTTCTATCCTTGAAGGTGCCGATGGAGACCTTTTTTTATTTCTTGTTTCCTTCTTTCAGTGGGGTTTGCCTAAAGATGGTAGATTGGCGTAGTTCACTGTTATGCTTGCCAGCGCTCGTAAGAAAACCTTGTTCTCCAACCTTGTCCTCGTGAGACGATTCGTGTCGGAGGAATCAATAGCCAAAGCCTCCGCCGACCTGACGAAGAGGTCGGCGACTACGAGGATGGAACGTCGCTTCCTCGTAGGAAGAGGGTATGGGCTCGTGAGATCCATGCACATTGTATCCCACAGCTCTATAGGCTGATGTAGCCACATATGATTGCTTGAAGTAGTTGTACCGCTTATGTAGCAGGCACATAGTGCACATTGGCGCACATAGTTGTGAACGTTCGCCCACATTCTGGGCTACCAATAGCGTAGCTAAAGTGTCTTAAGGGTTTCGTCAGAGTCGGGGTAACGAGTGTACAACAAGTCATGATACTCATGTAGGGCCCTCAAAACAAAGGCCTGTGGGGCCAAGATCTTCCAACAGGTTTCTTCGTCGTCGTGAAACCAGAGGATCCGGTCTTCGATCTTATGGTGCAGTGCGACGGCTTTGCCTTCGAGTATTGGCCTATTATCTGTAGTCAACAGCTGCTTCATTAAATTTGCACAGTAAGGGTCGTTTTGTTCAGCCGCTCGAATTTGTTCCACTAGTGGTATAGGTGATTCGATGCTGTTAACTGCCTGAGGGTTCCGAGCATCCGAGAAGATGTCAGGTGGTACCAATCTCTCGCAGTTATCGATGCTTCCAACAGTCTTGTTGACAGAGTTCCGCGAGAAGAAGTCAGCAAACTGGTTGTACTTGCTGGGGCAGTACCCTATCCGCAAGTTAAACTTACTCTTGTAGGAGCCGATTCTATCTCCGCAGCTTGTCTAGGGTGTCTTTGAAGGTACGCAACCAAGTTAAGCCCTTATTGTCCATTCTGAGCGTGAACGGTATGTCGTCCAACAGATTACAGTAAAGTTTGTTTACCCAGATGGCGGCGAGACATTCCTGTTCGTTGCTGTGGTAGCAAAACTTGGTGGGATTGAACTGGGCTCTGGCGTAACTGACCATGTTACGAGTGCCATCTGGTAGCTCTTGACAGAGCACTGCACCCATTCCTCGTGCGCTAGCGTTCGTAAGGAAGACGTTCGGCCATTCCGGATGCGGTCTGTCGAGCTGCAGCGACTTGCTAAGTATGGCCCTGAGTTTGTTGAAGGCCTCTTAAGCGCGAGTGCACCCTCGGCATAGCCGGAGACGTACCCCCTTAACCAGTTGTACGTCCCAAGGAAGGACTGCAGCTGCTTCATTGTGGTTGGGGCCAGAGCGTCGATGATTCTTTGCACGTATTCGCGCTTTGCCTCGTTGTTCATGCTGATGATAATGTCCTAAGTACTCCAGTCGATCAACAGCGAACTGGCACTTGTCAAGCGTAGCCATCACCTTGAGTATTCGTAATCTCTTTAGCACCGTGGCTACGTGGACAAAGTGTTCGCTCACGTTCAGAGCATCCAAAATGTTGGGCAATGGTTGCATTGCGTCATTGAGCTCGCGGAATCCGATGCTGAATCTGCGGGTTCCATCCTTTTTCCGAGGCAGGATAATCCGTGCGCAATAGGGCAAGATTGTCGGCTTGATGATGCCTGCTTTCAGCATTGCCTTAATTTGTTTGTCTATTTCCTTCTGCTTCTCCTCTGACCGTTTATGTAATAAGAGTTGGATGGGCCAATCCGACGTCACCCATATCGCATGCATGACCGTTTTGGTCTAAGGGAGCCAGAATCCAATTCGCACGAGACATATTATTCTCTTAGAAGCTGAAGGAGTCTCTGCAAGGCATGACCCATAAGGCCATGATGTAGTTTATCTAATTTGAGCGGCGTGGATTGCTCCTTGGGAGCGCCATACATTAAGTGCACGGTAATCCGGGTATGTTGCGTCAGATGAAGCACGTCCCTTATTAAATTAAGCACGCTTCCTTGTTCCTTTAGCCCGAGGATGCCCAGAATGAGCGAGTGCCTGATATTCAGTGACACGTGTGCATGGGTGCGGGCTTGGCTTCGTATATCTCCAGTTTGATTTTGGTGTCGCCGGATATGGAGAATTCTGCTATTTCCTTGCTTAGGAGTTTCGTCTTAATGCGAGGCAGCTCCACAATCGTGCCGGAGGAGCCTACTTCCGGCTTGGGGTGTCGATAACTTCGGCCGCCAGCTTGTGTGCCGCCTTTTGCCAATTTTCCGGCGTCCGCTCTCGTTGCAGATAGGTAGGACAGTACTTTCTAAAGTGGTATTTTGGGGAATACTAGCACTTTGGAAGGTTTCGCCTGTCATTTACTTGACTTGACAGGCTTGATGTGTTGCCTTGCCAGCGTCGACCTTTGGCTTTGCCAGCTTGGACTAGACTTCGTCTTCCTTATCTCTCTCGGCCTGAAGCGCTTTCTCTAGCAGTTCGGCGAGATCAACGAGCGCTATCCAGCGCACGGTTCTGCTTAGTAAGGGTCTGATGAGATCGACGATCGTGTTGATTCTGTCTGCTTTAGTCTCCACCGGTCTGACCCGCTGGAAGAGAAGGTATTTTTTCTGTAGGAAGACTCCTATTGCTTCCTTCTCGCCCTACTTTTTCGAGTAGAGTTGAGCGGTCAACTCTTCCTTGATAAAGGTGCTGTCATAGCGATTAATGATTAGCTCACGGAATCGCTGCAAGTCACAATCCAGTGCTTTGTAGTACTGCCACCACCTTTTAGCATCGCCACGGAGACCCTTCTCTATGGTCCAGGTGCGTTGCGCTTTGGGGATGACTTATGTCTGTATGTATTCCTCGCAGTTGCGAAGATACCGCTGGGGATCTTCGTGACTGAGACCCTCCAACTCGGGCATGGAAAGCTTATGGCTGTAGAGGGCTTGACGGAATGCCTCTGAGTTCTCAAAGCTAGTGGTATTGTTGCCGTGGTTGTTATTCACTATGACGTGTAACGGCGGGATTTCGCCGTGTTCAGACTCGGCGATATCCACATTCCCGGCGTCTGCCGTCGTTGATGGTTACTGTTCATTGGGGAAAATAGGCGTCACTACGTGTTTGAATGATAGATGATCACTGCGTATTTATAATTATTTATAAATAAAAACTAATTAACTATAAGCTATCTAAAAAATTATAATAAAGTTAAATAACTAACGATCTTAGTATTATAAACAAGTCAAATTAACAGAACCGTCTAATAATGAAACATTACAATAATGTTTTATCCTGATAGTGTAACTCTACATATATTTTTTACACTATATGTAACCTATATACTGTAAACTTAACACTTTATTAAATTGTGATATTCATTACATAATCCTGATCTAAATCTATTAGATTAATATTTATATTATCTAATATCAAATTTTATCTGATTTTCTGTGCAGTATATGACCGTAAGTTTTATCAATTTTAATATGTAGAAATGGGTGTAGAATATTTTATTTGACTAAAAAAACAAATATTTCACTTACGTGTTCAATTCTAAATCCAATCTAAATTTATGATTGAAGGCTTTGATTAAAAGAGAAGTACGGTGAAAGTGTTTTCCAGTCTGTAAATAAAAAAAGTGATTAAAACATTAGGTAAAAAAATAACAATCAATATTCTTTTACTAAGAAAATATTAAAAATATTATTAATTTATTTTTCTTACAATGTATTAATTACTATTTAAACTAATATACTGTACGATAAAAGAATGATTTCTTGTATAATAATTTGTCTAAGGTGATCGATTCTGAAACTTAAGCAATAGCTAAAACTTTATTATTTAGTTTTCAATATTATTTGAAACTTTTCTAAATAGAGAAAGCCATTGATTATTACATTATTTGTCTTACGATTTAATTATTATTTAATCTAATATAATGCTAAATAAAAATGTAATTTCTATAAAAACTCAAGAAAAAATAATACTAGAATTAAATAGCTAAAACATTGATATTTGGTTTTCAATACAAATTTAAATTTTTCTTGGTTAAAACAGAATTGACAATTAACATTTGTAATAAAAAATTAAAATAAAGTTAAATATTTTTTTTATTTATTTTATTTCTTATCACATTTTTACTGATAAAGTATCAGCGACTTCAATACGTTACAAATAATAATGATATATTATGTTAACAAGGTTTTTGGAATAGCACTATTTACTATAACACATCGTTCAATAAGTCCCGAGACTAACAACGAAAACAACATTTTTTTTCAAAAATCATTTTTATTTATCAATATAATCTCCTTTTAGAGTGATACAATCTTTCTAACGCCTTTCCAACATTTCTATACCATGTTTATAAAAGCATTTATCCTTTGCTTTAAAATAGGCTTCAGTTTCGGCAATGACCTCCTCATTCGAGCCAAATTTTTTTACCTGGAGCAGTTTTTTGAGATCAGCAAAGAGCCAGTAGTCGCTAGGGGCCAAATCTGGCGAATACGGGGGGTGTATGTATTGTATGTTTTCATGAACTTGTGGCATAGTGCATTGTCTTAGTGAAAAATGATTTTTTTCTTCTTCATGTGCAGTCGTTTTGCTGCGATCTCCTCCTTCAAACGTACCAACAAGTCAATATAATAATCACTGTTGATCGATTTACCTTTTTCCAGGTAGTCAATGAAAATCACGCCATGTGTATCCCAAAAAACAGACGCCATGACTTTGCCAGCAGACTGCTGCGTTTTTGGACGCTTTGGGCGGCTTTCGCCAGACATGCGCCACTCAGATGATTGTTGATTCGACTCCGGAGTAAAATGATGTATCCATGTTTCATCCATGGTCACGTATCGACGCAGGAAATCCTTTTTATTGCGAGTAAATAGCGATGAACAGCTCTCTGAATCGTCAACTCGTTGCTGTTTTTGTTCCACTGAAAGCAATCGCGGCACCTACTTGGAAAAAACCTTTTTCATGCTCAATTTTTCATGAAGGATTGTAAATACGCTTCCAGATGATATCTGTGTCATTTCTGCAATCTCACGGACCTTTACTTTGCGATTTTTCATTACAATTTTTAACACTTTACTCACATTTTCCTGTGTAACGGCTTCCAATGGCCTATCCGAACGTTCCGCATCGTTTGTGTCCGTACGACCACGTTCAAACTCAGCATACCAACGACAAATCGTTGGTTTGGATGAAAAGGAGCCAGGGTAATGTTTTTCAAGCTATTGCTGGGCTTCTACGGTGTTTTTACCCATTAAAAAGCAATGTTTTATCAACACGTGAAACTCGCTTTTTTCCATTTTTCAAACAAATTACAAAGTGACTTTACTCTAGCCTCGATAACTCTGCTGTCTATGATCCGATCGACGTGAAATTTTCACACATTTCACGTAAAGGTTCGCACTCTATGAAAACGTGGCCAGTTTGGTATTACTAGCACCATCTATGAGTTAGTCTTGGGACTTATTGAACGATGTGTTACATAAGCAAAGAATTTATACAGGGTGACCTAATTTAAAAGGCGCGCCCAAGTAACTCGTCAGGAAGTGCTTCAATCCAAAAAGTGTTAAAGTCAAAAGTTGTAAAAATGCAAGGAAAGAAGTGAATGGTGGCCTTGGATTTGACCAGGACTATGACCTTCAAGGTCATTTCATGGTCAACTTCAGGTTTTTAAATAGGGATCTCTACTTGTCTTATAAAAAGATGAATTTTTATGAGATCTACAACTTTTGTTCTAAGTATTTTTTTAAATTTTTCGTTTTTTTTTCAAGATAAATTCAAGAAGCTGATTTTTATGGGTTTTTCATTGTTTTTCCCATTAAAATAAAATTTCTGACAGTTTCGCATATGATAATCAGCGTGTGAAAATCCATAAATAAGCCTTTTTTTTTTAAATGAAATGGCAACATTTAATAGTGTTTAATAAACGCTAATATATCCACTTATTAAACTTATATGCGTTTGAACGCATTTAGCTCGAAAATCATTTCTAGAGAAAAATACGCACAATGAAGAGATGGATTTTGATGCGATCTATAACTTTAATTGGAAATTTTTCTTAAACTATTAATAATTTCTGAGATAAATGTAAAAAAATACTATTTTTAAAAGTTTCTCAGGAATTTCACTATGTTTCTCACTCCAGCTTCTGAAGACGTATAAAGTTGGCGTTCAGGATAGAATGAGACAGTTCAAAGTTACACTAGGAGAAAAATCTTAAGAGGTCAATATCTACCTCTGCAAGTACTATTTCCTGCGTTTGGTCATCGTTCTAAATTTTTTTGTTAAAAATACTAATTCTGAATTAGAGAGCTTTTAGCTAAAATTAGAATTTTATGTGTTTAACAACCACATAACAATATCGTCATCTCAATGAAATTCCAATAGATTTTTTATAAATTTAATAGCTAAACAATTCAATTATATTCATTTAGAATTTTTTTCTATTATAAATTTTTTGTCAATAGTTTTTCCTTTCTCCATCCTGTGTGTGAAATTATTTTTTAAAATACAATTGGAGCGAATATGGCTGATTATGCACGCAACGAAATTGTAGACATTTGACTAATTTTCGGTGAATGCCATAAATATTATCGTGCAGCAGCACGATTATATCGGGCGCGTTTTCTCGTAAGGCATCGTCATCTGAATAATAAGACTATTTTCAGAATTAAACAGCGTAAGAGGCAAGATCTTCGAAGACTACGGCTAGGTCGCAGAATAATGACGATTGACAGAAACGATCATTAAGTACTGGTAGTACTTGCCAGTATTTATTTAGATTTTCATGATTCAACTCAACGAATTGCAATACAATCTGATTTTTCGAAGGAAACAATCAAAAGAATCATGAAAATTCATCGTTTTTATCGATATCACATCATCTTAACCCAAGAGCTGACGCAACGCGATTAAAGAAGATAGCAATTTTGTCAATGAGATCCATTAAGATTGTGAAATCAGCCCCATTTTTTTAATTATGTGATGTTTTCTGATAAAGCCACTTTTTATAATACGGGACAATTAAACAATGAAAACCTTATAAAAATCATAGTTTCTTGCATTCATCTTGATAACTACAAGAAATCTTCAAAAATATTTACAATAAAAGTTGTAGATCTTATGAAAATACATCTTTTCATGAGACAGAAAGTAGAGGTTCCTATTCAAAAATCTGAAGTTGACCTTCAAACAACTTAGATGGTTATAGTCCTGGTCAAATTCAAAGCCACCATTCGCTTTCTCCTTTGCATTTCTATAACTTTTGTCTCAAACATTTTTTGATTGGAGCACTCTCTGGCGAGTTATTTAAGTTCGTCTTTTAGAATGGGTTACCCTATAGATAGAAAAAAGTTAATTGTATGCGATAGTGTCTACAATATTTTTGGAAAAGTTAGATATTTACCAGTTTTTAGCCATTTTAATGCTTTTTAGTCCCTATGTTGTATTTTGTTTTATTTTATATTTTTCAGGTGGAAAAATCTTGTCAATAAAAAATTAAAGACATCCTAAAATTTATGCAAAAGGTGATCTTAATAGTTATTTCTGACATGGTATATTAAGTAGCTTCCACGGTTCTCAGTTCTCTTTTGTTGAAATTTCACATGACCGTTTTGTAAAAATTTGGCTAAATTTTCTTCTTTAAGACGTGAATGCTTGTGGATTTGCAGGCATAAGTGTCAAACTTCCAAATAATACCAAAAAAAGGCCGACGGTATTAAATTGCATGATTTGCGAGGAAAATTTGGTCATTAAAACAGGAAATTACACAACCAGAATATGACTCATGTTGTAGTAACTAAATAATTTTTTTAACAGTTTGGCAACGTTTTGTGGAAACTACATGTTATCTTTATTTATATGTAAAGTCGGTACACGACCTCGGTTTTTTTGTCAGCCGATAAGTTTCTTCTCTGCCTTTCTTACCACAATAAAGCCCCCTCCACAACCTACTCGATGCACTCTCCACCATCGTACTTAACCCAAACCGACAGTTGAATACATGAATGACTCATAAAATATACATAACCGCTCTCGTTAAACTCAATTTGATTACAATGCAATCTTTTACAAACAAAACTGAGTGACATTGAAGCATATTGTCCACCGTGTAATCGCACACAAGTAATCATAAAATCGTGCAAACACAGCTAGAAATAATCTTCTCCTTTCCAAGTGAGAAAATGCCCAGATCGCCAAGTCGGTCAATACGAATTTTTATTGACATTCGTAACGCAAATTTTCGCAAGGCGACTTCTTTTTTTTAGTAAACATCTATAGCGAAATTTGAAATATCGCGCAACAAGCTGGAATGTTACGAATTTCTCTTACAATACACTCCTAATAAATTTTGAAATAAATAATTAAATAAATAAAAAAAAAACAAAAAATTATTATTAAAATAAATAACCAAATTAAATTAATTGCATTAAACCAATGTTCAGCTGTTACACACACCTATTATTTTTTTATTATTCAGCGACAATTCAACTATCTTAAATTATTATTATTTCACCGCTCTTACATTCTATAGAATAAATATCTTATATTTGCAATCATTATCCGCGACATGCTACATTATTTTATTTTTAAGCAAAATTGTACAAAAATAGTTGCGTTAAAACTTACATTTTGTAATTAAAATTAATTCTTTGATTAATGTCCAACCTAATGATTATTTTCATATTATTTCCAATATTAATTTACAATCTTAGTAGCAATAACTCTTTGAAAATAAAGCCAATCAAACCAGTACTTCTTCAACAGTCTAAGACCAATTAATAAAAAATGATTATTTGAACTATTTCTTTCTTGCTAACCAAAGGATATCATTTGTGTCCATAGTAACAATCTTTTTTATTATTAAAATAATCATTTTCTATTTAAAAATCATTGTGTAAGTTAATCACTTAAAATGCAACAAAAAACTTCGTTCTTTTTTGTAATATACGTTGAATTTTAAATGGTACACGATCTTACAATTTAAATTAATATAATTTTATTGTAAATAGCAAATAATAAATCTTTGTAAGCATTCCGCAAAAATGGATCATCTCTCTCTAATTCTCGCTTTTCCTCCCTCGGACCAAGAAGCCCGCCAGGGAGAGGGGGCCCGAAAAACTTGGCCTCTCTCCGAATTTTCCGGCCAATCAGGAAATTGCGGCAAAGCTTCTCCCACGTGTTTAAACACGGCGCAAAATTTTTACCAAGCAGCAGACCTCAGGCAGCACTCGAGGGAAACATAACTAAGGAACAAGTTACAAACATTACTACAAGAGAACATTACAATGCAATCTACAAAGAAAACGTTACTACGCAATCTACAAGAAAACACTTCTACGCAATCTACGAAAAGAACATTACTACGCAATCTACAAGAAAACATTTCTACGCAATCTACAAAAAAAACATTACTACGCAATCTACAAGAAAACATTGCTACGCATCATCTACACGAGCAGACCTCAAGCAACTACGAAGCAACTACGACAAGCAGACTATTCAATAAAATAATAAGAAGAAGACGACGAGAAGTCACCAACACCAACAGGAAGGCAAAGAGAGAGAGAGAGGATTGGTCACAGAAAAATTCAAAATCAATAAAAGTGAGTTTAAATTTAAATTTTGTATAGTATACGAGGTCTGGCTATTAAATAACGAGACTGGTTACGAAAAAGGGTTTTATTATGAAAATTATTCTACATTCGAATGCTCCCGTTCAATAGACTCCCCTTTCCTGGCCACACACCTTTCCATACGTTTTTTCCATTGATCGAAGCAGTGCTGGAAGTCTTCTTTGGTGAGGGCCTTTAAGAGCCCAGCCGTTTTTTGCTTTACCGCTTCCATCGACTCAAATCAGGTCCCTTTCAAAGCAGATTTTTTCTTCGGAAACAAAAAAAAGTCGCACGGTGCCAAATCTGGCGAGTACGGCGCGTGTTCGAGCACTGGAGTGCGCTTACCGGCCAAATACTGCTTCACAGATAGCGCGTTATGGGCAGGTGCGTTGTCCTGGTGCAAAATCCACGAGTTGTTCTTCCACAACTCGGGCCGTTTCTTACAAACTCGTTCTCGCAGTGTTGCCAAAACTGACAAATAGTAAGTCTGGTTGACAGTCTGACCCTCTGGAACCCATTCAGTCATCACGATACCGTTAATATCGAAAAAAACGATCAACATTGCCTTGAATTTTGATTTGGACATCCTTGCTTTTTTGATTCTGGGCGATTCAGGTGTCTTTCAATGCATCGATTGCCGCTTTGTTTCAACATCGTATTGACAAATCCACGTTTCGTCGCAAGTAATAATGTTTTTTATCAGTCCAGAATCTTTTTTTAACCTTTCAAGGAAATCTGAGCAGACCTGTTGACGCAAGAGCTTTTGGTCAGGAGTCAGGTTTTTTGGCACCAACTTCGCACAGACTTTTGTCATGTGTAATTCCTTGTGTAAAATTTGTCTAACCGTTTCTTTATCGGCGTTTACAGCCTCGGCAATCATCCAGATGCTCATTCGATGATCTGCACGCACAATTTGGTTGATTTTGGTCACTGTTTCCGGAGTTAAAACAGTGACAGAGTGACCTGGGCGTTGGCCATCTTCAGTGCTCACTCGGCCCTCACTGAAACGCTTACACCACTCAAAAACACGTGCACGAGATAGAGACTTGTCCCTATACGCCTCTTGCAACAATTTACAGCACTCAGTCGGAGTTTTTTTTAATTTAACGAGAAATTTGAGATTGATACGTTGCTCCTGTTTTTCGTCACACATGGTTTTTGGCACGAGAAAAAAACACGTTCGTTTCAAACCGCTACTGCACAAATACAATAATAGTGACGAGAACGTGTTTCGGTACGTGCATAAACAAGATAGCTAGATACTCAACGCACTACTTGTTTTTTTCCCCACCCCTCTACGGCGCCCTCTAGGCGCGCAGTCTCGTTATTTAATAGCCAGACCTCGTACTTTGTTTTCTTTTTCTTCTCTATACTCTTATCTATCCTATACCCTCCCAAAGGTAGACTTAGCCTGAGTTTCGGCTAACTACTTCTTACCTAATATCGCATTGGTTAGGTCTTTATCCAGAGTGATGTAGCTGGCGTGAGTTTCGGCCTAGACGTCCGTTCAGTCCTAAAATACACCACCGCATCCTCAAAAGAAAGAAGACATAAAGCTATGAATCTCCTCCGCCATCCCAAGCCCGTAAGTTTGACTGCTTAGGCTCAAAAAGGCAAAGACGAGTTGCGTTACTCAAATTAACGCAGTGAAACGTCATTCCGACGTTACACATACTTTACAATTAAAGCACAAACAACTAGATTGTAATGTCGCGATAGCAAATATGATTAACTATTATTGTCTAACCAGCCGCATTTTAAAAGAATAGTCCAATAAAGTTTTTATGTAACTATCTGCATTAAGCAGAGGAACATAAGAGTTTTAGATGCATTTTTTAATAAAAATGCAGCAATTTCAATTAACGAAGCCATTAGGATGTAAATAAGCCTTATCACTAAAGATAATTTTATTTGCATTGGTTGAATTTGAATTTATCTTGATGTTATACACCGATAATCCATTTGAGTTCTCCTTGCTGGCTATGATGAATAAACTTTAGTTTTTGAATTAAATGAACACTGTAAACATGGAGATGCCAACATTTTGTGAGAATACAATGCCCAGAGCTTCTTGAAATGTCCAAATCTTAAGCAAGGTGTTCAATTAATGTTTTTAGACTCTCAACAATACTGTATCGGACAGCGTTGAAATCATGCGTCAAATAACTTCTTAAAAAAAGCCAGAGGATCTACTCGTAAAGTCAGTAATTGATTTAGCCTTCCTAAATATTCCTATTAATTTTTTCACAGTTAATGAACTTAAATCACAGTTTTGACCATACTTTGTACAAAAATTACGAGCTGTTATTGTCAATCTCTCTGTTATTTTTAAAATATTGTTTGGGAATAAAAACGCATTGCACTTTTATATAAAGCTCCATTTTCAATAACTAAACTGTTGGCTATAATGGTGTTATTCCTTGTCGTCAACAACGCATTACCTGACAAATGGCAAAAAATTTAAATCTTGCGTAAATTTTTGAATGGCCGATCTAAATTTTCAATTATAGTCGAGTTGCGAATTCAAAATAAGTAACTTACACTAATTTCAAGTAATTAAATTAGTCCTGCTTCCTTATTTATATTATTTTTTTCAAATTTTCTTTGAAAGAAGTAGACTAAAAATTTTACAACTAAAATTTAATTTTATAAATATGTATATTAAAATAATTTATTTTATATTAATACGAGTATGATTTTAAAAGTTTCCGGCTTGGACTAGAGATAGCGCAAGCAGTTCAAGTATTTTGCTTGTATTCTGTAGCCCGACATCTCATTAACTTGTATATCAATTTTCAGGCCGATTGCTCTGTTAGTGTATTAGGTTCCTGCAGATGAAATGGCCGATTTAGCGATGACATAAAGTTGGCAGCAATTTTAGTGTATTATGTTGGCACAAGGCGGCGCAAATGATATGACATATTGAAGTATAAATACTGCTACCTTGGTTTATAGAGTCATTTCTATTTTGCACTTCATAGTGATCGTAAAAACAAAAGAGAAAGTGAACATGGAAGTGAATTGAAAACGGCTACTTTTACGATACAAATTTAAATAAGAGCACAACGCAACAGAAGCAACAAGGAATATCAACAGCGTATTTAGGCCTGATACAGTTAGTGAACAAACCACTCGGCGGTGGTTCGAAAAATTTCAATCCGGAGATATGGACCTTGGAAATGAGCCACGTGGACACTCAGGACCATTGATCGATAACGACGAGCTGCGTGCATTAGTGGAGTCTGACCCCCGCCAAACCATAAGGGATCTTGCCCAGAAATTAGGCGTTTACAATTCGACAGTTTGCCGCCACTTGCAACAACTTGGTAAAGTGAAAAAGCTTGACAAATGGGTTCCGCATGATCTTACCGAGCAAAACATGACGTGTTCAATAGAGGTTTCAAATTCTCTTCTCTCCCACAACAAAAAGGAACCGTTCTTGCACTGAATTGTGATCTTCGATGAAAAGTGGATTTCATACGATAATCGTCGCCGATCGGCCCAATGGCTGAATGCCGATGAAGCGTCAAGACACATGCCGAAACCAAGCCTTCATCCAAAGAAAATAATGGTAACTGTTTTGTCGTTTGTAGCTGGAGTTATCTACTATTTATTCCTCCAACCTGGCGAAACTATCAATGCTGAGAAATACTGTGCTCAACTGGATGAAATGCATTAGAAATTGATAGTCCAACGACCTTGGCTTGTCAACAGGGATGGAGTGATACTGCTTTATGATAACGCACGACCTCATGTATTGAGAACAACGGTCCAAAAATTAAACGAGTTGTACTATGAGACTCTTCCTCACCCTCCATATTCACCAGACTTCTCACCAAGAGATTACCATTACTTTAAACATTTGGATCACTTTTTGGCAGGAAAAAGATTTAGTAATGAAGCTGCTGTCAAAAATGTTTTTGAGGAGTTTCTTCGAACCAGAAACTCGGACTTCTACAAAACTGGAATAAATGTACTTGTATCTCGTTGGAAAAAGTGTGTTGCATCTATTGGTACCTATTTTGATTAAATAAATTGTCTTTATAAAAAGTTACAGCTGTTTAAAAATTTATTGCTAAATCGGCCATTTCATCTGCAGCAACCTAATACATTTGAGAGCTAATTGAATAAAACGTCTTAATTGCTTACGCGAAAATGGAAAAATCAGAGAAGCGTGAGGTCATCAAGCCAATTTTCAAGGTTAAGAAATAAATGATAATCGCTGGAGGCTAAATCAGGTGAATATAGTGATTGGAACAACAATTCGAACTTCAATTTGTTGATTTTAGCTATCGCAACAACTAACGAATGTACACATGCGTTGTCATGGTGAAGCAAAATTTGTTTTTTCGCCAAGTAAGGTCGTTCTGTTTTTAATTCGTCCTTCAAACGCATTAATAACTCTGCGTAGTATTAACCAGTAATGGTTTTTCTGTTCTTTTTTATCCAAAAAGCAGTCGCCATAACCTTATTCGCCGATAAAATTGTTTTTGCCTTCTTTAAGGTTGGTTCACCTGGTCCAATCTATTGCTTCGACTGTTGTTTACTTTCAGGAGTGTAGTGGTAAATCCAAGTTTTATCTACAGTCATAAAACGACGCAAAAATTCGCTACGATTTCGTTTGCATAGCGCCAAATTTTCAATTAAAATAGTTTCTGGGTGAATTTTTAATCGACCGTTAGCAAACGCGGCACCAACCTAGCCCGTGAGCTTCTCCATCTTCAATTGTTCATGTAAAGTATTATGTATACGTTCAGTTGATATCTTAGTAGCCTCAGTTGTCTCCTTTACATTTAATCAGCGGTCCTCCATCACTATTTTATCAATTTTTTCAATCATTTTAGGAGTTGTGACTTTAACAGGGCATCCTAAACGTGGTTCGTCAGAAGTACTCGTGCAACCCTTCTTAAATTAAGAAACACACTGTTGAATATGATGGAGAAGAGTCTTTCAGTATTAATTTAAGCTCTTCTTCATTTGGTAATGGTGTTAGGCCTTTTAAATAGAAGTATTTAATAACCGCACGATTTTTCAAATTGAACAAGCAATTTAAACGTCTTGTCTAATCAGTTCTTAAATGTACACTAATAAAGCAATCATCCTGAAGATTTACATGCAAGCTAGTGTAATGTCGGGCTATAGAATACAAGCTAAACACTTAAACCTGCTAGCGCCATCTTAAGGTCAAACTTTTCACCCTAACCTCGTACACTATGTGTCTTATATTTATATGCATCCTATATTATTACTTTATCAGCGATTGATACTAAAGTTTCCTTTAAAGCAAAACAGTTAGTGATGATCAATAGTTAACTTCTATCAAATGGAGGCAGGTTAGGGTGAACCACCGATTTTCATGAATTTTTGTTAATAGATAGAGTATCAAAAAATATTTTTAATTTTAATCAATAAATTTTTATTTTTGCTAACTTGCTGAGGGGGTTGTTTAGCTAATTATTATTTTTCGGTCACTTGCAGGGTTTATATGTATACGATACATCGACTATTGATTCTTCATAAATGTTGTACAATGGAGTAGTATTCGTGTTTTGAGTATGATATTTCAAGAACATCATTATTTACTGGTTAATTTAGATTTTCCTATGCATACGGCATACAACTGTGATATACTACTTACAAGGAAACCACCCCAACCCAACCTCATCGATTTTAATGATTTTCGGATATATTGTAGTACTAAAAAGTATACGATACGTATTTTTTATCGGCGGACAAACACTTTAATGGGGTGAAATCCACCTCCAAAGTCACCCTCTAAAATCCGTTTTTTTGATATTTCTCAGCATTTAATAAATATTTTTGAAAAAAACAAATTGCAAAATTTTAGTACTTAAAAACCTCAACTATTGGCAGTATTTATGATCGAAGGGGTTGCAATTCTTATGAAAAAAAAATAAAAAACTACATTTTTTAGTAGTATTTCTTTTGTAAATATCGCTGTATAGCCTCAAAAAAATTTTAAAAAATATTTTTGTGAATATTTAAGGATGCTAAATTTGACGCGTTTTGGCTTTTTTTCAAAAAAGCACCCCTAACTATCCTTAACCACCCTTCACAGTAATAGGCCACATATGTGTAGTCGATTTTTTTTCCTTTATTATTATTCAGCTAATGTGTAATATAAACTAGATTTACAATAAATAAATCATATTCAGTTATTATTTCTTGTAGTTTTTTCTGTTTCTAAAATTCAGGATTGAAATCTATGCAACCCAGTCACATTAATGTTCAAGTTCGCGTTGCAAAGAAAAAAAGAATAAAGAAAATTTAATAAAAATTAATATTATTTCGGCACTGATCCGTGTCGTATTTGCATTTATTAATTTATTTACGAGTTCAATTGAAAATATAAATTCATTTATTCATTATGAGGTTTGATTTTCAATAGGCTTTTTTTACAGATCACGCGTGACTCCTGTCAAACTGTAATATAATTTTTATTGAGTATTGTTAGACAAATCATCATGGAAAGACTTACACCGCAACAACGTATCCAGAGTGTTTAGCTGTATTACGAAAATCAGCGTTCCGTGAAAAATGTTTTTCGTGCTCTTAGAGCAACTTATAGTGTGCATCGTGGACCTACCGAAACCACTATAGCCAATACCATCCGCGAATTTAAAACCCAGCATACATTATTGGATGATACTCGACTGATTATACCACATCCAGCACGTAGTGAAAAGAACATAGCGGCTGTAGCTGAGAGTGTGGCTAAAAACCGTGACGAATCGATTCAGCACCGTTCTCAACAGCTTGGTTTGTCGTACGCAACAACTCGGCGTATTTTACGTAAAGATCTTGGTTGAGGTATACAAATTTAAACTCATGCAAGAATTGAAGCCGGGCAACTTAGGTTTGCGTCGTGTTTTTTGTGAATGGGGTCTGAATTAGCTCAATAAAAATCCGCTGTTTTATCGCGAAATTTTGCCCTATGATGAGGCGCATTTTTGGCTCAGTGGATGCGTTAATAAGCAGAATTGCCATATTTGGGCTAATGAACAACCTAAAGAGCTACAACAGCTACAAAGGTAGCCCCAAAAGTACCCGTCCCGACAAAGAAAACAGTAAAAGAATTGCGAAAATGTTTTTTATTTTTCAACATATTCTTGTTTCAATTCGATACACATTTCCCAACGATGTTCATAGCTTCGATACCCGCTTTATAGTAGGAACCGTCAAGCTCCTCAAAATACGAGGTCTGGCTATTAAATAACGAGACTGGTTACGAAAAAGGGTTTTATTATGAAAATTATTCTACATTCGAATGCTCCCGTTTAATAGACTCCCCTTTCCTGGCCACACACCTTTCCATACGTTTTTTCCATTGATCGAAGCAGTGCTGGAAGTCTTCTTTGGTGAGGGCCTTTAGGAGCCCAGCCGTTTTTTGCTTTACCGCTTCCATCGACTCAAATTAGGTCCCTTTCAAAGCAGATTTTTTCTTCGGAAACAAAAAAAAGTCGCACGGTGCCAAATCTGGCGAGTACGGCGCGTGTTCGAGCACTGGAGTGCGCTTACCGGTCAAATACTGCTTCACAGATAGCGCGTTATGGGCAGGTGCGTTGTCCTGGTGCAAAATCCACGAGTTGTTCTTCCACAACTCGGGCCGTTTCTTACAAACTCGTTCTCGCAGTGTTGCCAAAACTGACAAATAGTAAGTCCGGTTGACAGTCTGACCCTCTGGAACCCATTCAGTCATCACGATACCGTTAATGTCGAAAAAAACGATCAACATTGCCTTGAATTTTGATTTAGACATCCTTGCTTTTTTGATTCTGGGCGATTCAGGTGTCTTTCAATGCATCGATTGCCGCTTTGTTTCAACATCGTATTGACAAATCCACGTTTCGTCGCAAGTAATAATGTTTTTTATCAGTCCAGAATCTTTTTTTAACCTTTCAAGGAAATCTGAGCAGACCTGTTGACGCAAGAGCTTTTGGTCAGGAGTCAGGTTTTTTGGCACCAACTTCGCACAGACTTTTGTCATGTGTAATTCCTTGTGTAAAATTTGTCTAACCGTTTATTTATCGGCGTTTACAGCCTCGGCAATCATCCGGATGCTCATTCGACGATCTGCACGCACAATTTGGTTGATTTTGGTCACTGTTTCCGGAGTTGAAACAGTGACAGAGTGACCTGGGCGTTGGCCATCTTCAGTGCTCACTCGGCCCTCACTGAAACGCTTACACCACTCAAAAACACGTGCACGAGATAGAGACTTGTCCCTATACGCCTCTTGCAACAATTTACAGCACTCAGTCGGAGTTTTTTTCAATTTAACGAGAAATTTGAGATTGATACGTTGCTCCTGTTTTTTGTCACACATGGTTTTTGGCACGAGAAAATAACACGTTCGTTTCAAACCGCTACTGCACAAATACAATAATAGTGACGAGAACGTGTTTCGGTACGTGCATAAACAAGATAGCTAGATACTCAACGCACTACTTGTTTTTTTCCCCACCCCTCTACGGCGCCCTCTAGGTGCGCAGTCTTGTTATTTAATAGCCAGACCTCGTACCTTTTAACCGCAGACTCTACCTCTTCATTGTTGGCAAATCTTTTGCCGCCAAGCCATTTTTTCAAATTCAAAAAAAGGAAAATAATCCGAGGGAGCCTGATCTGGCGAATAGGGAGCGTGAGGAAGCAATCGAACTTTAACTCATTGATTTTAGCCATCGCAATGACGCACGTCTGAACTGGTGCGTTGTCGTGATGAAACAACACTTTCTTTTTGTTAGATGGGGCCGTTTTTTTTTTATTTCATCACTTAAACGCTGCAAAAAGGCTGCATAATATGCGCCGTTGATTGTTTTTCCTTTTTTGAGATAATCAATAAATATTATTCAACGCGCATCCCAGAAAACGGATGCCATGACCTTGCCAGCTGACTGAACTGTCTTTGCTTTCTTTGGAGCTGGTTCTCCCTTTTTAGTCCACTGCTTTGACTGCTCCTTGGTCTCAGGTGTAAAATGATGGACCCATGTTTCGTTTATGGTTATGAATCGACGCAAAAACTCGGCTTTATTGCTGCGGAACATTGTCAAACACTCGATGGAAACATCCTCACGTTGCCGTTTGTACTCCAGTGTGAGCAAACGCGGCACTCATCATGCGCACAGCTTTCTTATGTCCAAATTTTTAGTCAAAATGCGATGTACAGCACTTTTCAAAATGCCTGCAATGTCTGCTATCTTGCGCACTTTTAGTCGACGGTCATCCAATACCATTTTGTGGATTTTCTTCACATTTTCTGACGTAGTGACCTCACTTAGTCGACCACTGCGGTGTTTATCTTGGCAGCTCGTACGACCTCGCTTAAACTAAGCTACCCAATATTTGACCGTTGTAAACGAAGGAGCAGACTTGCCCAGAGTAGAATCCAACTCGGCTTCGATATTGTTTGGACATAGACCTTTTGAATGAAAGTATTGTATCACATAACGATGCCCGATTTTTTCCATATGTACAAATTTACTTAGAGCGTTCACTTTGGATGTCTGTAAAAAAAATAATAATAAACGTACCATTATGAATTTTTAACATTAAGTTGTTGAAAGGTGGTATTGTCAATCGCAGTTATTATTTTTTTAAGACTACCTGTATTTATAAGTCAGGACGGGTACTTTTGGGACTAATCTCGTACCACTAAAGCCACAGAAATGTACAGTTTGGTGTAGTTAATAGGTCGGTGAAATTATCGGTCCATATTTCTTTTAAAATGAGTCCGGTCAGAACGAAACCGTCAATGGCGACCGCTATTGCACCACGATAACGGGTTTTTTACTACCTGAAATTGAAGCCCGTGGTATCGGTGAACTTTGGTTTTAACAAGACAGTGCTACTTTGTATACAGCAAGAAAAACAATGGACTTATTGAAAAATCATTTTAGTGAGAACCTGATTTCACGTTTTGGACCAATAAATTGACCGCCTACAATTCGTCACAAAAACAGATCGGCTTTATATCGAGACTAAGAAGATGCGCAAATAGTACACCGTTGATCGAGCGCTGTCTCCGTCAATTCATGAGGAACCCGAACTCCTTGCCTGTACAGTGTTTCCGACGTAACACAGATACAAGACATTTTTTCTTAATTATTTTTATTTCTCAACATAGTCTCCTTGCAATTCTACACACTTCTTCCAGCGATGCTCCCATCTCTTTAACCCATCCAAATAGTACTCGGCATTTTTCTCAGCAAAATGACTGTTCACGAAGGTGATTACCTCCTCATTTGACGAAAATCTCTGTCCTCCGAGTGCAATTTTCAGATGAGGGAACAAAAAGAAGTCTCTTGGGGCTAGGTCTGGTGAGTAAGGCGGATGGTCAAGCAGCTGAAACCGTAATTCGTGGATTTTCGCCATGGCAACCGCTGAGGTGTGAGACGGCGCGTTGTCTTGGTGAAACAGGATTTTCTTTTTCTGCAAATGTGGACGTTTTTCCGCAAGTTCTGCCTCCAGCTTGTCAAGTTATAATGCGTAATATGCTCCTGTAATGGTTTTTCCTTTTTAAAGATAATAGATTAAAATAACTCCATGACTATCCTAAAAAACAGTCGCCATCACTTTCCCAGCCGAAAAAACAGTTTTTGCTTTTTTTGGACCTGGTTCCCCCTTTGCAGTCTACTGTTTTGACTATATTTTTGTTTCGGGCGTATAATAGTGTTTTTAAGTTTCATTTACAGTAATTAATCGTCGCCAAAACTCGGATTTATTGCGCCTTAACTGCGCCAATAGAGCGTTGGAAATTTTTATTTGAACACGTTTTTGGTCTAACGTGAGAAAACGCGGCACCCAACGTGCGGACAGCTTTCTCATGCCTAAATCTTGATTTAATATGTAGCAAACACGTTCTTTGGACATATTTATAACCTCTGCTATCTCTCTCACTTTAATTCGGCGGACGTCTAGCACCATTTGGTGAAATTTGGCGATGTATCGTCAGTGGTTGCAGTTTTTGGACGTCCCGAACGTTCATCATCTCCCAAGCTCTCACGGCCACGTTTGAATTAAGCTGCCGAAAATTTCACTGTGGCGAATAATGGTTCAGAGTCTCCATACATAGAGTTCAACTCATTCTTGATTTGCGTAGGCGTATTGCCTTCCAAAAACAAAAATTTTATGACAATTTAATACTTAATTTTGTCTATTTTCACAACAACACTCACATCGACTCACTCAAACGACTGTCAACTAACAACTGCGAATCAAATGGCTAAAACTTTGGTGAGCATCTGTCAACAGATGAACAACGAAATTCGCTAGCTTTTATTAACGAGTGCTGTTATCTTCAGGTTGAGATCGGAAACTTTTTAGACCACCCTTGTATATATTTATTTATATATATATATATATATATATATATATATATACATTTATTTATATACATATGTATATTTATTTATATACATATGTATATTTATTTATATACATATGTATATTTATTTATATACATATGTATATTTATTTATATACATATGTATATTTTTTTATATACATATGTATATTTATTTATATACATATGTATATAGATATATATATTTGTAGGCGAGAATCGCGTCACAGTTCATAGGATTAGAAGTGCTGACTTGAGGTTTGTGAGCTTAGGATTTAGCGGGTGGTATTATTTTTATTATAAGCTATAAATTTTGTCATTATTACTCAACATATGATTATATTCTATTACATATTTATTAATAAATGACAAGATATTATTCAACAAATTTTGTACAAAAATGATATGTCTTAAAAGAATGTTGGAAACAGTGATTTCTTGCATTAACCACATCGTACTATAGCAACATCGTTTCATCCTTCTACTTTTCATTTTGTATTGCAGGATTCACTATAACTAAAACCTACAGGGTTAACAGTTTTAGTTGGTTTTTCATTAATGTAGCCGCTTTTATACCAAGAATATTTAAAAATATTTGTATATCTCGGTAAAGAGAGCTGATCATAAACCAGAGATTGCAATTTATAATGTTATTTCTCAAATGTAGATTAACATCATAGTCCATCAATACTACTTGATCAAAGTTTAAACTTAAACAAAGTTTTTTCTGATACGAAGTTCATAAACATCAAGAGGTTGGATCTCTCCTGTCGTTCCTATGGGAATTTTTTTTATATTAACGATTTTATTTTTCGGCATCGTTTCCCCTATAGCTTTATCACAATGTCCGCTCCAAGAATCAAGTAATAGTCCAGATGTACGACCAACATACGGGTAAAATACTTCTCTAAACCAAATTTTAAAATGTTCTAAAAAACAAATTAATTAAAAATTATTTATCAAAAAATTTTCTTGATCTTTATATTATAATATGCTGACATGTACTCACCTGTTTTTATTTTTCCTGATTTTGATGCTTCTACATAGACATTTGTTAGTGTAAATAAGGTAGATTTTACTGCGGGACCAAATAGACCAGTTTTATCTTGTAATACTAAAGGTAATAGTGATAAAAGTTTGCCTGTAGCCGATATTGTCGGCTAAATGGTGTAAGTGTGGGTCGTTGAAGCGACGGATTGAATGAAGCATTGCACCTGTTTTTCTCCTCCAACGGCTAATGTTCGACCAGAGTGTATTTCTAATTGAATACCACTCTGATCTGGATTATACAAATTTTCTATTCCAATTTGTGATATGCATGATTTGTCATCATCTACAAAAGCATCAGCTTTAATTTGTAGATCAGCGCTACTTTCTAATGTTCTTTTAGTGATAAATTTATTAGCTTTCGTGGATACTATTCGATGAGCTTTTTAAATTTTAGCAATTAATTCGGAGAAGTCTTAAATCTAATATCTTCATGGCCAATCAGTTTTTCAGCGTGTAACGCACATTTACGTATATCGCAATCATGCACTATTATACGAGCTTCTATAGCAGCTTTAAAATTATTTAGAGTGTATTGGCAAATCTGCGCAATTTTTTCTTTTAAGTCCCACCTTCACTTATTGTTCTCGCCCAACGTTTAAGTTAACTTATAGATGAAACTTTTTTGAATTTACTTTGTACAGTTTCAATTTTTTAATTTTTTGTCTTTCCGCTTCTCCAATATTCTACGGCTTCTTGCTTATAATTAAATGTGATTTCTTCATCATTATTTGTACACTGATTTGTTGGTGCAATTTCAGGATCAGGAAAGTGATGTTGTACTTCGTCTTCAAAAATTTGAACATCAGTGTCTTAAGAAACTTCATGAAAAAGTAACGTCTCTTAAACAATCATATCAACTTCATTAAATTCGTATGTGGCATCTATTAATATTTCTTTTATCTTTTCTGATAAACTTATTTTTTTGATATTAGTCTCGCTACTTGGCAATTTTAAGGTTTCAAAGTATACTAATAATAAATTCAATACATCCAAAGGATTAATGTGCATGTTCAAATCTAAAATAAATGCATTACATTGAAATCCTTTCTTCCAAAAACATAGTTTCACAAAAAGTAAAAAATTAATAACGAGTTATTATCTATTGCAACAAAATTTTAAGACAAATATAAAATTCAGCATAGCAAATAAACGACAAGATCGATATAAACTAAGACCTGAGTTTTATATTAGTTTAAATCAGTAAAAAAGTTATAACAATAGTAATCAAATAATACATAAATGCTTGATAGACATACTTACATAGTTAATGAAAAACTTTCTTATTCTTCAAATAATTTGTCGAGCTTCACTGATTCGCAGATGAATAATAATGCATGTGTATACTTGAAAATTTAGTAATACAAGCCACAAAAGAATTATTTAAATTCGATGTAATGCATAACAAAGAAAAGCCTTGTATCTCTTTAACTGTTGTTATTAATGTAGTAGAATGTAAATATGTAAAGTTGTTTTTAGCAATCCATATCTACAAAGTTCAATTAAGGCAGCGCATGATTGCGGCTAGATAAAATAAGCATGGAAAAATAACATACAGACTACATATACCAACTATTAATAATTTTTAGTATTAATTTTATTTAGTATTTTGATGCAAATATTAATATTTTAATGTTAATATTAATATTTCAGTATTTATGATCAAAATATATAAACTATTAAAACAAGAAAACTAAACTTTATAATTTTAAAACATACAGACACTTACAATTTCTAAGAATTCACAAAATAGTTATTAAAATGAATTTAATTTTTTTTTAAATATAAACCCTAGTAAAAACCCTTTATGTCATAAATACGGATTTTTATGACAAATATTATGATGCCTAATTTAATTGCAAAACGTCACTCAAATAGTATTAAATTGTAATCTGTTCAAAACAATCAATTTTTAGGTTGATGTTTAGGGGTGGTTTTTATTTTTGAAAAGACGTAGTTTTTTAGGTACAAAATATGTGTTTTCTTGAAAATGTATCAAAACTTTTTACAAAAACTACCGACATACTGGATGATTACGTTTAGTGGTGACTTTTTTCACTAAATAAAAAACGCTAAATAAATAACGAAAAAAAAAATTCCACCTCTCGTATGTGAGCTAACACTGTAAAGGGTGGTTAAGGGTAGTCAAGGGTGGTTTTTAGAAAAAATCCGTCGATACATTCTTAATTGTAAACAAAAACGTTAGCGTTGATCTTTTTGAATTTATTCCACAGCATTTGTGGTAAAATTAAAGATGAGAATTGTAATTTGTAAAAAATATAAAATAAGAGTTGCTATCCTTTGAGTCATCACATACCTAATAAGTTATGCTTTTTTAGACAAATATTCTTGCACTTTATTTTATTAAAAACCGTAACTCAAATGGTACCAAATTATAATCAGTTAAAAAAATTAATTTTAGGGTTTAAAATGAGAAGTGGCTTTAACCCTTAAAAAGAAAGTTTTTTAGATACAGCATTTATATTGTTAACTTTTCCAATCGTCTAGGAATTTTTTTTCTTAAAAATATATCAAAATTTTTTACAAAAACCATCGATATAATGAATATTCACATTTGGGGGTGACTTTTTGCACCCTTTCGATAATATTAAGAAGAAAAAATAACTAAATAAGATTTATTTATTGTAAATTTAGTTTATTTTACGCAATAAGTGAATAATAATAAAGAAAAAAAAATCCAACACTCATATGTGGCTTATTACTGTAAAGGGTGGTTAAGGATAGTTAGGGGTGCTTTTTAAAAAAAAAGCCAAAACGCGTCAAATTTAATATCTTTAAATATTCACAAAAATCTTTTTTAAAATTTTTTTTAAGCTATACCGCAAAATTTACAAAAAAAATACTTCTAAAAAATGTAGTTTTTAATTTTTTTTTTATAGGGGTTGCAACCCCTTCGGTCATTAATACTGCCAATAGTTAAGGTTTCTAAATACTAAAATTTTGCAATTTGTTTTTTTCAAGAATATTCATTAGATGCTGAGAAATATCAAAAAAATGGATTTTGGGGGCTGACTTTGGAGGTGGATTTCACCCCTTTAAAGTGTATGTCCGCCGATAAAAGAAAAACGTATCTTGTATTTTTTTTAGTACTACAACATATTCGAAAATTATCCAAATCGGTGAGGTCAGGTTGAAGTGGTTTTCTTGTTAGAAGCAGCTAACGCTGGTACCGAGCTATAACATAGTTGTTTTCGATTTCTGTTTTTCCAAGTGTATTTCAAAAATATTCGATACGTACTTATTTTAGTCTCGTTATCTAAACATAATTCATGATATCAATTGTGAAATTTTTTTACCTTATAATTCGCAGAACTATACATATTCTACTATTATTGTATATTTCTCAATTTTTAATACATAGTCTGAAAACGTAGTAAATTATCAAAAATGTGGATTACCAATTTGAAAACCATTACAATATAAACTGCTGATACATAGAAGAAAGTCGTAACCAACGTAATACTATTGAATTTTAATTCTTTTACTTGATTTTTTACCCTTATTAATAATTTGATCACTGTTGTGATATTATTATTGCTAACTTTTAATTTAAATAAAATGGACATTGATCTTCAGAAGTAAACGAAGATGAACAGCATCTACATGATTATATAGAAGACTAGCGTCTTCCGTCGCGACTTTGCCCCCGAATTATAATGTTACAGACAATCATTGAAAGAGCCCGAGTCTTTAATATAATTCTCTTCATTTTCTTCTTTTTATTGAATTACTCTGGTGCTAATATGACCAGATTAATAGCGGAGTCTACCCTTCACAGAGCAAGTCACATAAAATTGACCTTGAAAGAAACTGTCCTCTCTCAAGTCAATTTATGCAATTTTCAACGACTGCTCTTGGGATTTGTTAACGGTCATAGCAAAGCATAGCTGAATAGGAAACTGTATTCTTTAAAAGTTAAACAGATAGTCAAATGGGATTAAAAATATTCTCGAAATGAAAATTATTACTTTGTGAGCACATTTAGTGATTACTGTAGCTTCTATAACATTTTGAGTGATAATTTTTATTCGTTATCTCCTATGCACAATTTACGATGACAAAGATTTCTTAACAACATTAGAGGTGTTCCCTCTAATGTTGTTAAGAACCCACCCTCCATATTCACCAGACCTCTCACCAACAGATTACTATTTCTTTAAGCATTTGGATCTCTTTTTGATAGGAAAAAGATTTAATAATGAAGCTGCTGTCAAAAATGCCTTGGAAGAGGTTCTTTGGACCAGAAACTCGGACTTTTACAGAACTGGAATAAATATACTTGTATCTCGTTAGGAAAAGTGTGTTGCATCTATTGATACCTATTTTGATTAAATTAATTGTCTTCATAAAAAGTTACAGCTACTTAGAAATTCATTACTAAATCGGTCATTTCATCTGCAGCAACCTAATAGTATTATTTTTGGCCAAAAAACTACTCTGCTTTTGATCAAAATTAAGCAATTTTGGAACGAATTTCGCTAACACACTTACCATACCCAAAACATCTGTTAAAATCGATTGGCATGAGCCAAACGATTTCTTAAGATCATCAGCTACTTCTCTAATCGCAATTCGACGATTTTTCAACATAATTTCTTTTACTTTCTAAACATTTTCGTCGGTTTTTGACGTGCTGGGGCGTCCGGAGCGAGGTTCATCGTTAAGATTCTCTCGACCGTCTTGAAATAACTTATACAACTTATTAACATTTTTTTGTTCAGAGTTGACTTACCGTACGCCACTGTCAACATTTTAAGAGTTTTTAAGTACTTAATACCATTTTTTGCACAAAAATTAATACGAACTCTTTGCTCCATTATTTTCAACAGCAAAAAATCGCCGAGCTCGCAAACATGAGTCTAACCTATATGCCTCTCACATAAAAACAACACATGTTATATAGTCGAAACTGTGAACATATGATCGTGACGAGTGTACCAACATAACAAAAAAAAAAATTGAAATTAAAGTGTACAAAGTGCGTGAAATTTAAGAAGTTACCTTAGTTTTTGATCACACCTCGTATTTTGGTAATCAGCTCTGACACCGTGATAACTAACGGACATAAATTTGATAAAATAACTATCTTATTTTCCACGAATGGGTAAATTTCGTCGCTTAGTTGAAGTAACATTTTAGCGAAAATCCCAGCGGATTCATCATTATTTAAGTAAACTCTCATATTTGAGTGCATTGTAAGTTTCTGAATACGTGGCCATAAATTTGGCTTCTTTATATAAGAATTTACTTCGTTTGCTCTTGTGCCACTAGTTATAATCGATAGTGTTTAACGAAAATCTACAGCTAATAGTACAGTGACTCCTCCTCAAGCAAACTACTTTTTTCTTTAAAATCTTGTAATGTCCAATTGAGAGCCTCAAGTTCATCTTTATGGCCTATTGTGCATTTATCCTAAACTATCAGCTTGCACTCTCTCAAAACTTGCACCAAATTAGATCGTTTAGAAATATTACAGTTTGGTGCCTCTATTTTGTTTGGATTCAAGGGTAATATAAAAGAAAATAGAGCTGCTCTACCTCCTTCCAGTCTCTCTCCTGCTCTCCTCCTCCCTCCAATATAGTACCACTGCTAGAAGAAGCAACAGCCAGAGATATACTATTATGTTTCTATATTTTTGAAAGTAAAAGGTTAATAAGAAATGTTTTATTGCATCCTCCAGGAGCATCAAAAAAAAACATTTGTCTGCTATCTTTTACGTTATTTTTTATAATTTTTCGTAAACGTGGGGCTGTTTGTTATTCAATAAATTTTTGCTATCAGTTACAATCTATTTGGAAGCATTTGTGTCGTAACTGATCTTTTGAATATAGTCTCTATTTTGCAAAGATAACCCATTTCTTGATGGTTGTGGCAAACCACACTGATACAGATATTGACTTCCCATTGACAACAAACTATTTTCAAGACAAATCAAGCATTTGGTATAAATTTTATTCAAAATTAATTTGATGTTCCCATGTTGTAACTGTGCCACCATTTGCCGCTATATATCTTCTAGAAGGTTATCTTTGTACTTTTCCAAGAGGCTTGAAGCATCGGATGAATTGCAAAATAACAGCATTACTGCAAACAAATCTCGCAATCTAAACAGAGAATCGCAAATTGCTGCTTTTAATTTATTTTTCTAAAGTTGCATCATAGCTTTTCGTCTTCCAGTAAATCTAAAACTCATTAAGTTGTACAAAAAGTTTTGAAAGCGACATCTATAGAGCAGTAGAAGAACCAAAATTTTTACGCCATTTTAATATTTTATCTTTCATATAAACATACCCAAAGTTTCATTCCACTCTGTCAATTCATTGTTTTTTTACAAGCCATTTGAAGTTGACGTATCAGTGTATTTTTTTTACAATGGAAAAAACCGAATATCGTGCAGTGATGAAATTCTTTGTTTTGAAAGGTTTATCAGCAACGGAAATTCATACCAAAATGGTGAAAGTGTTAAAGGAATCTGCTCCTTTATTTCCAACTGTGCATCAATGGGTTTTAGAGTTTAGACGTGGTTTAAAAAGCGTTGAAGACGATCCACGCTCAGGACGTCCAAAAAGTGCATCAACACCAGCATTCATAGCAAAAGTACAGGATATGGTTTTGGAAAATCGTCGATTGACCGAGAGAGATTTAGCAGAGGCCCTAGACATCTTATTAGGCAGTGTGAGTCATATTTTAAATGAAGTTTTGGGTTTCAGAAAGCTCTGTGCACAATGGGTGCCGCATTCGCTCACAATGGAACAAAAACACGTTCGAATGCGACTTTCTAAGCAACATTTGGAGCGTTTTCGAAAGGATAAATAGGATTTTTTGCGTCGATTCATCACTATGGATGAGACTTGGGTCTACCATCATGACCCTGAATCAAAACAAGAGGGTAAAGAGTAGTGTCAACCAGGTACTTCGGCACCGAACCGAGTTCGTGTCCAGAAATCGGCAAAGAAGGTGTTAGCGTCAGTTTTTTGGGATGCAAAAGGGATTTTGTTGGTGGATTATCTCCAAACTGGCAAAACAATAAATTCTGAATATTATTGTAACCTTTTGGACCAATTGGATGAAAAAATTAGTGAAAAAAGACCCGGTTTGCACAATAAAAAAATCATTTTTCATCAAGACAATGCACCCGCTCACACAGCTCAAAAAACCATCACTAAAACAACCGAATTAAAGTACGAATTGTTGCAGCATCCACCTTATTCGCCTGATTTAGCTCTCTCTGACTTCTGGCTGTTTCCACACCTCAAGAAATTCCTTCGTGGGAAGCATTTTTCATCAAACGAAGAGGTTATAGCCGTCGTAGAGGAGTATTTTGCAGGCCTTGCAGAAAGTCACTTCCATGATGGGATAAACAAGTTCGAAGACCGTTGGACCGAATGTATTAAACTTATGGGAGATTATACTGAGCAATAAAAGTGATTTCACTTACAAAAAAAAGTATCTTTATTTCCGCTTTCAAAACTTTTTGAACAACCTAGTATAAGCTACCTAAAATTTGGAGTTTACAATGCCACGGACAGTCTTTAATTCTAAAGAAGATGTCGAATTTCGAACTTTATGAAGTGGAAGATCAACATAATAACACTCGGAATTATTTGAGTAAATGGTATATACCTTGCTTAAAGCAATAGCTTTCTTAACACCAGCCGCTGATATCATCCCCACGTTGTCTTTTCTCAAATTTATTTTTCTTCCACGTGTCATAAGAGGGAATTACAACATAAACAAACGTTTTCGTATGTCATAGCATCCTTAGTCTTTTCATGCGTAAGCTGAGGTGAATCAGGAAAAGACGATGAAAGCACTACTATCTAGACAAGTTTGGCGACATCTATCTTGTAATCAGTATCTTGTCTCCGAACAGCATCTCTTAGATTTATGTAATTACCTACTATAAGTTGTGTCTGGTTGTTTCGAATAAAATCTAATTTTTTTGTCTCAATTTTTGCGTCCATATCCACAAAGAATTGATTAAAGAGACATCAGCAGCAAAGTACATAATAATGAAATAATTTGTTATCATAACTCTGAAATAAAATATCTCGTTTTTTAAACTGTTGTACTACTATAACCAATGCAACTTTGCTTGCTGCTCGAGCATTAAAGCGGCTACAGTTGGCATTAGCTGGTTTTCTATCAGCATGAATTACAACCTCGAAGTTTTCACAATTTCAGGGTATTATTTCTAGAATAGTGTTATAGTCCTTTATGTACGACTTATGACGATGCAACATCACCTGCAGTTGTTTTACTAGATTTTAGCGTACACTAGGGATGTAAATACATCTTATATCTGCCTCTTTTTCATGTTCTCCAATAAAATAAATCTGTAGGAATTGAGGATTTTGTTAGGGCAAAGCTTGTAGACTACGAATTAAATGCTATACTTGACTCTGTACTTTAAAAGTGGGTATAAATCCATGTTCCTTGATTTGTTTCGCTCCAAAAGATGTCATTTGTAAGCAGCTATTATATTTTCTAATCCTATTCATAAAATGTACGTAATCAGGGTGAAAACTCATGATCAAACTGTAAAGCAGCTTATGACGCAAATAGTGATGTCTGCTCTTCATTAGCATTGCAGCACATTCTGGGTGTCTTACCTTTATACCTTAGAGCACCATGATTGACACACTTATAACTCATAGTGCCGAGAGATATAGTTTAATTAGTTTCATAGGATGTCTCTGGGTCATATTTTATTCTAGAAAGAGTTTTAATCTTCCATTGAAGTAACCATCTTATTGAACGTACTACTGGATGACTTTGGTCCTATACACTAACAGCTGTTCTATAAACCTCTAGATGATTTTGATGGTCAAAGGAGCAGCTGCTCAATGATACTATGTAGCGGCTTTTTTTAGTTGATTTTTAGTGATAAATTTTGTGAATCTCGAACGGCATTTTTTGATATGCTTAGCAGAACTTCGTAATATGTTAAAGATTTTACTATGCTTTTCAGGACTCGGTATTACATCAAAGATATCCAAAACAGATAAAGCAACAGTTGTAGTTGACCAATCATTATGAAGTAAATAAACGGGATGTTCCAATGAATTATTCGTACGTTTCGGAGTCAAGTCTTATTCTGTTTTTTTTTAAATTTGTAAGCTTTTAGTATGTACCGAGATAAGATTTAGTATATACAAGTATCAGCTCAAAATATTAATATTTGAGAAAGTTACGCGCATTTAAAAAAAAGGAAGTATAATTTTTAAAGCGTTATATCTCGAATACTGATTATCGGAATCATATAATTTTTTTTTTTTTTTTTGATTACATTCTGTCAAGCAAGCACCGAGAGTTAGTAAAATAAAACCCAAAATACGTATTATTTATTCAAATTTATTGTATCGCCTTTAAAGTAGGCTCCTTCCAAACTAATACACTTACGCCAACGAATGACCTAATCATTAAAATATTTTTGAAACGCATTTTTGGAATCAAATCGAGTATTTGCCGCAAATTCTCTCTTATGTCATCTATCTACTAAAAGCGGGTACCTCGAAGTGATAATTTCAATTTTGAAAAAATAAAAATTAAGCCGGAGCTATAAAAGAAGAACACAATTCGCTGACAATGATAGCCTTATAAGATGGTGCGTTCAGCACTAGTCGAACAGCAACGGGTTTCATGCTCGAACAATTGTTAAAAATAGTACAAACTATTAGGTTGCTGCGGATGAAATGGCCGATATAGCAATGACATGAAGTTGGCTGCAATTTTAGTGTATTATGTTGGCACAAAGCGGCGCAAATGATATGACATATTAAAGTATAAATACTGCTACCTTGGTTTATGGAGTCATTTCTGTTTTGCGCTTCATGGTGATTGTAAAAACAAAAAGAGAAAATGAACATGAAAGTGAATCAAAGACGGCTACTTTTACTATACAAATTTAAATTAGAGCACAACGCAACGGAAGCAACGAGGAATATCAACAGCGCATTTAGGCCTGATACAGTTAGCGAACGAACCATTCGGGGGTGGTTCGAAAAATTTCGATCCAGAGATATGGACCTAGGAAATGAGCCACGTGGATACCCAGGACCATCGATCAATAACGACGAGCTGCGTGCATTAGTGGAGTCTGACCCCTGCTCAACCATAAGAGATCTTGTCGAGAAATTAGGCGTTCACAATTCGACAGTTTGGCGCCACTGGCAACAACTTGGAAAAGTGAAAAAGCTTGACAAATGGGTTCCGCATGATCTTACCGAGCAAAATATGACGTGTCGAATGGAAATTTTAAGTTCTTTTCTCTCCCGCAACAAAAAGGAACCGTTCTTGCGCCGAATTGTGACCTGCGATGAAAAGTGGATTTTATACGATAATCGTCGCAATCGATCGGCCCAATGGCTAGATGCCGATGAAGCGCCAAGACACATACCGAAACCAAGCCTTCATCCGAAGAAAATAATGGTAACTGCTTGGTGGTCTGTAGCTGAAGTTATCCACTATTCGTTCCTGCAACATGGCGAAACCATCAATGCTGAGAAATAATGTGTTCAACTGGATGAAATGCATCAGAAATTGATAGTCCAATGACCTAGGTTTGTCGACAAGAATGGAGTAATACTGCTTCATGATAACGCACGACCTCATGTATCGAGAACAACGGTCCAAAAATTAAACGAGTTGTGCTATGAGACTTGTCCTCACCCTTCATGTTCACCAGACCTCTCACCAACAGATTACCATTTCTTTAAACATTTGGATCACTTTTTGACAGGAAAAAGATTCAATAATAAAGCAGCTGTCAAAAATGCCTTTAAGGAGTTTCTTCGAACCAGAAACTCGGACTTCTACAAAACTGGAATAAATGTACTTGTATCTCGTTGGGAAAAGTGTGTTGCATTTATTTGTACCTATTTTGATTAAATAAATTGTCTTTGTAAAAAGTTACAGCTGCTTAAAAATTTATTACTAAATCGGCCATTTCATCTGCAGCAACCTAATAATTCGCGAGATAGAAATTTCAGCGGCTATCTCTTTCAGACTTAACTGTCAGTTTACAGTAACCATTTCCTAAATTTAAGTGATGTTTAGTTTACTTGACCATGTTTACGGCCAACTAGAGTGAGGCAAACCTTCCACCACATCTCAACCGCTTTTAAATGCATTATACCACTCATACGAACAAGTTCTTGATAAAGTCGACTTACTGTAAGCTCTGTGTAACATTTTCGGCGCTTCGGCACAAGAAATTCCATTTGCATTGCAGAATTTAAGACAGATTCTTTGTTCGATATTTTTATCCACTTCAAAAATTGCAAAACACACATGAGATGAATTAATGAAATAGCGCACTGTAAACAAACTAAATGACAAATGACAATCAAACTTCGCCAAAGTATAAAGGAGAATTGTACTAACTTAACGACATAAAGAATCTTGTTAATCCCTATATGCGGGTTTTATAAATGATCGGTTCTTGGTACTTTCTTAACAGAAATACGGCAATAATATTGAACTTTTCAAGAACACACAGTGCCCGGAAATAAGACCTCCCGTATTTGAAGTAGCCAGCATGCGAGTTATAGTAAGAGTACTAATGTGGAGGATGTACTGTTTAAAACGCTGTACGTGCCGTTTTCAGTGTGTGCCATGGCTTGGTTTAGTGAGCATCGGGCGTTTGTTGTGGAGGAATTATTAGTAACGGCGGTTCTGTGATTAGTACTTAGCAAGCGTTTCGGAAACGATTTAAACCTGGCCGATATGATCGTGTCCCGGATAGAAAAACTATTCAACTGTGGGTGTCAAACATGAGAAACACAGGTTCAGTACTGAAAAGAAAACCTACTGGTCAATCTCGGACTGCAACAGCGCCGGAAAATGTGGCGCGTGTGAGAGCGCCTTTCCAACAATCACCAAGACGTTCAGCACTTAAACATTCAGCTGCCCTGGGATTACCTAATAGGAGTGTAAGAAGAATCCTGTATAGAGAACTTTAAATACACTCTTTTAAAATGATTGTTATCCAGGAATTAAGTGAAAGAGATTTTGAAACTCACAGAGCTGCGTGTGAGAAAATTCTTAAGAACATTCCCCCTAGCGCTTTATTTATTTCTTTGGATGAGGCCTACTTCCACTTATTAGAAACTGTATACAAACAAAATTTTTGCTACTGTGCTGCAGTTTGGTGCATCGTTGCTGATTATTTTGTGTAGCATCAGTATTTTTTCAAAGAACATTGCCAAACGGTAACGGTTAAACCGTTATTGTCACATGGTAGAAACCTTTCAAAAACCAAGGCTGAACCAGTTTGTTGCAGATCGTAAAGATCAAGAAGTATTGTTCCAATAAGACGGAGCAACATCTCACACCTCTCGGCGTTCTATGGAAATGCTAAGGTAGTTGGTTTCTGGTCATCTTGTCTCCTTGCGAGGAGACATCGCTTGGCCTTCAAGGTCACCTGATTTATCGCCTTGTGATTTTTTTTTCTTTGGAGACATGTAAAGGCTAAAGTGTACAAACATTGTCCCACAAAACTGCAACCACTTAAGGAGGCCATTACCCAGGTAGTGACAGCCATTCCAAGAGACATGACACAAAGATGTATGAAGAACATTCAGGAAAGACTTCGTCAATGTATCAACAATGGAGGATATCATTTCGCGGATATAATTTTTTAACCTAAATAATCAAAAATGGCGAAGTATGTACTTTTCATAGATAAAAGTATTTTTTCTTTATCTTTTTTAGTTTTTCTGTGACAATCGATTGAAATAAAGGAGGTTTTATTGTCGGACCCTGTATAATCTGACGTAAAATTTTTTTATAATAAAAATTACAACAATTTTTTATAAACAAATTGGATTTTTCAATCAAAAGACACATACGATTTTTTTCTTTTTGTTGTAAAAATAAAGCTTAATATCCCTTCTTTAATTTTGTTCAAGAATGTAAGATGTATATTAAAATTTACTGTTCGACTTATTGCGCGCCAAAATGTTTAGGCTTACACTTGTAAACACATTCAAGTACTTATTAACTCGTATTTACTTTGTTTGTATTTAGAGCATAATAAGCATAATTGTAACAGCGTCGTCTCGCTTCGAGGCGAAAGTTAAATATAACGAGTGCGACACTCTCGCGACATTCGTCAACGAAAGCACACGCATTAATCGCGATACCTTATACGTGTACACATTCTTCTAAGTTTAAAGTTAATAAAGTGTATCTCCTTTGTACTGTTATACATAATATATAGAAAAAAAAAGGAACTTTATTTTATTTCAATTCCTGAAAAAAGATTGGCACAGGCCTCAAGTGCATACCAGCGAATTCTTCCAAGCTTCATTCCATTACAAATTTCTTAAATCAAACTTTCTAGATCGTTCAAGAGAATAAAAATTAGAGCCATTTAAAGTTGACGTTCTGCACTTCCCACATGCATGATACGGCGGCTGCTTATGGAGTGTTTTGTTTTACTTCTTTTAACTTCTTTCCTACTTCAATACTCTTGTTTTGATAGATTTTCTTATAACAAAATAATGCTTAGTACCTCCTCTTTAATTCCGTAAAAATAGTTTCTGGACACTTAGATAGAAATAAATTAGAGCAATTTAAAGCTATCGCCTGGTTCAGCCCGATGCACACAGTCTTATGTAAGCGCTTCATCAATAAGTAAATAAAGTTTTTTTAACGTAAAACACGCTCGATTTTTCTTTATTTTATATCAAAATTAAGCGTAATATCTTCTCTTTAATTGCATTAAATAAAATTTTTGGACATTCTGATAAAAAAGAAATCACAGTAATGTGGAGCCGACGCCTGGTGCTTTCCGGCGTATTTAACCTGAAGCACGCTCTGTATAATAAATAAATTAAGTTTTATCATTAAGCATATTTGATTTTTAATTTTATGTTACAATATAGCTCAGCATCACCTCTTAGATTTTATAGAAAAAATTTTTGGACGCGTAAAGAAAAAAGAAATTAGAGCTATTTGAAGTTGATCTTCAGTGAGTGCGGCAGAAAGCACTTAACCATAGTTTAAATATGCTCTAAATTTTTTCTTTTAGAATGCTTAAAAATTTTATTTAATAAAAAAAAAGAAAAGATATTAAGCTTTATTTTGATATAATATAAAGAAAAATCGAATGTGTTTTACAAGGGTGGTTCAATAAGTACCCGTGTTTGACGACAGAAGGCGTTCCTAAGGGAAGATGGTATTTTCATTGTGTGCTGCCATCTATCAAACGACGGTAAAACAAATTTTAGACTGATTGATAGGTTAGTTTGGATTTGGCAGCCATTCGAGTAAAACGTGTTTCGTGATTTTCGCTAAGATGGAAAAAGAGCAGTATCGTTTGGTAATTCGCTTTTTGTTTTTGGATGGAAAAAGATGTGAGGAGATAAAAGCAAAGTTGGATGCTATTTATGGGGACACTTCGCCGTCTATGACCACAGTTAGATATTGGTTCAACGAATTTAAACGTGGGTGAATATCCGTTTTTGATGAGGAGCGACCAGGACGCCCGGCAGACGTGTTTACCGAGGAAATCATTCAAAAAGTCTACGACATGATTTTCGCTGATCGATGAACGAAAGTGCGCGAAGTAGCAGAGGCCGTAGGTGTGTCGACCGGAACGGCAATTAATATTTTACATGATAAGTTAGCGATAAAAAAATTGTCGGCCCGATGGGTGCCGCGATTGCTCACGGTGGGCAACAAGCGGATGCGGCTGTTAACTTTAAAGCAGTGTTTGGAGCAATTTACGCGAGATCCGAAGGAGTTTTTGCGTCGAATCGTTACCTTTGATGAAACCTGGATTCATCATTATACACCAGAAACTAAACAACAATCAAAACAATGGATTTTTCCCGGTGAATCTGTTCCAAAGAAAGTGAAGACGGTCCTATCGGCCAGAAAGGTCATGGCGACGATTTTTTGGGATGCGAACGGCGTCATCCTCGTGGATTTTTTAGAAAAAGGAAGAATAATCACTGGACAATAATACAGTGAGTTATTGGACCGCTTCGACAAAAAATTAAAGGAGACACGGCCGCATTTGGCGAAAAAGAAGGTGCTTTGATACTTTCACCATGATAACGCACCAGCACATTCATCTGGAGTTGTCGCCGCCAAACTGCATGAATTGCATTATGAATTGCTGCCGCACCCCCCGTATTTATCCGATCTGGCTCCTTGCGACTTTTTCGTGTTCCCAAACATGAAGAAATGGCTTGCGGGAAAAACATTTAGCTCAAACGAGGAAGTCATCGCCGAGACAGAGGCGTATTTTTGAGAGTTCGACAAATCCTATTTTTTGAAGGGTTTGAAAAAATGGCAGGAGCGTTGGGAGAAGCGTATATTTCTAAAAGGGGACTATGTTGAAAAATAAAAAAAGATTTTTTGAAAAAATGGTGGCTTCATTTCTAACACGGGTACTTATTGAACTGCCCTTGTACGTTATAAAACTTTATTTACTTATTGATGAAGCGCTTACATAAGACTGTGTGCATCGGGCTGTACCAGGCAATAGCTTTAAATTGCTCTAATTTATTTCTATCCAAGTGTCCAGAAATTATTTTTACTGTATCAAAGAGGAGGTACTGAGCATTATTTTGTTATAAGAAAATCTATCAAAACAAGAGTATTGAAGTAGGAAAGAAGTTAAAAGAAGTAAAACAAAACGCTCCATAAGCAGCCGCCATATCATGCAGGTGGGAAGTGCAGAGCGTCAACTTTAAATGGCTCTAATTTTTATTCTCTTGAACTGGAGAAAGTTTTTTTTAAGAAATTAAAGAAGAGATATCAAGCTTTATTTTGACATTAACAATAAAAAATCGTATGTGCCTTTTGATTAAAAAATCTAATTTGTTTTGTGACGTAGATACCGCGTCGTAGCCGATTTAGCTACGTGCGCCCTGTGTGCCTTGCAGAATAATATATTATAATTAAACAATGCTTTAATTTTTCTCACTTTCTCTCTCTCTCTCTCTCTCTCTCTCTCTCTCGCTCTTAATGACGCAAAGTTATGCAGGCCGGCCGCCTGCGACTGTCATAGCCGACGGAGGCCTATCGCTTCCCCAGGGCAGGAAAGTGGCAATCCCTCGCCACCCTCGCTACGCGAACTCGCGATCACTTACCCTTGCTCCCTCTCCCTCTTTCTCTCTCTCTCTCTTTCTCTTATTACCATCGGAAAATTGAAGACACTTACGATAGGTGTCTCGTGACTCGTCCGCTGGCCGTTGAACACCCAGCTGCTCTCTTCTGCGCCGCTGTTCTTGACTCCGGCTGCTTCTTCCTCGAAGAAGGGCTGCTGGACCTCGGTAGGAGCTTGCCTGCTCGCTGACGGCCTCCACCTTACCCTCGGCTTCAGATGTCGTGGTGTCAACCTCCAGTTGCCTCCCGCTGACACTTGGTCTCCTCGTCCCCTGGCTCACTGCTACGCTGTGCTTCTTCGTCTTCGCTCTCCTTCCTCGCACTGCTCTTTCGACTCCTTTCTAACTCGTTCTCACTCTCTCTCGCTCACCTTTACCACTGGCTTCACTCGCAACGCACTCTCTAATCAAAGAGAAACAAAACTAAGTTCTACCGCGGGATCTATCTTTACAGTCATCGCGGGAGCGTGCAGCGAAATTTACTCGCAGGAAAGCACAGCGTAACTCAACTGTTCCGCTCGCTCTCCTCTTCCCTTCCCTCGAGGCTTCCGAAATTTCTCGTCGATCGTTGCCGCAAGTTCGAAAATCGCGTGATTTTTAAACATTTTTTTTGCGTCAAATTATCAGGGCCCTGCAATAAGACTTCCCTCATTTTAATAGGTTGTCACAAAAAAACTAAAAAAGATAAAGAAAAAATACTTTTATCTATAAAAAACACATACTTCGCCATTTTGGATTATTTAGTTTAAAAAAATTATATCCACTAAATGATGTCCTCCATTGTTGATACATTGACGAAGTCTTTCCCGAAAGTTCTTCATACATCTTCGTGTCATGTCTCTTAAAATGGCTGCAACTACCTGGTTAATTGCCTCTTTAAGTGGTTGCAGTTTTGTAGGACAATGTTTGTACACTTTAGCCTTTAAGCGTCCCAAAAAAAAAAAATTACAAGGCGATAAATCAGATGACCTTCGGGACCAAGCGATGTCTCCTCGCAAGGAAACAAGATGACCAGCAACCAACTCCCTCAACATTTCCATAGAACGCCGAGAGGTGTGAGATGCTGCTTCGTCTTGCTGTAACCACACTTCTTGATCTTCATGATCTGCAACAAACTGGTTTAGCCTAGATTGGAGGAAGGCCTCTACCATGTAATAATGATGGTTTGTATTAACCGTTACCGTTTGGCCACCTTCTTCAAAAAAATACGGTCCCCACACAAAATAATCAGCAACTGCGCATTAGACTGTCACATGACGGCTCTATAGTGGTCTCTGATTAATTTTTCTGATGAGTTTACTGCAGCCCAGTAGCGGAAATTCTATTTGCTTACAGTTCCTGATAAGTGGAAATGGGCCTCATCTAAAAAAATAACAAGGCGCCAGGGAAAATGTTCCAAAGAATATCCTCGCACGCAGCTCTGTGAGTTTCAAAATCTCTGTTACCTAATTCCTGGATAACAATCGTTTTGAAAGGATGTATTTGAAGTTCTCTATGAAGAACTCTTTTTACACTTTTATCAGATAATCCCAGGGCAGCTGAATGTTTACCAGGTGTACAAATATGAAATGCGGATTTTAAAAGAAAAAATTACATGTTTAATTTGATAGAATAATAAGAAGTGCTTTATTCAAAATATGCTCCATCGCTTTTTATACATTTTTCCCATCTTTTGGGCAATTTGTAAACACCACGCCCGTCGAAATCTTCCCCTTTTGCCGCGAACCATTCATCAAGCCATTTTTTGAAATCTTGATAGGAATGAAAGCGCTGCTCAGTAAGTACGTGACCCAACGATGCAAACAAGTGGTAATCAGAAGGAGCCAAATCTAGTGAGTAAGCCGCATGAGGCAGAACTTCCCAGTTAAGTGCTTCCAATGTGTCTTGAACCGGTTTTGCCGTATGTGATGGAGCATTGTCATGGAGAAAAATTACTTAGTGTTGCCTCTTTCGGTATTCTGGCCTTTCTTCAAGCAGCAAATGGTTTAAATCGGTTAATTGTTGTTGATAACGTGTAGTATTAACCGTTTTCCTAGGTTTCAATAGCTCATAATAGATCACGCCTCTCTGGTCTTACCAAACACAGAGCATCGTCTTTCTGCAAAAACGATTTCGTTTTGCGGTCGATGTGGATGGTGCTCCTGGGTCTATCCATTATTTTTTGCAATTTGGATTTTCAAAATCAATCCACTTTTCATGCCCTGTTACTATTCGATGCAAAAACGACTTCCTTTTGTATCGAGCGAGCAAAATTTCACATGTGATTTTGCGATTTTCCAGTTGCCTGTCATTCGACTCAAGTGGTACCCATCTACCGCTCTTCTGAATTTTTCCCATCGCTCGTAGGCGATTGGAAACAGCTTGTTGGGAAACTCCTAATTGCTGTGCGAGTCATTTTTGTATTTGAGAATTATTTCCGTCCGACAATGCTTGCAAACCCATATCTTCGAATTTTTTGGCGGTTTTCCATGCTTCTAGTCTTCAACGTCGAAGTCACCGTTTTTGGAACACTAAAATCATCATTTAAACCTATCTTGCGATGGAGCATGTTCACCATAAGCTTCTTGTAGTAACCGGAAGGATTCGGCAGCAGTTTTATTCAAATGAAAACAAAAAATAAATGCTGTCCATCAATGCTTTTTGTTCGGCATAAATTTTGACATATTAAACATAACAATACAACACGATGCACACACTTTTTCAGTCCATCACTAATGCGCGTCTGAACTTGTTAATGACCCAACAAAATAGCGCAGTGTCAAATTATAACAGCTTAAACTGCATTGGTACATCAACTGTTGTCTAAAATCCGCATTTCATACTTGTACACCTGGTAAGTGCTAAACGCCTTGGTAATTGTTGGAAAGACGCTTTCACACGCACCACATTTTCCGGCGCTGTTGTAGTCCGAGGTCAGCCAGTAGGTTTTCTTTTCGGTGCTGTACCTGTGTTTATCATGTTTGACACCCACGGTTGAATAGTTTTTCTATCCGGGACACGATCATGTCGGCCAGGTTTAAATCGTATCCGAAACGCTTGCTAAGTACTAATCACAGAGCCACCATTACTAATAAATTCCTGCACAACAAACGCACGATGCTGACCAAGCCAAACCATGGCGCACACTGAAAATGGCAAGTACAGTGTTTCAAACAATACCTTCTCCACATTAGCACTCTCACTAAAACTCGCATGCCGGCTTCTCCAAATACGGGAGGTTTTATTGCCTGACCCTGTATTTTGAGCTGATACTTTGCTCATGAAACTGAAATCTTATTTTGATACATACTAAAAGTTTACAAATTTTCGAAAAAAAAAAACTTAACTCCTTAATGTACTAAGATGAAAACCACCCTAATCCGACCTCCCCGATTTTAATGATTTTTCAATATGTTGTACAGCATAAAGAAATAAAAGATACGTAATGTTTTTTATCTGCTGAAAAACACCTCTAGCGAGTGAAAATTACCCTTAACTTTAAGGATGTTTTTCACCTGTGAAAAATTTTATTTTGAGTATCTCAAAACCTATACAGAGCTTTGGAATAAAATCGACGTCAAAAATTGTCGAAGATCAAGAACTGCATCACTTATCTTATGCTTTCAAAGCACCAATAGTTTACTATACATATGATATAAAAGTAGTCGATTTTAATTATAAAAAATGAGTCGTCAAATATTGAAAAAGTAGCAAAAAAAATTTAAGTTTAGATAGTGTACAGAGTAAATACAGGGAAGCTTAATCAGTCAATTGAAACGTTAAACTTATACAATAAATAAGGGTAGTATATACTGGGAAAATATTGAGAGAATTTATAAATATTCGAGAATTATAAACTATCAAATACACATTCGATAATTTTAATGCTGCTGTTCAAGCTGGTTTAATTATTCATTATCGTGATATACGTCGATGGGCTTTGTAGGCTCAATAACTAATTGGCTCTGAAGATTTTAGATTCAAGGCTTCTCCAAATTGGTTATTGAAGTTTAAAGAAGCTCATCAAATATTATCTAGAAAAATAGTTTATTACTAAAAAAATCTTGGAGAGTGGATTAAAACTTGAAACTCAAGCTAACAAATTTGTAGCTGATGTATAATCATGTTCACAGTACGTCGGAAAAATTCCCGAACTTTCGAAATAAAAAATTGAAAATTACATCCAAAGAAATTTATTTCAGTTAACTTTCAACATAGTCCCCTTCCCTAGATATACACTCATTTGAGCGCTCCATAAGTGATTCGAAAGCTCTCTGGTACTCCTCTGAAGTTACCGCTGTGAGACGCTCAGTGCAAGCCGCTTGAATGCTCGGTACATCTTCAAAAAATCGTCCTTTCAAGGCCATTTTTAGCTTATGAAGTAGGAAAAAGTCGGCTGGAGCCAGATCTGGCGAGTATGGGGCGTGATTGATGCGTGGGATCTGATTTACGGCGAGATAACGCTTCACAATGTTCGACGAATGAGCAGGCGCATTGTCATCTAGCAAACTCCACGATCCCGGTTCCTTGTACTCGGGCCTGATGCGATTAATCCGGCGCTTTAGACGTTTTAACACCTCTACGTAATACGCAGCATTCACGGTGGTGTTTGGGGGCACAAATTTTTTGTGTATCAGGCCTTTGGAGTCGAAGTAAGCGATGAGCATCGTCTTTACCCGTGATTTTTGTTGGCGCACTTGTTGAGGCCTCGCACGGCCCGGACTGAGCCAAGCGGATGACTGGCGCTTCGTGGAAGAATCGTATTGAAAGCACCAAGTCTCGTCTCCAGTCACAATTAAGGTTAGAAAGCCCGGAGTGGTGTCGCAAGTCTCAATAAAATCTTGACAACATTGGATGTGAGTTTCTTTCTGCTCTGGTGTGAGAAAGTGCGGAACAAATCGAGAGCAGACCTTCCTGCGGTTCATTTTTTCTTTTAAAATCAACGCGACGCTATCCTTGCTCATGTTCAGTTCGTCTGCCAACATTCTGAGAGACATGTGGCAATCCTGCTTTAGTAGCGCGCGCACGCGAGCCTCGTTTTCGTCGGTAACAACTGTTGACGGCCGGCCGCTTCTCTCGTCATCTTCTAACGACTCTCCACCCTTCTTGATCCGACTGAACCACGTGTAAACAGTTGTACGCGATACTACGCCTTCACCGTAAGCCGAATCGATCATTTTTCTCGTTTCCGCGAAAGTTTTTTCAAGTTTATAGCAGAATTTAATTGCGCCACGATGTTCAAATTCCTCATTCATCGTAGAGCTTGCACCGGGGTAGTAAGCACACGTTCACTCAAGCACGTCTATCTCGGCAACTAATGAACGGATACTGGTGAAAAAATTCTTAGACACTCCAGAGGGATGTAGCAACATAGTACCGGTGTCGTCTAAGAGGTGGCGCCACTCGTACAAGCGCTACAAAATAAGTTCGGGAACTCTTCCGACATACTGTGTATACCAACAATCGGGCTTAAAAATTTATATAACTCAGATCAAAGTGGATTTTAATTAGAAATCCACTCTGAAAGAACACTAGCTGCGGAAGAAAAAAAGCAGGGCAATGTGTTTTGACAATACTCAGTTATAGCATACAACCACTTATATCTGCTACGGGGAAACTCCTCTTACCCCTTTTTTTAATGTTAAAGAAAGCAAGAGGTAAATTTGGCCCTAATATAGAAAAGAATTTATTTGAAGCAGATAACGTACATCTCGGAGCATATACATCAAGAAAATTAACTAAAAGTAAGCACATTCACGAATATTTTCAATCAATAATTAATCATATTACTTTTCAAAAATATCTTGTAATTACAGATCTCTCTAAAATTTGGTTACAAAAAGTATTTTATCCAAAAGTGGATCATCATTCTGTACTATTACTTGATTCTTGGAGTGGGCACTGTGATGCAGTTATAGAAGAAATTATGCCGGAAACAAAATAATAAATGTAAAAATACTATCAGGAACAACAGGAAAAATATAAACATTTAATGTTTATGAGTTTCGCATCTAGAAAAATTTCGTCCAACAATTTTCAGATGATATCGTTTGAATGAATTATGATTGGAGCCTTCACATAAGGAATAATATCATTGAACTTAAATCTCTAGTTCATAATCGACTGTCTTCATCATAATACAAAAATCTTTTTAAGTATTCGTGGTACAAGAGTGGGTATATTAAAGAAAAACCAGACAAGTTTGATAATCCCGTAGACTTCATTTTCGATGATTCTTGCAATACTTATTACGAAATAAAAGAATGTAACAATATTGCTATTGTTCGATGTGATTTGTGTAAAAAATCTTGATATTTCTAAACATTTCTACGAAGATTACCATTATTACCAAAACTTTCAAAAATAATATATTTCAAGTTGAAAATTTAACAAATATTTCTTTGTAATAATTTTTCTTTTTATAAAAGTACAGATATATTAGAAAAAAGTACTTTACAGGTTATTTGACGTAAGTTCCTATAGTATGTAAACTTAATTTTTTAATTTTACTTTTAAAACATTTTTTTCTTAAATTTCAAGACTAAATCTATACTTGAACAATGAAAATATTGAAGAAAAATATATTGTAGCTTTCCCAAAATTAAAAATATAAGTTGTAAATCCTTGTTTACTTTTATTTATATACCCATCCCCTGGACTACATAACCTCTAGAAACCACGTCTACCAAATCACAAGTAGATTAACCCACCTGACCAACTAACCCAGCTCACCGCTAGAAGTCCTACACTTGATCCTACGATAGAATTTTGGCTTTTATCCAGCAGTTTAACGAGACCCGAAAAATAATAGCGCTATGTGGGTGGTTAGGTAGGTTGGCTTACTTATGGTGCGGAATTTGATTATTTCAAGAAAAAATTTGCGATTTAACTCGCTGTTCCCAGAGTTAAGTGGGTTAGCCTGCTTGTGGTTTGGTAGGTGTGGCTTGCAGGGGTTGGTTGGATTAGAGGTTGGATAGTTAAGTGGGTTAGCTCGTATATAGTATAAGATTTCAAGTGAAAATACACGATCAAATTCGCCGTCCCCAGGGTTAGGTGAGTTAGCCTGCTTGAGGTCTCGCAAAAGTGGCTCTAGGAGTAAAATACACCAAAAATTTTTTTCAAGAATTTCGAATATGTCAAATTAATTTTTTTATTTTTTCATTATAAATACAATTTAAAACTCAATCGAACTAGTTTGAATTTTGTAACGAAAAGAAGTAAAAAAATAGCACATTTACCCAATAAAAAAGGGGGTTGGAATGCTTAGGCATTAAAATTATGTCAGCAAAAGCTTCTTTTTATAAGAAATTTTTTGACGTGGATTGTATTCCAAAAGTCCGAATAATTTAAGATATTTGAAGTAAACTGTTTTTGGGAGTGAACTTTAAGGGTGGTTTTCACCCCCTAAAAGTGTTTTTCCATAGATAAATGTGTCTCATTTCTTTAAGCTCTACATCATATCAAAAAATCATAAAATCAGTGAGGTCAAATTGAGGTGGTTTCCTTGTGAGAATTCATTGGAACGCTCCAAACATCGAAATGTCCTTCTGATGAGTCTAGCGTAAAATGTAGTCTCTTTATAGAACTTTCTTCTACATCGAAATTACAAAACATTATTGGTATTAAACAATGGCTGTATAATAACATTGTTGTCAAGGTCAATTCATTATAATCAAAGTTAAATCTTTGCGTAATCCAAGATCGATGGTGTGGACATAGCGGACTTCTAATAACTTCGAGGTGTTATGTAAATATTAAGCTCCTGATTTTTTGCCTCCTGCAATCGTCGCTCAAGTAATTTTTCTTTAACACCACACTGTCACAATTTATTTTTAAAACATATCAGTGACATTAAAATGACCCTCTGCGGTCTGCTTGATCAAAAATATAAAACATACAAGTCTCCATTTCCGGTAAAAATTAAAGTTTCTACTAAAAAAAGAATCAAAGTTGATCATAAAATAATCTTTAAAATGGACTCCGAGATTAAATTGAGGGGCACTAACATACTTAATGACCTTCTCTAAACCTAAAAATAATTATTAAAAACATTTTCGCAATGTAATTCGAACGAGAGAATAGCATCAATAAATTAAAATACATACTAACATATTACATATTTATAATTGTAAAGGTGTTTTTCACTCGCTATATAAACTCAAAGAAAATAATTAGATACATCACATGCGATTATTCTAAGACCATGAATATTTTATCATTCTCTTTCAAGTCACATAATCATAAAAATTATTGATTACTATTTTCTTTCTGAAACTGATGCATTAATGCCGAAAATACCTATTTTCATAATATCGGGAATAGTTGTCGCCCCTAAAGGATGAAGTTAACGAAAATAAAACAATACTTGTCAAATAATTTTTGATTTTCTTTTGAGTCATATAAACATGAAAGTTATGGTAAAGGTAAAGTTCTTCTTGACGCACAATGACAAACTAGGGTCGATATTCATTTCATGTACATAATTGTTGTCTTTGTCAAGTCTGACTTGTCAAGAGCACTTTTTGGCAGACGCTGTTAAGTGTATTAACATAAATTACTCTATTGCTTCACTCGTCAGTCAATTTTCATTTGTTTACAATGTTCAATACGCCCCACCTTCTAAAATTCACAAAATTTTTCAGACATACTCGTATAGAATTCTCTGTTATTTGTATGTCAAAGGATTAAATCAGATACTACTATGATCGAAAAGTAAGACCAATTTTGAATTTCAATTTCGCGGGCTTATCGATTTGACGAAACTTTTTTTTTTTAATTTAGTTGCACTGTAAGAGTCAGCTGTGCAAATTTCATGTCGATGTATTTATTATGTAGTTTGCAAGTAACGCTCGTTTTTGTGAACATTAAAATGTAATTTCAGTGATTTTTATAATGTCAGATTTTGGTGAGCAAAGAAATCGCATTAAATTTTGTCTTTGGAATGAAATTTTTTGTACAGAAACATTCAGAATGTTTCAGATGGCCTTTAGTGAGCAGACCTTGTTGGATAGAAATGTTTACAAATGGTAAAAACAGTTTAAAGAAGGCAGAGACGAAATTGAAGACAAAGAACGTCCAGGACGACCATTGACATCAACTGATGAGAAACACATCAAAGAAATCAAAAACCTTATGCTCAAAGATCATCGGTAAACAATTAAAGACATTGTTGATACTATTGGCATTTTATTTGGATCGGTTTAAGTAATTTTGTTAAAACATTTGAGTCTTAATCGTGTTCAATCTCGATTGGTTCCAAAAACAGTCAATTGAAAAAAGAGCATCGTGTTGATGAGTGTGAAGAGATGCTTTCTGACTACCAGAATGTCATGGAACGCATTATTACGGGAGATGAGACATAAATCTATCCCCACGATGCAGAAACAACCGATCAATTAAGCGAACATCGTGCCAAAGGTGAAGCAAGACAAAAAAGATCACTTCAAAGTCGTTAAAAAATCAAGGTCATGTTGACAGTTTTCTTTGATTATCGTGGTGTTGTGTATTCAGAATTTCTTCCACTAGGCCTAGCTGTTAACAAGAAATATTATTTGAGTGCTATGCGTTGATTGCGCGAAGCTATTTGCAAAAAGAGACCGGAATTATGGAAAGACAACTCATAGTTTTTGCATCACGATAATGCACCGTCTCACAGCGCATTGATTATTCGCGACTTTTTGGCCAAAAATTCAACTCATATTGTTCCACAACTACCGTATTTGCCTAATTTAACGCCGTGTGACTTCTGTCTGTTCAATAAACTTAAAAGACCACTCCGGGGACATCGTTTTGACCTAATTGTGGAGATTAAACGTGAATCGCTGCGTCAATTGAAGGCATTTCCGGAAAAGGCCTTTTCTGACTGTTTCGAGTATTGAAAAAAACGTTAGCATAAGTGAACGCAACGGAATAGATTAAAAAGATAAATAAAGAATTAAAAAAAAAAAAATGGTCTTATTTTTTGATCATAGTAGTACATATAATGATCAAAAATCTTAAAATAATATAAAAATTTGTTAAATTACTTACTCTTGATCGTGATCTTGAACTCGAATATATTCCTTCGCCATAGCTACCTTTTTGAGGAAACTGAAACAAAATTATTACATTGTACAAAATTAAGTGTATTTCAAATTCTATTGCAATTTTTTATTGGTGCTAAATTATATCAATGATTGATAAATGTACTCTTAACATTTAGCAAAATATTCTATACAATTATTGACTAAGCCTCAAGGGTACAATGAATGGATACAAGGTGTCTCATTTTAAGAAACGGATGCATGTATCTCTAGAACTAAAGTTTTCAAGAAAAAAGTTTTCAGACAAAAGTTGTTAGACTTTGAAGGGAACGCCTAACTGTGACCTTGACTGCGACCTTAACTATGGCCTTCAAGATCATTTAAAGGTCAAGTTGGTTTTTTAAACGAAAACGTTTACTTTTGACCTCAGGAAACGAAAGAGCAAAAAATTTTACGTCCTAATATAACCTTGATCATGTCTTTGACTTTCAAGGTCATTTTAAGTCAAGTTGATCATTTTAAATGGAAAATCTTACTTTTGAGCTCAGGAAAGAAAAAGGAAAGAAAACTTTACCAAGCAGAGATCTGGCCAGTTAAGGCAAGACTAAGCCAAGACCCGGCCAGTTAAGGCGAGATCGGACAGAGACCCAATCAGTTAAAGCAAGACTAAGCAGAGGCACGGCTAGTTAAAGCAAGACCAAGCATAAACTCAGCCAGTTAAGACTAAATCATCTATCGATGTAAGCTGTATTTTCAGCTAAGTCAAGATATAAAGAGATATATTTAATACAAAAGATGCTCTAAAGTTGCTTCATCTTCTCGAATACACAGGTTGACTCATTTTCGGAAATGCGATATCGTTTTTAATAACACCTGTCGCGATATGGTGTTCTATGCATTCCGAATCCTCACCTTCATATCTTCTTTTGTCGTTAGTCTAGTTCTATAGACCTCATTTTTCAGAAAGCCCTATAAATAGAAGTCATGCGATGTAAGGTCTGGTGACCCAGGTGGCCATTCTACGGTCTATCTATTGATTATTGAATCTACCTATCGATCGATTGTTGAATCTTTCATTGAGATAATTTTTTACAATAATTGTCCAATGTGGAGAAGCACCGTCTTATTGTAGCCATAATCTATTTCTCGTATTTAGATCGACTTCTTTAAGCAGATCTAGTAGTTCATCCTTTATTAACTGCAAATAAGTTTGTCCGTCAACGTTGCCTAAAAATAAGTGAAGATCAATCAAATAGCTCTTTACGATTCTGCACTATACATTCGAACTCCAGCGATGTTGATGGTCAACCTCTTGCATCCAGTGTGGGATAACTAAAGACCAAAAGTGACAATTATGGCAATTTAAAACGCCAGTACTTCTAAATAAAACCTCATCGCTGAATATAACATATTTGAAAAAATTATCATTATTATTGACCTGCTGCGCGTCACCCATTGACAAAAAATAAGTCGTCTTTGATAATCCTCAACCAATAAAGCTTGGCTCAAAGATACGTAATACGGATGGTACTTTATATATTTTAGCTATCTGCTGGCTGCTAATTTTGTTACACCAAGCTCTCCTTCAGTTTGACATAAGCTTATCTGAGGATCCAGGTGCACCATAGCTAGTTCCGCAATCATTGAGGATTATTAGCATAATCTTCTGTTAAAATAGACCTTCTTTTACGAGCAAAGTCACCTTGTCGGCCACACAATTCAATATTACGAAAGAATCTTTGTTTATTGTAAAAAGTATTATTAGCTGCAAATATATTATTTTCAGCATGTCTAATTTTGTTCGGATTAATTTATGATGAAAATTAATACCGGGTGCCCTATTTTAACTTAGACTGCTGAATAACTCAAAAAATTGCAATGGAATAAAAAAATGTTTTGGACAAAAGTTGTTGGGTATTGAGGGGCTGACTCTACTATGACCTTGAACATGTCCTTGACCCTCATTTTTAAGGTCATTTGAAGGTGAACTTTTTTTTTTAAAATTCCCTATTTTCGACCTCAGATTCTGAAAGAGCGTGGAATTTTCCGTCCAGATGAGCTTTCGCGTTAGGGATCAAAGTAAACTCTACAAGTCATTTCAAGGTCTAATTTCTGTTTTAAGCAAAAAGCTTTCAAATCATAATATTTGCCCCTCAGATTAAAGACTGTCATACATTAGTCACCATGTCCAATGATATAATATGTACTTTTATTGTGGATGGACTGGGCACTCAATGACAAGGTAATGCCTCCAGTGATGCAGTGCAAACCTAGCCACTAGGTACAAGTCAACACAGATTCGAAGATTTATTGATAAGAAGACCCGTTCTCCGTGATCTTTATACATGCATATTTTCATGAAACGTGTAAGCACCCCTGGAGCCAACGACGAGGGCGTAGGGGGCCTCCCGACTCCATTTCTTTGGCCACAAAAAGAGCCAATTTGTAGTTGTGTTGCTCTGCAAAGACAAAGCAAATTAAAATCATGTAGTGACCCAATCAGTCAAGACAAGATCGTGTAGAGATCCAGACAGGTAAGGCAAGATCGTGTAGAGACCCAGCCAGTTAAGGCAAGATCGCATTGTTATCAGCTATCTCCATATCGAGTAGATGCTCAAACCATTATTTTCTAACCATAACAATAATCGACGGCGAAAGTTACGTTGTAAATTTCCAAGCATTTGGGGGGTTATCGCTTCATAAGGTCTTCTTATTTAATTCATCATATTCAATCTTGTCGTTGGAGCTTCACTATACACAGCATCTTTCACGTATCCCCACTAAAAGAAATCCAGCGGAATTAGATCCAGTGATCTAGGAGGCCACGCAACTGTTCCACCTCGTTCTATCTATCGATTTGGGAATCGTTGATGCAAAAATGTCCGTACATTACGAGCAGAATGAGCAGGAGCACTGTTGCGGACTAAAATGAGAAAAATGTATTGCAAAATAATCTCGATTGTATAAGCAAAAATTTTAATGTTAAAATTAATAAACAAAAGAGAGTTTTAAAGTCCGTGGATACCTTTTGTTTTTTAAAACAAATTGCGAAAGGAAAATAAGCGAAACGAAAAATATGACTAAAGAAAATAATAAAAAAAAAAAAAAAGAGCGTCTTGTAGACTTTAAAAATATTATTTAAAAGAAATAAAATAATTTTGTATTTTAAATGTAAAAACAATATGTTCAAAATTAATTGTAAAATTATATAATATTAACAATAAAATTCTAGTAGGTAAAGGTGAGGTTCGCGTTTAAATAAATATGAGTTACGTTTAAAATTATATTTGAGCATTTTGAGTATTTAAATAAAAAGAAAGCTCGGGTTTGAACGATAACTGCCCATGTGTGCACGTGTAAGCGTGGCCTCGAAGCCAGTCGGTAAGGAGAGGTTTTTCCTCTCCTAGGCCACTAGTACTTCCTTATGGAAGTATGGGTGCACGGGAAGACACAGAGAGTCGACCCGGGGCCCCTAGGCTAGCCGAAACGTTATCGTAGAATCCCGTAGTAATTTTGAAGGTCAGTGCAAAAAAAAGAGTGGGAGTCTCTCGCGCCGTGCGTAAGCAGGCGGCTCAGCATCGGAGCTTGGGCCGCCGAAAGCGTGGCGGCGGGGAGACGATTTAAAAGGGCCGCACATCGCGCATTCCAGCAGATTTTTCTCGCATTTTTCTCCGACTTCACACCTCACTTTTACCTCGCAAAAATTTCAAGAGACAACATATTTCATTTTCAATCCTTTCCTTTTCCCTGTACGTAACAATTTTTGGTGCCGAAACCCGGGAACTATATTGACTGGATATCGAGGAAAAGAAGAAATAAAACTTCAAAATCAACGGCAGAAGCTTCAACAACAAGGAAGAACATTTTTCTGACGATGAAGGCGAGGAGGAAAAGAAGCAGCAAAGCTGATGAAGGCGAACCGAAAGCAAAGAAGGCGCACGCTCAGCCTGTTAATATGCGCACTTGTTCATCGAAGAAGACGATGCCGATCACGACGCAGTTTCCAGAGCAGCCAACAGCAGTCATGCCGCCGCCACTTTTCTATGAGCCGTCGACACCGATGCAGGCGGATGTCCGTGAGCAGCAGCAGCCAACGGCGACAGCAACGGTAGACAACAACAACGTGTACGACAAACCTGTACGCTTTGGAGAGGCATCGACTTCGAGACAGGCGGATGCACACCGTTATTCGCCAACAACATCAACACAATTCAGCGACGGATAGCCGACAGCCAACATCATGGAGCAACCATGGCAACCCTCTTCTACACTTCGAGAAGGTACTCGAGGACAACGGCAAACGTTACGGGCACACGTGCGGCAGGAGCCACCAACTGCAGCAACGGAGAACGACGACGCGTTTGGGCAGCCCGAGTCACCGGCGCGCGCAAATGGGTTTGACGAGCTTCACGAAGAAGCTGGACCCTCAGCAGCCGTCCAGGAGCAGTTTCATCGAGCTACAATGACGAGCCTCGCAGATTTTTCACAGGACTTACCTGAGCCGTAAAGTAGTACACGAAATGCTGTAAATAGTTCGCGTGCATGCGAGAGGCGTGACCCGATAGAGCGCATCACCGAGGCAATAGAAAAAACCTTGTTTGCGGTTCGCGAATCGTCCGGCCTCGGCGGTAATACATCACGCCTCGCGAGTCGTATGACTACAGCAAAAAATTTACCGTCTTTTCCTGGTGACCCTCTTGAGTGGCTTTACTTCAAAGAGGTGTACAATCTATCGACAGAGCTCGGCGGTTATTCTAACAGGGAAAATATTTCGCGGCTGTTTGAAGCTTTAAAGGGAGATGCGTGCAAGTCAGTTAGCACGCTCCTAGCTACGTGTCAAAATGCCGATATAATTATAAACACATTGGAGCTCGAATACGGAAATGAAAAAGTAATCGCGAAAAATATTATAACAGAATTACACGCTTTACCCGATTTAGAATCTAAGCGCGTAAATTTAATTCAGTTCGCGGCGAAAGTAAAGGGAGCCATTGAATCTTTACGTGCATTAAAGCTGACGGGCTACTTATACGATGCGAATTTAACCACAATGATAGGAAATAAAATGCCCTCCGCTTTAAAATATGCGTATAACCACTACGCGAGCGTAGAGAACTCCGACAGAGCCGATCTCGAGAAACTCGCAGATTTTTTATATCGGGAAGCAGAAATGGCCGTCACAGGTGGTATTTTTGACGTCACCATTCCGGAGCGTCCGAGAGCCGACTTTGCGAAACGTCGCGTAGAAACAAGATCAGGCAACGCATATACAGTAATGTGTGAGTCCGCGAGCGACCAAAATAAAAGAGTATGCGCATATTGTAACAAAGCTAACCACAGTTTAAGTGAATGTTCTGGCTTCGCTAAAGAGCATTTGGATCATCGATAAGCCCTCGTAAAAAGAATGAGACTTTGTTTTAATTGCCTCAGTGATGGTCACGCGCGAAATAATTGCGATCGCAAAAATTGTACCGAATGCAAAAAACGCCACCACAAACTACTGCATAAACACGACTATAATGAAAGGCGTACAACGAGTCTAAATCGCCCGCGATATAATGAAGGACATGGAAAAATAAATGTCGCGAGAAAGCCGGCTGGACAATCATGACTGACAGACAAAAAGACGCTTTTAGAAATCGTACCCTCGCGAATATTTGGGCCAAAAGGCTCAGCCTTCATTTTTGCGCTTCTTGATGAAGGCTCAACGATTACACTGATAGACAGTGAAATCGCAAAAAGCATAGGCGCGAGAGGGCCGTGCATCCAAATGACACTTTCAACATTAAATAAAAGAGATATGCTAATGTCACGTTGCGAAACAATAAATTTTGAAATTCAAGGACGTTCGGGTAAATTTATTGTCAAGAACGCAGTCTCCGCGAAAAATCTTTGTTTACCGTCGCAAACACTATCCGAAGAAATTTTAGAGTATGCACGTGTTAAAGAAGATATTAGTTTATATCCATACAAACGCGCGGTTCCAAAAATTCTAATAGGACAAGACAATTGGGAGCTAATAATAACGCGTCAATTTCGTAAAATAGGAAGAACAAAGCTGGGTTTATTGTCGTGCTTATTAGGCTGGACTGTACACGGACAAACATGCCGAGGCGTACAAATTGACGATAGTTACGCAATGCTAACGTCTACACAACAATTTGATGCGGACAAAACAAACATAGATTACGAAGACGAAAGACTTGACGAACTCGTGCGACGATATTACCAATTAGACGAACTCGGCGTTACCGGAGACTTTAAAAATACAATTAAATCTACGAACGCGATGAAAATTATGAACGCGACGAGTACGCGAATAGGACGGCAATGGCAAACAGGCCTGCTATAGAAGGACGATCGTGTGCCACGTACCGACGGATATGAGACAGCGCAAAAAAAAAACTTATTTTACTGTAAAAACGTCTAGACAAAGACATAAATTTCGCGACTTTGTATTATAAGGAAATGAATAGGTTTATTGAATGCGGGTATGCAGAAAAAGTTAAAAATGATACAGTAAGCGTGCGTAATTGGTTTTTGCCTCATTTTGCGGTGCAAAAGGCGCTCAAACCCGGCAAAATTAGGCTCGTGTTTGACGCGGCTGCAAAGACAAACGGCATATCTCTGAATGATCAATTAGATTCGGGGCCGGATTTGTTACAAGTTTTGCTAGGCGTTTTGATACGCTTCCGCGAAAATAAAATTGCAATAAAAGGGGATATTAAAGACATGTTTTTAAGAGTAAAAGTCATGGAAAAGGATCGCAACGCTCAAAAATTTTTGTGGCACGGCCGCGATAGAAGTGGAACGCCGGAAATATATCGAATGAATAGTTTAATTTTCGGAGCAAAATTGTCCCCGAGTAGCGCAGTATTCATAAAAAATAAAAACGCGGAAGAATTTAAAGCCTCGAAACCAGTAGCTTCGAAAATGCTTATAAGAAATTGTTATATGGACGACTTATTAGCCAGCGTGGACACAGAAACGCAAGCGAGAGATTTGATTCGCGACATTATGGAAATAAACGCGGCCACGAATTTTGAGATGCACGGGTGGGCGTGTAATAACGCAGATGCGCTTGAACAAGTGCGTAAAACGAACCTTTTGAATTCTCAATAAGAGATGCGTCTATGCGACCAAGGGGGAGAGAAAGTACTAGGTTTACTCTAGGAAACTCGCTCAGATACGCTTAAATTTAACGTTGGTTTAGCGAAAATTCCGCACGAAATATTAAATAATAAAAGGAAACCAACGAAGCGCGAATATTTAAGAGTCGTAATGTCTGTGTTCGATCCGCTAGGATTTCTTTTCCCTTATACAGTGAAGGCAAAGATATTATTGCAGGAAATATGGCTTAGCGGCGTCAGGTGGGACGATCCTTTGCGTGACGAAGAATACGTTGGTTGGAAGTCGTGGTTGAAATGTTTAACCGACGCGAAAGATTTTCAAATACCGCGATGCTATGCGCCTTTCAAGACGCAAGGCAACAAGGCCGAATTGCACGTGTTTTGCGACGCAAGTTTAAAAGCTTACGCGGCTGCCGCATATTTGCGTTTTGCATTGGAAGATTCGCCCGCGCACGTATCACTCGTCTGGGCAAAATCGAGAGTTGCACCATTAAAACCTTTATCTATTCCACGATTAGAATTGCAGGCAGCGTTATTAGGCGCAAGATTAGCGCATGCAATTGAAAATGAACTTGATTTTAAGTTGATTTTAAACTTAATTTTGAAGGTTAGTGCAAAAAAACGAGTGGGAGTCTCTCGCGCCGTGCGTAAGCAGGCGGCTCAGCGGCGGAGCTTGGGCCGCCGAAAGCGTGGCGGCGGGGAGACGATTTAAAAGGGCCGCACATCGCGCATTCCAGCAGATTTTTCTCGCATTTTTCTCCGACTTCACACCTCACTTTTACCTCGCAAAAATTTCAAGAGACAACATATTTCATTTTCAATCCTTTCCTTTTCCCTGTACGTAACAAGCACTATCCTGTTGATACCATAAATGTAGTCTTACTTCAAGAGAAATATACTTTAGGCATTCTGGCAAATCATTTTCCAAAAATTCCAAATACATTGGACCATTAATGGTACGTTCAAAAAAATGTGGACCAATCACTTGGCCATTGCAAATGCCGACCCATACATGTGAACTCCAACAATGTTGATTAAGCACCTCACGATACCGTCACGGATTTTCTGGTGACCAATAATGGCAATTATGCCTATTAAGAGTACCATTGCTTATGAATGTTGCTTCATTACTAAGACAAACATTCCAAAAAAAATCTAGATCTTGATCTAACGTCTCAAGAGTCCATCTACAAGACTGTACTTTAAGTACGTAATCATCCTCACTCAAATCGTGTACCAAAGTAATGTGATACGGATGGTAATTTATTAATCGTAACAATCTGTGAGCCGTAGTTCGAGGGACTCCAAGTTCTCGTTCTATTTGACGGGTACTAATACGGGAATTTTGGTAAATCATAGCCAAAACAGCAAGCAACCTATGGTCGTTATTATTCTGAAGTCTATTCCTGTGTCTTTGGCGATGCAGTGGTTTATTGCGGGATCTTCTTAAGATGTTTATCACTTGTTGAGCAGTAGAATGGCGGCGATTTAGAAACGACTCCGCATAAGTTCGGGTAGTAAGTCTGTAATGCCTACCACATTCACCGAAGGTTATAAGAATATCGACTACTTCATTAGGCGTATAATTTGCCATTGTAATGACAAGAATTTTATCAGATTAATTAATGCTCAATTACAAATGTGCAAAAGAATACATAAAAATTAGTGACTAAAGCACGAATTGGATGAAATTTTGTCGAGATACTCTTGGAACTCAATCGAATGGGAAGATTAATTATCGATTTTGAAGGTAAGGTTTTGTTCTTCGCTTATCTATGGAGAACCACGATAATAGAATACAATAAAACAAGGCGCAAGCACCTTAAATATGTGACACAATTACTAGTCCAACAACACACTGTAGGGCCAGAATTTGAATTAAAAGTTCACGTATTTAATAATCGATAAAACAATAAAAAAAATACTATTTCGGTGCCATTTTGAAATGTAAATATGAAACGATCTATTATGATTTTTATACATGAACATGAGACTGCTGCTTCATTTAAAATCGATCTGCGGAGCATTAAAGTTAGAGGTCATGGTGTAACTCAAATGAAGTTTACATCGTCCCCTAACGCGAAAGCTTAGCCAGACGTAAGACTTCAAAGTCTGTCAATTTTTGAGGTCGAAAATAGGAAACTTAATTTGAAAAACAAAGTTGACCTTCAAATAACCTTGAAAATGAAGGTCAGGGATACTTTCAAGGTCATGAAAGGGTCAGCACTTTGATATCCAATAACTTATGTCCTAAGCATGGTTTTAATAAACACGGATTTACTAGTTCATTACCCCTAGTAGAGTTTACTTTGACCCTTTATCGTGAAACCTCATCTAGACGTAAAATTTCGCGCTTTTTTAGAATCCGAGGTTGAAAACAGGGAATTATACACAAAAAACAAAAGTTGACCTTCAAATGACCATGAAAATTAAGGTCAAGAACATGTTTAAGGTCAAATAAGAGTCAGCCCCTCAATACCCAATAACTTTTGTCTAAAACATTTTCTTATTACATTGCAATTTTTTGAGTTATTTAGCTGTCTAAGTAAAATAGGACACCCTTTATATATATGCATATATACAGGGTGTCACAAAAGTGCCGCAACGGCTGTATATTTCCTAAGGTGGGGTATTTCGGAAAATGGTTAAAGTCAATCCTTAAGTGACTCTCAACGAGGAATTCAATGGTAACCTCTATTATGACCTTGACGATGTCCTTCAAGGTTATTTTAAGGTCAGGTCATGTTTTTTTTATAGGATCTCCTTTTTTGACATTGGCAATCGAAAGGGCAGCAAATTTTACGTTCAAATATGTACTTAGGTCATAAGGACACGTTGATCTTGAAGGTCAGCCAAGGCCATTTAAACATGAACAAGGTATGGTTGTCTTTTGGCAAAGAAACTTCCTAATTTTTTTTTTAACTAATTATTATAATTAGCAAGGTTTATGAAGTATTGACTGTAGGCATGACCTTGGCGACGTCCTTCGAATTCCTTCAAGGTTATTTCAAGCTTCACTCATTTTTTAATAAAAATTCTCTTTTTGACATTAGCAATCGAAAAAGCGGGAAATTTCACGTCCAAATATGTACTTAGTTCATAAAGACACGTTGACCTTGAATGTCAGACAAGAGCATTTAACGTAGGATAAGCTTTCTATTTTTCGACTATCTCAATTATGACCTTCAAAGTCATTTTGAGGCTAACTATTTTTTATTTACTTTCAATATTATCCGGGATCAAAAACTTTGATGTAGCAAAAAGTGTTCTCTTCGTCTGTGCTTCATTTGCGTGAGTCCTTTCGGATTTCGAAATGCTTGATTATCTATTATCTTAAATATCTGTGTTCATATTATTTAGTGCCTTTATTATTTATTATTATTATTTGAACGTAAAATTCCCCGCTCTTCCAAATGCAAATATCGAAAAGGGAATTTTCATTCAAAAATGAGTAGAGCTTGAAATAACCTTGAAGGAATTCGAAGGACGTCATCAAAGTCACGCCTACAGTCAACATTTCATAAACTTTGTCAATTTTAATACATTAGTTAAAAAAAAAATTGGAGAGTTCCTATGCCAAAAGATACCCAGACCCTGTACATGTTTAAATGGCCTTGGCTGACCATTAAGGTCAACGTGTCTTAATGATCTAGGTATATATTTGAACGTAAAATTCTCCGCCCTTTTGATTGCCAATGTCAAAAAAGGGAGTCCCCATTTAAAAAACATGACCTGGCCTTGAAATAATCTTGAAGGACCTCGTCAAGGTCAAAGTAGAGGTTACCATTGAATTTCTTGTTGAGAGTTACTTAAGGATTGACTTTGACCATTTTCCGAAATACTCTACCTTAGGAAATATACAGCCATTCCGGGACTTTTGTGACACCCTGTATGCACATATATTCTGCATCTCAGATCTTACTCATCTCCTATGCTGGGGCTTTGGTTACTTTTCCCGAAACGAGAAGGATTTTGCCGAGTTCACTACGCTGATCTATTGTAGGTTGGTACATATACGAGGGTGGGGTGAAAAGTTCTCGGCCTGACCTAGAGATGGCGCCAGTAGGTTAAGTATTTAGCTTGTATTCTGTAGTTTGACATCTCACTAGCTTGTATATAAATTTTCAAATCGATTGCACTGTTAGTTTTCATTTGAGAACTGATTAAACAAGATGCCTGAATTGCTTACATGAAAATGGAAAAATCAGAGAAGCGTGCGGTTATAAAATACTTCTATTTAAAAGGTCTTATACCGTTACAATTTGAAGAAGAGCTAAATTCAATACTGAAAGACTTTTCTTTATCATATTCAACACTGTGTTTCTTAATTTAAGAAGGGTCGCACGAGTACTTCTGACGAACCACGTTTATGATGCCCTGTAGAAGTCACAACTCCTAAAGTGATTGAAAAAATTGATAAAATAGTGATGGAGGACTGCAGATTAAAAGTAAAGGAGATAGCTGAGGCTACTAATATGTCAACTGAATGTATATGTAATATTTTAGATAAACAATTGAGGATGGAGAAGCTCTGTGCTAGGTAGGTGCCGCGTTTGCTAATGGTCGATTAAAAATTAACCCAAAAACTATTTAATTGAAAATTTGCTACGGTACAAGCGAAACCATAGCGAATTTTTGTCTCGTTTTATAACGGTAGATAAAATTTGGATTAATCACTACAGTCGTGAAAGTAAACAACAGTCGAAGCAATGGATTAGGCCAGGTGAACCAACCCTAAAGAAGGCATAAACAATTGTATCGGCGAATAAGCTTATGGCGACTATTTTTTGGGATGAGAAAGAAATTATTTTCATTGATTACTTAGGGAAAAGTAAAACCATTACTGGTTAATACTACACAAAGTTATTATAGCGTTTGAAGGACGAATTAATAAAAAACTACCTCACTTGCCGAAAAAATAAATCTTGTTTCACCATGACAACGCATCTGTCCATTCGTCAGTTGTTGCGATGGTTAAAATCAACGAATTGAAGTTCGAATTATTACCCCAGCCACTACATTTACGAGATTTGGTCACCAGCGACTATTGTTTGTTTTCTAGCCTTAAAAAATGGTTTGATGATCGCACGTATCTTTGATTTTTCCATTTTTGCGTAAGCAATTAAGATGTTTTGTTCAGTCAGCTCTCAAATGTAAACTAACAGATCAATAGACTTGAGAATTTATATGCAAGCTAGTAAAATATCGGGCTATAGAATACATGCCAAATACTTGACCTGCTGCCGCCATCTTTAGGTCAGACCGGAATGTATATATTGTAACACGGCAGATTTTCTGCCTGTTACTTAAGCGTTGTTTAAGCAAACCAGTAGTTCTCTGACAACTTGAGTATTACGAAGTTTAACGTCAGTTAAATAAACTTGCAGTATGTTCTTGTTCCCTTGAGAATTTAGTATTATGAAATCGCATAGTATAACTGTATTATTCGGTATACATTTGGCATTTTTAGATATAGAGGAAGGATTTAGAATTATAAGGTTAGCAATTCATAGTACGGATGGGAGATTGTTCCCATATGCAGTAGGCTTGACCTCCTTGCGTCTAGAGATAAGATTATTCATCTGACCTCAAAAACCATTTCAAGTTGCCATTATAAAATTTCTACTTCTAAAAAAATAGATACACTTTTAGATAGTTTAAGATAGGGGTAATTATGTCGCAAGGGTGTTAAGGCTATATACTAATTACTATAGCTTGGTTATGATGGATCAAGTAGAACGGTTTGAAATCAGATAGTATTGTGGACCTAAGACAGTACCCTAAGACCCAGAAAAAAATATAGAGGTTAAAATATCAACCTTAATTAAAGATTCCGTTCAAGCAAGTCAGTAACATATAATTCAAAAGGTAAGAGAGATCAGTACGTAACTTGCTATAGCCATTTCCACCAGGAAGCAATGAATAATTAATCTGGTGTAGAAGGACGCGTTCGGTGCAGTATATTTGTGTAAAGCTTTAGCCTACAATTTAGATTATCTAAGACTTTATAATACACGAGGTGCTTATATTGTACGAAACGATAAAGGAAACTCAACCAACAATAGTGAATAGATTATTGCTTCAGAAAAGAACAATAAACTCTAAAGTTTTTAGCCTATTACGATCAGACGACAATGTGCCAGTAATTAATAGTATCGTGATTTAGGCTTTTTAAATGCTACGTAAAATCTCTATTAATTTTTCATGCATATTCGCTATTAGGCCTAGTGTGACTAATGTATGGTTTACGTAGGCGTAGTAGGGAAATTTCTAATTTAGAAAAGTCAAAATTCTTGAGAAAGAAATAAACTTGAGAACTGCTACGTAAATGGCATATAGTGTTCGTTTAGTCTTTGATATTGCGTTAACTAATTAATATTTTTTTAAGCGCTGGTTAAGAAATAGAAGAAAAGTACAATTAGTTGTAGACTTTAAAATTTTGGTTCAATTCTTAATTTATTTACGGTGCTCAGCTACACCTATTGAAACCTGCAAAACTTTTACAAAATAAGCTAAATATCATTAAGATCTCAGTCAGACCTAGCGCTGTTATTTAATGCATAAAAGAAACGATTTCTTTCAGATTTTCCATTGTAAACTAGCTACATATTTGATGTATGAAAGGAACGATTTCCTTCAGATTTTTCATTGTAAACTAGCTACATGAAATTTATTGATAGGTTCTCAAGCGACCAAGAAAATAAATGATATAAGTACGACAATTTGCAAGTATTTCGAGCAAGCAAACTTTTAATGCATGCATTGGTAGTACAAATTAGTTCGGTCCGTTTTCAAAAGATCGCTATTATATTTAATAGTAACAGCTGAAGTCGGTAGTTTCAGAAAGGTGTTAACTAAGCAGCATTTGCGGGAGGTCTTAGTTTTCTGTTTTAATTGGAAGGAAAGTGCAGCTGAAGCGCATCAAATTTTGTTGGAAGTTTATAGTGACAATGCTCTAACTGAAAAATCTTGTAGGGAATAGTTACGACGTTTTAAGAATGGAGATTTCAGCGTCGAAGTCAAGCCTCGCTCTAAACAGCCTTAAAAAATTCGAAGGCAAAAGTTGGAGGCATTACTCGATGAGGATCTGAGTCAAACTCAAGAGAAGCTTGCAGAATCGTTGGAAGTGACTCAACAAGCAGTTTTTGTACGATTAAAATCCATGGGAATGATTTAAAAGCAAGGCAATTGGGTGCCTTATGAGCTAAAACCGAGAGACATTGACAGACGATTTTTCTGTTGCGAGCAGCTGATTCAAAGGCAACAAAGAAAGGATTTTTTACATAGAATTGTTACTGGGGATAAATAATGAATATTCTATGATAACCCCAAGAAGAAAAAATACTACGCTATACCCGGTCAATCGTCGCCATGAACCTCAATATCAACACCAAAGCCGAATATTCATGGTTCAAAGATCATGTTGCGTATCTGGTGGGACCAAAAGGGTTTTGTGTACAATGAGCTGCTACACCCTGGCGATACCATAACGGCCGATCGGTATAGGCTGTAATTGATTCTTTTAAGCCGTGCATTACGAGAAAAATAACTGGAATACAAGGAAAGATATGACAAAGTATTTTTCTGCATGACAACGTTCGGCTTTATGTCGCAAAACTCGTGAAAAAATATTTAGAAACGCTCAAGTAGGATATTTTGCCGCACCCGCCGTATTCTCGGGACATTGCTCCTTCTGATTATTGATTGTTCCAAGGAATGCAGCACGATCTAGCAGGTCATTGGTTCACTTCTTTCGCAGAAATTAAAAATTGACACCTAACTTGGATCACCTCAAAAGACGAGACATTTTTTCGAGATGGAAATCGAAAATTGCCTGAAAGGTGGGAAAAGGAATAACTTGCGATAGACAATACTTTGATTAATCTTTTAATTCTTTTTATTTTAAAATAAATGCATTTTGGACCGCAAAAAAACGGACTAAATTAATTTGTACTCCCAATAATACTTAAAACGCATAGAATTATTTTAATTTATCGTGAATATGTAGACTTCAACTCTTTAATAAAAGAGATCCTTATGGTTTTTTAAATTTTACTCGCTGTGAATTGGCATATAAATTGTCTTTCGGAGATATCATTAGAGCATTGCATTTAGTATGCAATGATGAAACATGCTGCTGGTTTATAAGACAATATCTTACATGGCCTACTTATGAAGATTTTATTGAAACTTTAAGGTTGCAATATACAATAGTATAAAAGATATCCTAAAAAAATAAGAAACTACATTATTAAGCGCATACAAGGATCACATGAAGATATTTTCACCTATATTTTAAAACTAAGCGACGAATAAATAGAGCATATGGCAATTTGCATCCTAGCTATCGACAGCTAATAACTACCAGGCTCTTCAATTAGTCTTGTGGTTCAATAAGACAGGGTGTTGCTACTAGCCTCAATTTTTTATTGTAATGTTGGTACACTCTTTATATAAGTGTATGTGAAGTTTCATTTCAATCTGTCAATTCATTCTTTGCTTACAAGCCATTGAGTATCGACGTCTCACAGTATTTTTTTACAATAAAAAAAATCAAGTATCATGCAGTGATTGGATTTTTATTTTTGGAAAGTTTAAAAGCAAAGGAAATTTATGAACAAATCTCGTGTATCGATTCATCACTATGGATGAGACTTGGGTCTATCACCATGATCTTGAATCAAAACAAGAGGATAAAGAGTGGTGTGGACCTGGTTCTTCGGCTCCGAAACGAGTTCGTGTCCAGAAATCGGCCAAGAAGGTGTAAGCATCTGTTTTTTGGGATGCGAAAGGAATTTTGTTTGTTGATTACTTGCAAACTGGTAAAACAATTGATTCTGAACATTATTGTAATCTTTTAGACCAGCTGAAGAAAAACATTCGTGAAAAAAGACCCGGTTTGCAGAAGAAAAAAATCCTTTTTTATCAGGACAATGCACCGTGTCACAAGAGCATTTTGACAATGGCCAAAATCCATGATTTAAAGTTCGAATTATTGGAGCATCCACCGTATTTACCAGATTTGGCCCCTATCGACTTCCATCTGTTTCCAGACCTAAAAAAATCCATGCGTGGAAAGCGTTTTTTATCAAATGATGAGGTCATAACAGATGTTGAAGCGTATCTTGCAACCCCTCCAGATTCTCACTTCAGGGATAGAATTCATAATTTGGAATCTCGTTGGAACAAGTGTATTGATGTTTAGGAAGACTATACTGAATAATAAAGTGTATTTTAAACCATAAAATTATGTTTTTCTTATCGAACCGCAAAATTTATTTAACAGGCTGGTACTTCAAAATTTTTTAAAATTAATTGTTAATAGACGGGGTCATCGTGATTATTTAATCGCGAACAGTTGCACCAAAATTTCTTACAATATGGTCACAGAGAGATTAGAGCAATACGGAATGATACAGGAGGCCATCATGCTCAGGTTAATCTGATCAAGCGTGTAAATAGAAACTTTAAACCTATGATAAATAGGTTTTTAATCAAAAATTATAGAGGTTAGGACGTGCACTAGCACGAATTTAAGTTTGCATTGCATAGCGCAACGAAGGCTTTAACAAAATTCTTATTCGCTTTTCTCAATTTTGGAAAGTTTAACTAAAAAAGTTTAATGGCTTGATCAAGTAACCAGGCTTTCGGAAATTTATAATTGAGAAAGAGTTGCGCAGATAAAACTACAGTGTGATTGGCGAAATATTATAATCGTAAGGGAAAAGATTTAAAGCATCATATTCCCGATCTGCCTAGACGAAGGAATCACGTTCTTTCTTCTGTCGCTAATCATTTTGCCGTAAATAAACAAAATTTGTGGTACCTGCCAAGATAACGTTGTAAAATCATGAAAACAGACCGTAAAGTAATAATTTTTCCTATCAAATTCAAGAGAAAAAGTTTAATTTTCATTTCTTTCTACCAGAAAGGTTGAAAGAATTTAAGCTAAGCATGCAAGGACTTTCAAACTTTGCAAATTTTTAGATTAAAGAAGTAAACCTACATTTTATGATCTCATGTTTCAAGGCGGCTATAAACCACAATTCAGATTACGCAATTGCAAAGTTAAGATTTTAATCATTACCTTGAAAGAAAAATGATATAGTTACGAAATTTTTTAGTTATCCTATGACCCTCTAAAGATGAGCAATTTTTAGATTAAAATCTGTGCAATACTATTTTTAAGTAGTGTATTCTTGAACATATATGTATGTATACACTAGACATGAATGTAGAGTTTTTGCCTCTTTAAGAGGGGAGAACCACTTAGAACCTTCAGAGGATCGAATTTTCTTTTGCTTAAGAAGTTACTTTAATATGTCTAGAATCAAAAAACTTCATAACTTGAGCCAAAACTCAAAGCTCTCGGAAATAGAGCCAATTTTCGAGACCCCCCCCCCCATTCACTCCGAGAGCCAAGCGCAGGTATACGGTCTTGAAAGCAGCGGGGAGCCCTTTTATTTAAAATTTCTGAAGGCAATATTTTTTTAAGGAATACCATAGAGCACCCTCCACCCCTTTACCCTGATGTACAAAAGCATATTTTATCCATATTCAACGATTTAACTAGTGACGAGTTATTAAGCAGGTGCTTAGGAGGCCACACGCAGAACGCCAATGAAAGTTTCAACGCGACTATCTGGCGTTTGGCTCCTAAATACCTTCATTGCGGCTTCAAAATAGTTGAAATTGTGGTTTATGTAGCAGCAATTATATTCAACGAAGGTTATTCTTAGATCTTAAAAGTTATGCAAGAACTGGAGCTGTAAGTCGACAAGCAAGCTATGGATTACGCTAGCGAAGTCGATGAGCGTCGGATCGTTTGGCAAGACAGGCGCAGCCGATGCCGAGTTTAGCCGAAATGTCTCGAACATTCATCCTACGGCTCTCCAAAATGAGTTGTTCTACGCGGCAAATGTTGTCTGGTTCGCGGTCGACGATCATGCGGCTCATTCTTGACGGTTTCGCGACCATCCTTGAATGCTTTGGCCCATTTAAACACAGGAGCCCCACTCAGGCACTCACTACCGAACTGATTTTGCAAACGCAGAAATATTTCCGTGTTTTTAACGCCTTTTTACACTAAAAAATGAATGACAATACGTCGCGCAACGGCGGTCGGCACTTTACGTTCACTGATGGTCGTAGCACGCGCGTGAAACATGCACTCCCGACGAAAACTAAGCCACACAGTTCGTAAGGGACCCAGCTATCACATACTCAAGCCACGACCTTCAAAACATACATGCGCGCCATCTACAGCGTTTGTCTCCATCATATTTGAACCGCCCTTGTAATATTGCTGCGTTGAAAAAACAAATCAAACGGCGATTTGTTACGTGCTATTTTTTTTTTCTTCAGAATGAGGATTGTTGGTGTGAAAGTAAAAGAAAACTCTTAATTTGAGCTATATAAAATGAAGATTGTTTATTGGCTCCTGTGGCAAAAAGGGTCTCATGGCATGAAAAAATCGCGAAGAAATTGAAATCAAATACAATAGGTATGTGATTGTATTTGTATGCATATGTGTTTATTAATATGCGAAGGTATTTGCAATAAAATGCGATTTTCGTGAATTGAAGCACTTGTAATATATACACAGTGTGTCCCATGGAAAACGAAACTTTTTCAAAACATCGATTTATATTGGCGCTACCTATTGGTGGATGTTAGAAATGGAAAGGTCCATTCTTATCTGACATCCTGTCAAAATTGTATGACATTTGGTTCAATGGAAACCAAAATATCGCGCTCAAAGTGACAGTGTGTTTGTGGCATCGGTCGAAAAATGAGCTTCAAACAAAGAGCAAATATTAAGTTCTGTTTTAAACTCAATAAATCCTTTACTGAGACGCATAATTTGCTAAGACAAGTTTATGGCGATATTTGTCTATCCCATACCAGAGTGTATGAGTGGTATAAGCGGTTCCAGGAAGATCGTGAAGACATTCAGGACGACGAACATCCAGGTCCTTCGAATACCGTGGTTACTCAAAGTAACATTGAAAAAGTGCGTGCATTTATAAAAAATGAGCCAAAATCTTTATTGCGATACATGGAAATGGAATCGAATATGTCCAAAAATTCAATTCATCGCATTTTGACCGATCATTTGAATCTACGGAAGGTGTGTGCACGCTTTTGTGTTTTTGTGTTCCACACAAATTGACCGACTACGAAAAATTGCTGCGAATTCAACATTGTAAGGATTTGATTAAAGAGTCAAAAAAGGACTCAAACTTGAAATATTCAATTCTGACTGGTGACGAGACATGGTGTTTTCAATATGATCCTGAAACCAAGCGTCAAAGTGCTGAATGGAAGCACCCAACAGAGCCCAATCCGAAAAAAAGTCGTCTTGAAAAGTCAAAAGTGAAGACAATGTTGATTTGTTTCTACGATTCGAAGGATATTATTCATCGTGAATTCGTTCCACCTGGTCAAACAATTACTGGTGTGTTTTATCTTGGTGTTATGAAGCGTTTGCTTAGCCGTATTCGTCGTGTGCGGCCACAATACCGTGAAAAACGGAGCTGGCGTTTGTTGCATGATAATGCCCCGTCTCATCGACCGAACTTGATCACGGATTTTTAATCAAAAATTTCATTTTAACCATCAACCATTCACCGTACTCGCCGGATTTGGCTCCGTGCGACTTCTAACATACTTGTTTTTTAAATTGCACTTGCCTATGAAAGGAAAACGTTATGCCAACGTAGAGGCCATCCAAAGAGCGACGACCGACATACTAAAGTCGATGGATAAAAATGATCTCAAAAACTCATTCAATATGTTAATTGATCGTGCAAAACGTTGTATTGATGCGAAAGAAGACTATTTTAAATAAAATAAATGGAATTTGCCGGAATATTGAGTTTTTGTCTTTATTTTGAAAAAGTTCCGTTTTCCATGGGACACACTGTGTATGTCAATCAATTCAAATAAAATGCAATTAATTTTATTTTATTTTGTTCTTTGTGTGGTTGTTCAACTCTCACCAAATTATCGTGCGGTGTTGCACGTACGAATAAATGCACGGAGCTTTGCGTGTGTGTAGTGTGTGTGTATGTTGGTGTGTGTGTATTACAGAAAAAGAATGAAGTTGAAGTAACAGAATAATTAATCGCATGATGCGTATCGTAACTAGTCGATCTGACCTGTTGCATATATACAGGGTGGGGCAGGGAAGTATCCCTATTTTCGAGATCGCGTTGTCAGTAGAGGGAACGTATTGGAGGCGTGGGGGTAAGCTCGAATGACACTGTGACCTTGGAAGTTTTCGTTAGTGCCACTGTCAGTAGTAGACATGGCTTGGTCGAACGAGCAACGCGCTTTTGAAATGTTTCCCGGGCGATTGATCTTCCGGTATGGTGACATTCCATGGTCCGCGCGCTCGCCGGGTTTAACTCTGTGTGATTACTTTTTATAGGGCTACCTTAAAAGTGAAGTGTTCAAACATCGATCCAGGACCCTGGAAGCCTTGAAGCAAGCAATTTGCCTTGAAGTTGGCCGCACTCCACCACAGATGCTTCGCAGAGTTATGCAGAACTTCAGAACCAGACTACAGCAAAGTATTGACAATGAGGGACATCAATTGAATAGTGTGTTGTTTAAAACAAGGTCAAACTAACTTCCAGCTTTACCCTTTAGATACCACAATAAAGATTTTTTCGAACATTTTTTGTAATTTTTTAATTTACATTTAAAGTTAGGGATACTTCCCTGCCCCACCTTGTATATCTAACTTCTTGATACAGAGGCTGATAAAACATTACGAAGATTATGTTTTCCTTGTTGTTTCGTTTATTTTCTTCAGCACTAAGACAGTAAAAATGGTGTCGTATTCGCTGGGAGGATTATTGACAAATGGTAATGGAAAATTTTTTTATGTCTTGTAATTTGACTCCAAGTAAAAATCTTCCATAAATCCACTGTACCCCTTTTTTGCTATTTTATAATTTACATTCGAAGTTAGGGATACTTCCCTGCCTCACCCTGTAGAAGCGAACCGATTGCCCTTCCGTTGTCTTCCAAGATGAAAAAATCCCACTGCTCGCCGACTTGCCTCTCTCACCCTACTTAACATACTGCGTAAAATTAAAGAAACAAACGCGCATGACTCGAATTTACGCTCAGAAACGAAGTACACGAGCTATTGTCCTCCACTCTCTTCGTTTTCCTTTGTTTCTCCTCGCCGCGTAAGACAAAGTCGTGACTATGCTCGTCCGTTAACGAATTTTGACTTGCCAAACAAATATAATAACTCATTTTTTTCACTAATTTGTAGATAGTATTGTCAGTGTAAAATAAGCACACAGGCTACTGTTTGCACGTAGTTGCAGATTTCTAATATTCAGAATATCATAGGTACTTACAGAGAAAAAATCTTAAAAGTCGCTTATAGTAATTAATTATTGCTTTCTAATCATTGCTTCTTAAGAGTCTGATAATAATAGCGCATACTCAGAATTATTACTTTAGCTATTTCCATAAGTAATTAAAGTTAAGTAATTCATGCAACTTATTTTGTCTCGATTCTATTATCTGTTTTGATTACTTATTGTCAAATGTAAATTTAAGTATTTAAATTTACTTGATTTGTTTCTTGAATATAATTATTCTTAGTTGATATATACATAAATGAAAACCCGAAATTCTTCAAAGGGAAATACACCTATCTTTTCGATAATTATTCTAAATTAATTATCTTAATTTTATAAAGTACAATTAAATAGAAGTGCGATTAAATGATGTCATAAATGCGACATGATTGATTATCAACCATCATGAGAGAGAGAGAGAGACAGAGAGAGAGAGAGAGAGAAATGATATTGATGAAAGAAATAGCACAATATTATGTTAACAAATAAACAATCAAAATATCTTGACATCCAATTGCACGGAATGCACGGAAAATCCAATTCGACCATATCCATCATCATCAAAGGGAAAGGGCATTATTATTAGCTACATATATATAGGCAACGCGCCAAATTTGCTACACACCCTCAAATGACCATTCGCTACCACTTTTTTACTTATTCATGCACAATGCACATGCTACCCATGATCCCCATTTTTTCTATAGTTTTAAGGTCCCACATCTTAAGATCGCGAAAAACTCTATTTCGATAGTGTTACGAGGCACCGCGTCGTAGCCGAAATGACTGTGCGCCCTGTATGCCTCGCACAAAATTAAATTTAATAAACTTATTATATTTTTACATTTACTCCCTCGCTCACTCTCTCTCACTCTTTCTCTCTTTCTCTCTCTCACAGCACCGCACGCTTGCGCCGTCTCTCTCACATGCTTGGATATGCACGAGATTTTTGCCGAAAATGCAGGCCAGCCGCCCGCGGCTACTTCTCTAGCCGGCGGAAGCCTCTCGCTTCCCCAGGGCAGGAAAGTAGTAACCGATCGCCACCTCAAGACATGAACTCGCGATCACTCACCTTTGCTCTCTCTCTTGCACTTATTACTACCGGACAAATGAGGATATTTACGGTTGGAGTCTCGGTGTCTCGTCCGCTTGCCATTGAACGCCTGGCTGCTCTCCTCCGTGCCGCGGTCCTTGGCTCCGGCTGCTTCTCCCCGGAGAAGGGCTGCTGGACCTTGGGAATATCTCGCCTGTTCTCCTACGGCTTCCGCGTCAACCTCGGCTGCAGGTGTAACAGTGGCGACCTTCAGTCACTGCCCGCTGATACCTACCCTCCTCATCCCCCGTCTAACTTCCTCGCTGTAACTCCTCGTCATCGCTCCTCCTTCCTCGCACTGTCTATCCTTCTTCCTCACTCTATCTCTCTCGCGCTCCTTCACCCTGGCTACAACCCATTCGCGACGCTCACTCTCGAAACGCGGGAAAAATCTCTACTTTCCTCGCGGGAGCCCACAGCGTAACTATCCTCTTCGGGAGCGTACCGCGTAACTGCTCGTTGCGCTCTCTCTCCTCTCCCCTTCCCTCGCGGCTTCCAAAATTCCACGCCGATCGTCGCTGCAAGTTCAAGAATCGCGTGATTTTCTTTGTCGACGACCTATGATGGACTCTCCGTCACAATAGATAGACTGGTAGAAATAATAAAGCGGTATTCAGATTTAATATACAAAAAAAGATATATAAAAATAAAGAAATATATAAAATATATTAAATAATTTATATATTTTATTTGAAAAAATATATAAAATAAGAAAATATATAAAATAAAAATAAAAAAAAAAAACATTTACACATAACAATACTCTTATATTATCGCTAGGTTTACAATACTTGTCAAATCTACTTCAACAACTTAAGCTCTGGTATCTATCTGAGAATAAGGAAAAAGTTGCTAGTTGTGATAGGCAGAGATTTGAATCCATAGGCTACAGAGTGAGGCAGTGCGAAGACGAATTACCAAATACGAGAATTACTCAACGCTTGTTCGGTCCTGGAACTGGAGATAGCCAACACAGGATTATTACGAACATATTCCAAGGATGGCAAGTGGTCCATCGTCAACTCAACCTCTCTAGGCCCTAATCTAATGAGAAAAACGCTTAACTGAAGAGTAAGTGATCCTTATATAGACAGAGATCATTGAGCGCTAATGTACGAACTATAAATCACCCATAGGGAACTTGTAGATTTCAACAGTAGTAGAGTGTATGGGTGGGTACCGAGAACTTTCGACCGTAAATCATTCCTTTATTTAATGGAAGATACCAGGATGGAGGGAACACCTGAGGAGAGCACAATGCCTATTGCAGGCAATAATATCAGCATGCGATGTCTCTATGTGCAAAAAATCCAATCCCCGCAGACGAACACCAGTTATTTGAAAAAAATGAGGGTAGAACAATTATTAATAGAATTCAATTCACTAAATTAAATCCTCCATCCAAAATCGTAGACTACTTTCCATCATGTAGGTTACCGGGTTTAATAGAAGTAGTGCTGATGTATACGCTCGCACACCCATACAAACGTACAAGCACATATGCGCATATACACTACCGTTTAAAAGTTTGGAAACATTACGATAATTTGAATGAAAACGACAATAAAACACGTTAGTCATGATTTATTACAGCTAAATCTTGATCAGACGATAGATTAACATTAAGTAAAAAATATTCAGTACAAATAAATGCAAAAATAATATATCTCATTACCTTTGTGGCCATCAAACACGTTTGCCGATCTATTTTCAAGATAAGGAATAACTGGTAAGAAATATGGTAAGTAATTTTGTTTATTATTGTTATAAGCACGGTCATAAGAATGAATGAACTTCAATAATAACGTGCTTATTTAAAGATTTATTTACGTTATTTTTTTTTAATCTAATAAAAATCGGGTGTTTCCAAACTTTTGAACAGTAGTGTACGTGGGAGCGTCCGCGAACACACATTAACAGTTCCTTGTGATTTTGGGACTGACGTGTTTGCAGATAGCATAAAGTGCAATTTAGTAAGAGATAATAGAAGAGAGCAACAGGGTTATAGAAGAGCCTACGGGCCCCACGAAGTAATGTCTTAACGGCAGTTTACGCGGGGTTACGACGATCGATTTGGTGGTTTTGGAAAATAAGAGCTCCATACTTTCGCTAGTACTGGCTGGCTAAGGAAGTCGGCTGATACAGCTTTATATCGTAGCGACAGAAAAAGAAAACACGCTCAATGCATACGGAGCTCCTGTTATCTAATGATGAGCGCTGAAGTACGTTGCACACCCATGGAGTGCATTGCCACGCGACAATCCGAATTCAGTAACAATGGTGAACGTTCAAATGCATGCACAATCACGCAGTGCATCACTACGCAATAATCCGAAATAAAATCTGATTCTATCAATATTAACGGGCATCTGATCTTATAATCATACTTATTTGCAAACATACACTCACATACGCACAAACACACTTTAGAATCAAAAGAGTTTGTACAATACATTTCATAGGATTTTTATGCCTCCGGACTTTTTTCCGATGAGTCGATAAACGTGAAAAATTTATTGGCTCAAAGCGTAAGTTCTTATTTAATCTACCAGTACTCATTTAATAAAGAAATCTGAGGGAAAAAGCAAAGTACAACCTGCTTCTCGATACAACATCCAGGACAGAGAAGCGGTCAAGATTACTATTTACCAATACTCGCTTGATAGCAGACATAGAAAGCTGAGTTGAGATCACTGCAGCCAGTACAGAGAGATAGAATAAGTTTCTATTTACAAATACTTACATATCATATATTAACAATACATTGACAGTTGATGCAAAGAGCGGTGCGAATTGGATAGGACTAGTCAAGCCAGTCGGAGCACTGACTGAGCTGCTGACGTGACGCAGCTCTATTTATAGTCGCCTGATGTGTGCTTACGGCATTTGTTCACAGAATTTTTCCAGGATTGCGAGCTGGACAAAAGCGATCATTTATCTGGTGAACAAGGTCTCAATCCTACCAACAATTTATAAGTAACCACGCTGCGCACATGACTGGTTACAACGATTAGTAAAAACACAGTAGTCACTTTCCTAAAGCATGAAAATCTAATATTTTACTAAATACTTTTAACTAACGTACCGCAAATAAAATTTAACAGGAACATACGAATATGTTTATTATAAGATATACGTTATTGTTAAAACTGGTTCTATTTACAGTGGAAATTAATTTTACTTAGCTATAATTTTTAATATTCTTATATAATCTAAATTAATAAAATGATTAATTTAAAATACTGTTTATAAACTTTTTTGACATAGAACAGATGTTTAATTAGCTGAAAATTTAAGGTAGGAATCAAACCTCGATCCTTTAGATCAACTCCAGAGTTCTACTCATTGAGCCATCGCACAGCTCACGAAGAACTTTTAAAACATCCAAAAAAGGCAAAAAATTAATAAAAACAAATGGAAATATTTTTGAAGTTGATAAAAAGTAAAAATTTTAATGAAGATGTTTGTACCTCATAGATTGGATTTTTTTTATTATTTATGAAGTAATGTTATGATGTGTTTTTCTCTAACTTTGTTTTTCAACGGGCTCGATAAACAATTTTTGTTCTGTAAAATTATAATTAGATCAAAAGAGACTTTTGCATCTTTTTGGGCCTTGATACTTAAGCTGACAAATGATTTTATAAAATATTACAAGATAATTGATTATTTATCTAAAAAACGTATACTCGGTTACTCATAAGCTTATTTGTAACATATCCTTTTAGAGTAATGTAGGATATTTTTAAATGATATTATTATGGATAGTATTTAAAATGTTGTAAAGATATTTAGAAATTTTCTTTTCTTCTTGCGATGGTTCTATCATATAAATTTCTATTTATATAAAAAAGGAATTATAAAACATACTTGGTTAGCTGCATTATTGGTTGGCTTCCTTTCATTTAAATTTCAAACTCTCAATCAACTTTTTTAATTTACTTGACGCGTTAAATCACTTTTATTCAATTATTTATATTAAGCAGAGAATCTATAAATTTACTATGAATTAAGGGGGGACAACCATTTAAAACCTCGAAATTGAGCATTTTTTTCGGAATTTTTTTGAAGAAGAAATAAATTAGTCTTTTTGAAACTTTTGCAGTTTATTACACTTATTTTAATGAGTATTTTCTATTTTTAGTAATAAGAGAATATTAAAAATTGACGGAGATATAGCATGATGAACCCACATGGTCGCGAAGGCATTTTTTTTACGGTGTCAAGTGTAGCGCCGTAAAAAATGATCTAAAACAGAAATGCAAAAAGATGCGGTTAGTATATGCCTGTAGTCACTCAATAAATCTAATTTTTTGATAATAAGTTGAAAATTGTAGAAATGGCAGACATAAAATAAAAAAAGGCGATATTTTCGAAAAAAATTTTTTCTTCGCTGATAAAAAGAAATGTTAATTTTGAGAAATTTATAATATTTTTAAGTTTACCAAGTGGTCTCAAATTTTATGAAAACGTGTGCAAAATTTTGGCCCGATTAGTTAAATCGTCTCTGAGCAATCGTTGGCACCGAAAAAAAAGTGAAAAAAAAGTTTCGAGAAAAACGCGTTTAAAGTTTTGGTAACCATAAAGTGTTTGATAAAGCTACTTACGGACTAATCTGCACATCTTCCAAGCCTCTCTCGTCGAGGAAAGCCTGCGCTTGTCTTGCCAAACATCCGACGCTCATCGACTTCGCTAGCGTAATCCATAGCACAACCAGTTCTTGCATAACTTCTAAGATCTAAGAATAACCTTCGTTGAATATATTTGCTGCTACATAAACCGCAATTTCAACTATTTTGAAGCCGCAATGAAGGTGTTTAGGAGCCAAATGCCAGATAGTCGCGTTGAAACATTCATTGGCGTTCTGCGTGTGGCCTCCTAAGCACCTGCTTAATAGCTCATAACTAGTTAAATCGTTGAATATGGGTAAAATATGCTTTTGTACGTCAGGGTAAAGAGGTAGAGGGTGCTTTATGGTGTTCCTTCAAAAAATATTGCCTGCAGAAATTTTGAATAAAAGGGCTCCCCGCTGCTTTTTAGATCGTATACCTGCGCTTAGCTCTCGGAGTGAATGGACGGGGGTCTCAAAAATTGGCTCTATCTCCGAGAGTTTCCAGTTTTGGCTTAAGTTATAAAGTTTTGAGATTTGGCTCAAGTTATGAAGTTTTTGATTCTAGACATATTAAAGTAACTTTTAGAGCAAAAGAAAATTCGATCCTTTGAAGGCTGTAAGTGGTTGTCCCCTCTTAAAGAGGCAAAAACTCTACATTCATGTCTAGTGTATACATACACATATGTTTAAGAATACACTACTCAAGAATAGTATTGGGTGTACAACTTTGCTTCCGCCGTTTTGCAATAGATGGCTGTAGCGGTAAGTGGTAGTTAAAATAAATTAATCATAGATGTCATACAATAAGCTTAGATATTTGTAAACATAACGCCATCGAAATATTAGTCGATTTGTGTCTGCATCATAAAGTTATTCTCCATTAAACATGTCAGCTTACGAGCCAAATTCTCGTCATTTGCCGGAGGTTTTAATTTTCTGCTTTAATATAAAGGAATCTGCGACTAAGGCTCATCAAGAGCTCTTAAATACCTATTGTAAGGCCGCTCTTAGTGAAAGAACGTGCCGAGAGTGGTTTCAACGCTTCAAGAACGGCGATTTTAACGTCGAAGACCAGCATGGCGGTGGAAGAAACAAGGTTTTCGAAGATGCAGAATTGGAGGCATTACTTGATCAAGACTCGTGTCAAACGCAACAAGAATTGGCAGGATCATTGGGAGTCACGCAACAAGCCATTTCAAAACGCCTAAGAGTCATGGGAATGATTCAGAAACAAGGAAATTGGGTGCCGTACGAGTTGAAGCCGAGAGATGTTGAACGTCGTTTGTGTGTTTGTGAACAGCTGTTTGCAAGGCAAAGACGGAATGGATTTCTGCATCGCATTGTGACTGGGGACGAAAAATGGGTTTACTACGATAATCACAAGCGCAGAAAATCATGGGGATATCCCGGACATGCTTCCACGTCGACGGCCAAACCGAATATTCACAGTTCCAAGGTCACGCTCAGTATTTTATGGGACCAGTTTGGCGTGGTGTATTATGAGTTGTTAAAACCGACTAAAACAATCACAGGCAATCGTTATCGAACGCAATTAATGCGTTTGAGCCGAACATTGAAAGACAAACGGCCGCAATACAACGAGAGACATGATAAAGTGATTTTACAGCATGACAATGCTCGACCCCATGTTGCAAAAGTGGTCAACACATACTTGGAAACTTTGAAATGGGAAGTCCTACCCCACCCGCCGTATTCTCCAGACGCTGCTCACTCGGACTATCACTTGTTTCGATCAATGGCACACGGCCTGGCTGACCAGCACTTCCGGTCTTATTAGGAAGTAAAAAATTGGATCGATTTATGGATCGATTCAAAAGATGACCAGTTTTTTCAACGCGGGATTCGTATGCTGCCCGAAAGATGGGAGAAAGTAGTGGCCAGCGATGGAAAATACTTTGAATCATAAATGTATAACCAGTTTTTTACAATAAAGCCTCGAATTTTGGAAAAAAAACTAAAAATAACTAAAAAATTTCGTAACTACGCTCTGACAAGAAAGTATCCGGAAATTCTCATTTAAATTGCCCGCGTTGAGTATTTTTAAGTATTTGAAGTTTCTGTATGTTAGTAGGACTGTCTGTAATTACTATGTCAAACATGAGTGCGGTCTGCAAACTAGTTTGTTTACGACAGCTGTTGAAACCAGTCGACCTCAGTGATAGTCTGCGAATGTTACAATGGAAAAAAATATTGAACAAAGAGTTTGTCTCAAATTTTGTGTTTTGAACGAAATTTCGTGTGCTGACTTGTTGCGAATGCTGAAAAAGGCTTATGGAGACTCTGTTTTATCGAAAACCCAAGTGTACTAATGGTACAAAGCCTTTAAAAACGGTCGGGAGATCGTCGAAGATTTGCCTCGTTCAGGACGACCGTTGACCTCTTCAACCAACGATAACGTCAAAAAAATTAAGGAAATTGTGCTCGAAAATCGTCATGCCAGTGTTAGAGAGATAGCTCGTGATCTTAACATCTCTTGTAAAACCGATCGTTTGATTTTGGTGAACCAATTGGGCATGCAGCGCGTCGCCGCTCGGCTCGTTCCGTTAGAGCTGAATTTTGTTTAAAAACAGTACCGGATGCAGGTAGCTATGCTGGATCGTGCAAATTCTGATCCCACGTTCATGGGACGGATCACAACTGGTGACAAGACATGGATCTATGAATACGACACACAAACGAGCTAACAATCATCGGAATGGGTGAGAAAAAATGAGCCGAAACCGAAAAAACCTCGCAAAAGTCGTTCAAAAATCAAGACGATGCTTATTGTTTTCTTCGATATTCGTGGTGTGGTTCATCATGAATTCGTTCCGCAAGGTCAAACGGTCAATAAAGACTTCTATTTAACTGTTTTGAGACGTTTGCGTGAAAACATTCGCCGTAAATAGCCGGATTTGTGGCAAAACAATTCGTGGATTTTGCATGACGATAACGCAGCATCTTATCAAGCCCCGATTATTAACGATTTTAAGACCAAACACTTGATAAATACCATCGACCAGCCACCTTATTCGCCTGATCTAGCTCCGTGTGACTTTTTTCTTTTCCCCAGAATGAAATTACCACTCCGGGGAACCAGATTTGACTCCATAGACGCCATAAAAGAAAATTCGCAGAAGGAGCTATAGGCCATCCCTGAAAGCGCCTATAAAAAATGTTTCCATGATTGGAAAAAACGTTGGCACATGTGTATCGCTTCAAATGGAGCATATTTTGAAGGAGATTTAATAAATATTGAAGAAGTTTAATATTTTTGCGTTTTATTTCAAATTTCCGGATACTTTTTTGTCAGAGCGTATATCATTTTTCTTTCAAGGTAATGATTAAAATCTTAACTTTACAATTGCATAATCTGAATTGTGATTTATAGCTGCGTTGAAACATGAGATCATAAAATGTAGGTTAACTTTTTTATTCTAAAAATTTGCAAAGTTTGGAAGTCCTTGCACGCTTAACTAAAATTTTTTTAACTATTCTGGCAGCAAGAAATGAAAATTGAACTGTTTCTCTTGAATTGGATAGAAAAAATTATTACGTTACGGTCTGTTTTCATGATTTTACAGCGTTTTTAAAAAGACTTAGAATGTTGCTTTTTTGGAGTATTTTGTATTATAGACTCTGCCTAATGAACTGAATTCTTGTCATTTTTCTTATTATATGGATAGAATCAGCCAAAATTTAGGGATTTCTTGGGATCGCTGATTACGAGTTTAAAAATAAATTTTAAAAAATACGTTTTTATGAACGTTTTTATTTAATTTAGAAATTTTCAATTTTACTAAACTAATCGCGTATTTGTTAGCAATATCTTATCGAATCTCTGAATATAAATTTATAAAGCTAATAACTAGAAAAATTAAAAATTTCGCCCCTATTGATTTCACTATTTTAACTGAACAAGCAACTTTGAAACCGCTGCAACTAAATTCTAAATTTTTACCTTATTTTTTTAGTTAGTTACAATAAAATTTTGAAAATTTGATGAAATTGAATTCTCTTTACTTGTCATTATCTGTTTTAATTTTTCGATTAATTAATTTGTTTATTCAAAAGAATTTTAACTTTAATAATTAAGGTATAAATATACGTTATTATAATAACAAATAATACATGCATCGTCTAAAGCTCAGTGTGCGCAAATAATCGTTCTCATGAGTCAAGGTTACAGTTAAATTTTTTCTTCATTTTTGCAAATTTTTAAATTAATAAGTAACCCTGCCTTTTATGATCTTATGTTTCGGAGAAGCCGCAGATCACAGTTGACATTACGGATTCATAAAGTTCAGATTTCAATCTTTAATTTGAAAAAATTTGATATAATTTCGATATTTTTTCATTACCTTACGACTCTCTTAAATTTAGCAATTTTTAGACTAAAAAAATCTAAGCTATTCTTTTTCCGAGTAGTATGTATTAAAATATAATTTTCTAAATGCAAAATCATACAATATTTTAACAAATTTTATGTATTAGTGCTCAAGAACTTACTCTACTTACTCTAGGAACTCCAGCCTCTCTTGTAGATATTCCCATTTTTTCGTGATGTCTTAATTGTACTGGATAAATAATTTGATAAAAATGAGCTCCAATATTTTTCACAAGTTCTTCGTTTCGTTGATATTGACGAAGAAGCCGCTCGACTTCACCTGAAATATTTTATTATTATTCACAAATAGGAATTCTTAATACAAATTTTTTATTTTCATTTAAAATTATCTAATTATTTATACATGTATACTATTTTCTAACAAGAAAAAGATAATCTATTGAAATAATATATTTGAATTTTTCATTTAGTTAATGATAGAAAACAAGAATACTTTTAGAATTTATGTCAACACATTTTTTTAAAATAACTTCCCAATTAGCTAGAGACTGAACAATTTCAACAAGACTCAGAATAGGATAACAAAACAAACAAAGAAACAGACAAAAAAGTGAGTTATTTATATATAATATATGTGTAATATATTATATGATTTCATATATGTATATGAACTCATCTCTAGATGCTATTGTTTGTTATAAATTGTTATTGCTAAGCCATAGACTTTTAATGCCTATTGTTCTTTAATCGTTACTATTCCTTCGGAAGTTTTTCACCTATCGGTAGCTTGATACACCGGATTTTAAGGTCAGTAAGACAAGTAGGCAGAGAAGCTTAGCCTCGTAATAGATCCAAAAAAAGAAACAAGGATTAGTATGGCTGTATGAGTATGAATGTAAAACTTTGTGAACATTGTATCATAAATAAATGAATACTCACCTATAAACGGTTAATGCGCCAAATGCATTCGATCAATGCATGACATATCATCCTCTATAAACAAAAGTAAAACGAGAGCAATGTAAGATATCACAATGTATTGCAACAGGCTGCTTTCATGCTCACTGCACAGAAGGGGTAGTAATTACCTGGTCGAGAAATTGGCGTCTCAGCCGAGTATATTCTCGCGAGGAGACCGCTTTTACCTCGGTGCGGTAGGGTTAGCAGCGGACGTTAGCCGCAGGTATAATACCAACTTCGTGCTATGTTACGGCGATGACGAACAAGTCGTGTTCGCGTGTGCGTGTTCCCCTCTCTCTCGTATTCGTGGAGAGTTACGCACTGTCTCTCTCTCTCTCTTTCGCTATTATGATTCGTTCCTGGTAGGAGGAGAATCATAAATCGCGACGCGAACTACAATTACCGGAGTGGTTACTCACCTCTACTCCTTATACGACCCAGCGTCGTCCTTTCCGCTTGTTTCATCTACCTAGACCTTCGTCGTCGCGTGGAAGGCGTGGAAATCGTGCAGAACAAGATAAAATGCCACCGTTGCTTTTTTCCTGCAAGATCGATTTCCTTATCTAAGATGGCCGCGCTCGCCGACCAGCCCGCTCTTCTCCAATTTTTACTCTACGTATGCGTTCTTGCTTTGACGCGGAGAAAGCCGGTAACTTTCTCCCGTTTTACAGTATTATCTCTAAGAAAAGTGTGACCTCAAAAGACATGACCAGAAAATGGCCATACTCATAAGCCAAACAATACCCATGACCTTAGAGTTTGACCTGATTGTACGATAGCAGCAAACCTGTGACGTAATAAATCCTCGTAGTAAATACCTCAAAAACTTAGGTGGTAATATTTTTTGTGAAAATCCTAGAGGAAGTTCCATGAGAAATCGCGACTATTTCGGCGACAATTTTTTAACAGTAGAAATGAGAAAGCAATAATAAAAATAAATTTGAACTAAATTTGATCAAAATAAATTCGCAGATTTTTCTTAAGTTTAAAATTCGGTTACAAAAAAAATGCAATTATTATTGCACGCCATAGTAATAAAATCGTTTATAGAATGAATTTAAACATCTACTTACACTCGCTCACACACCATCTTGCGAATTTAATTTAAATGAAAAAAGTAATAAAACCACTCGCACGCAGGTTAATCAATAATTATTGATTATTGATAATAATAATAAGGTTTAATTTAACAGTTCATCCATGTAAAGATGTTCTTATAGTCACTCATACTCAGCTAAATTTACACCGCACACGCCACGTCGCCAATCATAATTGATTTGATTAAAATTATATTAACAATACAGATTACATCTCATTTGCGCTCGCATAACCAATCTTACAGTCTGTCAAGTAAGAGCGTGGTCGTGTTAATTTATAAAAAAATTTATTTAATGAAACTTTCATATTTATATATACATTGTACACATTACAAACAATGATGCAATTTGGTCAATATGCGTCCAGCCACCACCGGCGTCGATAATTGCCTGGCATCTCCGAGGCATGCTTTCTACTAATTTGACGGCGTATTCTAGTGGCAAGGATCTCCAGATCCGACGAATTTCGTAAGACAACTGCTTCAAAGTGTATGTGCGTCTTCCACAAAGCTTCCGTTTAATATATGCCCACACATTTTCAATAGGGTTTGCATCGGGCGACTGTGACGGCCAATCCAATGTAACGATGCCAGATTGAGTCTTCCACTGAGTACAGAGCTTGCTGCGATGTTTAGGATCGTTGTCCTCCTGCAGAATCCAATCTTCATTTTTTGTGATAAACCATCGTTTGGCAGATGGCAGTAAAGCCTTCTTGTAGATTTTTATCATTTTCTCGGCATTTAGGTTGTCAGTAAAGAGGTGCGAAGTGCCGAATCCCTGCTTTGAGAAGCAGCCCTAAAGATGTACTTTATTTCATGTTTTACGGTCCGCTGAACAAGCCTATTGGTGGAAGTTGACCAGGCTCGCGTGAGGACAGAACGTGCCCATATAGAACATTCATTAGTAAAAATGACATTTTCAAAATCTCTATCAATATTCTCATGCGCCCAAGCGAGTCGCTTTGTCACATGTTTTTCAGTCAACAGAGGCTTCTTCATTGTGTTGCGCCATTTCAGATGATGAGTACGAAGATGGGTTCGGATAGTTTCGTAGGATATATCTAAACCTTTTGCTATAAATTTTGCTTGTCCTTGCCGCAGTGTTAAAGCAGGATTCCGCAAAAACAGATTCACTATTCTTTTTTCATCTTTTTTGTTCACTTTTCCTATCGAGCCACGTTCTGGTAAATCATCGACATTTTTAGCCACTTTATATCGCTGTATCCACTTCTGTACAAATGCGTTTGACTTTTTTATATATTTAGCAGCCACTGATTGCGACATTTTGAGACCTTTCGGGTGGATGCAAAGGAACACAGCCTCGTAGCGCGACGCGTACTTAGCACTCATGGCGTTTAACGTAATTCTCTTTCAAAAGATCAACGACAACTAAATTTTTGTTGACAATGCATCAAGGACAAAGCTTTTCTCTATTGGCTTGCAAAAGAATTAGAGCAAAATCTTTTTTTACCTGTCGGTGAAATCGACCACGCTCTTACTTGACAGACTGTATTCAAAAAAGGAAAACTGTAAAAGAAAACGCTTCACTTCCCGGTCGCCGTAGAATTAATTTAGATTTAATTTTCGAAAAGAAAAAGAAAATTTAAATGTCGCCCATACTGTCTGTCAAAAAAGTACCGGGAATATCAAATTAAAACAACATTTTTACGTTTAATAATCAAAATTTATTAGGTCGCCTTCAAAATAGGCTCCATTTGCTCCGATACATCTATGCCAATGGCACTTCGAATCATCAAAACATTTTTTATAGGCGCTTTCTGGGATGGCCTTCAGCTCTCGCGCCGAATTTTGTTTTATGGCTTCAATCGACTGAAAACGGGTGCCACGAAGCGGAAATTTAATTTTTGGGAAGAGGAAGAAGTCACAGGGAGCCAAATCCGGCGAATACGATGGTTGTTCAAGCGTGTTCGTTGAGTTTTTGGCGAGAAAGTCGGTCACAATTATAGCTCGGTGAGACGGCGCGTTATCTTGTCTTGCGGCCACCTTTCTCATGCCCAAAATATCAATTAAAATCGTATGTGTGGACTCGTGGGATATCTCAAGTTCATGTGCTATCTCTCTTAAGCTGGTATGACGGTTTTTAAGCACCATTTCCTTAATTTTATCGACGTTATCTGCGGTCGAAGCCGTCGATGGGCGTCTGGAACGAGGCAAGTCTTCGACGACTTCACGACCTTCCTTAAAGGCTTTGTACCACTCATACACACGGGTTTTCGATATTGCTTTATCACCAAAAGCTTTTTGCAACATTTTCAATGCATCGGCACACGAAATTTCATTCGCAACACAAAATTTTAGACAAATTCTTTGTTCAACGTAATCACCCATTGTAAAAAATCGGCACGCACTATTGACATCGACTGACTTAACCAGCTACTGTAAACACACTCGTTGACAGATTCCGCTCAAACTTGGCATAGTCATTAAGGACAGTTGTACCAACCTAGAAAAAAAAATTTTACCTGCCTAAATTGCCCCGCCAGATTTAAATCAACAATTGCCGGTACTTTTTTGACAGAATGTATATTACGTAACACTCGCGAGAGCGAAAGAGAGAGAGAGAGACAGAGAAATAGATAGATAGATATACAGATGTTTATTTGTAATTAAATACAAAATAGGTATATAAAGTATATAAAAATAGAGTTACGTAAAGCATAAAAATATTGCACCGACAATCACAGTTAAACTCGAAACAAATAATGCTGATATATATAAAAAATCATTTTTATTCATCAATATAATCTTTTTTTAGAGTGTCACAATCTTTGCAAACCCCTTTACAACATTTCTATACCATGTTTATAGAAGGATTTATCCTTTGCTTTAAAATAGGCTTTAGTTTCGGCAATGACCTCCTCATTCGAGCCAAATTTTTTTCCTGGAGCATTTTTTTGAGATCAGCAAAGCGAGCCAGTAGTCGCTAGGGGCTAAATCTGGCGAATACGGGGGGTGGGGTAGCAAATCAAAGCCCAATTCGTTAAGTTTTGCCCTTGTTTTCATGGACTTGTGGCATGGTGCATTGTCTTAGTAAAAAAGGATTTTTTTCTTCTTTATGTGCGGTCGTTTTGCTGCAATCTCCTCCTTCAAACGTAGCAACAAGTCAATATAATAATCACTGTTGATCGATTTACCTTTTTTCAGGTAGTCAATAAAAATCACGCCATGTGTATTCCAAAAAACAGACGCTATGACTTTGCCAGCAGACTGATGCGTTTTTGGACGCTTTGAGCGGCTTTCGCCAGCCATGCGCTAGTCAGATGATTGATGATTCGACTCCGGAGTGAAATGATGTATCCATGTTTTATCCATGGTCACGAATCGACGCAGAAAATCCTTTTTATTGCGAGTAAATAGCGATAAACAGCTCTCTGAATCGTCGACTTGTTGCTGGTTTTGTTCCACTGAAAGCAATCGCGGTACTCACTTAGAAAAAACCTTTTTTATGCTCAATTTTTCATGAAGGATTGTAAATAGGCTTCCAGATGATTTTTGTATCATTTCTGCAATCTTACGGACCTTTACTTTGCGATTTTTCATTACAATTTTTAACACTTCACTCACATTTTTCTGTGTAACGGCTTCCAATGGCCTACCCGAACGTTACGCATCGTTTGTGTCCGTACGACCACGTTTAAACTCAGCATACCAACGACAAATCGTTGGTTTGGATGAAGAGGAGTCCAGGTAATGTTTTTCAAGCCATTGCTGGGCTTTTACGGTGTTTTTACCCATTAAAAAACAATGTTTTATCAACACGCGAAACTCGCTTTTTTTCATTTTTCAAACAAATTACAAAGTGACTTAACTTAAACCTTGATAACTCTGCTGTTTGTGATCCGATCGACGTGAAATTTTTACACGTTTCATGCAAAGGTTCACACTCTATGGAAACGTGGCCAGTTTGGTACTACTAGCACCATCTCTGGGTTAGTCTCGGGACTTATTAAACGATGTGTCAATACCGTAAGTTAAATCAAGACAAAATGATATCACAGATAAGTCATAATACGAATAAAAAAAAAAAAAAACCGTCAATAACATACTAAATCTATCAGTCAAAATATAAATAATATAAAAGAAAATATAATATAAATACATTAAAATAAAATACAATGATAAAATACATTCACTCCGTCATTCAGGTACTCTTCACTCATCCATCCTTTAAATACAGGCATACAGTTAAAAACGGTGAAAAAGGGACAATACATAATTAATCAATAAATTAATTAATTAACACATAAAAATAAATAAATATTTTTTGAGTTTGGAAAGGTGTCTCTTAATCGCTTTTTCAAATCTACTGAGAGTCGAAAGGTTTTGTAACTTAGCAGGCAGAGAGTCCCATAAATTGGCAACTTTAACCTGGAACGAGCGTTTACCAGTCTCAATGCGCATCAAGGAAATATTGAGTTTTTTTATCTATCCTTCCAAAGAACTCCTGGGTACATATTTAAAGAAAATACCCTAAAACCTCTTAACAGCTGGGTACACGCATACGCACGATTTCGTATAATACATTAGTACGGCCAAAAAATACTGTCTCCTGATGTCAGTGTGCAGCCAACCCAGAGAGTCTCTGTAAGGCAAAACATAGTCATCCCTCTTAAAACTCTACACATATCAAACACAGGAGTTTTGTAACGTCTACGGATTTCTCTGTTCATGAGAAGCATCTAGCGTGACTACTGAGCAATAGTCTGGGTAGGGAAAGAGCAGCACCTCGGCAAGCCTCGTACGCAGTTCCTGGGTGATATACTTCCAAAAGAATCGCAAGAAATAAAAAACTATTAAACTTTTTAGTAATACTGTCTATGTGAGGTTGCTATGATAATTCAGAGTCTAAAACCATCCCAAGACTGAGGACAGTCTCAAAGAAAGGTACGCAAACTCTATCCTGAAAATCAATAGAGGGCTGCTCCTTAAAAAGTTCTCTAATACAACGTGGAGCGCCAAAATAGATGGCCTCAGTTTTCTTAATATTAAGCCTCGAAAAGGCGCCCTTAGCCTAAACCTACACTGTCTCAGCTGCTCGCCGAATTGCCTTCCTGCTCTCATCAAGACGCTCTATAGAAAATTAAGTGTAGATTTGCAGATCGTCTGCATATAGGACATGCTAAATGCTTGTAAAGTCGAGTACATCGAGTATATCGTTTATGTACAGACATAATAAAAGAGATCCAAGGATAAACCCCTGTGGTACACCCAGATTGGTGCTGAGCCAGCTAGAGTTTTCGGCTGATGATGTAACCACTGACTGTACTCTACCGGAGAGGGAAGAGTTAAGCCATTTAAAAGCCATCCTAAAAAACCCCATCGTTCTCAATTTTTTCAGTAATTGTATAGGCAGTATAGTATCGAAAGCCTCACAAAAGTTAAATAACGGTAGTATTGTCACCATTTTTTTATCAATACCATGTCTAATGTCCTGTGTTAGTTTCAGTAAGGCGGTTTGCGTAGAGCGGTAAGGTCTAAGGCCTATCTGAAAAAAATTAAGAATACGAGAGGCTGCCAGATATTTCAGCTATCGTTCATAAGCTAGTTTTACCGGCACCTTTAAGAGGGCACACAAAATTGCGATACGTCTAAAATTCGATGTTGAAGAAGGTACTTTATACTTCTTCAAAGGGGTAATGTGCGCTCCCTTCCATTCGCTATGAAAAACACCGATTCAAAAAGAGTGATTAAATAGCTCTATCAAGTTGTATCCAATGACCGGAAGTGCATTATGTGAATGGTGACACTTACAAGGGAACCACCCCAACCCGACCCCACCGATTTTAATAATTTTTGGATATGTTGTAGTACTCAAAAAAATTTCGACAAGCGTTTTGTTTTATCGTCTGACATCCACTTTTAAAGGGTGAAATCCACCCCTGAAAGCCACCTCGAAAAATCGTTTTTTTAATATATCTCTGCATCTAATGAATATTTTTGAATAAAATCAACGCCAAAATATTTCTTATGAGTAGGCGCTTCTACTGATATAACTTTAACACCAAGGAGTTGCAACCCCTTTTTCTATAGAGGTAAAAGTTCTATTTTCTTTGCTATTTTGCGATTTAAAATCTGTTAAATAAGGTCGAGTGGGTTAAAAACTGCATTTATAATAGGAAAATAAGAAATTAAAATTGACGTATTACGGGGTTCTTTTGAAAAAATTTTTTGGGGGTGTGTTCCCCTTAAAAACCACCTCTACCAAATCACAAGCAGGCTAACCAACCTAACCCTAGCCACAGTGTGTCTATTAATTATTTGTTCTGTTATTTGTACCATATGATAAGCGAAATATATCAGATGTTTATCTATTATTTTTTTTAATAAATACATCCTACATCACAAGCGAGCTACTACTGTGATCAAAAAGTAAGGTGAAATTGTGATTTAAAGTTCCCGGGCATTAGAAAGGCAGATAAGTTTTTTCCTAGGTTGGTAGAACTGTCTATAACATTTGCCAAGCGTCTGTTTGTCAAAAGGTTTAATATCTCCGAATTACACGTGTTTTTGTAAACAACCAAAAGTGAATTCTTCGATTTTTACATTCAGTCATTCAGTTGAGCAAAGAACTTGCATTAAATTTTGTTTGCGTAACGAATATTCATGTGCGGACACGTTGAAAATGTTGCGGAAGGCCTTTGGTGATCAAACTTTAGCACAAAAAAACGTTTATAAGTGGTACAACAAGTTTAAAGGAAGCCGAGAACGCGTTAAAGACGAACCGCGCCCTAGACGACCATTAACGTCTACCGACAAGGGCCACGTTCAAAAAATCAAAGATTTGGTGTTTGAAAATCGTCGATTGACAATTAGAGACCTCGCTGATAGTATTGGAATATCATTTGGTTCAGCCCAAAACATTTTGAAGGATGTTTTGTGTCTCAAACGCGTCAAGTCTCGATTGGTGCCAAAATCGCTTAATTTTTTGGAAAAAAAGCGTTGCGTTGATGTGAGTGAAACTTTGCTGTCTGACTATCAGGACCACTTGAAATGCATCATTACTGGAGACGAGACTTGGATTTACGCATACAACCCTGAAACCACCGACCAATCCAGCGATTATCGTGCAAAAGGTAAAGCAAGACCGATAAGACCATGGCAAAGTCGATCAAAAATCAAGGTCATGTTGACAGTTTTCTTTGATTATCGTGGTGTGGTGCACTATAAATTCCTTCCGCCGGGCAAAACTGTCAACAAAAAATATTATTTGAGCGTTATGCGTCGATTGCGTGTAGCTATTCGTCTAAAACGGCCGGAATTATAGGCGAACAAATCATGGTCCCTTTATCACGATAATGCACCATGTCATACTGCATTGGTTTTTCGCGACTTTTTTGCCAAAAATTCGACTCATATCGTTCCGCAACCACTGTATTCGCCTGATTTGGCTCCGTGCGACTTCTGGCTATTCAGCAAACTCAAAAGGCCAATGCGGAGACGCCGTTTTGATACGATTGAGGATATAAAAACCGAATCGAAGAAGGTCTTGAAGACTATACCGGAAAATGACTATGCCGACTGTTTCAAAGACTGGAAAAAGCGTAGGCAGAAGTGCGTTTTATCGGACGGGGATTACTTTGAAGGGGATGAAATTAATTTGGTAGAATAAATAAAGAATTTACATTTTATAAACAAATTCACCTTACTTTTTAAACACAGTAGTATGTCCGCAGAAATCCGACCCTTGACCCCTAACCCACCCAACCCCAAAAAACCTCCCCTACCAAACCACAAGCAGGCTCACCTAACTAATCCCTGCCACAGCATGTTTATTAATTATTTTTTGTGTTATTAAATATATCCCATATCACAAGCGAACTATATTAGCTAACCAAGCTACTCCTAACCTTTAACCGTCCTAAATCCAAAAAACTACCCTTATCAAACCACAAGCAAGCTAATCCATCTTAACCAGGCCCTAGCGTGTTTTTTGATAATTTTTTTTAAAATAAATACTAGGTTGTTCAAAAAGTTTTGAAAGCGACATCTATAGAGCAGTAGAAGAACCAAAATTTTTACGCCATTTTAATATTTTATCTTTCATATTAACATACCCAAAAATTTATTCCACTCTGTCAATTCATTGTTTGTTTATAAGCCATTTGAAGTTGACGTGTCAGTGTATTTTCTTTACAATAGAAAAAACCAAATATCGTGCAGTGATAAAATTCTTTGTTTTGGAAGGTTTATCAGCAACGGAAATTCATACAAAAATGGTGAAAGTGTTAAAGGAATCTGCTCCTTCATTTCCAACTGTGCATCGATGGGTTTTAGAGTTTAGACGTGGTCGAAAAAGCGTTGAAGACGATCCACGCTCAGGACGTCCAAAAAGTGCATCAACACCAGCATTCATAGCAAAAGTACAAGATATGGTTTTGAAAAATCGTGGATTGACCAAGAGAGATTTAGCAGAGGCCCTAGACATCTCATTAGGCAGTGTGAGTCATATTTTAGATGAAGTTTTGGATTTCAGAAAGCTCTGTGCACAATGGGTGCCGCATTCGCTCACAATGGAACAAAAACACGTTCGAATGCGACTTTCTGAGCAACATTTGGAGCGTTTTCGAAAGGATAAAAAGGATTTTTTGCGTCGATTCATTACTATGGATGAGACTTGGGTCTGCCATTATGACCCTGAATCAAAACAAGAGGCTAAAGAGTGGTGTCAACCAGGCACTATGGCACTGAAGCGAGTTCTTGTCCAATAATCGGCGAAGAAGGTGTTAGCGTCAGTTTTTTGGGATGCAAAAAGGATTTTGTTGGTAGATTATCTCCAAACTGGCAAAACAATAAATTCTGAATATCATTGTAACCTTTTGGACAAATTGGATGAAAAAATTAGCGAAAAAAGACCCGGTTTGCACAAGAAAAAAATCATTTTTTATCAAGACAATGCACCCGCTCACACAGCTCAAAAAACCATCACTAAAATAACCGAATTAAAGTACAAATTGTTGCAGCATCCACCTTATTCGCCTGATTTAGCTCCCTCTGACTTCTGGCTGTTTTCACATCTCAAGAAATTCCTTCGTGGGAAGCATTTTTCATCAAACGAAGAGGTTATAGCCCTCGTAGAGGAGTATTTTGCAGGCCTTGCAGAAAGTCACTTTCATGATGGAATAAACAAGTTAGAAGACCGTTAAACCAAGTGTATTTAACTGATGGGAGATTATACTGAACAATAAAAGTGATTTCACCAACAAAAAAAAGTATCTTTATTTCCGCTTTCAAAACTTTTTGAACAACCTAGTATATCCTACATAATAAGCAATTCATGACAGCAAACCATTGTACCCTTAACCCAATAAATCACTAAAGAACACCCTTACCAACCCACGAGCAGGCTACCGATCTCAACCCTGACCACAGCGGCGTTTATCGCTCATTTCTTCTTTAAATAATTGTCAAATCGGAGCCTGGGATGAAAAAAGTCACGTCTAAAAATAAGTTTCTAATGTAATACGTCGTCTTATTATTTTCAAATCAACTTTATTAAAATTTATTCTTATAAAAGACTATATTTTTGACTTACATGTAAATTAAAATGTATTATTTGACATAGTTTCTTTTTCACAGTAATGATAATATTCAAAGAAGTGCTTGAAACATAATGACTTTTTACACCAACCACATCGTATTACTGCAACATTCTTACATCCTTCTACTTTGCAATTCACAATGCAAGATTCTCCAAAACTAAAATCGACAAAATTATCAGTTTTATCTGGTTTTTGAGTAAAATAGCCGCTTTTATACCAGGAATATTTTAAAATATCCGTATATCTCGGTGAAGAAAACTGGTTATGTACCAGCGATTGTAATGTTATAATGTTATTTCTAACATGTAAATACAAGTCATAATCCATCAGCATTACTTGATCTGAAAATTGCCTCACAAAATTAAAGACTCTTCTTTCAATTTACAATAATAGCAAATAATAAATTATGGTGCCACTTTGAAAAATATGTTTGAAATTTAAAAAATTGAGCCTGCTTCAGGATTGTTAGGGGTACACACACAGCATGAATTAATTCTGAATTAATTCTGAATTATTCCATGATGTAATAAAATTATTTCAGAATGGATTCTGTATTAATGCTATGTCCGCTTTTTGATTCCTTCAGAATTAATTCATAAAATAATTATAAAATAACTTCAAAATTATTGAGGAATCATTTCATAAAATAATTCTGTAAAAGCATTCAAATTTGATATATATATTGTAACGAAGTAAATTTATTTACGCCCGTTAGCAACGCAGGACCTTCCTCTGGTCCTGCTTTATCTTCTTTTGTGTGTAAGGGGCCTTGCCTCAGGCCCCGCTACCAGTGTTGCTCCCACCGGGCTCGGCTACTTAAAGTGTGTACCAATGTTAGATTGGCACACCCGCGGAGGCGGCGGTAATCGGAATAGGGACGCTATAGGAAATAAAAAATAAGAATGCACCAGCTCAGTGCTAACTGCTTCTTCTAATAAATAAAAATAACAAAAATAATACAAAAGTTAATAAATTATTGCGGAGAGGTCCGTTAATGCGAAGAGCAATTAGTATTGCCTCACGCGCAATACTAATTCTCGAGGTGCGCACTGCGCATGCGCACCCTCTTCGCTTTACGCGGCTACACACACCCGTGTAGTTTGTGGACGGCATATATGAAGAGAGCAGTTCCCTCTCTATACTGCCGTAGTCCTTGACTGCTCGAGTGAGAGCGTCTCTCCCTCTCACTCGACGCTGCAGTCTATGACTGAGCGAGAGAGCTCGTTACTCTTGCTCAACTACGTGCTCACAGGTTGTACGAGTAAGAGTGGCTTTCTCTTACTCGTACGCCTATTCTATGACAGTGCGAGAGAGAGATCGATCCTCTCACTCGCACTCGCATGACCTAATTGAGTTTGAGTTACGCGGTCTCGCGCGTAACTCTAATATATCTATATCGATGCCTGACGCGATCGCACACGCGTCAGGAAAACTAAATATAATTTATACCACGAGCTTAATATATCTCTAAAGTGGCCACCTACTTTACTACTAATTGACGGCGGTATCGTCCTTTTTGATCTGCGGAACCGCTGCGGAAAAACCCTCAAAAGAATTCGCTTATATCTTCGTCTAGATTTGTAGGTTACTCAAAGCACGTGCGGCGTGTCGGACCAGTTGAACGAGAAGAAGGCTTGAGGAGAGAGCTTCTCCTTCCCCTCTTGCCTCTCGGTTTTCCCGCGTAGCGCTATCGATTCTTGATCGATAGCGCCGCGGATTTTCGCGCCTTTTATCGCGTTAAGCCATCGGTCGCTTGATCGCTGGCGCCGCATATCGTCGCGCCGCGAACTATAATTCTCTCGCCTATGGCAGGTGGCTTAACCTCTATAAGCCACTTGTCACACCCCTTACCCAGCCACTGCTAGGCCTCGACTAGCAGCTACTGTACTAATGCCTCCCCTTGGCTCAGATCGGGATGAGGGTTAAAAGGATTAAGGAATAATACACAGCCTTATTAGAAAAATAGAAAAAGAATACTTATATTTTTTTATTGGCATTTACACGACTAGGAGGGAGGCCCTGGCTCTTCTTTGCCAGGGCTCCTACGACATCACGGATGGAGGTCCTGGCTCTTCATTGCCAGGGCTTCTTGTACTTCCTGTGCTCCTGCAGCCTGGGACACTTTTTTGACCTCTTTACACCCTCCAGGCTGCAGATAAAGCAGCGGGGTGGTTTCTCCTTCGCGCGCTGGGCTTTCTCGACCCGGCTCGCTCTCTCCGTGTCCAGTTTGGCCCTAGCTGCCTGTGCTGCTGCCGCTCGTACCCGCTCAGCGTCACAGGCCGCTTTAGCTTGCAGCTCCTGCTGCATCCTTCGCAGCTTATCCTCCCTGGCCCGCTTCTACCGTGCTGCCTTCTCCTGTACTTGTCTCTCGCGTCGGGTGACCTCCTCTACCACCTGCCGGCGTTCTTCCTCCTTCTTGCGGCGGTCGTCTCGCTGTTGCTGGCGTCGCTCGCGCTCAAGGTCTTTCGCTTGATATGCCGCTCGCCAGGCGTCCATGTCTATTGCCGCATCATCGGTGAAAATCTTTTTCCTTAGGTCGTCACTGGCGGTGGCATAACACCGTTCGCTCCGACGGTAAATCGCGTCGAGGCGCTTTCGCTACGCCTTGTTGGAGCTTAGGCTACTCCGCACCAACTCCTTTATTTCTGCCCAGTCGGCCTCCATGCCGACTGGCGGTGGCAGGTTGGAGGTGCGCGGCGTCTCGCCACGCACGTCCTCCTGTACCGGCTGCTGGGCGGCCGGCGGGGCCTCTCATCGCGTATTCTCCCGTGGTGGCTGTTCGGATGCGCGCGGGGCCTCCTTGCGTGCGTCCTTACTTTCCTGCTTCGCTTTGGGGCGGCGGAGCCGTAGAGGGGCGTTGGCAGAGGCGCGCGTCCGAGTCTTCCGTCGGTGCGTCCTGCACCTCTTCGATCAGGACAGTCGACGAGCCGTCGACGACCTGCTCCCTTCCTGCCGTTACTTCTCTGACCATCTAGAGCATGTCAACGACGAACTCGTCGGCCTCCTTGCTTATACCTAGCCCCCTGATATGGGCTAGGGTGGTTGCCAGAGCGTCTATGACCTTCTGGTGGGTGGTCGAAGCTTCCATGACCAGCAACACAAAGGGAGAAAGAAAGGTTAGGTGGGGGGGTTTTGGTGACGACAAGTTCGCACGTGTTAGGTGAGGTGAAGTTGGGGCGTCCTCGCTCACGCCCTTCGCCTCTCTACTACCCGGTGGCCTTCCCGGGCCTCACTTAGCTCGCGCACCTACCTCTGGTCGCTCCCTGGCCGACGGTGGCTCCCTTACATTTGTTGTGGGACGCTTCACGACGCAGACCGTCTTCCGGGGTCACCCGCGCTCTCTGGCCGGCGTAGCGGCCACGCACTCGCCTTGCGAGGGTCCCCCGCTTGGGGATAGGGCCTGCTCCAGGGTCGCTGGTCAGGAGGGGCCCCGTCGCATCGAGAGTACGACTCGTCGTACTTTCGTCCTCTTCCCCATTCATAGCGCCGTCCTTTCTTAACCAAGCGCGCAAGCGGTTCGACGCTCGTGGTCCGGTCCTTAAGGGACTTCGAATACCACGACGTCGTGCCTTGGAAGCCGCTCAGCTGATGCAGGTTCCTAGATGCTGGGAGGCTGATCCTAGGAGCTGCTTTGGCTGGATCCATGTGAAAGCTTTTCTGCCTCGTCAGCACCCTGAGGTGTTTTGCCTCGCCTTGGCAGAACGTGCTCTTTTCGCGGTTGATCGTGAGGCCGGTCGCTTGAATGTGTCGCAACACTATACTTTGACCCCGAGTCCTATAGCACGCGTAGGGTGTGCTCTCCCCTACGCACGCCGGCGACCACCTCTTGGCACCTTTTGGAGCACCCTTCTCTGGGTCGTCCGGAGCCGTCTCCGACACGAGCTCGGTGGTCACGAGCTCGCTGGTGGTCCCTTCGGAAACTTTGATCCCAGATTTGGATGGGAAGGGCGTAGGGATCTTGTCCACGCTATTCCCTGGTCGTTTCCCGAGCAGTCTGGGCAGAACCGCCTAATCATATTTGGTCTGCCGCAGCCGGGGCAGCTTAACTCCTTCTTCTGCTTCAGCTGCTCAGTCTTCTTGTCCTTCTCCCCCCTTCTGGGGGATTGAGACCACGGACTGCTCGATCCGGATCGCGGCTTCTTCCGCCGCTTTGGGCTGGACCTCCGTAGCGGGCTTTTTCTTCTCTCCCGACGTCTGTCGCTCGCCATGTTGCAGCTGTGCCACGCAAAGGCCGCTAGCACCTCCTCCAGCATCTGTTGTGCTGTGGTGTCGGCTGTCGGTGCTGACTGACCATCTTACGCTGATGCGGCCTCTACTTCAGCCGGGCTCACTTTAGGGCTGACCTTCGGCGGCTCTCTTCTCGTAGCTGTCTTCAGGCGGTAGGCCGCCTCTAGCACTACCGCATGGTTCGGGGGAAAGGGCGTTCTGTTGCCCTGTTCCCTCTTCAGCGTCAAGTCGGCTCTTGCCGCACGGTCTATCAGCTTATCAACCGTGCGACACTCCATCCGAGTGACTATTCGTTTGATTTGCGGAAGCAGATTATCGTGGAGACTGTCCACCATCTGCTCCTCGCTCAGTGGTGGCGATATCTTCATAAGTATCGCCTCCAAGCACGTTATGTATGTGCGTGCTGGCTCGTCCGCCTGCTGGAAGCGGCGACTGACCTCGTCCCTCAGCCGCTCCTGGATATTAGCCTTGGACCCCCAGCGCGCCTGCGCTGCCTGGCAGAACGCTTAACACGTCTTCTATTTGTACTTGTGGCAGCCATACCACATCTCGGCTAAGCCACTTAGCAGCGCGGGTAGCGACGCCAGCATCTCTGGGTCGCTAATCCCTGACGCGTTTTTCGCTTCGTCCACCTTTCGGAAGAACGCGTCAATACTGTCGGTCGGTTCTCCTTGAAACGTAATGTTCCACCGACCGACGATCTTACCGACATCCCTGGAGCCCGCCATTCCGGGGTTGCACCATGCACTATTACTCGGTGCATTGGTGCAACTTTCCCCCTTCCTCCAGGCTCCATTTAAGCTGGATCTAAGGAAAAGCGGGCACTCAGCAGTCCCTCGCGAATCTTCGCCTTCGCGGGGGCTGCTGTGTGTGGACACGTAGTTGCACGTAAACGTGTCCTGGAATGCTACATGGCTCGGCGCTTTGCTTTTGCGCCGAGCCTGTGGCGAGAGAGCTGGTCCCGGGGTCTCTCGCTGAGGTAGCCTGGACAGGCCTGGCGTGCCTTTTATCCTCCTAGAGGACGCACTCGGCCTTGGATTCGCGTCTTCCTTCTTGTTCCGCGAATCCTGCTTCTCTGCCTGCATCGCTTGGATGCATCTGACCAACCCTTCGACGGTTTGCGTCAGACTCTCGATGCGCTCCTGCATCAAGCAAAATTCTCTCCTTGTTGGTGGCAGGTCGTCCTCGTCTGCCACCTCCTCTTCTCGGTCTCCTGTTGAGGACAGGCGATCCGCCTTGTCCTCTAACAGCCTGGTCAGCATATGCGGCTCTCCTCTGTCGTAGTCCGCTGACCCGGCCGTTGTGCCTGCCTTCTCTTGGCAGGCTCGAAGCACGAAGCTTCTCTTTGCTTCCGCTCTTGCCGCTTGGGCAGCCTCGTCTGTCCCTGCGACCTCTTGCAGCCAATTGTTTATCCGGGTCTTTTTCTTCCATCGTGACCCTTGTAGCCTTAACCCTAGAGCGTAGAGAGTTTCATCTATCTCCTCGCTCTCCATGGTGATGAGCCACTCTTTTACCCTGAAGAAGTCCCCTGTCGCCATGTCTTCGTAGGTTGTTTATTTCGCTCGCTAATAATACAATAAATCGAGCAGTTGCGATATCGTGGGTATCGCACGCTATATATACTTAGACGCTAAATAAATAACTAAATAAATACATATGTACAATTTGTTTTAAGAGGGATTTACCTCGTCCCTCTACCTTCGGTATCGCAACTCGCACTGGCGTGGCTGTGGAGAGGTCAGTTCTCTCTGACCTTATACTTGCTCGAGCCTCGGTGCTACAAGCAAGCTAAACTCCAAAATTTAAAAAAAATTTTCCTACGTGAATGACAAAAAAAAACAAAAATTCTTTTCCGTCCCCGTTGCCACGCCAGGGACACTTATTTTTCCGCACCTATTCTTCTATGCACGCTTGTGTGTATGTGCCCGTTGCGCCCTCTGCGCACACTTCGGACCTCTCTTTCTCTACTGCGCACGCCCTCTCGTGTCGCGCGACCCTATGCCTAAGACACGCGTCTGGGGCGCCAGTTGTAACGGGGTAAATTTATTTACGCCCCTTAGCAACGCAGGACCTTCCTCTGGTCCTGCTTTATCTTCTTTTGTGTGTGAGGGGCCTTGCCTTAGGCCCCGCTACCGGTGTTGCTCCCACCGAGCTCGGCTACTCAGAGTGTGTGCCAATGTTAGATTGGCACACCCGCGGAAGTGGCGGTATTCGGGATGTGGACGCTGTAGGGAATAAAAAATAAAAATGCACCGGCGCAGTACTAACTGCTTCTTTTAATAAATAAAAATAACAAAAATAATACAAAAGTTAATAAATTATTGCGGAGAGGTCCGTTAATGCGAAGAGCAATTAGTATTGCCTCACGCGCAATACTAATTCTCGAGGTGCGCACTGCGCATGCGCACCCTCTTCGCTTTACGCGGCTACACACACCCGTGTAGTTTATAAACGGCAGATATAGAGAGAGCAGTTCCCTCTCTATACTGCCGTAGTCCGTGACTGCTTGAGTGAGAGCGTCTCTCCCTCTCACTCGACGCTGCAGTCTATGACTGAGCGAAAGAGCTCGTTACTCTCGCTCAAATACGTGCTCGCAGGTTGTACAAGTAAGAGTGGCTTTCACTTACTCGTACGCCTATTCCATGACAGTGCGAGAGAGACATCGATCCTCTTACTCGCACTCGCATGGCCTAATCGAGTTTGAGTTACGCGGTCTTGCGCGTAACTCTGATATATCTATATCGATGCCTGACGCGATCGCACACGCGTCAGGAAAACTAAATATAATTTATACCACGAGCTTAATATATCTCTAAAGTGGCCACCTACTTTACTACTAATTGACGGCGGTATCGTCCTTTTTGATCTGCGGAACCGCTGCGGAAAAACCCTCAAAAGAATTCGCTTATATCTTCGTCTAGATTTGTAGGTTACTCAAAGCACGTGCGGCGTGTCGGACCAGTTGAACGAGAAGAAGGCTTGAGGAGAGAGCTTCTCCTTCCCCTCTTGCCTCTCGGTTTTCCCGCGTAGCGCTATCGATTCTTGATCGATAGCGCCGCGGATTTTCGCGCCTTTTATCGCGTTAAGCCATCGGTCGCTTGATCGCTGGCGCCGCATATCGTCGCGCCGCGAACTATAATTCTCTCGCCTATGGCAGGTGGCTTAACCTCTATAAGCCACTTGTCACAATATATATATATATATATATATATATTCAAAATTATTTATTATTTGCTATTATTGTAAATTGAAAGAAGAGTCTTCAATTCTTTGCCATTTAAAAAACGTAATTAGTGTTATGTATACAAATTTTAATGTATTCATTTTATATTTTTTGTAATTTAGTGTAATAATGTAATGTATTCTTCTGTTATTTTTTGTTTAAAGAATAATTCATAACAAAGTTTGATTAGATTACTACTATCATCATTGCTTTTTTAAGAAAGTTATGTTTACAAAGCAAACGTTATCTGCATTTTTATCTAATCCATGTTTCGAGGAAGATAATTTCTTGTGTAAACATCATTGGGGAAAACATCCGGCTTGCATTTGATAAATAATAACAGTTTAACTAAAGTGACTTATTTATTGTGCTGGATGTATAAACACATTTACTTGTATTTTTATATGAAATTTTTTTAGCACAAGAAAATTATAAATAAAAATGAGAAGAAGATTTTTTGATTAGTACGTAAGTATTGATGTCACTTTTCACGTATAATTTCAATCACATGTTTTGATTTGTAAAACAAAGTATGCATTAGACTAGGTTTTTTTTTAATACTTCACAACTGCAAAAAAAATATTTATTTAGTGCTTTTATTTTAGACTTAATTATGAAGGTTAATGCTTTGAACGTATTGAATTTATTATTTGCATATTTTCGAAACTTGCAAATACCAAGCAGTGAGATTAATTTCAAAGAAATCGAATTATCAGAGAAGTTCAATCAAATATTAATAGATGCAGCACACGAGTTCAATGATGTGGACATGATTGTTGAAGAAACGTTGGATTCCCATGAAGAATATAAAGATAGTGATGCTCAAATAGTCAAAGATGAAATACATCACTTTACTGATCCAGAATTTGCACCAACGAATCATTGCACAAGTGATGTTGAAGAAGTATCATTTGAATATAAAAATAATGCCGTAGAATATTAGAGAAGCGGAAAAAATGGAAAAAATTTAGAAATAGAAACTGTAAGTAATAGATTTGAAAAAGTTTTTTTAATAAGTCAACCTAAACGTTGGGCCATAACAATAAATAAATGTGGTACTTATCGAGAAAAAATTGCCTGCATCTGCCAGTATACATTAGACAATTTCAAAGCGGCTATTGAAGCTGGTTCGATAGTGCATGACAAGAATATATGTAAATAGGCGTTACAAGCACAAAAAGAACTCGGCTCAGAAGATGTAAGATTCAAGGCTTCTGCGAATTGGGTATTAAAGTTTAAAAAAGCTCATAGAATTGTGTCCAGAAAAATAAATAAATTTATTACTAAAAAAACATTAGAAGGTGCTTCAGAGCTTCAAGCTAGTGCTGAAGCTTTTGTTGCTGACGTCAAATCGTGTATACCAAGAATCGGAATAGCAAATATTTATAATTTAGATCAGAGTGGTTTTCAATTAAAAATGCATTCATGAAGCACATTAACGATAGAAGGAGAAAAACAAGTGCAATGTTTAGTACAGTCAGTTTCATCGACAACCCACAGTTACACAATTCAACCAACTATATCAGCTACAGAGAAACTTCTATTACCACTTGTTTAAGTATTAAAAGAAAAAACTGGTTAATCCGGTCCTATAGTACAATCAACTTTAATAAAACGAAATAATGTGCATGTGGAAGCATCAAAATCTGGAAAATTAACTACAGGTGGGACTATTTTTATGTACAGTCTGTCAAGTAAGGGCGTGGTCGACTTCACTGACAGGTAATAGAAGATTTTGCTCTAATTCTTTCGCGAGCTAATAGAAAAAAACTTTGTCCTTGATGCATTGTCAACAAAGATTTAGTTATCGTTAATCTTTTAAAAGAGAATCACGTTAAACGCCATGAGTGCTAAGTACGCGTCGCGCTACGAGGCTGTGTTCCTTTGCATCCACCCGTAATGTCCCAAAATGTCGCAATCAGCGGCTGCTAAATATATGAGAAAGTTAAAGGCATTTGTACAGAAGTGGATACAGCGATCTAAAGTGTCTAAAAATGTCGATGATTTACCAGAACGTGGCTCGATAGGAAAAGTGAACAAAAAAGATGAAAAAAGAATAGTGAATCTGTTTTCGCGGAATCCTGCTTTAACACTGCGGCAAGGACAAGCAAAATTAATGGCAAAAGGTTTAGATATATCCTACGAGACTATCCGAACCCATCTTCGTACTCATCATCTGAAATGGCGCAACACAATGAAGAGGCCTCTGTTGACTGAAAAACATGTGACAAAGCGACTCGCTTGGGCGCATGAGAATATTGATAGAGATTTTGAAAATGTCATTTTTACTGATGAATGTTTTATATGGGCACGTTCTGTCCTCACGCGAACCTGGTCAACTTCCACCAATAGGCTTGTTCAGCGGACCGTAAAACATGGAATAAAGGTGCATCTTTGGGACTGCTTCTCAAAGCAGGGATTCGGCACTTTGCACCTCTTAACTGACAACCTAAATGCCGAGAAAATGATAAAAATCTACAAAAAGGCTTTACTGCCATCTGCCAAACGATGGTTCATGACAAAAAATGAAGATTGGATTCTGCAGGAGAACAACGATCCTAAACACCGCAGCAAGCTCTGTACTCAGTGGAAGACTCAATCTGGTATCGTTACATTGGATTGGCCGTCGCAGTCGCCCGATGCAAACCCTATTGAAAATGTGTAGGCATATATTACACGGAAGCTTCGTGGAAGACGCACATACACTTTAAAGCAGTTGTCTTACGAAATTCGTCGGATCTGGAGATCCTTGCCACTAGAATACGCCGTCAAATTAGTAGAAAGCATGCCTCGGAGATGCCAGGCAATCATCGACGCCGGTGGTGACTGGACACATTATTGACCAAATTGCATCATTGTTTGTAATGTGTACAATGTATATATAAATATGAAAGTTTCATCGAATAAATTTTTTTATAAATTAACACGACCACGCTCTTACTTGACAGACTGTATAATAACGCTATAATATAAAAAAGTATTCTATAGCAACATTTTATTTATTTCAGATCACTTCAAAATTTGGTTAAAAGAAGTATTTTATCCAAATGTCGGTCTTTAATCTATTCTTTTACTTGATTTTCAGAGTGGACATTGTGATAGAGTTATAGAGGAAACGATGCCAACGAATAAAATTGTTAACATTAAAAAAATTTCCACTGGAACGACAGGGAAGATCGAACCTCTTGATGTATATGGTTCTCGGGTTTGGAAAAATTCCGTGAGGCAATTTTCAGATCAAGTAATGCTGATGGATTATGACTTGTATTTACATGTAAGAAATAACATTATAACATTACAATCGCTGGTACATAGCCAGTTTTCTACACCGAGATATACGGATATTTTTAAATACTCCGGGTATAAAAGCGGCTATATTACTCAAAAACCAGATAAAACTGATAATCCTGTTGATTTTAGGTTTGGAGAATCTTGCATTGTTAACTGCAAAGTAGAAGGATGTAAGAATGTTGCAATAATACGATGTGGTTGGTGTAAGAAGTCATTATGTTTCAAGCACTTCTTTAAATATTACCATTACTGTGAAACAGAAACTATGTCAAATAATACATTTTAATTTACATGTAAGTCAAAAATATAGTCTTTTATAAGAATAACTTCTAATAAAGTTCATTCAAAAATAATAAGACAACGTATTACATTAGATACTTATTTTTAGACGTGACTTTTTTCATCCCAGGTTTCGATTTGACAATTGTTTCAAGAAGAAATGAGCGATGAACGCCGCTGTGGTCAGGTTTGAGATCAGTAGCCTGCTCGTGGGTTGATAAGGGTGTTCTTTAGGGATTCATTGGGTTAAGGGTACAATGGTTTGCTGTCATAAATTGCTTATTATGTAGGATATATTTATTTAAAAAAAAATCATCAAAAAACACGATGGGGCCTGGTTAAGATGGATTAGCTTGCTTGTGGTTCAATAGGGGTAGTTTTTTGGATTTGGGACGGTTAGGGGTTAGAAGTAGCTTGGTTAACTAATATAGTTCGCTTGTGATATGGGATATATTTAATAGAAAAAATTATTAATAAACATGCTGTGGCAGGGATAAGTTGGGTGAGCCTGCTTGTAGTTTGGTAGGGGAGGTTTTTTAGGGTTGGGTGGGTTAGGGGTCAAGGGTCCGATTTCTGAGGACATACTACTGTGTTTGAAAAGTTAGGTGAATTTGTTTATAAAATGTAAATTCTTTATTTATTTCACCAAATTAATTTCATTCCCTTCAAAGTAATCCCCGTCCGATAAAACGCACTTCTGCCAACGCTTTTTCCAGTCCTTAAAACAGTCGGCATAGTCTTTTTCCGGTAAGGTCTTTAATACCTTCTTCGATTCGGTTTCTAACTCCTCAATCGTATCAAAACGGCTTCCCCGCATTAGCCTTTTGATTTTGCTGAATAGCCAGAAGTCGCACAGAGCTTAATCAGGCAAATACAGTGGTTGCGGAGCTATATGAGTCGAGTTTTTGGCAAAAAAGTCGCGAAGAAGCAATGCAGTATGACATGGTGCATTATCGTGATAAAGGAACCAAGAGTTGTTCACCCATAATTCCGGCCGTTTCAGACATATAGCTACACGCAATCGACGCATAACGCTCAAATAATATTTTTTGTTGACAGTTTGGCCCGGCGGAAGAAATTCATAGTGCACCACACCACGATAATCAAAGAAAACTGTCAACATGACCTTGATTTTTGGTCGGCTTTGCCGTGGTCTTATCGGTCTTGCTTCACCTTTTGCACGATAATCGGTGGATTGGTCGGTGGTTTCAGGGTCGTATGCGTAAATTCAAGTCTTGTCTCCAGTAATGATGCATTTTGAGTGGTCCTGAGAGTCTGACAGCAAAGTTTCACACACATCAACGCGACGCTTTTTTTCCAAAAAATCGAGCGATTTTGGCACCAATCGAGATTTGACACGTTTGAGACACAAAACATCCTTCAAAATGGTTTGGGCTGAGCCAAATGATATTCCAATACTATCAGCAAGGTCTCTAATTGTCAATCGACAATTTTCAAACACCTAATCTTTGATTTTTTGGACGTGGCCCTCGTCGGTAGACGTTGATGGTCGTCCAGAGCGCGGTTCGTCTTCAACGCGTTCTCGGCCTGCTTTAAACTCGTTGTACCACTTATAAACGTTTTTTTGTGCTATAGTTTGATCACCAAAGGCCTTTTGCAACATTTTCAACGTGTCCGCTCATGAATATTCGTTACGCAAACAAAATTTAATGCATGTTCTTTGCTCAACAAAATGACCGATTGTAAAAATCGAGTAATTCACTTTTGGTGGTTTACAAAAACACGTGTAACTCGGAGATAATTAAACCTTTTGACAAACAGACGCTTGGAAAATCTTATAGACAGTCCTACCAACCTGGGAAAAAACTTATCTGCCTTCCTAATGCCCGGGAACTTTAAATCACAATTTCACCTTACTTTTTGATCACAGTAGTATATATATGTACGAGGTGTGATCAAGAAGTAAGGTGACTTTTTGAATTTGGTGCGCTCTGTACACTCTAATTTCAAAATTTTTTTTTGTTATGTTGGTATACTCGTCACGATTATATGGTCACAGTTTCGACTATATAACATGTGTTGTTTTTATATGAGAGGCATAAAGGTTAGACTCGTGTTTGCGTGCTCGGCAATTTTTTGCTGTTGAAAATAATGGCGCAAAGAGTTTCTATCAATTTTTGTGTAAAAAATGATATTAAGTGCATAAAAACTCTTGAAATGTTGACAGTGTCGTACGATGAGTCAATTTTAAGCAAAAAAATGTTTATAAGTGGTAATCTAAGTTATTCCAAGAGGGCCGAGAAAATGTTAACAATGGACCTCGCTTCGGACGCCCTAGCACGTCGAAAACCGACGAAAATGTTTAGAAAGTGAAAGAAATTGTGTTTCAAAATTGTCGAATCACGATTAGAGAAGTAGCTGATGATCTTAACATATCGTTTGGCTTATGCCAATCGATTTTAACGGATGTTTTGGGTATGGCACGTGTGTCAGCGAAATTTGTTCCAAAACGTAGTTATTAGTAAGTAGTTTTTTATTCACCATACTTAGTCCCCTGCGACTTTGTCCTCTTCCTAGAATTAAAAAGGCCCATAAATGGACAAATATTTGCGACGATTAAGGAGATTCAGGCTGCATCGCTAAAGAAGCTCAAGACGATACCCGAAAGTGCATTTCAGAAACGTTTTGACGACTGGAAAAAGCGCTTGCACAAGTGCATTGTATCAGAGGGGCATTATTTGGAAGTGGATAACATAATTTTAGATGAATGAATGAATATTTTTATAAAAAATGAAAAGTCACCTTATTTTTTTATCACACCTCGTATATACAGGGTGACTAATGGGAAGTTGCCTAAAGAAATCACATAATTTTGAGATAAGTGCAGGGAAAAAAATAATAAAAACACATATTAAATCAGTGAAGTGGTCATTTTTATTTAAAATAGGTTTCAGTTTAATCGAACATTTTTAACAGCCACATATTACGTTTTTAAAAAAACGACAAAACTTGGCTAAGGAAAAAACTATTAATGGTAAATATTTTCGAAGTGATCCCCATCTGAACTTGCGCAATAATCAAGCCGTTTTTGGAAACTTCGTTCTGTCAAAAAAGTACCGGGAATTGTCGATTTAAATCTGGCGGGGCAATTTAGGCAGGTAAAATTTTTTTTTTCTAGGTTGCTATAAATGTTCTTAATGACTATGCCAAGTTCAAGCAGAATCTGTCTATGAGTGTGTTTACAGTAGCTGGTTAAGTTAGTCGATGTCAATAGTGCGTGCCGATTTTTTACAATGGGTGATTACGTTGAACAAAGGATTTGTCTAAAATTTTGTGTTGCGAATGAAATTTCGTGTGCCAATGCATTGAAAATGTTGCAAAAGGCTTTTGGTGATAAAGCACTATCGAAAACTCGTGCGTATGAGTGGTACAAAGCCTTCAAGGAGGGTCGTAAAGTCGTCGAAGACTTGCCTCGTTCCGCACGCCAATCGACGGCTTCGACCGCAGATAACGTCGATAAAATTAAGGAAATGGTGCTTGAAAACCGTCATACCAGCTTGAGAGAAATAGCACATGAACTTAAGATATCCCACGAGTCCACACGTATGATTTTAATTGATATTTTGGGCACGAGAAAGGTGGCCACAAGACTCGTTCTAAAAGAGCTTAATTTTCTTCAAAAACGCTATCGCGAATAGGTCGCTTCAGACATGCTGGATCGCGCCAATTCCGATCCCGCATTCATGGAATGCATCATAACTGGTGACAAAACGTGGGTGTATGAGTACGATATGCAAACAAGCCAGCAAGCATCGGAATAGGTGGGAAAAAACGAGCCGAAACCGAAAAAATCACGCCAAAGCCGCTCAAAAGTGAAGGCGACGCTCATTGTTTTCTTTGATATCCGTGGCGTGGTGCACTACGAATTCGTTCCTGAGGGTCAGACGATAAACAAAGAGTATTGCCTAGGCGTAAAGAAACGTTTGCGTAAGCTTATCCATAAGAAGCGGCCAAATTTGTGGGCGAACAACTCGTGGATTTTGCACGACGATAACGCGCTGTCTCACCGAGCTACGATTGTGACCGACTTTCTCGCCAAAAACTCAACGAACACGCTTGAACAACCACCGTATTCGCCGGATTTGGCTCCCTATGACTTCTTCCTCTTCCCAAAACTTAAATTGCCGCTCCGTGGCACCCGTTTTCAGTCAATTGAAGCCATAAAACAAAATTTGGCGCGCGAGCTGAAGGCCATCCCGGAAAGCGCCTATGAAAATATTTCGATGATTGAAAGTGCCGTCGGCATAGATGTATCGAAGCAAATAGAGCATATTTTGAAGGCGACCCAATAAATTTTGATTATTAAACGAAAAAATGTTGTTTTAATTTAAAATTCCCGGTACTTTTTTGTTAGACAGTATGAAAAACTTGTTTAATTTTAGATAAAGAAATACTAGAAATTCTTTTTCTAATAGCTTCTCTCAAATCATCTTTGGTCTTGGGTTTTTCCGCATAACAGTAATCTTTTAGGTAGCGCCATAAGAAGAAACCACGCCGGTTTAAGTCCGGTGAATAAGGGGGCCATTCTATACCTGCGTGTGCAAACTTGGGATATCCTAAACCGATGACGCGTTCACCATAAACTTCGTAAATAGCTTTAAATACCTCTTGAGTTCTATGCGGCGTAGCTTTATCTTGCATAAAATAATAGTTCCTGACCAATCCACGTTTCTTAGCAAAAGGAAAAAATTTTGTAAAGATGCAGCTTGATAAAATTTTTTATTATCAATCTTAGTCTCTCTCGATTTAGTTTTAAAGCTGCTGCAGCTTTTCTTATTGAATCCGTTGGATTATTCTTGAAATGTTTTTCGACCTCGGCAACCTTATCTTCTGTTGTAACTGTGTATGAAGGACCAGGAAGATCATGACGACGATCATCAAGAGTATAATAATAGATGAAGTTATCAATTACTTTGAAAAAGAAGTAATAAAAAATTTGATAAAAATTTAGTAAAACTTAATTAAAAAATGCGGTCATACGATGAAGCCAAATATAATTTTTTTCATTTTCACCTTCTATGAGTATTTTGACTTCCAAATTTAGTACGAAAACCTCTATATGCTTCAGTATAGTCTTTACCTCTAGAATAAAAGCCCTTGATGAGAAAAACCTTTTCTTCCTTCGTAAGGTCGCTCATTTTAAAGTACACGTATTTCTTTTTACGGCGTTTTAATAGAAACTGACAACATTTTAGAATATATCCACGTGGGCCCAGCCTTATACGATAACGTAGAGGGGGAAAGAGATGCATATACTTTAGGCAACTTCCCATTTGTCACCCTGTATATATCCACATTGTGACGGAGAGTCCGTTATAGGTCGTCGACGAAGAATGTAAGTGTTTACATTCTTGCGCAACCGTCGCCGGGTTGCCGGTTTGTAAAAGCCCGCTTAGCTGCAAAAGGGCTGACTTTCCGAAAAGTCGGCAACGTTCAAAAATCACGCGATTTTCGAACTTGCGGCGACGATAGGTGTGACATTTTGGGAGCCACGAGGAAAGGGGAGCGGAGAGAGAGAGCGCAACGAGAGTTACACTCTACTCTCCCGCGAGGATAATTAAGCTGTGAGCTCCCGCGATAAAAGTCAAGCTGTGGGCTCCCGCGAGGAAAGTAAAGAATTTTTTCTGCGTTTGGAAAGTGCGTGTTGCGAGTTAGTTGCAGCTAGGGTGAAGGAGTGCGAGAGAGAGAGATAGAGAGAGATAGTTGCAGCCTGGGTGAAGGAGTGCGAAAGAGAGAGAGAAAATTACAGCCGGGGTGAAGCAGTGAGAGAGAAAGAGAAAGCGAGTGAGGAAGTGAGAGGGGGGACGATGAAGGCAGGTGGTAGCGGGTGGCGACTGGAAGTTGCCACCGTTACATCTGCAGCCGAGGTTGAGGCGGAGGCTGTCGGGGAACAGGCAGGCTATTTCCGAGGTTTAGCAGCCTTTTTTTGGGGGAGAAGCAGCCAAAGCCAAGAACCGCGACACGAAAGAGAGCAGCCTGGTGTTCAACGGCTAACGGATGAGACACAGATACACCAACGGTAAGTGTCCTTATCTTGTCTGGGAATAATAAGTACGAGAGAGAGAGCAAGAGTGTGTGATCGCGAGTTCGCGTTTTAGAGTGGCGACCGGTTACCACTTCCCTGCCCTGGAGAAGCGAGAAGCCTCCGCCGGCTAGAGAAGTAGGAGCAGGTGACCGGCTTGCATTTTTCGGTGTGAATCTCGCGCATATCCGAGTGTGCGGGAGAGAGACAGCGCAAGTGTGCGCTGCTGTGAGAGAGAGTGAGAGAGAGAGCGAGGGAGTGCATGTAATATTTTATCAAATTAATTTTTGTTCGAGGTATACAGGGCGCACATAGCTATTTCGGCTACGACGTAGTGCCCTGTCACAACATATATTCCCAGATAACATTGTGTCGACACGATGCGTCCACGTTGCGTACATGCATGCGTAACGCGTGGCAGCACATGGATATCCAGTTGCGTGTCCACATTGTTTACACGTTGTTAACGCGCCGTGGAAACCACGGCGTGCAATCATTTTGGCGCCATAATGCTATGCATAATGTCCGCATAATGGCGCCACCTTCAAATAAATACGTGTAGCGCATATAACCTTAAAATATTTTTAATAATTTATAAACAATAAAATTAAAATAAATAAAACAATGTTTGAAAATAAATATTAATTTATTAATTTCAACATATATTATAAGTTATGATAAATAATATATAAATTAAAAATACATTATATTATATGCTGCTAAATCTTCTTCTTGATCTTCTGCAGCAAAATACATCAGGAAAAGAACATCTGAAGCCAAATAATGAATATTATTTTTAATAAGTGTAACATATGATTATTGAATATTTGTTAATTTAAAGAGAACTTACAAATTACTTGATTATAATAATTAAAATTCTTGAACCAGGATCCAAAGACTCGTACTCCTACTTTCGCTTTCCAAATTTCTTGCTTAATGCGAAACGAACTACTGCACTTGCACCTTTATTTGTTACTAACCGCTGGTTTTGAATCAGAAAATCCAAAGAGTCTTAATAATGCAGCGATAATCTGGTTGACAAGGAAATCCTTTACCTGGTGGATGTTCTATAAATAACTATAAATAAATTAAATTTGTTAGTTGTCAAATCATTTTTTGTATTGAATAATAATTTAGTATCAAAATATTTGTATGACTTTGGCTTCCTTTTTAATGTGAAATTCCGCAAACGCTAAGCATCTATGCTTTTTGTCAGCAACCATTTTTTTTGGTGATCTAACAGCCTTTTATTTACCAAAAGCCCTATAAGCAGAATTTCTCAATGAGCCCATTAAATTAATAAAGAATATTTTATAAGATAAATTCTTACTAGAATAAATCTTTAATTTCATCAGCACTATCTTGAAAAGGCACGTTTCTTACAAGAATTTTTGTTCCAGTCTGTTCGGTAATTTTAGCAGTCTTTATCGCTACCTTAATATCAGATCTGAATAAAAATAGGCATAAGTTAATTAAATTTTTAATGTTTCATTATTTTAATTAATGTACATTAAACTTACTGCAATGTTCTTCCTGAATGTTTCAATTCAAGAGTTTTCCCATCCAATGAACTCGTTTGCAATTCTTTTAAAGAACGTTCTGCATCAGATTTTAATTCATATCTCACAAACCCGTAACCCATAGATAATTTATTGCCTCGATTTTTAGGATCTTTTTTCATAGAAATATTAGCATAGTGCAATCTGCCAAATTTTGAAAAATGCTGTAAAAAGATAAAATTATCAAATACTTTTATTTATATTAGATTATGTAATAGATAATTACTGAGTTTTACCTTTTTTAATTGTTTTTCTATAGTAGAAAAATTTAAATTTTTTACAAAGAGACTTCGTCTTCAACTTCGCTTTTCTTACTCTCATCTTTAGTAGATTTTTCTTCATCTTTGACCTTGATTTTTTCTTCTACTTCTTTTTCTTTTGTTTTTTCTTCAGAATTATTATTTTCTGACATATTCTTTTCTTCACGTGTTTTACAAGATATAGAAATAAAATTGTTATCTAGTGCCCATTCTAAATACAAAGGCAACTGTTTAAATATTATATAAGCTAGCCTGGCAAATGCTTTTCTTGCTTCTGATGGTTTGATAAATTCAACAAGAGCTACAAAAAAATAGTATTTAAGATAATGCTTAACTTTAGCTTTTAGTTTTAATTTATACCTGCGATTCCTGAAGGATGTAAAACTACTTGACCAAGTTCTTTATGTTTAATAAACAATTTTTTTTATCTCTTGCATTTTTGTTCCCGCTGGTAAATTTTTTATAAGGATAACAGTTTTTACTCTTTTACTTGGGGCCTAAAAAATATTTATTATTATATTTATTAAGAGAATGTGTTTTATTTTAAATATGATTTTAAATTTACAATAATACCTGATTAAAAGCAGTTAAACTAACTTCATTTTATTTTTAAAAATTTTTGAGTTTCTTGAACTAATTGTATCTCTCCTAATGCTAAACGATCTGCTGCACTTGCACCTTTATCACTATCTTGCAAAACCTGTATATTTTAATTTCTTTAATATACAAATTGCAATTATAATTATTTTAAATAGTATGTTTTTTTTAGCTATAACTTCATCGCTAGAATTTACTTCATTTTCCGATTCATTTTCTTCTTCATCGCTATTCTCATCTTTAACATGGTCATAATTTTCTTTTATACGTAGTGATATATCATTACTATAAACTTTTGTATCCCCTTTACTATGATTTTCAAGAAATTCATTGAATAATGGATCATTCTTATGCTGCAAAAATTAAATGATTTTAATTTCATTTTCATAAAAAAAAAATTTATTTTAAGTTAAAGCATACTTCTAAAATTTCCTTGATATTACTATTTTCATTATCTTTATCAATCATATTTTTCTTCTTCTTTTCTGATCAATGTATAGCCTATACTAGAATGAAAAAAATCTTAGAAAGAATTTATTTCTTCATTATGTAAGATAAACTTAATATATAATATTAAATATACTTATTTAATTAATTCGTCGATTAGAGGAATCTTTTAACTTTATTAAAAAATTTTGAATATTATAATAATTAATATTGATAATTTGCGAGTGACACAACTTGCTCGCATATTCACTTTCTCGTGCTTTTAAGTGCAACTGCGTATATAACCTATTTACATTGCACATATATTACAGTAGAATCAATACTTTCTATATATTTCATAATTATATTCTTATAATTATTCTTAAATTTATTTAAGAATGTTTGAAATAACTTCGTGTATTCATATATGCACATACTATTGTTAATTTAATAATATAAAAAGAGTTTGCACGCGTGTTTTCAACATGCGAACATAATGCGCGCATTAACCCTGAAAACGACGGCTTTCATGCGTGCGAGCAGCGTGCGCATATTTTGCAATCGTTCTTGCATTGACCATTCATGTACGCACGATGCCAACATTTTGCTGGCATGGCATCCTTGCATGCCCGTGGACTCCACGCGCTGTTATCTGGGTTGATATAGCGCACATTTTAGGTAAGCTGTTGTTTGCCTCTTCCATTGTTGCGTATTTGACTTCTTCGTGTTCTTTTCCACATAGGTGGAAAAGGTACAGAAAGATGACAGCCCTAGTGGGTGGCAATGTATGGGTGTTAATAACAAGAGTTTCTGATGACAACACATAGTCGCTCAGAGGCAGGCGAAAATGAGCGTGCTACCTCCACATGGCGAGTGATCATAATCTTCTCGCAGATTTTCATCATCTACGTCTTCTTCTTCAACTTCCTAGATCTTCTGCGTCGATATGGATGTGGTTTTGGTGGAGTACTTAAACTCCATCATTATTTAAATAATGTCATGTAAGTTTTCTGCATCTTCATAATTCGTGTCTTCAGTCTCTCTCTCTCTCTTATCAATTAGTTGCTATATAGCCAAATCTCATTGGCGGTTGCGTTCCAATCAAAGTAATAAATGAATTTCAATTCAATTAGAATTTAATATTATCTTTGGCGCTGATCCACTTTCGTAGCTAATTAATTTTCAAATTATTATGTTTCAAAGTATTAATTTTTTTGCGCGAAAATTGCGTCACAAACCATAAACGAAAAAGTTGAGATAGAAGGGGTAAAATTTTTGTAGTGCATAGTGAGAAAAACTTTATACCTGTATCACCGAGAATGGTGATAAACTCTGCCATGAAATTCGGAACCATGTTCCAACTCATAAAATTGAGACATTGTATATCTGGACTATTAAAGTAATTAGACCTAACTACCAGATACAATCAATGTGGCAAAAGCCGCTTTGAAATGTTTTACAAAAATGATATTTTTAAAAAAAATGTTGAAAAGATAGTGATTTCTTGCATCAACCACATCGTACTATAGTAACATTGTTACATCCTTCTACTTTACATTTTGTCATGCAGGATTCACCAAAACTAAAATCTACAGGATTATCAGTTTTACTTGGTTTTTCATTAATGTAGCCGCTTTTATGACAAGAATATTTAAAAATATTTGTATATCTCGGTGAAGAGAGCTGATTATGAACCAGCGATTGCAATTTTATAATGTTATTTCTTAAATGTAGATTTACATCATAGTCCATCAATGCTACTTGATCTGAAAAAAGTCGAACAAAGTTTTCCCAGATACGAAATCCATAGACATCAAGAGGTTGGTTCTTTCCTGTCGTTCCCGTGGGGATTTTTTTTATACTTACGATTTTATTTTTCGGCATCGTTACCCCTATAGCTTTGTCACAATGTCCACTCCAAGAATCAAGTAATAGTCCAGATGTAGGACTAACATTTAGATAAAATACTTCTCTTAACCAAATTTTAAAATGTTTTAAAAAAAAAAAATAAATTAAAAATTATTTATCAAAAAATTTTCTTGATCTTTATATTATAATATGCTGACGTGTACTCACCTGTTGTTAATTTTCCTGATTTTGATGCTTCCACATAGACATTTGTTGGTGTAAATAAGGTAAATTTTACTACGGGACCAAATTGACCAGTTTTTTCTTGTAATACTAAAAATAATGGTGATAAAAGTTTTCCTGTCATGAATATTGTCGGCTAAATGGTGTAACTGTGGGTCGTTAAAGCGACGGATTTAACCAAACATTGCACCTGTTTTTCTCCTTCAACGGCTAATGTTCGACCAGCGTGCATTTCTAATTGAAAACCACTCTGATCTGAATTATACAAACTTTCAATTCCAATTTATGGTATGTATGATTTAACATCAGCTACAAAAGCATCAGCTTTAGTTTAAAGTTCAGCGCTAGTTTCTAATGTTTTTTTATTGATTAATTTATTAACTTTCCTGGATACTATTCAATAAGCTTTTTTAAATTTCAGCAACCAATTCGGAGAGATCTTAAATCTAATATCTTCATGGCCAATCATTTTTTGAGCGTGTAACGCCCATTTACGTATATCGCAATCATGCACTACTGTACGAGCTTCTATAGCAGCTTTTAAATTATCTAAAGTGTATTGGCAAATTTGCGCAATTTTTTCTTTGTAAATCCCACCTTTATTTTATGTTCTCGCCCAACGTTTAAGTTGACTTGTAGATGAAACTCTTTTGAATTTACTTTTTACGGTTTCAATTTATAAATTTATTGTCTTTCCGCTTCTCCAATATTCTACGGCTTTTTGTTAATAATCAAATGTGATTTCTTCGTCAAATTTGTAAACTGATTTGTTGGTGCAAATTCAGGATCAGGAAAGTGATGTTGTACTTCGTCTTCAAGAATTTGAGCATCAGTATCTTTATAATCTTCATGAAAAAGTAACGTCTCTTTAACAATCATATCAACTTCATTAAATTCGTATGTGGCATCTATTAATATTTCTTTTATCTTTTTTGATGAACTTATTTCTCTGATATTAGTCTTACTATTTGGCAATTTTAAGGGGAGGTTCTCATCTAGCGACCAAAAAATTACGTGATTTTCGCGATTTTTTTTCTCACGGAAGGAAATAAATAAAGTAGTCAAGTTTTCTGGCACTCATTAAGTATGTTATTAACTACTTTTACAAATTTTTTTTAACAAAAATACCAAATAGTTTACTAGTTATATGCATTGAAAAATAGTCATCGAAAAAAAAGACACCTCCACGGGCGGCAAGGTAACTCATCCAATTTTGTCTGAAATCAAAAAATCAAAGTTTTTTATAAATAAGAAGACATTTGCTAGATCTTGAACTTAAATCACAAAGAAAAATTTAAAATTAACAAAATGGCGCACTTGCAAAAAAAAAAATATTTTTTATGCACTTTTTTTTGCTCTAAAAAGTGCAATAACAATAAAAATAATCATTATAAAATTATGATTTTAGGTCAAGATCCAGCAAATATAATAACCTTTAAAATAAAAGAAAATTCATCTCGATATCTATAATAGTTTTTGAGATATCTTGCCGCCCGTCTCAAAAAACATGGTTTTGAGAAGAACGCGTTTAAGGGGACATTCGCCTTTGAAATTGAAAAAAAAAACACTTTTCAAAAATTTTATTATGAAAAAACTAATATATTTATTGACAAAATTTCTTTTGGACATTGTTAAACAGTCTCTAAAGAATATAAAAAAAATTTTTTCCATTTTTAGTTTCCCTTAGCTGCTGTAGAGGGCGTCATCCAAAAGTTACTTTTTAAACGGTAGGACGTATTGTGGACCTCCTGTAACAGATTTTTAAAAAATTCAAAATGGATTCTATTTTTGAGACTCAAAACTATACAATAAGCCTCTAAAACTCATACTTTTTTATATTTTGAAGTTTTTGTATGTATATTTCTGAAAAATGCGAAAAAACGGCATTTTTTGGGGGTAAGTCACCCCCGTAAAAAAAAGGGGGAGTACTTTTTTAAACTTTTACAGGCTTATTGTTTATTATTTTCAGTAAGTAACGAATGCTCTTTGGTTTTTCAAAATCGGTCAAGTAGATTCGGAGAAAAATGTCCTACCAGTTTGAAAAAGATAGTTTCGAGAAAAACGTGTTTAAAGTTTTTTTACCATAATTTTATTGAATAAAAGGTCGAAAACTTTTTTTTCACCTTTAATCGGCTATTCCTGGTAAATACTGAGGACCCTTGTTATCTAGTAATTGCTGTAAGTGGCTGGCCAAAGTTTTTTTCTTCTTAATTCGACCTTCTTTTGACTGCTCACTGCTCCTTCTATTGGCTTGAGAGATACGGTCCTCGTCAACTTTTTGCGCAAAAGCCGTTGCAGTTCCGCCAATTTTGATGCTCATGAGATCCATAATAGCTAGGTAAGTTCTCGAGCCTTCGTTGAAAATGGATGCTGCGATCCACGCTGCAATTTCAGTCACATCTTTGCCAGAAAACTTGCTTTTCGGAGAAATGTTCCAAATCAAATTGTTGTAACTTTCGTTACTATTTTGAGTATTTTTGCCAAGACATCTTTGCAGCAACTCATCACTACTAAGTGACTCGTAAACTGGCAAAATGTAGCCACAAATGCTTGGATCTAGTGGTGGCTTATGCGTAAAAGGCTCATTTTTTCCTCGCTTTGCAAAAATTAAAGCACAAAATCACATACTGGATAGAGCTGTCATTAGGAGGTTGCAATTCACTACTTGTTTTCAATTTTTAGCAGAGGAACTTGGTAATTTAGGATTTTTTTCTGCAGTAAACTGATTGCCAGTAAATGTTCTTTTTTTGTTTTTACGTCTAAAACGAGGAGTACTCCGATTACCTTTGAAATGACCACCAGGTTTAGACATTTTTTACAACTTTTTAGCCAATTTTTAACGAATTTAAAAAAAAATTAAACACGTGCTTGCTCAAAGAATAACACAGAGCAACTGCCGAGCAGTATAATATTACATATATGTATACTAAAGATGTTTACACTAGGAGAAGAAGCAGCTGGCGCGCCGCGCTACACGCATGAATAGAAACCGGTTTTTACTCATGGGCATACGCTGTTACAAATATAGCTGTAACTTTTTTTCTATAACGAATTTCTTGATGAAATTTTTCGGCGGCAACTTTTAAACTTATATAGAATCGAAATATGTAAAAATCTCAAAATCGATTTTTTGAAAATTTTAAAGGCGAATGTCCCCTTAAAGTTTTAGTAGGCGATTTGGTACGTAAAAAGACGACTTCGTTTTTTTGACTATAACTTTAAAAATAAATTGAATTTGGCAAAACGGGTTTCGCGAGCGTATTCTACGAGACATTTGCCAACTTTTTAAGCAAAAAAAAAAAAAATCGATTTTTTGGTCGTGCTTGATGAGAACCTCCCCTTAAGGTTTCAAAGTATACTAATAATAAATTCAATACATTTAAAGGATTTATGTGCATGTTCAAATCTAAAATAAAAGCATTAGATTGAAGTCCTTTCTTCCAAAAACATAGTTTTACAAAAAGTAAAAAATTAATAACGAATTATTATCTATCACAACAAAATTTTAAGATAAATGTAAAATTCAGCATAGAAAATAAACAACAATATCGATACGAACTAATACCCGAGTTTCATATTGGTTTATATCAGTAAAAAAGTTATAACAATAGTAATCAAATAATACATCAATGCTTGATAGACATACTTACATAGTTAATGAAAAACTTTCTTATTCTTCAAATAATTTGTCGAGCTTTACTGATTCGCAGATAAATAATAATGTATACTTGAAAATTCAGTAGTACAAGCAACAAAAGAATTATTTAAATTCGATTAAATGCATAACAAAAAAAAGCTTTGTATCTCTTTAACTGTTGTTATTAATGTAGTAGAATGTGAATAGGTAAAGTTGTTTTTAGTAACCCATATCTACAAAGTTCAATTAAGGCAGTGCGTGACTGCGGCTATATAAGATAAGCATGGAAAAATAACATATAAACTACATAACACATCGTTCAATAAGTCTCGAGACTAACAACGAAAACAACATTTTTTTAGAAAAATCATTTTTATTCATCAATATAATCTCCTTTTAGAGTGATACAATCTTTCCAACGCCTTTTTAACATTTCTATACCATGTTAATAGAAGGATTTATCCTTTGCTTTAAAATAGGCTTCAGTTTCGGCAATGACCTCCTCATTCAAGCCAAATTTTTTTCCCTGGAGCATTTTTTTGAGATCAGCAAAGAGCCAGTAGTCGCTGGGGGCTAAATCTGGCAAAAACGGGGGGTGGGGAAGCAATTCGTTCAATTTTGCCATTGTTTTCATGGACTTGTGGCATGGTGCATTGTCTTAGTGAAAAAGGATTTTTTTCTTCTTCATGTGCGGTCGTTTTGCTGCGATCTCCTTCTTCAAACGTACCAACAATTCAATATAATAATCACTGTTGATCAATTTACCTTTTTCTAGGTAGTCAATGAAAATCACGCCATGTGTATCCCATAAAACAGACGCCATGACTTTGCCAGCAGACTGCTGCGTTTTTGGACGCTTTGGGCGGCTTTCGCCAGCCATGCGCCACTCAGATGATTGCCGATTCGACTTCGGAGTGAAATGATTGATCTATGTCTCATCCATGGTCACGTATCGACGCAGGAAATCCTTATTGCGAGTAAATAGCGATAAACAGCTCTCTGAATCGTCGACTCGTTGCTGTTTTTGTTCCACTGAAAGCAATCGCAGCACCCACTTGGAAAAAACTTTTTTCATGCTCAATTTTTCATGAAGGATTGTAAATACGCTTCCAGGTAATATCTGTGTCATTTCTGCAATCTCACGGACCTTTACTTTGCGATTTTTCATTACTATTTTTAACACTTCACTCACATTTTCCTGTGTAACGGCTTCCAATGGCCTACCCGAACGTTCCGCATCGTTTGTGTCCGTACGACCACGTTTAAACTCAGCATACCAACGACAAATCGTTGGTTTGGATAGAGAGGAGTCCGGGTAATGTTTTTCAAGCCATTGCTGGGCTCCTACGGTTTTTTTACCCATTAAAAAACAATGTTTTATCAACACGCGAAACTCGCTTTTTTCCATTTTTCAAACAAATTACAAAGTGACTTTACTCTAACCTCGATAACTCTGCTGTCTGTGATCCGATCGATGTGAAATTTTTACACGTTTTATGTAAAGGTTTGCACTCTATGGAAACGTGGCCAGTTTGGTACTACTAGCACCATCTCTGGGTTAGTCTCGGGACTTATTGAGCGATGTGTTATACCGACTATTAATAATTTTAGTATTAATTTTATTTAGTATTTTGATGCAAATATTCATACTTTAATTTTAATATTAATGTTTCAGTATTCATGTTAAAAATATATAAACTATTAAAACAAGAAAAGTAAACTTTGTAATTTTAAAACATACAGACACTTACAATTTTTAAGAATTCACAAAATAGTTATCATTATGAATTTTATATTCTTTTAGATATAAACCCTAGTAGAAACCCTCTTTGTCATAAATACGGATTTTTACGGCAAATATTATGATGTCTAATTTAATTGATAAACGTCACTTAAATAGTATCAAATTATAATCTGTTCAAAACAATCAATTTTAGGGTTGATGTTTAGGGGTGGTTTTTATTTCTGAAAAGACTTAGTTTTTTAGGTACGGAATTTGTGTTTTCTTGAAAATGTATCAAAATTTTTTACAAAAACTACCGATACACTGGATAATTACGTTTGGCGGTGACTTCTTTCACTAAATAAACAAACGCTAAATAAATAACGGAAAAGAAAATTCCACCTTTTATCTGTGACTTAACACTGTAAAGGGTACTTAAGGGTAGTCAGAGGTGGTTTTTAAGAAAAAATCCGTCAATACATTGTTAATTGTGAACAAAAACGTTAGCGTTGATTTTTTTAAATTCGTTCCTCAGTATTTGTGGTAAAAGTAAAGATAAAAATTGTAATTTGTAAAAAATATAAAATATGAGTTGCTATCCTTTGAGTCATAACATACCTAATACGTCATGCTTTTTTAGACAAATATTCTTGCAATTTATTTTATTAAAAACCATAACACAAATAATACCATATTATAATTAGTTAAAAAAAATCATTTTTAGGGTTTAAAGTTATAGGTGGTTTTAACCCTCAAAAAAAAAGTTTATAAGATACAGCATTTATATTCTTAACTTTTCTAATCGTCTAGGAATTTCTTTTCTTGAAAATATATCAAAATTTTTGACAAAACCATCAATATAATGAATATTTACATTTGGGGGTGACTTTCTACCCTTTCGATAATATTAAGAAGCAAAAATCATTAAATTTGGTTTATTTATTGTAAATTTAGTTTATTCCACGCAATAGCTGAATAATAATGAAAAAAAATCCACCACTCATATGTGGCCTATTATTTGGGTGTTTTTTAAAAAAAAAAGCCGAAACGCGTCAAATTTTATGTCCTAAAATATTCACAAAAATCTTTTTTTTAATTTTTTTGAGGCTATACTGCGATATTTACAAAAAAATACTGCTACAAAATGTAGTTTTTTTTTTTTTTTCATAGGAGTTGCAACCCCTTTGGTCATAAATACTGCCGATAGTTGAGGTTTCTGAATACTAAAATTTGGCAATTTGTTTTTTTTTTAAATATTTGTTAGATGCTGACAAATATCAAAGAAATGGATTTTTAAGGTGACTTTGGAGGTAGATTTCTCCCCTTTAAAGTGTTTTTCCGCCGATAAAAAGAGAATACTTTTCTAATATTTTTTTTAATACTATAACATATCCGGAAATCATTCCAATCGGTGAGGTCGGGTTGGGGTGGTTTCCTTGTTAGACAGACTGACGGTCCAGAATATAACAGAAACAGACTCCTGCAGACTACATCAACTTAAAGGTAAGACTACAAATATGTCGTCGCATGAAATATTTCTACTAATTAAGAGGAAAATCGAAAACAGACATTTTGCTGTAGGTTTTATGTCATACTCTTCCTAGTCAATTGGGGGCTTCCATCATTACTTCACAGGCTATCTTTGAAGCAGCCACAAACAAAGAAGTACCGTCTGCGATAGTGAGATGATATGAGCACGCTTTTAAATAGACGATTAGTGACATCCAATAAAAAACACTAAACTTTGATGAAGTTGTCATATCCCCACTTAGATATTACCTTCTACTAGAGAAAGCCATAAATTGAGCCAAAGAGGTATATACCATTTTGCTAGCCTTAAAGTTAGTCAAAGAAGCAAATTCAAAGTAATCCATTTTTTAATTTTCCCGGTTTAAAATCTCGTGAAAAAAGTAAGACATCATAAAATGTTCCATACAAAATTTGGGAGTTTTTGAAAGGCTCAAATAATTGTGACCTAATATAACTTATGCAATCGATATATTAAGTAGACATTAGGTTAATCTAACTGGAAACAAATGAAAAATTATTAAGTGCGTGTTTCATTATCTTAAAGGTACAGAAAGCCTACGTTTGTATTATCTTGGCTATCGTAACGATTTTCAAGGTTTTCGGATGCACCTTCACGATAAGTCGATATGTAATCAAACTCTTTCAAGATAAGATTGTATCACGAACGATTGAAGTTTACTTACGAAGTTTACTTACCAAGCTAAGTACGTAGCTATGAGCGACCGAAGTCAAGAATTAATTTTAATTTACAATTTGTTAAAACAAATAATAGAAACAGTTTTTACTTCAATGGCAGTATGGTGTCATAATAAGGTGGCCGAAGCGAGCGTTAAATAGGTAGAGGAAATAAACTAATCCGTATGGTAAATATTAAAGAACATTATGTGCGAGAGTGTGTTGGTAACAATCTCTTAGTTGTACTATGGCTATCGTCAAAAGAACAGATCGCAAATGTGTTAGTTAAACCATTGTCTTTCAAATTGCAACAAATTAAAACAGCAGATATAAAATGACACTAATAATACGAATATGAAGAAACCAAATACTTATTCAGGCACCACATTAAGTGAAAATAATGTTCTTTTTACCAAAGATTAAATAGTTCTTATTCCTAATTTTTTTCTTAAATATTTGATTTGCTTCGATATTTAAATAAATTAAATATTTATAATTTCATGTAAACATATTTATAGTCAATTTATAATAATAATAAATATTATTCTTACCATCTGGTGTTTCTTCACTCCAAAAAGAATCATCTAAAGTATAATCAGCTTCTGTAAGAATACAACGCGTTTTCATTACTTGTTTAATGTATTGTCTACAAAATACTAAATAATTACAATAATATAGATTAAATAAAAATATGTGAAACTCACAACGACTCGATTCATTAGAAAAGATGATGACAAATTAATAAAGTCAATCAATACAATAAAAAATCTATGACATATACGAGGGTGGTCTGAAAAGTTTCCGACCTAACACAGATACAAGACATTTTTTCTTGATTTTTATTTCTCAACATAGTCTCCTTGCAATTCTACACACTTCTCCCAGCGATGCTCTCATCTCTTTAACCCATCCAAATAGTACTCAGCGTTTTTCTCTGCAAAATGACTGTTCACGAAGGTAATTACTTCCTCATTGGACGAAAATCTCTGTCCTCCGAGTGCAATTTTCAGATGAGGGAACAAAGTCGCTTGGGGATAGGTCTGGTAAGTAAGGTGGATGGTCAAGCAGCTGAAACGGTAATCCGTGGATTTTCGCCATGGCAACCGCTGAGGTGTGAGACGGCGCGTTGTCTTGATAAAACAGGATTTTCTTTTTCTGCAAATGTGGACGTTTTTCCGCAAGTTCTGCCTTCAGCTTGTCAAGTAATGATGCGTAGTATGCTCCTGTAATGGTTTTTCCTTTTTGAAAATAATCGATTAAAATAACTCTATGACTATCCCAAAAAACAGTCGCCATCACTTTCCCAGCCGAAAAAACAGTTTTTGCATTTTTTGGAGCCGGTGCCCCCTTCGCAGTCCACTGTTTTAACTGTATTTTTGTTTTGGGCGTATAATGGTGTATCCAAGTTTCATCTACAGTAGTTAATCGGTGCCAAAACTCGGATTTATTGCGCCTAAACTGCGCCAATAGAGCGTTGGAAATGTTCATTCGAACACGTTTTTGGTCTAACGTGAGCAAACGCGGCACCCAACTTGCGGACAGCTTTCTCATACCTAAATCTTGAATTAATATGCAGCAAACACGTTCTTTGGACATGTTCATAATTTCTGCTATCTCTCTCACTCTAATTCGGCGGTCGTCTAACACCATTTGGTGAACTTTGGCGATGTTATCGTCAGTGGTTGCAGTTTTTGGACGTCCCGAACGTTCATCGTCTCCCAAGCTCTCACGGCCACGTTTGAATTCAGCTGCCCAAAATTTCACTGTGGTAAATGATGGTGCAGAGTCCCCATACACAGAGCTCAACTATTTTTGATTTGCGTAGGCGTATTGCCTCTTAAAAACAAAAATTTAATGACAGCTCGATACTTAATTTTGTCCATTTTCACAACAACACTCACATCGACTCAATCAAACGACTGTCAACTAACAACTGCGCATCAAAAATGGCTGAAACTTTGGTGAGCAACTGTCAATAGATAAACAACGAAATTCGCTAGCTTTTATTGACGAGTGCTGCTATCTCCACGTTGAGGTCGGAAACTTTTTAGACCACCCTCGTACATACAGGGTGCATACGGTATTTGAGGACAACTTAAGAGTAAAATTAATTAGCTTGTATTTTTAATAAAATTTAATGAAATTTTGGGAATTTTTTATACAACGTTAACTTAATATATGGCTATAAAGTTATTTAATAAAATCGCCATTAGCAGCAATAACCTCTTCAATCCGGGTCCGGAAACGATTACATGCCTGAATCGAATGCTCCTTGTTCATATTGACCATAACGGCATTAATAGCAGTTTTCAGCGAAGAATTGGTGTTATGAGGACGCTTATTGGTGTCACGCACAACTACGCCCCATACGTAATAATCCAAAGGATTGAGGTCTGGGGAGCTAGGTGGCCATAGGTTCGATGTTATGTCGTCATAAAAATTTTTGGCCATCCAATCTTGTATCGCCATCGCTTTATGTGAAGGAGCAGAGTCTTGTTGAAGAATGTATGGTCTGCCTCCGCTTACATTGTCTATCCAGGGTTTCACTACCGTCTCCAAAACCTCGATGTATGCAGCAGAGTTCACTCGAAGTCCTTGAGTAAAAAAATGTGGTGGCATAACATGTCCTTCGTTGCTGACAACACCTAAAACCATAACAGTGGCTGGAAATTTTGTGTGCATAACAACAGGAACCTCCGTAGGATTTGAACATAGCCATCTGTCATTTCTGCGATTGGTCTTTTGATCTTGGTCAAAATTTTTTTCGTCGGAAAAAAAGTATAACATTTTGGGCGCTTCAGGGTGTTTGATTTTGTTTAAAAGATGTTTTGATCGGAGAACTCTCTGTTCCCGTGTTCGTTCCGACATAAACTGTCCTCTGCGCATCACGAAAGACTTATACTGAAGGTCTTCGTGGACAACTCTACGAATAAGGCGCTCAGAAACATAAAGCTCACTCGCAAGGACCCTCATTGATTTTGAAGGGTCCTCGTTTATGATCGCTTGCACTTGCTCTAAAAATTCTGCAGATCGGACAGTGTCAGAACGTTGTTCGTGCTTTTTGCGTTTTGCAACTGATTCTGTATCGCCTCCTGATGCTTCCAATTCACGGCGAACCTTATGCACGAATGAATGGGCGCAATTAAGAAAATTAGAGATCTCTAAATCTGTATGGTTCGCATATATAGCGACGATGACAGCATGTCTTTTCATTTCTTGAGTGATGTTGTAATCCGCCATTTCTTATCTTTCTTAAAAAATTCGCGAAGTTATAGTCACATTTATGTATGTCCTCAAATACCGTACGCACCCTGTACATATAACAATTCGGCTGAAAATTTCGTAGGCTAACATAGTAAAACACTTTTTTTTGGTAAAATTCGATTCTATTATTCAATATAGTTACTTTCGAGGGCAATACAATGATTATAGTGGTCATATATTTTCCGATACCATTTTTATCGTACGATTTCTCTTCAGCCTCAAAATAAGCCTTAGTTTCGGCGATTACCTCTTTATTAGTGCTGAGTTGTTTTCCAGCGAGCATTCTTTTGAGGTCTGCAAACAGGTAAAAGTTACTGGGGACAAGATTCGAAGAATACGGTGAATGGGGAAGCAATTCGTAGCCTAGTCTATGCAATTTTGCCAATGTTTTTATTGATTTGTGACACGGTGCATTTTCTGGATAAAACAGCACTTTTTTCTTCTTCAAATAGGGCCTTTCTTTCGTGATTTCATCCTTCAAACGCTCCAACAATGCTATTCAATAATTGCATAGACTAGGCTACGAATTGCTTTTCGAGGTAGTCGATGAATATTATACCATGCGTATCCTAGAATACTGATGCCATAACCATAACCTTGCCGCCTGACTGCTGTTGTGTCTTTCCATGCTTTGGATTCGGTTCATCGCATACAGTCTACTGGGCTAACTGCCGATTGGACCCTAGAGTGTAATGATGGAGCCATGTTTTATCCATTGTCTCACATCGTCTGAAAAATTCGTCTTTATTACGGTTAAACATCGCTTAACATTACTCTGAATCATCAACACGTTGTTCCTTTTGATCGATTGTGAGCTCGCGCGGCACCTACTTAGCACACAGCTTTTGCATGTCCAAATATTCATACATCATATGTCCAACACGTTCCCTTGATATCTTTAGAGTCTTAGCTATCTTTATCAACTTCACTTTACGGTCATTCAAAATTATTCTGTAAACTTTTTTGATGTTTTCGTCGGTAACAGCCTCTTGCTCAGCTCACTTCTAAATAATTGATTTCTCTGGCGTGGAGTCCGAATAATGTTTATCAAGCCAAGCCTTGGCTTTAACAGTATTCTTTTCACGAAAAAGCAATGCTTCATTAACACACGAAATTCTTTTTTATCCATTGTTTTTACAATAACAGAAGTTGTTTCACTCACAATGCTATATTACACTAACTAAATAGATGATGATTCTACGATACTAACTGAAAATCATATGGATTTAATTCTAGTAACGTTATATATGAGTCAGCCTATGAACTTTTCAGCCGATCTATTACAATGGTTATAAACTGCCTTACAAATAACGAAATTAATTGTTATTCTAACTTATTAAATTATAATGATTGTTTTTAATATCTAGAAAATAATTTAGCTTTTTTGTTGCAAAAGATTCGAGTTAGAAAATTTAGTCTTACGGAGAGTTATAAAGCATGTACAATGTTATTCAAATAAAAATATTTAATCATTAGATGAAAATAATTTAAATAAGGTTAATACTGGAATTGTTTTTTCTATTAGAGATAAATGTAAGATACAAAAATATTGCGAAAATGGTAAATGAATCACCAAATACTTCAATAATAATTAACAGTAACAGCGAAAATTATCCTCATTTATCAAAAACAAATTTAGCAGAGACTTGTTCCTGAACCTTCTGGTTCAAAAGAAATTTAGTAAAATGAACAAGAATTTATAAATCAATTTTATTTGGCTCAAATCTTATGATTATCAGTTTGTAGAAAATACAGAGTGTTTGTATACACACAGAAAAAAATTTGTGATCAAAATAACTACTATCGGATAAATATTACATTTTGGTATTTTTGACTAAAATTTATGCTATATTGAATAGCCTAAGTTACTATATTAACATAGTTAAAAATTTTCGTTTAATCAATAATTTTAGCGTAGGAAACAACTAATAACTAGTTGATTTAACTAATAATTAATTTTAATATTTTCAGTAGTCAATGTAACATAAATAATTTCGATTTATAACTACAAAAAATAGTTGATGTATTTTTCAAATATTTTTTTGGATTACAACAATCAGTTGTTTTCTTTTTTAAGTTTAATCTACTACTTTAACTAAGTAAACTTGTCTATTATTTTATGTTTGTAATAACTATTATTTTTGATACCGTGAACTTTTTTCGAATGTTGTCTTGACATTACATTTTAGTTATATTAACCAGTAGTAAGTAGTAATTCGAATTATATAAAACTTACGTATTTCAGTAAAATTTACTACTTAACAGTAAAATGATTATTTTGAATTTCAGACAGCTAATATACTCTGCTATTTATCATTATTTAATTTACTACGCGGTCGCAAATTTTCTGCGCTCTAGTAGTAGTTTTAACTAAATTAACAAATGTAATAGCATTCTCGAAATTAATAATCTACATTACACTAAGAAAAAAGATTTCTGGGAACAATATATTTTTTTTAATTGGGTTAATTCATTTGACCAACAAATTTTTTTTTTAATTAGGACAATATTTTTTCATACTAAGTGTAACAAAAGTAACGATACCTCTGAATAACTTTCCAGAATCGTACTTGCCGAAAACATTTCTCATACAAAAGTTGTAGGGTTTGGTCCGGAGAATTAATCAATGACGTTTTCGTTGACCCAAAGGTAATTTTTTCAAATTATTTCAAGATCAACTCTTATTAGTTAAGTAGAAACTCCTATTTTTTACTTCAGAAATGACAAAAGCGGAAAATTCAACGCTAAGATACGTACTTGATCGTGGATAAAATTTATCTTCGGAAGGTCTTTTAGAGGTCATATTTAGTTTTTAAGGATGAATCTTAAGCCAAGTTTCATTATGAAAAATCTTGTAGACAGAACAAATTATAGGTTTCGTACCGCGCGATTAACCGATGACTTTCACTTTGACTGCAAGTTTATGTTTAAGAGCTATTTAAAAAGCAACTTTTTTTTTAAATGGCAACCCTAATTCTTTACTTTAAAAATGAAAATAGCTGAAAATTCATTTGGGTTCTGATTAACGTGAGTCCCCTTGCCTCTCACGTTAAGGTGCTTGATTAACGTAAGTCCCCTTGTCTCTCACGTTGGGGTAGTTGGTTAACATGAATTCCCTTGCTTTTCCGAATCTAGCATACAAAATGCTGAATTCTTATTAAAACAAATGTTTGAAAACATTACCATCACCTACTTTGTCATTCACATTAGAATGCTTCATTTACTTGGCGGTTAATTTATTATTTTTAATGGAACTAGAAGAACATTAAGATTTAATGTACCTAACCCTTTCAGCCCTGACTTTTTTAGAGTAACGCAATATTCGTCACATTCTATATTAAGGGGTTTTTGGGGTCGCTGATTACGAATCCGATGTCAGATTTTCAAAATTCAAAATACGGGTTCAATGCGCCGGACGACTTATTTAAAAATTGATCCAATTGGCCTGAAATTTGACAGTCGGAAATTTTTGGGGTCGCAGATTACGAATCCGATATCAGATTTTTAAACCTAAAAATGATGGATCAAATATGGCGGACGACCTATTCGAAAATTGGTCCAATTAGCCTAAAATTGGTTAATAGGGGGTTTTTGAGTTCGCAGATTACGAATCTCATATAAGTTTTAAGTGGTCATTTTGTAGAGTGCAAGTGAACTTATTCAATTTTCGTCCACCATATTGGAACTGTAGTTTAATTTAAGAAAACTATTGGGTGTACAACTTGGCTTCCGCCGATTTTTTCCGAAATTTGAGGCTTTATTGTAAAAAACTGGTTATACATTTATGATTCAAAGTATTGTCCATCGCTGGCCACTACTTTATCCCATCTTTCGGACAGCATATAAATCTCGCGTTAAAAAAACTAGTTATCTTTTGAATCGATCCACGAATCGATCCAATTTTTTACTTCTTCATAAGACCGGAAGTGCTGGTCAGCCAGGCCGTTTGCCATTAATCGAAACAAGTGATAGTCCGAGGGAGCAACGTCTGGAGAATACAGCGGGTGGGGTAGGACTTCCCATTTCAAAGTTTCCAAGTATGTCATGACCACTTTGGCAACATGGGGTCGAGCATTGTCATGCTGTAAAATCACTTTATCATGTCTCTCGTTGTATTACGGCCGTTTGTCTTTTAATGCTCGGCTCAAACGCATAAATTGCGTTCGATAACGATCGCCTGTGATTGTTTCAGTCGGTTTTAACAACTCATAATACACTACGCCGAGCTGGTCCCACCAAATACTAAGCAAGACCTTGGAACCGTGAATATTCGGTTTGGCCGTCGACGTGGAAGCATGGCCGGGATATCCCCATGATTTTCTGCGCTTGTGATTATCGCAGTAAACCCATTTTTCGTCCCCAGTCACAATGCGATGCAGAAATCCCTTCCGTCTTTGCCTTGCAAGCAGCTGTTCACAAACACACAAACGCCGTTTAACATCTCTCGGCTTCAACTCGTACAGCACCCAATTTCCTTGTTTCATTCCCATGACTCTCAGGCGTTTTGAAATGGCTTGTTGTGTCACTCTCAATGATCCTGTCAATTCTTGTTACGTTTGACACGAGTCTTGATCAAGTAATGCCTCCAATTCTGCATCTTCGAAAACCTTCTCTCTTCCACCGCCATGCTGGTCATTGACGTTAAAATCGCCGTTCTTGAAGCGTTGAAACCACTCTCGGCACGTTCTTTCACTATTAGCGGCCTCACCATAGGTATTTGAAAGCATTTGATGAGCCTCAGTCGCAGATTACTTCATATTAAAGCAGAAAATTAAAACCTCCCGCAAATGACGAAAATTTGGCTCGTAAGCTGACATGTTTAATCGAGAATAACTTTATGATGCAGACACAAATCGACTAATATTTCGATGGCGTTATGTTTACAACTACCTAAGCTTATTCTTTGACATCTATGATCATTTATTTCAACTACCACTTACCGCTACAGCCATCTATTGCAAAACGGCGGAAGCAAAGTTGTACACCCAATAATATCTGATTCGTAATCAGCGACCCCGAAAACCTTCAAGTAATAAGTTTCAGGCCAAACAAATGAATTTTTAAAAAATCGTCCACAATATTAAATCTGCCATTTTCAATTTTAAAAATCTAACATTGGATTCATAATCAGCGACCCCGAAAACCTCAGAGTAATAAGTTTCGGGCTAATTGGATCGATTTTAAAAAAGTCGTCCACCATATTAGATCTCGCATTTCGAATTTTAAAAATTATGAAAATGTGACATCGGATTCGTAATCAGCGACTCAAAAAACCCCCAAATGTTCATTTTTATGAGCCTAACTCCACGTAACTTAATAATTGGCAATTTTTTTTGAAATTTTTGCCAAAAACATTTATTTGTTTATATTGTTATAACCACGAAATTGTTATTAATTTTTTGCATTATAAATTTCTGTTGCAAAGTAGAATAAATCTGTGGACCGTTGGCGTTTGGAAATCAAAAAAATATTAATTTTTGATAAAGTTACGAACGTTTGAACGCAAAAGTGGTTTCGATCGAAACCACTGGGGCTGAAAGGGTTAATGAAAGCGACCAAAAAAATCCTATTTTAAAGTTAAGGGGACATTCGTCTTTAAAATTTTCAAAAAATCGATTTTGAGATTCTTACATATTTTGATTCTATATACGTTCAAAAGTTGCCTCCTAAATTTTCATCAAGAAATTCGTAATAGAAATAAAGTTACAGCTATATTTGTAACAGCGTATGCCAATGAGTAATTATGGTAAAAAAACTTTAAGCGCGTTTTTTTGAAACTACCTTCTTCAAACTGGTAGGACATTTTTCTCCGAATCTACTTAACCGATTCTAAAAAACCAAAGAGCATTCGATTACTTATTAGAAATAGTAAACAATAAGTTTCTAAAATTTTTAAAAAGTATTCCCCCTTTTTTTCACGGGGGTGACTTACCCCCAAAAAATACCGTTTTTTCGCATTTTTCAGAAATATACATACAAAAACTTCAAAATATAAAAAAGTATGAGTTTTAGAAGCTTTAGTTTGTATTGTATAGTTTTGAGTCTTAAGAATAGAATTCATTTTGAATTTTTGAAAAATCTGTTACAGGAGGTCCACAATACAGTCTGTCAAGTAAGAGCGTGCTCGACTTCACCAACTGGTAATTAAAGATTTTGCTCTAATTCTTTCGCGAGCCGATAGAGAGAAGCTTTGTTCTTGATGCATTGTTAACGAAAATTCAGTTGTCGTTAATCTTTTGAAAGAGAATCACGTTAAACGCCATAAGTGCTAAGTACGCGTCGCGCTACGAGGCTGTGTTTCTTTATATCCACCCGAAAGGTCCCAAAATGTCGCAATCAGCGGCTGCTAAATATATGAGAAAGTCGAAGGCATTTGTACAGAAGTGGATACAGCGATATAAAGTGGCTAAAAATGTCGATGATTTACCAGAACGTGGCTCGATAGGAAAAGTGAACAAAAAAGATGAAAAAAGAATAGTGAATCTGTTTTCGCGGAATCCTGCTTTAACACTGCGGCAAGGACAAGCAAAATTAATGGCAAAAGGTTCAGATATATCCTATGAAACTATCTGAACCTATCTTCGTACTTATCATCTGAAATGGTGCAACACAATGAAGAAGCCTCTGTTGACTGAAAAACATGTGACAAAGCGACTCGCTTGGGCGCATGAGAATATTAATAGAGATTTTGAAAATGTCATTTTTACTGATGAATGTTCTATATGGGCACGTTCTGTCCTAACGCGAGCCTGGTCAACTTCCACCAATAGGCTTGTTCAGCGGACCGTAAAACATGTAATAAAGGTGCATCTTTGGGGCTGCTTCTCAAAGCAGGGATTCGGCACTTTGCACCTCTTTACTAACAACCTAAATGCCGAGAAAATGATAAAAATCTACAAAAAGGCTTTACTGCCATCTGCCAAACGATGGTTCATTACAAAAACTAAAGATTGGATTCTGCAGAAGGACAACGATCCTAAACACCGCAGCAAGCTCTTTACTCAGTGGAAGACTCAATCTGGCATCGTTACATTGGATTGGCCGTCGCAGTCGCCCGATGCAAACCCTATTGAAAATGTGTGGGCATATATTAAACGGAAGCTTCGTGGAAGACGCACATACACTTTAAAGCCGTTGTCTTACGAAATTCGTCGGATCTGGAGATCCTTGCCACTAGAATACGCCGTCAAATTACTAGAAAACATGCCTCGGAGATGCCAGGCAATTATCGACGTCGGTGGTGACTGGACACATTATTGACCGAATTGCATCATTGTTTGTAATGTGTAAAATGTATATATAAATATGAAAGTTTTATCAAATAAATTTTTTTATAAATTAACACGACCACGCTCTTACTTGACAGACTGTATGTCCTACCGTTTGAAAAGTAGCTTTTAGATAACGCTCTCTACAGCAGCCAAGGAAAACTAAAAATAAATAAAAAAATTTTTCTTATATTCTTTAGAGACTGTTTAACAATGTCCATAAGCAATTTTGTCAATAAATATAATAGTTTTTTCATAATAAGATTTTTAAAAAGTGTAATTTTTTTCAATTTCAAAGGCGAATGTCCCCTTAACGACATTATCGTATTTCTTCACTTTTCTCTGAATCACAACCAATTATTTAAAATATTTTTTGACCAAAAGGTTTAAGAAAAGTAAACATTTTCCAAAAAAAATCTATTCTTTTTGTTTTCTCTGCAATTTAAATTGCTAATGAAAAACAGTTTTTTTTTAGATATTTATATCAGCTTGGACATTTTTGTTATGATATTAGTTTTAACGTAAATACTTCTAATAAAAAAATCTTATAAATTTTAGTTGCAGTATAATAAAAAAAATTGTTAATATTGGGAGTAGAAATTAATTCGGTCCGTTTTTTTGCGGTCAAAAATGCATTTATTTCAAAATAAGAATTAAAAGATTAATCAAAGTATCGTCCATCACTAGTTACTACTTTTTCTCACCTCTCAGGCAATTCTTGAATTCCATCTCAAAAAAATGTCTCGTCTTTTAAGGTAATTTAAGTTAGGAGCCAATTTTTGATTTCTGCAAAAGAAGTGAACCGATGACCTGCTAGATCATGCTGCATTCCTCGGAACAAACAGGAATCAAAAGGAGCAAAGTCCGGAGAATACGGCGGGTGCGGCAAAATATCCCACTTAAGCGTTTCCAAATATTTTTTCACGACTTTTGCGAAATGAGGCCGAGCGTTGTTATGCAGAAAAATAACTTTGTCATGTCTTTCTTCGTATCCCAGCCGTTTTTCTCTTAATGTACGGCTCAAACGAATCAATTGCAGCCTATACCGATCGGCCGTTATGGTTCAGCCGTATCGCCAGGCTGTGGCAGTTCATAGTACACAACACCCTCTTGGTCCCACCAGATAGACAACATGATCTTCGAACCATGAATATTGGGCTTTGGTGTTGATGTTGGGGTCGATGGCAACGATTGACCGGGGATAGCGTAGTATTTTTTCTTCTTGGGGTTATCATAGATTATCCATTTATCATTTCCAGTAATAATTCTATGTAAAAAACCCTTTCTTTGTTGCCTTTGAATCAGCTGCTCGTAACAGAAAAATCGCTTATCAATGTCTCTCGGTTTCAGTTCATAAGGCACCCAAATGCCTTGCTTTTGAATCATTCCCATGGATCTCACCCGTACAGAAACTGCTTGTTGAGTCACTTCCAATGATTCTGCAAGTTCATCTTGCATTAGACTCGGATCTTCATCAAGTAATGCCTCTGTTACGTCCCGTTATATTTTTGTCCGATTTTAAAAATTTTTTATTTCGAAAATTTTAAAGCAAGCCTAAAGGAAAATCGTCAGATACGTTTCCTCTGGAATGCTTGTTTATCTTATCCACGTGTGTGCTCCAGAGCGAGGTTTGTCTTTAATGCTGAAATCTCTATTCTTGAAACGTCGGAACCATTCCCTACAAGATTTATCAGTTCGAGCATTATCACCATAAACTTCCACAAGCATTCGGTGCGCTTTAGCTGCACTTTTTTTCCAATTAATACAGAAAACTACAGTAAAACCTCCCGCAAATGCTGCTTAGTTAACACAAAATTGGACATATTTAACACAGTTGAAAACGAGATTTTTTTATGAAACTCGAAGCGATATGAACTGAATATTATTGACAGATGTCTAACCTCTCTGAAACTACTGACTTTAGCTGTTATTATTAAATATTCATAATAGCTAGAGCCATCTTTTGAAAACGGACCGAACTAATTTGTACTCCCAATAATAAAATAAGTTAATAATAAAATTTTAGTATTTTAGTTATTGAGAAAGCCATTTCTTTAAGTTTCTTATTTTACTTAGCGTTTATACTTACCCTTAATTTCCCATAGAAAATAGCTTACGTTTGTCTAAGTGAACAAGAGCAAATATCTATCCATATGATGTGTAGGTAGGGCGACAGGGATCGATCTCTCAACAAAGTATAACAGCTTTTCAGACAAACTTTTCACGTAAATGCTACACCTGTTTCGAAGATTACTGTATCCCGTCAATTAAAAAATTTGATGCAATAGGAAGTATTAAAGATCTACCTAGACCAGGTACGCCACGATTAACAACTAACGAAGAAATGCGACTTCATATTGCACCTTCTTTTCTGGAAGATTCTTATCTTTCTACTTTTTGAGCAGCATTACAGCACGGTGTAAGCCATATATCTGTACAAAAAACTTTAAAATCAATATAATTTTACCATTATAAAATTTACTTGGTGCAATGAATGATGATGATCCTGATCGCTGGATGAAATTTTGTGATGAAATGCTGAGAAATATTGATAACGATAATAATTTTTTTTATAAAATCGTTCTTCGAGATGAAGTTACTTTTGTATCGAATGGACATGTTAACATACATAATTCTCGATACTATTCTGACGTTAACTCTCATTCGATGGTCGAAGCACATACGCAATATCTTTAAAAAACTAAATATCTGGGCAGGTATCTTGAATAATAGATTATTTGGTCCTTTTCTTATTAATGGTAATTTGAATACTTAAAGTTATAAAATCATGTTACGAAATAAAATACAACTAGAAATAAGACGAATATCAGGTGGAAATTTTGAGAACATTTGGTTGCAATAAAATGGCGCTCCAGCTCATTACGGGAGAGATGTTGTGAGATACTTTAATGACACTTTTCCCAAACAATGGATTGGTAGACTAGGAGAAATTAAGTAGCCACCGTGTATGCCAAACTTAGCGTCACTTGATTACTTCTTTTGGAAATATTAAAAAAAGTGGTTGATTCAACCCAACCAAGACACTTGGAAGAAATAAGACAAGAGGCAGCACTTATCGATGCTCAGAAATGCGATGGATCACTTTTTTGAAAGGACAGCTTTCTGCCAAGAAGCTAATGGTACTGTTTTCAAACATATGCTGTAATAATTCAGAATTTTAACGTAAGAGGCCAGGGGATTCACGAAAATCAAGAATTCCAATGGAACTTTTATTCGAGATCAAGTACATATCTTAACGTCAAATTTTCCGCTTTTTCTATTTCTGAAGCCAAAATAGGAGTTTTCTCTTAAAAAATAAGAGTTGACCTTAAAATGACCTTAAAAAATAACCTTTAGATCAATGACAAGGTCATTAATCAATTCTTCGGACCAAATCCTACAACTTTTGACTGAGAAAAGTTTGAAAATACGATTATGGAAAGTTATTTAGGGGTATCATTAGTTTATTTACACGCTGTATATTGATTTATTGTTTTTAATAATATTTTATTTGCTTTAAAAGTTGCAACTATAGTATTCTTCAATTTTGTTTTGAATTACGTACCAAAATCCTACAACTATTTTCAATTATTATTCAAATATAAATATATCATTAGATATATCATTATTTAAATATTGAAATAGATAATAAATTAAACACAACCCACACAAAACAAAAGATTTCGAAAGATTTCAGTGAAAGATTTCATGTAAGGTTTCAGTGAAAACTCGTAGAAAGGTTATATTATAACCTAGCAGAAATCTTTCAAAGAAACCTAACATTGAAACATCTTTTTAAGATAATAAAAACATTACATTAAAATCTTACAAAGAAATCGTGCATCAACCTTGCTGGAACATTTCACAAACATTTTAAGAAAGATTCCTGTGAGGTTTCTTAAAACATCAAGTTGAAACATTTTAAAAAGGTCGCTGTTTGATTTCGTATAAATGTTTTAACGAAGCCTTGAAACAAACTTGCTAGAACACTTCACAAAACTTTTTAAGAAAGATTTCTGTAATGTTTCTTGAAACATATAGTTGAAACATTTTTAAAAAACCGCTGCAAGATTTCGTGTAAATGTTTTAACGAAAATTTGAAGCAAACTTGCTGGAACATTTTACAAAACATTTTATAAAAGAATACAGGGACGTTTTTTAAAATATTTTGTCGTAATGTTTTAGCAAGGTCACTGCAAAATTTCTTAGAAATATTTAATTAATAATATTTAATTAAAAATATTTCTTTTTTTGAAACCTTCTGTAACCTTTCATAAAACAAAAACTGGAAGCTTTCTTGAAAGTATTTTGCAATTTTACTGTAAGCTATCGATAAATTTTCGCGTTATTATTGCATGTAAACTTCAGCCAAATCTTTAAGAAAAGATTTCTGTAAGCTTCCACAAAAGTTTATCGGGAAGATTTCATTGAAATTTCATGTAAGCATGTTGTTAGCTTCCATGAAAAGTGCATTGAATATTAATTGTAATCTTGCAACAGAGCTATTTGTCATCCTGAAAATTTATTTTTTATTTTGGATGAAAATACATCGACAAATAAAATTTATTATACTTGTATATGTAGTAAAATCTCAAGAGCGGAATAATATATTTAAATATATTAAATCTTTTATTATTTCTCAATTTTAAATAATACTTTACACTATAGAAGAAATTTTAAATGTAAAATTCATACAAGTATATATAGATTTCCATGCAACTTATGATTCAAATTTAAATCTTAGTTCTACAAGCGTTGCATAGCGTAATGGTAAGGACCTCTGCTTTATAATGCGAAGGACCCGAGTTCGATCCCACCGTAGGTCGAACATTTTTCTGCGTTTTTTTCCCTAAAATAATGTGTAAAATAACATGTGCAACTAACAATTACAATTGACAATGCGAATAAACAATTAAACGAAATGCGGATGTTAAAAATATGTGTATAATCATAATAAATAATAAAATTCTAAAATATATAAAATACTCAATAAAAGTTAATAAAGGTTACAAATAATCTTCCACAAAGATTGTGTAAAAGGTTACTGAAATCTTTCATAGGAGATAACTTATAGTTTCTTAAGTCAGAAATTTTGATATTACGTCAATATTCTGTAAAAGCTTTTGGGAAGATAATTAAATCTTTTGGGGAGTTTAAAAAAATCTACCATTATACAAGAGTGGTCTGAAAAGTTTCCGACCTCAACGTGAAGATAGCAGCACTCGTCAATAAAAGCTAGCGAATTTCGTTGTTGATATGTTGACAGTTGCTCACTAAAGTTTTACCCATTTTGGATGCGCAGTTGTTAGTTGACAGTCGTTTGAGTAAGCCGATGTGAGTATTGTGAAAATGGACAAAATTGAGTATCGAGCTGTCATTAAATTTTTGATTTTGAAAGGCAATACGCCTACGCAAATCAAAAATGAGTTGAACTCTGTGTATGGGGACTCTGCACCATCATTTACCACAGTAAAATATTGGGCAGATGAATTCAAACGTGGCCGTGAGAGCTTGGGAGACGATGAACGTTCGGGACGTCCAAAAACTGCAACAACTGACGATAACATCGCCAAAGTTCACCAAATGGTGCTAGACGACCGCCAAATTAAAGTGAGAGAGATAGCAGAGGTTATGAACATGTCCAAAGAACGTGTTTGCTACATATTAATTCAAGATTTAGGTATGAGAAAGCTGTCCGCAAGTTGGGTGCCGCGTTTGCTCACGTTAGACCAAAAACGTGTTCGAATGAACATTTCCAACGCTCTATTGGCGCAGTTTAGGCGCAATAAATCCGAGTTTTGGCACCGATTAATTACTGTAGATAAAACTTGGATACACCATTATACACCCAAAACAAAAATACAGTCAAAACAGTGGACTGCGAAGGGGGCACCGGCTCCAAAAAAAGCAAAAACTGTTTTTTCGGCTGGGAAAGTGATGGCGACTGTTTTTTGGGATAGTCATGGAGTTATTTGAATCGATTATCTTCAAAAAGGAGAAACCATTACAGGAGCATACTATGCATCATCACTTGACAAGCTAAAGGCAGAACTTGTGGAAAAACGTCCACATTCGCATAAAATGAAAATCCTGTTTCATCAAGACAACGCGCCGTCTCACATCTCAGCGGTTGCCATGGCAAAAATCCACGAATTACGATTTCAGCTGCTTGACCATCCGCCTTACTCACCAGACCTAGCCCCAAGCGACTTTTTTTTGTTTTCTTATCTGAAAATTGCACTCGGAGGACAGAGATTTTCGTCAAATGAGGAGGTGATCACCTTCGTGAACAGTCATTTTGCAGAGAAAAACGCCGAGTACTATTTGGATGGGTAAAAGAGATGGAAGCATCACTGGGAAAAGTGTGTAAAATTGCAAGGAGACTATGTTAAGAAATAAAAAAAAATTTAGAAAAAGTGTCTTGTATCTGTGTTAGGTCGGAAACTTTTTAGACCACCCTCGTATGTAACTAGTTTTATAACATGATTGATTAAAATGGAAATTCTTTTTAACTTGATAGACTTTAACCTTTAGTGATCAGCAGATTTCGCTCTTAAGAGTACTCATTAATGTGGGTAAGGTCAAAACATTTGAATTAGGAGGCACCGGGAGAATAGTTTTCTGACATTGTTTCGCTGATCTTGTTCGCTGTAACCATCGCTACACTGTTTCTGTCTCTCTTTATCTCTCTCTCTCACTCTTATTCTCGGCCCATCTGCCTATCTATAAGTCTCTTTCCTTCTCTGTCTAACTGCCTGTCTGTTTTTTCATATACTTTTTGGAAAATACGCGAGAGTTTGTACGTGAATCCCTGATCTTAAACCGATGCCAATAGGGCGAGCTTCGTATGCTTACTACAATGCTCTGGAATTAAAAAAAAATTCAACGGCAAAATTTGTCTTCTTAAATATGTATGGAATTCACGATCAAATTTTTTCACCCAATTAGGAACTGAACGCTTTAGAAGATACTCAAATTCAAAGGAATCGATTCTTAGAATACACAACTGTGACGCTACTTAAATCCTAAGTTATTTTAAGTTACTTAAAATTAATTTATAATACAGTTTTAATTGAAATTATTCAAGTTTACGGATATAAATTTACTTTATACAATAAATTCATCTTAATAAATTTAAAAAAATTAAAAATTTATGTATTATTTAGATATATAAATGATTTCGATATCAGTAAATCAATAAAATAAAATATTTATTTCATAATATTTCTAAGTGTGAGAAATAGATATTAAATTATTTTAATAAATTTATTATATTACTAAAATCATTTTAAGTATTTTTAATTGTAAGATATGCATAGGATAAAGCTTTAATACTCTTTGAAATGTTTCTGCAAAATTCTAAATATTTGTAAGAATTTATTTTTAATTTAATTTTGAGAATTTATTAATTTTAAAATATTCTTAATAATTCACGCAAAAATATTTTTAATCGTCTTAACCTTGTTCTAAAATATTGTATATATCTATCCTATCTAACATTCAGAAACTGCAATTCATTAATTTTAGCCAAAATTTAATCTAAATACAACCTTTTGAATAAAAAGAAAATTATGGTAAGTATTGGTTGTCGTTTAAACATATTTTTCTGTGCTCTCTTCATGTATTATCAATTTATCGAATATTAGTATGGCACCTGTGAGTAACTTATCAAAAAGAATATTTAAAATCAGCATTTTTGACTCTCAAAAGTTGTGAAATCAAATAATATTGCTAAGTATTTTCCTTTTTATCAACACATTTTTTTTTAACGATAGCTGATCATCAATGTTGTTATATATAATATGCTAATGAATATCTACATGTAAATACAACAATCTTTTAAATACAAAAAAATTATCATTTTCGTTATTAAAAAATATGAAAAAATAAAATTGAAAATATATTTTTCATACACATACTTTCAAATTTTCTTTAATTTTAAAATATTTTAGACTAAAGAAAGCAATAAAGTATAACAATATTGCTAAATATGATCTTTCTTTTTATTGTTAACTATTTCAATATTTGTGTCGAATATATTTATTTTATAATTTTACGAGGGTCGCTTGAAAAGTCCGTGAAAAGTCCGAGAGATGGCACCACCGGCGCGTATCGAGGTCATATTTAGTTAGTAGCATCTCTTGAATGAACACATACAAAGTTGCAGCCATATTGGTCTATTTCTTTATGTGCCATAACCTTTCCAGCCGAAGGAACGGTCTTCGCCTTTTTTGGTGCAAATTCCCCCTTGGTAACCCATTGTTTAGATTGTTGTTTGGTCTCAGGAGTATAGTAATGTATCCATTCTTCATCAACAGTGTCGAAACGACGCTTAAAGTCCTCCGGATTTTTCTGGAACAGCTGCAAACTATCCTTGCAACACTTCACACGATTTCGTTTTTGGTAAAGCGTGAGCAATCGTGGCACCCATCTTGCGGATAGCTTTCTCATGTCTAAATGTTTATGCAAAATATTATGTACCCGTTCAGACGAGATGCACACAGCACTAGCAATCTCACACACCTTAACTCTTCTGTCATCCATCACCATATCATGGATTTGATCAACGATTTCTAGAGTCGTAACCTCCATAGGCCGTCCAAAACGTTCAGCGTCACTTGTGCCCATATGGTCAGTCCAAAAATTTTGAAACCACTTATAAACTGTTCTCATCGATGGTGCAGGGTCACCATAATGTTTATTAAGCTTCTTTTCAGTCTCCTGAGGCGTTTTGCATTTCATACAGTAATGTTTAATCAACACACGAAATTCTTTTTCGTCCATTTCTTGAAAATCACTCGACTTCCTTGATTCACACGAATGCCAAACACAAAGAAATAGACCAATATGGTTGCAACTTGGTGTGTGTTCATTCAAGAGATGCTACTAACTAAACATGACCTCGATACGCGCCGGTGATGCCATCTCTCGGACTTAACACGGACTTTTCAAACGACCCTCGTAGTTAATACTAAAAAATATTATTTTATATTTTTTACAATTTTCTTTTGAAATGTTACTTTGAATTAAAATATCAAAGTATACAGAATCTAAATACAAACTTTTTAATAAAAAAGAAAATTATGGTAAGTATTGGTTGTCGTTTAAACATATTTTTCTGTGCTCTCTTCGTGTATTATCAATGTTTAATTAATTTTCATTTTTATTCACATTGTATAAAATTTATTAAATCTAAATACAACCTTTTAGGGAAAGGAATATTATGGCAAATTTTAGATGTAGTTTAAAAAAGTTACTTTTCATTTAACTCTTTATGTACATTCAAAATACTAAAAATTAAAAAGAATATTTAAAATCATCATTTTAGACTATCGGAAGTTGTGAAATCAAATAATATTGCTAAGTATTTTTTTTTATCAATAAATTTTTTTAACGATAGTTGATTATCATTAGTGTTGCTATATATATATATATATATATATATATATATACAGGGTGCGTACGGTATTTGAGGACAACTTAAGAGTAAAATTAATTAGCTTGTATTTTTAATAAAATTTAATTAAATTTTAGGAATTTTTTATGCAACGTTAAATTAATATATGGCTATACAGTTATTCAATAAAATCGCCATTAGCAGCAATAAACTCTTCGATCCGGGCCCAGAAACGATTACATGCCTGAATCAAATGATCCTTGTTCATAATGACCATAACGGCATTAATAGCAGTCTTCAGCGAAGAAGTGGTGTTATGAGGACGCTTATTGGTCTCACGCACAACAACGCCCCATACGTAATAATTCAGAGGATTAAGGTCTGGGGAGTTAGGTGGACATAAGTTCGGTGTTATGTGGTCATGAAAATTTTCAGCTATCCAATCTTGTGTCGCCATCGCATTATGTAAAGGAGTAGAGTCTTGTTGAAAAATGTATGGTCTGCCTCCGCTTACATTGTCTACCCAGGGTTTCACTACCGTCTCTAAAACCTTAATGTATGCAGCAGAGTTTACTCAAAGTCCTTGAGTAGAAAAATGTGGTGGCATAACATGTCCTTTGTTGCTGACAACGCCTAAAACCATAACAGTGGCTGGAAATTTTGTGTGCATAACAACAGGAACCTCCGTAGGATTTGAACATAGCCATCTGTCATTTCTGCGATTGGTCTTTTGATCTTGGTCAAAATTTTTTTTGTCGGAAAAAAAGCATAACATTTTGGGCGCCTCAGGGAGTTTGATTTTGTTTAAAAGACGTTTTCATCGGTAAACTCTCTGTTCCCGTGTTCGTTCTGACATGAACTGTCCTCTGCGCATCACGTAAGACTTATACCGAAGGTCTTCGTGGACAACTCTATGAATAAGGCGCTCAGAAACATGAAGCTCACTCGCAAGGACCCTCATTGATTTTGAAGGGTCCTCGTCTATGATCGCTTTCACTTGCTCTACAAATTCTGCAGATCGGACAGTGTCAGAACGTTGTTCGTGCTTTTTGCGTTTTGCAACCGATTCTGTATCGTCTCCTAATGCTTTCAATTCACGGCGAACCTTATGCACGAATGAACGGGCGCAATTAAGAAAATTAGAGATCTCTAAATCTGTATGGTTCGCACATATAGCGACGATGACAGCATGTCTTTTTATTTCTCGAGTGATGTTGTAGTCCGCCATTTCTTATCTAAAAAGAAAAAAATAAAAAAAAAAATTCGCGAAGTTATAGTCACATTTATGCATGTCCTTAAATACCGTACGCACCCTGTATATATAACACGTCGTTCAATAAGTCCCGAGACTAACAACGGAAACAACATTTTTTTTCAAATTCATTTTTATTCATCAATATAATCTTCTTTTAGAGTGATACAATCTTTTCAACGCCTTTCCAACATTTCTATACCATGTTTATAGAAAGATTTATCCTTTTCTTCAAAATAGGCTTCAGTTTCAGCAATGACCTCCTCATTCGAGCCAAATTTTTTTCCCTGGAGAATATTTTTGAGATCAGCAAAAAGCCAGTAGTCGCTGAGGGCTAAATCTAGTGAATACGAGTGGCGGGGAAGCAAATCAAAGCCTAATTCGATCAATTTCGCCATTGTTTTCATGGACTTGTGGCATGGTGCATTGGTGCAATCGCGGCACCCACTTGGAAAAAACCTTTTTCATGCTCAATTTTTATGAAGGATTGTAAATACGCTTCCAGATGATATCTGTGTCATTTCTGCAATCTCACAGACCTTTACTTTGCGATTTTTCATTACAATTTTTTAAAACTTCACTAAAATTTTCCTGTGTAACGGCTTCTAATGGCCTACCCAAACGTTCCGCATCGTTTGTGTCCGTACGGCCACGTTTAAACTCAGCATACCAACGACAAATCGTTAGTTTGGATGGAGAGGGGTACGGGTAATGTTTTTCAAGCCATTGCTGGGCTTCTACGGTGTTTTTACCCTTAAAGAAACAATGTTTCATCAACACGCGAAACTCGCTTATTTCCATTTTTCAAACAAATTACAATGTGACTTTACTCTAACCTCGATAACTCTGCTGCCTGTGATCCGATTGACGTAAAATTTTTACACGTTTCATGTAAAGGTTTGCACTCTATGGAAATGTGGCCAGTTTGGTACTACTAGCACCATCTCTGGATTAGTCTCGGGACTTATTGAACGATGTGTTATATATATATATTATGACGAGGTGTTTTTGCACCAGTCACATGAGGAGGCCAAAGCATAGCTTATGCGCCTCCTCGTAGCTGAAATATCCTCCTTTTACAATCTCGGCAGCCTCGCAGGACTGCCACGCATGATCCTAACTAACAGCCACGCAGGGCTGTACATACTGTACCTTCCCCAGGTACAGGGGCTTCCAGCTCAAGTAAAAGCTGTAGCGAGAAGCTAGTCTCAGGAGCCCTGGCTAGTCGAGGCAGTGCTCGCACACACTGCAGCAACGTTCCTTCCTCTCCAAGCTCCTTCCTGTCCTTGTAGCGGTCCCCGTACCTGCAACCTTCCAGACGGTAATTAAATAAAGAAGAAAATAGTAGTAGCAGCTGCACCTTGGAAGGAAGTACAAGCTGCCACACAACATCAAAGGAAAGTGGAAGAGGAGGTTAGAAGGAAGGCAAAACACATAAGCACAGCATTAAAGTGCAAGTAATTACGCACCTAGAAGTGTCTAATAGTGTTGCCTCGCTGCCGCTGCAAGCAGGCTATAGCTGTCACTGACACCGCTGCTTAGCTTTCTCAACCGCTTATCGTCTGAGCCACAGCTGTTGACCCGCAGTACGGCCGCACCTGAAACAGAAAGAAGATAGACAAATTAGTTGACGCCTACCAGCTATGGAACGCGTCGACTTACCTTGATCCTTCGTACATCTAAAGTAGATTCTCGCCGCTCCAGGGAATACACAACAACACTGGCACTCGCGAGCGGATAACCTCAACGCGCGCTGCTGGCGAGCAGTAATATCAACTGCCGACAGCGCTGAGCGCGCGTGGTGGCTGCGTCGCGTAACGTACTTCACACGTACGTTGCGCCGGCGCAGAACGATTATCGAAAAGCCGCGCTCGCGAAAGTGCCATGCAATAAGCGTCTCGTTTACTCCGTTCGGGTCCGTTTTAGCGAAAAGTCACAATTAGCGAGCAGTCGACACTCCGCTCGGGTCCGTTTGAGAAACAAGTCGCGACACCAGCCGTAGCTTTTAAAACGATACAAGCGTGCGAGAAAATTGTATTGTAGTCCGAAGCGTGGAAGAAAATCTGGTAAGTGCATCAAGGTGCAGCATCTTTCACCAGGAGGCATCCCTGCAACAAATCGTCCCCGTATCCTTCCCGGCTGCGTGTGTGCGACTGCGTCGCGTGTTACGCGCCATTTTCGACAGTTGTGTATGCTGTACGCCCACGACCGCTCTAACCGTGAGTTAGCCGCGCAACGTATTTGCCGCGCAAGAAACCGCGCTACACTATTGTAGCTGGTGCCCTAGGCTCGCGTAAAAACGCAATAAATTCTTGTATTTGTGATTTTAGTTTAAATAAACGTGTCTAGTTTTAATCTGTAGTTTTACCTTGTACTAGCAAGCAAGCAACCCGCTTTCCCCCCCCTTTACATTTGTACGCCACCCCAATCCCCGTGGCGTTACAATATATATATATATATATATATATATATATATATATATTGTGATGTAGTGTTTTTGCACCAGTCACATGAGGAGGCCAAAGCATAGCTTGTAAGCCTCCTCGTAGCTGCATTACCTTCTTTTACAATCTTGGTAGTCTCGCAGGGCTGCCACGCTTGACCTTAACTACAGCCACGCAGAGCTGTGCATATTTTACCTTCCCCAGGTACAAGGACTTCGAGCTCAAGTAGAGGCTCCAGCGAGGAGCCAGTCTCAGGAGCCCATGGCTAGGCGACGGCCGTGCTCGCACACACTGCAGCAGGGATTCCTTTCCAAGCTCCTACCTGTCCTTGTAGTGGTTCCCGTACCTACAACCTCCCAGACAGTAGTTAAAAGAAGAAGGAAGCAATAATAGCAGCTGAACCTTGGGAGGAAAGTACAAGCTGCCACACAACATCATAGGAAAGTGGAAGAGGAGGTAAGGAGGCAACCAAAGACACATAAGCACCGCATTTAAGTGCAAGTAATTACGCACCTGGAGGTGTCAAATAGCGTTGCCTCGCTGCCGCTGCGAGCAGGCTGTAGCTGTCCCCGACACCACTGCTTTGCTCTCTCCACCGCTCATCATTCGATTCGCCAGCTGTTGATCCGCCGCACTGCCGCACTTGGAAAAGAGAAGAGACAAATGAGTCGACGCCTACCAGCTATGAAACGCGTCGACTTACCTGGACTCTCTGGACATCGGAGGTAGATTTTCGCCGCTCCAGAGAAAATATAACAACACTGGCACTCGCGAGCGGATAACCTAAACGCGCGCTGCTGGCGAGCAGTAATGTCAACTGCTGACAGCGCTAAGCGCGCGCGGCGACTGCGTCGCGTAACGTACTTTACACGTACGATGCGCCGGCGCAGAACAATTATCTAGAATGCGCGCTCGCAAAACTGCCAAGCCGGAGCTTCTTGTTTACTCCGTCCGGTGCAATAGTCGCGATCATTAGCCTCCGTCGTTCGACGCAGCATTTTTCGCGTTTGATAAAGAAAAAGACGAGCGAGTACGAGCAGGTGGATCGTTCATTTGTAGTCGGGAGTGTTGTAAAATATCTTGTGAGAGCACCAAGGTGCAGTGGCAGTTACCAGGAGGCATCCTGTCCCCGAATTGTCCAGTTTCCTCCCCGGCTGTGTGTGTGCGACCGCGACGCGTGCTACGCGCCATTTTTGTCTTTTCGCGTCTTGTATGCCCGCGATCCCTCTAACCATGAGCTAACCATGCAAACGGGAGTGCTGCAGTAGAAACCGCGCAACACGAGTGTAGCTGGAGCCCTGGGCTCGCGTAAAAACGTGATCATTTCCGTATTTAGTTGATTTTTAGTTGAAATAAACGTATTTGTTCATGTCTATCTCAATTGCTTGTTTTAAATTGCACTAGCAAGTAACCGCCCGCTTTTCCCCCTACATTTGTACGCCACCCTGATCCCCAGTAGCGTAACAATACGAGGTCTGGCTATTAAATAACGAGACTGGTTACGAAAAAGGGTTTTATTATAAAAATTTTTCTACATTCGAATGCTTCCCTTCAATATACTTCTCTTCCCTCGCCACACACCTTTTTATACGTTTTTTCCATTGATCAAAGCAGTGCTGGAAGTTTTCTTTGGTGAGGGTCATTAGGAGCTCTGCCGTATTTTGCTTTACCGCTTCCATCGACTCAAATCGGGTCCCTTTCAAAAAAAAGTCGCACGGTGCCAAATCTGGCGAATACGGCGCGTGTTCGAGCACTGGAGTGCGCTTACCGGCCAAATACTGCTTCACAGATAGCGCGTTATGGGCAGGTGCGTTGTCCTGGTGCAAAATCCACGAGTTGTTCTTCCACAACTCGGGCCGTTTCTTACGAACTCGTTCTCGCAGTGTTGCCAAAACTGACAAATAGTAAGTCTGGTTGACAGTCTGACCCTCTGGAACCCATTGAGTCATCACGATACCGTTAATGTCGAAAAAAACGATCAACATTGCTTTGAATTTTGATTTGGACATCCTTTCTTTTTTGATTCTGGGCGATTCAAGCGTCTTCCAATGCATCGATTGCCGCTTTGTTTCAACATTGTATTGAAAAATCCACGTTTCGTCGCAAGTAATAATGTTTTTCATTAGTCCGGAATCTTTTTCCAATCTTTCAAGGAAATCTGAGCAGACCTGTTGATGCAAGAGCTTTTGGTCAGGAGTCAGGTTTTTTGGCACCAACTTCGCACAGACTTTTGTCATGTGTAATTCCTCATGTAAAATTCTTCTAACCGTTTCTTTATCGGCGTTTACAGCCTCGGCAATCATCCGGATGCTCATTCGACGATCTGCACGCACAATTTGGTTGATTTTGGTCACTGTTTTCGTAGTTGAAACAGTGACAGGGCGACCTGGGCGTTGGTTATCTTCAGTGCTCACTCGGCCCTCACTGAAGCGCTTACACCACTCAAAAACACGCGCACGAGATAGAGAATTGTCCCTATAGGCTTTTTGCAACAGTTTACAGCACTCAGTCGGAGTTTTTTTCAATTTAACGAGAAATTTGAGATTGATACGTTGCTCCTGTTTTTCGTCACACATGGTTTTCGGCACGAGAAAAAAACACGTTCGTTTCAAACCGCTACTGCACAAATACAATAATAGTGACGAGATCGTGTTTTGGTACGTGCATAGACAAGATATCTAGATACCCAACGCACTACTCGTTTCTTTCCCCATCCCTCTACGGCGCCCTCTAGGCGCGCAGTCTCGTTATTTAATAGCCAGACCTCGTATATATATACACACACTAATTAATGTCTAAATGTCAATACAAAACCTTTTGAATAAAAAAAATTATCGTCTTCGTTGTTATTGAAAAATATAAAAAAAAAGAACTTATAATTAATTTTCATACACATATTTTCAAATTCTTTAATTTTAAAATATTTTTAGACTAATGAAAGTAATCAAATATGATAATATTGCTAAATATCATCTTTTTATTAATGTATTTTTTGACTGCTTTCCAGCTGGTCATCATTTACTTATCAGATTGACATAAAGTCATTACACATATTTCTACACATGAAAGTTGTGAAATCTAATTAATGCTGTTAAGTATTTCAATATTTACGTCAAACACATTTATTTTATAATTTTAGTTAATACTTACAAATATTATTTTATATTTTTTAAAATTTTTTCTTTAATGTTACTTTAAATTTAAATATCAAAGTATACAAAATATCATCAATGATGTAAGATGATTCTTCTTTTTACTCTTACATTTATTTAATTTTTATATTATTTCAAATCAATAATTTACGTACAATTTTCTATTATTTTTGTACAATAGTACGAAATTGCTTTAAATGAAACCACTGAAATCAATTAATTCTTTTAACTATATTTTTATATATATTTTATGCTATATACTTTGACAACTTATATATTTCATACAAAGTTACTTGTGACATGTAATTAACACCATACTTGCCGGACACTTGTAGAGTATATGGTGATTCTTGCAGTAATTTAAGTGATCAACATATATTTTTAGATACTGTAATAGTATGTCTATGTTCAACCTTAAACAAGTAGATGGTATTGCTCGTGGTAATTTATGTAATCAAGATATATTTTTAGATACTGAAATAGTTTGTGTATGTTACAACTAAAACATGATTGGGTACTAATTACGAATAAAAAGATTCCAAACTTTCAGCTATACTTTCTATGTATAGAAGTACATTTACAATATACGAAAATGACATAGCATATGGTCATTTTTTCCTTAATAAATATTAAAGATAAAATAAAAAATTAACATGATTTCATATCTTGTTACATATTTGTATAATTCTGAATATATAAATGTAATAAAAAATTATTAAAGTTTGTCAATAACAATTTTTTAACATTTAATAATTTTTGATTAGAAAAATAAAGCACTGCATAATTTAAATAGAAATAGAAAAATATAATTATTAAATCGAATGTTTATTTATTTTTCATATTCTATATATTTTATTATCCCAGTTGCAAGAATCCACGTATATATATATATATATATATATATATATATATATATATATATATATATATATATATATATATATATATAAGACAATTTAGACGCAGGTTGATTCAGCGAACAAAATTTGTTTCTATAAATAATGATTTTTATTATATTTACAATAGTTACAACAGTTATTTACAACCTTACCTATAAATAATGAAACGACAATTAATGTTCGATGTTATCACTGCGCTTCTTTATTAATATTTCTTTAATATTCAATATTAATTCTTTTCTAATATATTCACGAATTTAATATTTCTCTACTTTAAATTGGCTATTTACGATTTTTACGTTTTTACATATATATATTTTTATTAATATTAGATTAGGTTAGAATAACAGGTGAGCGGCGCATGAGAAGCGCGGCAAATTCGAATTTAAAGAAAGAAACTTTCTTTACATCTCCCCCCCTAGGTGAAGATTTTCAGTATTCAACTCCTTCTTCTGATGCTGGAAGTAATTTTGTTACATGAAATAGTCCAGTTTCTTGTTTTAGTTTTCCTGTTTTTATTTTGTATAGTGAATCTGAAATTTTTTGTATTATTTTAAAAGGACCAATTCTAAGTTCATCCAGTTTCTTTCTGTTTAGCCTGTTGCCATTTTCAATATACACTAGCTCTCCTGTGTTAAACGAATATTTCTTTCTATTTTTGTCGAAGATCGTTTTGTTATATTCGTGTGATTTTTTTGTTCTTTCTAGAGCCAAGTCTTGATCTCTTATCCAATTTTCTTTATTGTTTTTGGTTTTTAATTCTTGAGGTAAAATGCTGGTATCTAAGCCATCTAATAAATACTTAGGCGTAAAGCCAGTTACTGTATGTTCTGTTGTATTGTACTTATCGATACATTCTCTGGCAATCGTTGTCCAAGCTCTTTTTCCTTGCTTTTCATTTATCTTGCATCTTATCTTGTTGACTAGAGTTTGATTCAAGCGTTCGTTCAGACCATTAGAGAAAGGTGCATTAACAGCCGTAAAAATCAGTCTAACGCCATTTTCTACCAGAGCTTCTTTAAACTCTTTTGAATTTATTCCTGGATATTGATCTGTAAGTATTGTTCCAATTTTATCCGTTTCTAGCACTTTATTCACTAACTTGATGAAGTCCCTTGCAATCTGCGTTTTCGATGTTAAAATGAAAGCATATCTTGTAAAATGGTCCACAAGCAGGTGTAGGTACCTTTTTGTTGATCTTTGTCCTCCGAAGCCTCCAATTGTATCAATTGACATTATTTCGAATGGTTTTGTTGCTGGTCCCAATTGTGACATCAGTCCATATTTTATTTGTCCTCTGGATTTGTTCTTGATACATATTACGCAGTTTCTACACACTTTAATTATATTTGCAGTTATATTTTTAGCTGTATAATAAGGACATATCCTATTCATCATTTGTTTAATCCCTATATGGCACCATTCGAAGTGTATTTCCTTAATTAATTCAAAGCTTAACTTTTCAGATAATATAATTTTTTCTTTATTTTTAATTTTTTTGTAGAATACTCCATCCTTTTCTATTAATTTCGTTTTAATTTTCTGCAATTTTCCATTTTTTTTTTGGTCTGTTTTTATTTCTTTTATTGCTATTAGATTAACTATTTTTAGCATTTCTTCGGTGTTTGCGAGGGGTTCTAGTACTGGATTTCTACTTAAACTATCAGCTTCGGTGTTATCTTTTCCCGGAATGTATTTAATTTCGAAATCATATTGTGACAAATAATAAGTTAAATCACCAAGTTCTTCATCGGTTTTTGCTTTTATATTCATATGCTCTAATGGTTTATGGTCTGAAAATACAGTGAACCTTCTTCCAATAAGCCAGTGTTGCCAATACTTTATCGCTTCCTTGATTGCCAGGCATTCTAAATAAATCGCTTTTTTTCGTTTTTGCAAATCATTCAATTTTTTTGAAAAATATGCTACTGGCTTTTCTTTACCATTATTTTGCACTTGTTTAAATACCGCACCAATACCTTCTAGAGACGCATCCGTGTAAATTCTTATTGGTAAATCCTTATCAAATATTTCCAACACCGGTTGAGAACATAATAACTTTTTAATATCTTTAAATGATTTTTCACACTGTTCAGACCATATAAACTTTTCGTGTTTTCGTAATAGTTTGTGTAAAGGATCTAACAATATTGAGCTTTTCGGTATATACTCGTGATAGAAGTTGATTTTTCCAAGAAACTGTCGAATATTCTTTTGAGTTTTTGGAGTGGGAAAATTTTGTATTGAGATTAAGTTATCTTTCAGTGGTCTTACCGTATTGTGTTCTATTATATGTCCAAGGTATTTTACTGATTCTGCTGCAAACGTACATTTTTTAAATTTTAATCTGAAACCTTCATTTACTATTGCTTTTATCACTTTTTCTATATGTTCTACATGGTCCTTGAACGATTCCGAAAAGATTAAAATGTCGTCGATATAATTTTCTGAAAAATCTTTTAAAGTATGTTTTCTTAAGATATTGGATAAAATTCTTTGGAAAATAGCTGGTGATGTTTTTAATCCAAATGGTAAACACGTCCATTGGTAGTGCCCCTCTTGTGTGACGAATCCTGTTTTTTGTCTATCTTCAATGCGTAGTGGTATTGACCAAAAAGCGGAATTTATATCTAATGTGGTGAAATATTTGCAGTTTCTTGTTTTTATTATTAAATCATTTATTAATGGGAATGGTTGAGCTTGTGGTATAATTATTTTGTTTAGATCTCGAAAGTCTATGCATAATCTTGACCGTTTGTTTTCATCTTTTTTGAACGCCAAAGTCACTGGTGCTGCAAAAGGGCTATAAGATTCTTCAATTAATTTACTTTTTAGTAATTCTGCCACTTGATTTTCTATTTCTTTCTTATCTTCTATAGTGCATTTGTACGGCCTTTTGCTACAATATTTATCAACTAGTAAGTCTATCCGAGCTTCGTAATTCGTAACGGTGCCTACATCATATTTATTTTTTGCAAAAACCGCATTATACTTTTCTATTAGTTTGTTAATTTTAATTTTTTTTGTATCGTCTAAGTGATCTAGATTCATACTGAATTCGTCTTCATTCACATGTTCATTAAAATTCACTTTAACATCTTCTATTTTTTCTATTTCATCTAATGACTTCATGTTCCTCTGTGTTTCTTGTTTTTTTATCTGTATTTCTTTCTTTTGAGATATTTCTAAATTTTCATCCTGAATTAGATTAAATTTCTTTATTGTATCCAAGCCAATAAGAAAATCTTCAAAATCATCTCTTTCTATAATGAATGCATCAATGTATTCCTCCTGCTCAAAAATTTTTGCTTTTATGGTTACTAACCCTTTAGTTTGTGTCACACCATTGACTGTTTTTAATGATATTTTATTTAAATCTTCTGTTTTATTCTTTATCTTAACTAATCTTGAATTTATTAGAGATACTTGTGAACCTGGATCGTATGTTCCATTAACTTCTAACTTTTCTTCCAATAATATTTTTACTTTAATCAATGGTGTGATTATTCGTTTTTTTGTTCTGTATTTAACTCTACTTCTATCACTGAGTTACTTCCAATTATTCTTGTTTCGTTTTCGTTTTTCTTTTTAAACCAGCATGAATTCTCTGGGTGGTACCGAATACCCTTGTTCAATTTTTCACAATTTTTACATGGCTTCTTCTCATCGAATTTCTTTTTATCGTCTTGTCTTTCTACTTTTTTTGTAAAACTATTTTTTCGCACTAGATTTTCACATTTCTTTATTTCATGCAGTAGTTTGGTTGAATTTTCACACGTTTCTTTATCTATTTTATTTCTGACGAATTCGGGCAATCCTGCTGCTATAAGCATCACAAGGGTTATTGTACTCATACCATTGTCCATATCAAGCAATAGCTTTTCTTTCCTGAGAGCATATTCCATTAATGAACCTTCTCTATATTTGTAGGATATAGCATACATTCCTGTACTCCATCCTTTATCTGCAAATGACTCCAAAAATTTCTTTTTCCAATCGGACCATTCAGCTTCCATTGTCAAAGTTATTAGTGTTGCTGAGTGCCAATCTAAACATGACTTGTCCAAAAATAATCTTAATGTCTCGATTTTTGTGTAGTCTTCACTGATTTCAAATCGTCTGCACTCCTTCTCAAATGTCTCTAGCCATTGTTTTGCATTTGAGTGTTTACATGAAAATCTTTCAATCATGAATTTCTCTGCTATGTGCTTCAAATTTAGTTGATTTTCTTTCTTCCGCGTGGATTCTGCAAAATCTGCTTGTGTTATCTCCTCTAGATAGAGATCATTAAATATTAGATTGCCATCTTGATCGAAGTAAATCTCTTCCATTTCTTTAGTACATGTGATCCATATTACTCTTTCTTGGCCTCTTTGATTTAAACTTTTTTTCACTCTTTTAAAATTATCTGTTTTAGTCAATTCAGTATGGTTACTTACAAGTATTTTAGCTTCTGGCAACTTGTACTTTTTATTGTCCTCTGTTGTGATTGAGGTTATGGCAACTAGGCTTGTTTTACTGTCGCTCGGCGAGGCAACGTATTTAAATGCGAATTGCAGTTTTCTTGCCATCATAAACGAAAATTGTCGTTTTATAAGACAATTTAGACGCAGGTTGATTCAGCGAACAAAATTTGTTTCTATAAATAATGATTTTTATTATATTTACAATAGTTACAACAGTTATTTACAACCTTACCTATAAATAATGAAACGACAATTAATGTTCGATGTTATCACTGCGCTTCTTTATTAATATTTCTTTAATATTCAATATTAATTCTTTTCTAATATATTCACGAATTTAATATTTCTCTACTTTAAATTGGCTATTTACGATTTTTACGTTTTTACATATATATATTTTTATTAATATTAGATTAGGTTAGAATAACAGGTGAGCGGCGCATGAGAAGCGCGGCAAATTCGAATTTAAAGAAAGAAACTTTCTTTACATATATATATATATATATATAAATATATTGTAACGGGGTAAATTTATTCCCACCCGTTAACAACGCAGGACCTTCTTCTGGTCCTGCTTTATTCTCGGTGTGTGTGAGGGGCCTTGCCTAAGGCCCCGCAGCCGGTGCAGCTCCCACCGGGCTCGGCTGCTCAGTATGTGTGCCAACGATCGGTTGGCACACCCGCGGAGGCGGCGGTATTCGGGATAGGGACGCTAGAGGGAAGATAAATAAAAACGCACCAGCTTTGTGCCAAATAGTTGTTTTAATAAATGAAAATAACAATTACACGGCAAAAGGTAACAAATTATTGCGGAGAGGTCTATTGGTGTGAAGAGCAATTAGTATTGCCTCACGCGCAATACTAATTCTCAAGGTGCGCACTGCGCATGCGCACCCTCTTCGCTTTGCGCAGCTACACACACGTGTAGTCTATGGACGGCAGATATAGAGAGAGCAGTTCCCCCTCTATACTGCCGCAGTTCGTGGCTGCTCGAGTGAGAGCGGCTCTACCTCTCACTCGATGCTGTAGTCTATGGTTGAGCGAGGGAGCTCGTTCCTCTCGCTCAACTGCGTACTCGCAGGTTGCCCGAGTAAGAGTGGCTTTCTCTTACTCGAACGCCTATTCTATGATAGTGCGAGAGAGAGATCGATCCTCTCACTCGCACTCGCGCGGCCTAATCGAGTTTGAGTTACGCGGGCTCGCGCGTAACTCTACTATATCTATATATGCCTGACGCGATCGCACACGCGTCAGGAAAACTAAATATAGTCTATTCGCGGACTCGCTAATACGATAAGTGGCCACTTACTTTTACAAATAGTTGATCGCGGAATCATCTCTTCGATCTGCGGAAACGCTGCGGAGAATCTTAGGAAAAAATCTGCGGTTCTTTCCTAATCTCTCGAAACACGTGCGGCTCTTACAAATGCTCGGGCGAGAAGAAGGCTTGAGGGGAGGGCTCCTCCTTCCCCTCTCGCCTATCGGTTTTCCCGCGTAGCGCTATCGATTCTTGATCGATAGCGCCGCGTTTCGGTACGCCGCGGCTTTTCCCGCGTCAAGCCATCGATCGCTTGATCGATGGCGCCGCGTATCGTCGCGCCACGAACTCTCTTTCTATTGCCTATGGCAGGTGGCTTAGCCTCTATAAGCCGCCTGTCACAATATATATATATATATATATATACAAATTTATCACAAATATACTATATATATTTTATTTTAGTATATTTAGTATCTATATATATATATATATATATATATATATACATACATATAAAGAGATGAGATAAAAACAAGAGATTACCTTGTTTAGATTATCTTATCTTAATATGAATCTAGATATTAGATGAAATGCTTGAAGAGCAATTTGATGAAAATTTGGGGGCGCATATCGTATCTTCGTAACGAATGCACGAATGTTAATGCTTTTTTTTATTTGAAAGAACATAAAAAAAAAGCAAAGGTGATAGATTAGATTTTATTAAATATTATAATGTATAGTTAGAAAAAAATTTTTCAAATTTTTATGCATCAATTTAATGTATAAATGGGTGCGCCAGGCGCCCGTGGTTAGTACCAATACTTACCACGGGGCACTGGCGCGCCCCTTGATAAAGATAGCTAGTGAAATACAATAAATTATTAGGGGCTTTTTAGCAATCACAGTTTGAAACCAAAACTAAACATTTCTGAAAAAATTAAACAATTGCTTTCGTAAATCTGTTACATTAATGATGTTTATATTGATAAAAATATATATTATTTAATTTATAAATGTTATTTTATAATACTTCTATCGTCTTTATAATATTGAAGACTTGGTATCATAATGTTCCAGATTGGTGGATTTTTAAATGCATTCGTTTTAGATTTCAAACGCTTTGCCACTTTAAATAACCGGTAAAGCGTAGGAATTCTAAAACAAATATAACATTTAGAATCTTCTTTGTCATTTATTTCCATTTAGTTTCTTTATTGTTTTGGAAAATGTTATAATTATATAATATACTATAAATATAATCGTGTAGAATTTTTAATCGTTGAACGGCATATTGTTGATGTGACAATATTGTTAAAACTTGGTTTTAAATAATTTCATTTTTATAACACTGTAAGTTTTATCCTGAAATTATATATTTTATATAATTGATATTATTACATGATAAATACTTACTTCTACAGATTATTTTTCAAGGAATGTGACGTACTTTTCTTTGAGCGATGAATATACATATGACAAAAAAACTTATTTTTTAAATAATTTGACATTTATTAAGCACCAAGTAATCAAGTTATCATCTAATTAGTTTTTTATTTCTTCCTTTAATTTTATTTTATTGATCTGATTATCTCAAAGGCTGCTCCACGCAATATTATATCGCTTAAGCAATAGCGAGAGTAACGGCAATTATTTTGAATTACTATGTGAAAACGCTTTTAATAATAAAGCAATTGTGGTGTATGCGAATACGCATGTATTTACAGATAATGTATACTTAACTAATATACGTCGTAATGTATAATATACAGAATTGTAACGATACACTAAAGGTATAGGTATGTGTGTGTGCGCGCTAGCCGGCCTAATGTTATGTATAATCAAGCGTACTCAGTGTACGCTCCGACCGGCTCGTGAACGGACTTATCTCCTCATGTAATATCAATATTGTAATATTCTAACACTTATTAATTTTAATAAATATTGAACCTGGTATTAACCAGTATATGTGTTCTTACTCAATGTAATTCACGACACCACAATCTTGGCGACGAGGATGTTTTGATATCGTAACTCGCGCATAGTAAAACGCATCGTTTTTCCCAGTGAATTCGTGCGTGTAATAAATGTCTGACAATTCTGAAACAGGCTGGATTTGGAAGCTTTCCAAAGAACAATTGATAACTGAATTGAAAAATCGTGGGGTACCGTTCAGTAACACTGATAAACGTGATAATTTACGTGCTTTAGTGGTGAAAATTGTGCGTGAAACCGCAGAAAAATCCGAACAATCGGGAAGCGTAAAAGTCGAAGAAAAAGCGATTTTACCAAGCGATCCGCTCACGTCGACAGAAACAAAAACAGAGGCCACAGAGACCGAGTCAAAAGTAAACAATAGCTCCGAGCTTGAAGAATTTTTCGATATATTAGTTGATTCGGACACAGATAGCACAATGTCAAAGAATAATCCAAAAATAAAATTTTGCCTCAATAAGGATAAATGGGATACATTTGTAGAGCGTTTAGAATTTCAATTTCTAACGCGTGATACGGTTGATGCAAAAAAAGCAGCTATTTTGCTCACATCGATCGACGAAGATGCATATGAGTTAATAAAGCATCTTTGCTCCCCAGCAAAATTGTCGGATAAAAAGTACAATGAACTAACAAAATTGATGCAGGATCACTTAAATCCAAAGCCTTCCAAGTTGATAGAAAGAAGCAACTTCTACAAAGCATGCCAGGAGCAAGGCGAAAGTGTTGCCGATTTTTCCGCAAGATTGAAAAAATTATCTTTACATTGTAATTTTTCAAATCTCGAAGATTCTTTACGTGATCAATTTGTTTGCGAATTACGCGACCAAGAAACAAAAGTCAAACTTTTTGAAATTGACTCATTGACATATGATACTGCACTCAAAGAAGCGATTGCGCGTGAGACTGCGCAGAAAAATGCATCGAGTACTAGTGAAAAAAGAAATTTTCAAAAAGATGTGTTAATGATAGAATCGCAAAATTCTAAAATACGACAAAAATTTCAACCGAATCAAAAACATAATCATAGTGAATTTTCTCGTTCAAAGCATGGTGAAAAAACAAGTAAAGACAATACGTGTTGGAATTGCGGCGGTCGTGGGCATACACGCTATCAAAGTCCAATTCCAAGTATATCAAAACAAAGCAACGAATGTGCTAGTTGCGGGAAAGCAGGGCATCGACGAGATGTATGTGAATACAAAGACTATACATGTGAGCATTGCCACAAGCGCGGACACACTCAAAATGCTTGTTTCTCCAAACGCACGCAAGCAAAGCGTGCCCTCAAGATGTTAGACAGAGACAGCAGCGACTGTGGTGACGTCACTGATGAAGAGCAAGCATCAACGCACTACATTGAACACAGCGATCACCGCAAAGAATTCTACAAGTTGGATTTTATCGATAAATCGTATGTGAACAAAAATTTTGTAAGTGGAGATCGCGACGGCGAGCCGATGTATGTTGATGTGTGTGTGAATGGTATAAACATTAAAATGGAAATAGATACAGGTACTTACGAGACTGTTATCGCTGAAAAGATTTTGCATGAAAAATTCGAAAATTTAAATGTTTACGATACGCTTTTAAATTTACGTGAATATGATGGTTATGTTATGAATCCAGTCGGGAAATTATCAAATTTGAAAGTAAATTTTCGAAATAAGACACGGGTGCTTGATTGTTATGTATTGTCCGGCAGGGGCCCAGCGCTTTTAGGACGTAAATGGCTTGCAACATTCGAATGCTGGCCATTGCATATTAAAGAAAATCTTAATGATAAATTAATGGTAAACAAATTTGACGTAAAAAATATACCGGGTTACATTATCAATAAATATAACGAGTTGTTTAGTAATTTTTCGGGTTGCTATAATAAAAGTAAAACTAAAATTCATTTGAAAGAGGGCACTAAGCCTATTGCACTTAAATGTCGTCATGTTGCGCATGCTTTAAAGCAGCTAATTGAAAAAGAAGTCGAACGTTGAGTCTCTCTGGACCACTTAGAACCAGTCGATGTTAGTGAATGGGCTACTCCGATTGTACCCGTATTTAAGAGTAATGGCAATATACGTATATGCCATTTAATGCCGACTTTAAAATTACAGTAAATCCACATATTATTATGAATAAATATCCGCTTCACACAATCGATGACATTTTCTCGGCCCTACAAGGCGGTTTAACTTACACCGAGTTAGACTTGCGGCACGCTTATATGCAGTTCGAAGTAGATGAAAGCTGCAGAGATCCACTAACAATTATTACGCATAAAGGCTCTTTTCGCTATAAGAAAATACCGGAAGATATCGCGCCGGCCCCGGTTGACGTACAAAAAAAGATGGATGAATGTTTAGCTGGTATAAATGGTACAATAACGTACATTGATAATATCTATATAACAGGCTGTACAAACAAAGAGCATATTAAAAATTTAGAAGCTGTATGTGCGCGACTTCAAGAGTGCGGTCTTCGCGTAAATATTATTAAAAGTAAATTCATGCAAAAGAACCTCGATGTTCTCGGCTATGTGATAGACAAAGATGGGCTACACAAGTCCAAAACAAAGATCGATGCAATGATTAATGCTCCGCAACCGTCTAATGCTAAAGAATTAGCTTCTTTCCTTGGTTTAATAAATTTTTACGCGAGATTCTCGCAAAATAGATCAGAAAATCTAAAACCGTTGTACGACCTGGCTAACCAAAAAGAATTTGTGTGGAATGATAAATGCGAAAAAGCTTTTAAATGCGTAAAAAATGAAATGATATCACCGCGAGTTTTGTCACATTATGATCCAAATGAACAAATTATATTGGCCTGCGATGCTTCACAATATGGGTTATCCGCGATCTTATCGCATAAATACAAAGATGGTACAGAACGGCCAATTGCATACGCTTCGCAGAAAATACCGAAAAAAGAACTTAATAGAACAATACTTGATAAACAGGCAATGGCTATAGTTTTCGGATTTAAACGTTTTCAAGATTTCATTTTTAGGAAAAAAATAATTTTACGAACCGATAGTCAGTCGTTAAAACTTATTTTAGGTCCGCGAAAAGGTATTCCTCAAACGGCTGATAATAGATTTCAAAGATGGGCTTATTATTTATCGGGATTTCGATACAAAATCGAACATATAAGTTTAGCTGCTAATGCAAATTGCGACGCTCTATCGCGGTTACCGGTACAAACGAATGTTGACTTATCCGATCTTGATCCTGACTTTTCAAACGTGCATTTTTTTAGCGAAGGTATCGCAACTTTTGATAGTAAAATGTTGGCACAAGAAAGTTTGAAAGATAAAATAATTAGTAAAGTAATAAGATTTACTCAAAGTGTATGGCCAAAGCTAACAGAACTACCGGATGAATTAAAAGCATATCACAGGAAAAAATTAGAGTTATCGGTAGATAAGAACTGTTTATTTTGGGGGTTGCGTGCCGTTATTCCAAATAGCATGAGACCATTAATTTTGCGCGAACTACACGCTTTACATCTTGGAATTGTAAAGATCATAATGCTTGCACGCTCCTATGTTTGGTGGCCAGAAATTGATCATGATATTGAATATACAGTAAATAGTTGTAAAACTTGTGTAATTGAAAGAAAGAGCCCACCAAAAACCCCGTTAACTACTTGGTCTTGGCCTGATCGCACATGGAGTCGCATTCATTCTGATTTTTTAGGACCGTTTTACGGTAATATGTACCTTGCAGTTATTTGTGCTCATTCAAAATGGCCGGAAGTTATAAATTTCAAAAATAATACTAAAGCTTACAGACTGGTCGAAAAGTTTAAAACACTATTTGCACGGTTCAGGTTACCTTTACACGTAGTAACCGACAGCGGACCGCAATTTCGCAGTTTAGAATTTTTGAAATTTTTAAAGAAAAATGGAATTAATCATAGTTTTTCGCCGCCGTATCACCCCGCCACGAATGGTGTAGCCGAAAATTTCATCGGAATTTTTAAAGATCAAGTCACGAAAATTGTAAAAGGGGGAGAGACGGTTGAGAATGCCATAAATAAATTCTTATTTGATTATAGAAGTGTTGAGCATTGCACCACGGGTAAGAGTCCTTATCAGCTTATGTATAATCGCGACATACGCACAAGATTTGATATGTTAAGAAACAGCGTATCCGGAAAAGTACAGAAAAGTCAGAGAGCACAAATAATTGCAAAAGGTGGTAATCGTAAATTAGAATTAAGTACGGACGATGATGTCTATATAGATGATTATGGTATAAATTCGGAAAAACGTTGTAAAGCAAAAGTTATTAAGCAGACATCACCGTCTACCTTCGTTGTACGCGACGAAAATAATGCGACGCATAAACGCCACAAAAATCAAATTATCAAAGATGCGAAATCAAATGTAAATCTTCGTAGATCTCCGCGGTTAAATGTAAAATAAAAAGGCGGAAGAGTTGTGGTGTATGCGAATACGCATGTATTTACAGATAATGTATACTTAACTAATATACGTCGTAATGTATAATATACAGAATTGTAACGATACACTAAAGGTATAGGTATGTGTGTGTGCGCGCTAGCCGGCCTAATGTTATGTATAATCAAGTGTACTCAGTGTACGCTCCGGCCGGCTCGTGAACGGACTTATCTCCACATGTAATATCAATATTGTAATATTCTAACACTTATTAATTTTAATAAATATTAAACCTGGTATTAACCAGTATATGTGTTCTTACTCAATGTAATTCACGACACCACAGCAATCAAGTCTACAACCGTACAATTTTCTAATAATATCTCTATGAGTATTAGCAGAGCGTCTGATAAACTGGTTATCTTTAACATTGACAATTGCAAGATTCTTAATCATATTTTAACTGCTATGTCAGCTATATTAGAGATAATTCAGAATTAGGACAATTTGATGTTCAGAGAGAGAGAGAGAGAGAGCTCGATGAGAGCACCAAGTTATTAGTTAGCACTTACTGTTACGAACGAAAAATTCACTCGCTAAATTTTGTAACTCAAACTTACTCTTTTATAATAAAGGAATAAAATAACTTAATAATAGTGTCGCGATAAAGTAATAGAATAATGACTACGAGGGTAATGAAATCTAGATATGTATTTTTGTGCAATTGTGCATTCTTTAAGATAATTGGATCCTAACTAATGCAGACGTAATCAAAACCACATTTATTCTCCTCGGATTTATTTCTTTTTGCTATAAAATCCATAAAATCATCAAAAAAATCAGTAAAAAGATAGTAAGAGTAAACGTATATTTGTTGCGACTACCGATTTGAATGCAATTGCTGTTAACTAATAATGTTTAAGATGTTTCTTGGCAATCAAACTACAATTTTAAATACTTCATATGGCCAATCAAAAGTCAACTAGGGATAGGTTGAGAACTGATTTTCTCAATATAAATTGACTGCGAGCTTATATCACCAGATTTATATTTAATGGATAATTAATTCTTTAATTTGTTTGATATTGTTAGCAGTTTATGAAATTTTGTGATCAGGTTTTCACCTAATCCAATGCTACTTAAATAATTTGATGCCTCTCTTTATGACGGTATCGTACAATCAAATACAAGAAACCGACATTAAAACACCATTAATCAAAAGAAGCAGCGTATAAACATTTAATTTGCTCTATATATGCGTTTAATATTATAGAAATATTTAAGTATTTTAAGGTTACAGTCTTATTAATCGAGGTTAGAATATCAATTAGGTCAGAGTTGCACTACAAGCTCGCAATACACTAAAAAAAAAACTCTATTGCAAAGTCTAAGAGTACTGATCCTAAAAGAACCACTATTCGCTAATTTTTTTTCAAATCTTATACAGGCTACCACAGATCGCGCTAATAAAACTGTTATTCAATAAAATATCTAATTTCTTCTTCTATAAAAGTAAAATTTATAAGTTGTTCTGTTAGTAACTTTTTGAAATAATTTGGATTCAATTTGTGAAATTAATTTGGATCATGCTGAAAATAACAGTAAAAGGTTTTGCAACAGTATTGATTATAAATCCGTCATTAGATTCGGGAAATTAAAATTAGTAGATTAAAAATAAATGATTAATTTCTTCTAGTTGTTTTATTTATTCATCTGATGAAAACTACTATAGAATACACTAGCTTAAATATAATTTATCTAATTATCATTTAAATTAAATCAATACTTTAAATTGCAAACGTAAAAATAGCTCTCTTAAGCAGATTCGTTGTTGTGTTGAAACAATTGTTCAGAAACAAGTTATAATTACGATCACTATATGGAGTATTTTAATCATACTAATCATTTATTGTCAATATGAGGGTAGGGTTAAGAAGTTTTCGGTCTGACGTAAAGATGGCGCGAGCAGATCAAGTGTTTGGCTTGTATTCTGTAGCCCGGCATTTCACTAGATTGTATATAAATTTTCAGATTAATTACTCTGTTAGTGTTATATTTAAGAGCTGATTGAACAAGACAACTCAATTGCTTATGTGAAAATGGAAAAATCATAATAGCGTGTGGTCATCAAGCCATTTTTTAAGGTTAGGAAATAAATGATAGGCGCTGGGGACTAAATCTGATAAATATGGTAGTTAGGTAACAAAGCGAACTTCAATTGTTGATCGTAACAACTGCCGAACAGGCAGGTGCATTGTCATGGTGAAACAAGATTTTTTTCTGCGCCAACTTAGGTCGTTTATTTTTCACTTCGTCTTTCAAACACTGCAATAACTCTGCGTAGTATTGATCAGTGATGGCTTTATCCTTCTCCAGATAATTAATGTAAATAATTTTTTTCTCATCCCAAGAAACCGCCATAACCTTATTTGCCGATAAAATTGTTTTTACCTTCTTTGGGGTTGGTTCACCTGGTCCAATTCATTCGATTGTTATTTATTTTCAGGAGTGTAGTGGTGAGCTAAAGTTTCATCTCACTTATAAAACGACACATAAATTCGCTAGGGTTTGGCTTGTACAGCACAAAAAAATCGTTACCGAATTAAAATTTCTCAAAGAATACACATCGTGTTCTTCAAATTAGAATTCTGTGGATAAATACGTTAAAAAAAAATCTGTTTTAATATGAATATTTATTCTACTGGTAGCGTTACTCGAAGACAACGACGTAGACGTAGTAGAAGCATGTCCCCATGGGGTGCTTTTTCAATGTAAGTCCCCTTGCCTCTTACAATTCGGCCTTTAGAACTAGGCTACTGAAGCTGCAATACTAAATTTTCCAATGCTTAATTTTATTGCAATGGGCCCGATCTGTGCAGCCGACGCTCTTAGAGGAATTGAAATCTATTATTGCTGCCAATACATCACGTGTACATCCGCTATTGAGCGTATATGTACGAAGAAGTCGACTGCTCTATAGGTTGCGATATCTCGCACAGTAGCGTTTCGTCGCCCAGGTCGACCTTGACCTCCAGGGATCAAACCTGAAGATCAAGGTCATCCCCATTCAATTTTGAAATGGTTTTCAAAAGTCAAATCGCAAATGATTTACAAAGACATTCTACGGTCAAATCTAGGATGACCTTGAAATGACCTTGATGGTCCACTTGAAGGTCAAATGGAAAGACTTTTAGATGACCTTTAAGGTTGATCCCTGGACATCGGAAAGCTAGACATCGAAACGTCAGGTAGACGTCGAAAACTAGGAAGCGGTTACAACTCTCGTTTATGTACTATAGGGAGATGCTATTGAAAAATAAAAAATATGACTGAGAATGCTGAGAGATCTTAACAATTTCGTAACTTTATTGTTATTTGGAAATTATCGAATTGAACAGCATTCGCGAATTAAAGAAAGATATTGTACATGAATTTACCATAACATAAATAGTTGCCACTCGTTTTTCGACAGAGTCTGGATTACAATCATTTTTATTACATAAGATTTATTTCGTTTTTTGAAATGCCGGTGCCTGAGCTGACAAAGAATTTCGAAAGTTGACAGCACGAGAATTCGAATTAGGTTTTGACGCATAGAAAGAAGTTCACATTGGCAAAAATAGCGAGTGAAAATGTCCATGAAAATCATTAGTGACCGAAAATAACAACTCGATTTGTTTTTCTTCCCGAAAAGACTTAGAATCGCAGAGACTTATTATTTCAGCTTCGGATCATCGTTCTACGCTTCATTCTTTCAATCGGTTAAGAAAAAAGGTTGCGATACTGTGGCCGTACTGCAAACTTTGATTTATTAGTGCGGTCAGACTTCACTGTCAGAACTCTCATTGAAAACATTAATTGAGAAACTCGATAATTTTTCCAATAGCCTCCATACTTTCCAACACGCAGGTAATTTATTTGAGATAAACATGTCAGATTATACTCCTATAGAAATTGTTGACATAATTATGATTTTAGGCGAAACTCAAAATAAATTTACAGCTGCTGCACGGCTTTATGCGGAACGTTTTCCGAACAGGAGACATCAAAACAGGGTAACCATTCGTGATCTAGCTGCACGAGCTCGAGAAGGGAGAATGACACGTGAACGCCCTCATCACGAATATGATGAAAATGACGCACGTGACATTACTGTTCTTGTACTTGTGCATATGAATCCCAATATTAGTAGCCGTCAAATACAACGAGAAACAGGCATATCTCGGTCAGTGGTGCTAAAAATTCTGAAGGCAACAAAGTATCATGCTTACCTTATTGCATTAACGCAAACATCAACAACAGCTGATATGGTAGCACGTGTTCGGTTCTGTCAATAGGCTTTGCGAAAGATTCAACGTAACAACCAATTTTTCAGGTACGTCCTTTTCTCTGACATAGCTACCTTCCAAAGCGCTGGGTATTTAAATAGACACAACAGTCATTATTGGTCAGACGTTAATCCTCACTGGCATAGATCTATTCACAATCAACATCGATGGTCTGTGAGGGACTGGTGTGGTATTGTAAACAGGTACTTAATTGGATCCTACTTTTTTGATGATAATGTAACTGCTTCAAGATATTTGCAGTTCCTTAAAAGTGATTTGTTTCATTTAATGGAGAACGTGAATCTAGAAACCAGGCAACGGATATGGTTCCAACAAGACGAAACACCTCCACATTTTGCACACATTGTACGAGATCACTTAAATGAGCAATACCCCAATCGATGGATTAGACGCGCAGGACCATTTCAATGGTTGAACGGGGAGGTTCACCCAATTTAACATCACCTGATCTTTACTCATAGGGAATGTTGAAAGATTGCGTTTACGCACAGCGGCCGACGACGCGTAATGATATGAAAGAACGTATACGAACAGCTTGTGCGGCAATACCCCGGTCTGTGTTATTACAAACAGTGGACAACTTTCATAAAAGATTAAACTTGTGTTAACAGGAAAATGGAGACAATTTTAAACAGCATTTTCGTTGTTAGTTCTAAAGGCAGAATTGTGAAAGACAAAGGGACTCACATTAAAAAAGCACCCCATGGGGACATGCTTCTACTACGTCCACGTCGTTCTCCCCGGGTAACGCTAAAAGTAGAATAAACATTTTCATCAAAACAGATTTTTTTTAAACGTATTTATCCACAGATTCTAATTTGCAGAACACGATGTGTATTCTTTAAGAAATTCTAATTTGGTAACGATTTTTGTACGCATTAATTTTGTTGATTACCGCGACATCTGTCACGAATTTAAAAAATGTTCCAAAAAAACATTTCCATACTTTTCGACGCAGAATCAGAATTTGTAATATACATTCTGTCAAAAAAGTACTGGGAATTGTCGATTTAAATCTGGCAGGGCAATTCAGGCAAGTCAAATTTTTTTCTAGGTTGGTACAACTGTCTTTAATAACTATGCCAAGTTTGAGCGGAATCTGTCAACGAGTGTGCTTACAGTAGCTGGTTAAGTCAGTCGATGTCAATAGTGCGTGCCGATTTTTTACAATAGGTGATTACGTTAAACAAAGAATTTGTCTAAAATTTTATGCTGCAAATGAATTTTCGTGTGCCGGTGCATTGAAAATGTTGCAAAAGACTTTTAGTGATAAAGCACTATCGAAAACCCGTGCGTATGAGTGGTACAAAGCCCTCAAGGAGGGTCGTGAAGTCGTCGAAGACTTGCCTTGTTCCGGACGCCCATCGACGGCTTCGACCGCGGATAACGTCGATCAAATTAAAGAAATAGTGCTTGAAAACCGTCATACCAGCTTAAGAGAGATAGCACACGAACTTGAGATATCCCACGAGTCCACACGTACGATATCAATTAATATTTAGGACATGAGAAAGGTGGCCGCAAGACTTGTTCCAAAAGAGCTTAATTTTCTTCAAAAACGCTATCGCGAACTGGTCGCTTCGGACATGCTAGATCGCGCCAATTCCGATCCCGTATTTATGGAATGCATCATAACTGGTGACGAAACGTGGGTGTGCTAGTACGATATGCAAACAAGCCAGCAAGCATCGGAATGGGTGGGAAAAAACGAGCCATAACCAAGAAAACCACGCCAAAGCCACTCAAAAGTGAAGGTGATGCTCATTGTTTTCTTCGATATCCGTGGCGTGGTGCACTACGAATTCGTTCCAGAGGGTCAGATGGTAAACAAAGAGTATTACCTAGGCGTTATGAAACGTTTGCGTGAGCGTATCCGTAAGAAGCGGCCAAATTTGTGGGCGAACAACTCGTGGATTTTGCACGACGATAACGCGTCATCTCACCGAGCTACGATTGTGACCGACTTTCTCGCCAAAAACTCAACGAACATGCTTGAACAACCACCGTATTCGCCGGATTTGACTCCCTGTGACTTCTTCCTCTTTCCAAAACTTAAATTGCCGCTCCGTGGCACCCGTTTTCAGTCGATTGAAGCCATAAAAAAAAATTCGGCGCGCGAGCTGAAGGCCACTGACTTAACCAGCTACTTAAAACACACTTGTTGACAGATTCCGCTCAAACTTGGCATAGTCATTAAGGACAGTTGTACCAACCTAGAAAAAAAATTTTACCTGACTTAATTGCACTGCCAGATTCAAATCGACAATTTCCGGTACTTCTTTGACAGAATATAAAATTGGGGTACCTATTTCAGATTTTTAAGTTGAAACCGCTCCATACGGGGGGTTAGAGGGAAGGTAGATTGTTATGTCATTGCATGTCCCCTATCCAGATCAATAAATTTTTCTTTTCTACCTTTTCATATACGTAGTTGTTGAGATATTCGCATCGATAGATTAAAACTGCCGATTACAGCGCCATCTGTCACGCATCGAAAAAAATTTTGGAGACAAAACTTTCTTATTTTTTGACGCATAATTAAAATCTGTTATAGAAAATTGGGATTTTTATTTAAAATTCGCGATTTGACCCTTAAATAACCTTCAAATTCGACCTCAAGGTTAACGCGAAGGTCAACGTTGGACGACCCCTTTTAACCCCTACAACTTTCGTCTGAAACATCTTTTGATATGACCATCTCCCTTTGAAGTTGTTTCGACCGCTCGATTAAAACGGACCACCCTGCATACTTTAGAACAGCCTACAGGGAATGTTAATATCTAAAAAAAATTTTAATTACTTTACAATTGTAATCTTGAATATGGAAACAACTAAGTGGTTTTTTTGGTTTAGATAAAACAAAAAGCAATATTTTTTAATCAAAAAGTAAAATTTAAATTTATTAGTTAAAATAATTTAAACATTTATAAGCGCATATGAAAATATAATAAATTAATAATATCACTTTTTTAAATAATAAGCATCGATTGTTTATTTGCAATAAACGGTCGCCTGTTCATTATCTAAATAAATAATGACTATAATAATAATTCAAACAAGCAGCCTATTGAAAACAAATACAAGATGCGTTATAGTGAAAAAATAAATCACGCAATAACTCTATAGAAATGCAAATAAGAGATGCATATATTTTTTATTACGAGGACCACGGTGAAGAGCAGTTAGCAGGCGCGTATACCTAATGAATAAAAAATGATATAGACTGGACCTGGATAAATCAGAAATGAGGGATATGAGAACAGCGGGAAGAAAGGGTGGGGCGCGAATAGGCACACATCGATTTAGGCACCAACGCTGGTATCAGCGAATGTACTATATAGCACCCACAAACAAGCACCGAGAAAAATGACGGCAACGAAGAAAAAGCAGAACGTAAGTGAGCGCGTGTACACGTTGTCATTAGCTGCAAAAATGTAGTGACGCCACTATCGGTAAGAAAAGAAGAGGAAAATGCTTAGGAATATGGTAAAAAGAAAATGGAGCCATAAACAAAAATATACTTTCTTAGGTCCGAAAAGGGTATAAAAAGGACGGAAAAATGACAGAGAGGCAGTTCAGTTTAATTGAGCAAAATAGTCAATTAAGTCAAGCCGTCTCTTGTTAAGTTGGATCTTTGCTCTAGTTATGTAACAAGTATAAGTAATCAACTCAAAATAAAAGTATTAGTATTGGTAAATAACTTAAAAATTTCCGAATATAAGTCAGTGAAAGCAATATGAAAAGTAAAAAGTATAAGCATCACTAAATAATCCGAAAATTCAAAATATAAGACAAAAGTATCTTTTCAATCGTGAAAAAGTATATAGTAGGTCCGCGAGAAATATTAAAATTAGGGAAGTAATCCGAAGAAAGAAGGTATAAGTATAGGCTTGTAGCCAGGTAATCTCTACCTGAAATCATTCGAGTGGCTGAGTAAAGAATAAGGAAGAAACTTTGAGGAAATAAGCGTTGCGCATTTCGTACGGACATCAGCGATCTACCTGCAAACGTTCATCGCGATAAGTCTATCGTCTTCGCCTTGTATTCGCATTCCGTCTTCAGTATATCACACCACTTCACGCTCTCCACCTCGGCTGAAAAACACACTGCACGACAAGACAAATCCAAGACTTAAACCATTCGACAAAAATTGAATTATTACACTCACTCTCTCTTTCCACTTCCATCACGGTTTCCAAATTTTTTTACATCACGCGGACAATCGTCGCTGTAAACTCGGAAATCGTTTGATTTTCGAATGTTACTGATTTTCTAAGAAGCGAGCCCAATACCTGCTATAGAGCCTTCAAAACCGGCAACCCGGCAAAATCGCGCAAAAGCGATTTAAATTTACGCTTCTCGTCGATGACTTTAGATGGTTATTCTGTCACAAAGCCCTCCCTTTGCATTCTGCCTATTAATAGGCGAGAAAGTTTAATAAGAGTTATTGACGATAGCAACCTTGTTGAGAGGCCGCGAAGAAACTCTTTTGTATCTCTATAGTGTGGCATTGCCAAATAATTCTTACGCTTTCCTAGCCGAAAAGGGCAAAATGCATCTCTTTAATTTACAAATATGTGCCTTCGAGGGCCGATGACTAAAAATCTCAAGAAGATAAACGGTCGGAAACAGTATCTTCTTAATTTTGAAGGGTCCATCGTACTTAGGCACGAGTTTCATGGAAACTTTTTTCGCCGCGCTCGACAAAACCCGCTTATGCTGCAACACCAAATCCCTATTGCTAATCGCTTCAAAATGCAGTTCTCGATTACACAAGCGTACATTTCGTGCTCGGAAGTCATCGATATCCCACTGCATCAAATCTCTCAAAACACTAAGACGTTTAAGACGATCGGTCCACCCACTCAGATCCAATCTAAGTTTAAATTCTTAATTTTCCACCTCTCTCCGCAACCACTTAGTTGGCCGTAGGATTTTTCCCTAATTTGGAAAGTTCGGCGAAATTTTGGTCCTTGACTTCTCCGCCGTATTCATCGAATGTTGCACCTTATGTAGGTGCTCGTCCCATCGCTGGTGGTCGGCGTCGACGAAGGCTATGATGAGTGTTTTCAACGTTTTGTTCAAACATTCAACGGGGTTTGCCTGTGGATGATAAAGCGGTATCGCGACGTGATTGACGTAAGGTGTTTGTTAACTAACTCCGTTCCGTTATCCATAAATAGAAAATTTGGAGTCTCCAATTGGAAAAACACGAGCTCTTCGAATGCTCGAGCGACAGCTTTCTCATTAACTGCGCGTAAGAGCTTGAGTTCTATCCACCGCGTAAATAAGTCCCAAAAAACCAAGATGTACTTAAACTGGCTTTTACTGTTAAGAAACTCTATTATGTAAGCCATAATGACTACCCACGGCCTCTCTACGATCCTCTTACCCATTAATCAGAGAAAGGCCACCTGAGATACTTTATAGCACTGACACACATCACAAAAGTGAGACAAAAGCTCAAACATTACGATACATGCCTGGCCAATAATACTCGTTCGTCACTTTGCCATGAGTCTTTTCGATACCGAAATGACCCGTAGACATATGGCAATGAGCCTCCTACAATAACACATCGTTCAATAAGTCCCGAGATTAACAACGAAAACAACATTTTTTTTCAAAAATCATTTTTATTCATCAATATAATCTCCTTTTAGGGTAATACAATCTTTTCAACGCCTTTCCAACATTTCTTTACCATGTTTATAGAAGGATTTATCCTTTGCTTCAAAATAGGCTTTAGTTTCGGCAATGACCTCCTCATTCGAGCCAAATTTTTTTCCTTCGAGCATTTTTTTGAGATCAGCAAAGAGCCAGTAGTCGCTGGGAGCTAAATCTGGCGAAAACGGGGGGTGGGGAAGCAAATCAAAGCCCAATTCGTTCAATTTTGCCATTGTTTTCATGGACTTGTGGCATGGTGCATTGTCTTGGTGAAAAAAGATTTTTTTCTTCTTCATGTGCGGTCGTTTTGCTGCGATCTCCTCCTTCAAACGTACCAACAAGTTAATATAATAATCACTGTTGTTCGATTTACCTTTTTCCAGGTAGTCAATGAAAATCACGCAATGTGTATCCCAAAAAATAGATGCCATGACTTTGCCAGCAGACCGCTGCGTTTTTGGACGCTTTGGGCGGCTTTCGCCAGCCATGCGCCACTCAGATGATTGCCGATTCGACTCCGGAGTGAAATGATGTATTCATGTTTTATCCATGGTCACGTATCGACGCAGGAAATCCTTTTTATTGCAAGTAAATAGCGATAAACAGCTCTCTGAATCGTCGACTTGTTGCTGTTTTTGTTCTACTGAAGGCAATTGCGGCACCCACTTGGAAAAAACCTTTTTCATGCTCAATTTTTTATGAAGGATTGTAAATACGCTTCCAGATGATATCTGTGTCATTTCTGCAATCTCACGGAACTTCACTTTGCGATTTTCCATTACAATTTTTAACACTTCACTAACATTTTCCTGTGTAACGGCTTCCAATAGCCTACCCGAACGTTCCGCATCGTTTGTGTCCGTACGACCACGTTTAAACTCAACATGCCAACGACAAATCGTTGGTTTGGATGGAGAGGAGTCTGGGTAATGTTTTTAAAGCCATTACTGGGCTCCTACGGTGTTTTTACCCTTTATAAAACAATGTTTTATCAACACGCGAAACTCGCTTTTTCCATTTTTCAAACAAATTACAAAGTGACTTTACTCTAACCTCGATAACTCTGCTGTCTGTGATCTGATTGACGTGAAATTTTTACACGTTACATGTAAAGGTTCGCACTCTATGGAAACGTGGCCAGTTTGGTACAACAAGCACCATCTCTGGGTTAGTCTCGGGACTTATTGAACGATGTGTTACTTTATCCCGGAACACGGCAGGTACCCCCAATTTTCACCTTTCTTTTCTGAGAGTTACGAGATCGAACAAATAATCGTGAGCGTAATGGTGAAGCAGGTTATTCTCAAATTTCCACTTTGGAAACTTATTTGGAAAACGCTGCACTTCGCTCGTCTTCTCGAGATACCATGGATCCAAGGCCATCTCGACGGTGGTTACCTCTCTTCCACCAACTCATAATGATCTGAAGAGAGCGTCAGGAACATGATACAAAGCGCTTTTTATGTGCTGTATGTCGAGATCCCATTGCTGCATCTCCAGGGCCTACCGCGCGAGTCTGTATGTAGGCTCTATAAGCTTTCTCAGACATTTGAAGGCATTATTATCAGTATTTGCCGTAAAGTGCGAATTGTAAATATATAGCCGGAATTCCTAAGTGGCCTATAGCTATGCGAGGAACTCTTCCTCCATGGTCTTGTAATTCTTCTTAGTCAGACTCAATATGGCTGGCGTACACGATCAGCTGCTTGCTCTCTTATTTCTATGTGAGTACAGCTTCTACCACGTAGTCACTGGCGTTTCTCTGACAGTGAACGGCCGTGAAAAATCCGGATTAACAAGCACCGGAGCCTTCCCCAGAGCTTTCTTCAGAGTTTCAAACGTCTCTTGCTGCTTCTTCTCGCACACTCAGGACTGACTTTTGCAGAGTAGCTTACCATGAGATATTTAAAACGGCGAAATAAATCTAGAATACCAGATAACTATATAGAAAAAAGAACGTAATTATTCGACGTTTTTCGAGGCATGAAATCAAAGAAAGGGGACAGCTTTCTCTGGATCAAGCCAAGACCGTTTACAATCCAGCCTAAACTCCAAAAATTGTACACTTAAGCAGTAGAACTTGCACTTCAGTCACTTAAGATGATACCGCGGTTGTAAATGTATCCGGCTCACAGACGAACTCGCCAATAAAAATGTGCGGCTCGCTAAGTAAACGACGGTTTCAAGAGGCTCATCATCAAAGAATTCGCGAACTACTCCACATATATACTCAATGAGCGTGTATTCCTTGCTCTCACTACTTACACACATTCTAGACTTTACATTAACTAAATTTCTCTTTTCACTAATACAACCACTAGACTCTTTAGAAAGTTTTTTTGGTTCTGCCACCCTTTCAGATTCATTTAACCCTTTCGCTTCGAGCGCCGGATATATCCGGCATCAACGCGACGATTTATGCGTACAAGCGCGGGATATATTCGGCATCCACCCAGCGACCTGTTAGCGCTTTGGTACGGTGACGACACTTTGGCGGACTGGACTGCCGAAGCAAAAGGGTTAACGACGAGCTGGAAGATTCGGCGGGCGGTTCTGGGACCCTGTATTCTCGTGTCCTAAACGAACCATCGCGGCACACTGAGGACAGGTATGAATAGTGACTCCTACTCCCAGTCTTGCAATACTGACAGAAGATATCAAAAGGTCCACCGCTTCTCTCGCCCTTCTTGAGTGGCTTCATCTGCATGACCGGGCACTCTACTGCGTAATGGCCAAGTTTTTCGCACGCAAAGCACTGAAAATAAAAAAGGCGAACAATTTTAAGTCTAGATACAATTTTTACCATTGAAAAAATTTGATCTAGGAAGGTCAAGTCAAGGTCAAGCTGTGACCGGCTGAATATCTTAAAAAGTAGGTGTCTCTCAAAAAAAATGTTCCAGTAAAACGTTGTAGGAAATTGCCTTGGCTGTCCTATGGTAATATCTTGATCTTCAAGGACATATTAAAGAATAATTTTTTTAAAGCATTCGATAAAATGAGGCTTGCATTCATACCAGCTAATTAAGGTAAGGTAGCGTAAGGAAACTGAGATTTGCATTCATCCCAGTCAACTAAGAAAAAGTGGTGTGATGTCCAGCCAGTAAAGGCAAGGCTAGACTCTACCCCAGCCATTTAAGGCAAAGTGGTATGATGCCCAGCCAGTGAAGGTACGGCAAAGAGCTACACTAGCCAGTTAAGGCAAAGTGGTGTAATGCCCAGCCAGTCAAGGCAAGGCAGAGTGAAGATCATCAGGTAAAGGCAATGTTAAATCACTTTAGTCAAACATCAATCAATTTCTTTTATTTTAGCAAATGCTTAAAGTTTCCACCCTTAACTGCTTGGCAATGTGCTACGTGGTAGTAAAATGCTGCTACAGCTTGACGAATTATGCCTTTATCAATAGTAATCATTTCATCCCTTATTTACTGTTGGAGTTCATTGAGGTTTGCTGGTTTCGTTTGATATACCTTATCTTTAAGGTAACCCCACAAAAAATAATCAAGCGGACAAAGGTCACAAGATCTGGCTTGCCATTCTGTTACATCTTCTCTGCCTATCCACCTTCCTGAAAACACTCCATTAAAATAAGCACGTAGACCTTGCCTATAATAAGGTAGTGCACCGTCTTGCTGGAACAACGTTTGATCAAAATCATTGCCCACAATTGCGTAAATCACTCGGATGATTTAGGAGCATGTCTTTATACTTAATCGCAGTAGGATTCCCTTCAATATAGAAGGGCCCAATCATACTGTTTATAACGCCAGCCCAGACGTTCACTTTCTGAGGGTATTGAGTACTGGAAGAATCCGATATTTATCTTAGGTTTATATTACTCCAGTGCCTGAAATAATGTCTATTGACATTACCATTAAGCTCGAAGGTAGCTTCGTCTGAAAATACAATTCTATTCGAAAAATATTTATCCCAGTTATTCGGGTCATCATCAAAACACAAAACTCTACGCGTCTAACTGGATCATGTTCAAGTAATTCATGTACAACTTATACCTTGGATGGATGAAACATCAACTTTCTTGTCAAAACATTATGCACTGATCCGGCACTAATATCATGTTGCTGATGCTATTTCATAACTGTGAATTGGCAACTTTCATTGATTGAAAGAGCAACATCTAGCTGTTTTTTTTTCAGTAGTTGATGTAACTGGACGACCCGATACAAGAAGATGTTTTATACCCCTACTTGAATTAAAACGCGTAATTGTCCTTTGTACTGTCGATTTAGATATCGGTTCCATTTCTATCCTTAAAGTATCGTTGACTAACAAGGGAACCACCCGAACCCAACCCCACCGATTTTAATAATTTTTGGACATGTTGCAATACTCAAAAAAAAATTCGACACGTGTTTCTTTTTATCGGCTAACATCCACTTTTAAAGGGTGAAATCCACCCCTGGAAACCACCTTGAAAAATCGTTTTTTAAATATTCTCTAAATCTAATGAATATTTTTAAATAAAATCAACGCCAAAATATTTCTTATAAGTAGGCGCTTCTACTAATATAACTTTTACACCAAGAAGTTGCAACCCCTTTTTCTATAGGGGTCAAAGTTCTATCTTTTTTCCTATTTTGCGATTCAAAATCTGTTAAATAAGGTTAAGTGGGTTAAAAACTGCATTTATAATAAGAAAACAAGAAATTAAAATTGACGTATTTCGGGGTTTTTTCAGAAAAAATTTTATGGCAGTGTGTTACCCCTAAAACAACCTCTACCAAATCACAAGCAGGCTAACCCACCTAACCCTGGCCACAGTGAGTCTATTAATTATTTGTTCTGTTATATGTACCATATGACAAGCGAGATATATTAGATAACCGAGCTACCCCTCACCTCTAACCCCTAACATCGAAAACCCAAAAAACCACCCTTATCAAACCACAAACAGGTAAACCTACGGAACCCTGGCCACAGCATGCTTATCTATTATTCTTTTAACTAAATATACACTCTGACAAAAAAGTATCCGGAAATTTAAATAAAACGCAAAAATATTAAACTTCTTCAATATTTATTGAATCTTCTTCAAAATATGCTTCATTTGAAGCGATACACATGTGCCAACGTTTTTTCCAATCATGCAAACATTTTTTATAGGCGCTTTCAGGGATGGCCTTCAGCTTCTTCTGCGAATTTTCTTTTATGGCGTCTATCGAGTCAAATCTGGTTCCGCGGAGCGGTAATTTCAGTCTGGAGAAAAGAAAAAAGTCACACGGAGCTAGATCCGGCGAATAAGGTGGCTGGTCGATAGTATTTATCAAGTGTTTGGTTTTAAAACCGTTAATAATCGTGGCTCGATGAGATGGTGCGTTATCGTCATGCAAAATCTACGAATTGTTTTGCCACAAATCCGGCCGTTTACGGCGAATATTTTCACGCAAACGTCTCAAAACAGTTGAATAGAAGTCCTTATTGACCCTTTGACCTTGCGGAACGAATTCATGATGAACCACACCACGAATATCGAAGAAAACAATAAGCATCGTCTTGATTTTCGAACGACTTTTGCGAGGTTTTTTCGGTTTCGGCTCATTTTTTCCCACCCATTCCGATGATTGTTGGCTCGTTTGTGTGCCGTATTCATAGACCCATGTCTCGTCACCAGTTATGATCCGTCCCATTAACGTGGGATCAGAATTCGCACGATCCAGCATGTCTGCAGCTACCTGCATCCGGTACTGTTTTTGAAGAAAATTCAGCTCTAACGGAACGAGCCGAGCGGCGACGCGCTGGATGCCCAATTGGTTCACCAAAATCAAACGAGCGGTTTCACAAGAGATGTTGAGATCACGAGATATCTCTTTAACACTGGCATGACGATTATCGAGCACAATTTCCTCGATTTTTTCGACGTCATTGTTGGTTGAAGAGGACGACGGTCGTCCTAAACGAGGCAAATCTTTGACGATCTCCCGACCGTTTTTAAAGGCTTTGTACCATTCGTACACTTGGGTTTTCAATAAAACAGAGTCTCCATAAGCCTTTTCTAGCATTCGCAACGAGTCAGCACACAAAATTTTGTTCAAAACACAAAATTTGAGACAAACTCTTTGTTCAATATTTTTTTCCATTGTAACATTCACAGACTACCACTGAGGTCGACTGGTTTTGACAGCTGTCGTAAACAAACTAGTTGACAGACCGCACTTATGTTTGGCATAGTAATTACGGACAGTCCTACCAACATACAGAAACTTTAAATACTTAAAAATACTCAACGCGGGCAATTTAAATGAGAATTTCCGGATACTTTTTTGTCAGAGTGTATCCTACATCACAAGCGAGCTATATCCGCAGAAATCTGACCCTTGACCCCTAACCCGCCAACCCCAAAAAACCTCCCCTACCAAACCACAAGCAGGCTCACCCAACTTATTCCTGCCACAGCATGTTTATTAATTATATTTTCTGTTATTAAATACATCCCATATCACAAGCGAACTATATTGGCTAACCAAGCTACTCCTAACCCCTAACCGTTTAAAATCCAAAAAACTACCCCTATTAAACCACAAGCAAGCTAATCAATCTTAACCTGGCCCAGCGTGTTTTTTGATGATTTTCTTTTTTCAAATGAATATATCTTACATAATAAGCAATTTATGACCGCAAACCATTGTACCCTTAACCCAATGAATCTCTAAAGAACACCCTTACCAACCCATGAGCAGGCTACCGATCTCAACCCTGACCACAGCGGCGTTTATCGCTCATTTCTTGTTGAAATAATTGTCAAATCGAAACCTGGGATGAAAAAAGTCACGTCTAAAAATAAGTATCTAATGTTATACGTCGTCTTATTATTTTCAAATGAACTTTATTAAATGTTATTCTTATAAAAGACTATATTTTTGACTTATATGTAAATTCAAATGTATTATTTGACATAGTTTTCACAGTAATGATAATCTTTAAAGAAGTGCTTGAAACATAATGACTTTTTACACCAACCACATCGTATTATTGCAACATTCTTACATCCTTCTACTTTGTAGTTGACATTACAAGATTCTCCAAGACTAAAATCAACAGGATTTTTAGTTTTATCTGGTTTTTAAGTAATATAGCCGTTTTTATACTAGGAATATTTGAAAATATCCGTATATTTCGGTGAAGAAAACCGGTTACGTACCAGCGATTTTAATGTTATAATGTTATTTCTTACATATAAATTTAAGTCATAATCCATCAGCATTACTTGATCTGAAAATTGCCTCACGAACTTAAAGACTCTTCTTTCAATTTACAATAATAGCAAATAAAAAATTATGGTATCACTTCGAAAAATATGTTTGAAATTAAAGAAATTGAGCCTGCTTCAGGATTGTTAGGGGTACCCACACAGCATATACATATTGATTCTGAATTAATTCTGAATTAATTTATGATATAATAAAATCATTTCAGAATTAATTCTGTATTAATGCTATGTCCGCTTTTTGATTCCTTCAAAGTTAATTCATAAAATAATTATAAAATAATTCCAAAATTATTGAGATATCATTTCATGAAATTGATCTGTAATAACATTCGACATTTATATGTGCATATATATATATATATATATATGTATATATATACATACAGGGTGCGTACGGTATTTGAGGACATGCATAAATGTGACTATAACTTCGCGAATTTTTTTTTTTATTTTTTTTCCTTTTTAGATAAGAAATGGCGGACTACAACATCACTCAAGAAATGAAGAGACATGCTGTCATCGTCGCTATATGTGCGAACCATACAAATTTAGAGAGCTCTAATTTTCTTAATTGCGCCCGTTTATTCGCGCATAAGGTTCGCCGTGAATTGAAAGCATCAGGAGGCGATACAGAATCGGTTGCAAAATGCAAAAAGCACGAACAACGTTCTGACACTGTCTGATCTGCAGAATTTTTAGAGCATGTGCAAGCGATCATAGACGAGGACCCTTTAAAATCAATGAGGGTCCTTGCGAGTGAGCTTCATGTTTCTGAGCGCCTTATTCGTAGAGTTGTCCACGAAGACCTTCGGTATAAACCTTACGTGATGCGCAGAGGACAGTTTATGTCGGAACGAACACGGGAACAGAGAGTTCTCCGATCAAAACGTCTTTTAAACAAAATCAAACATGCTGAGGCGCCCAAAATGTTATGGTTTTTTTCCGACGAAAAAAATTTTGACCAACATCAAAAGACCAATCGCAGAAATGACAGATGGCTATGTTTAAATTCTACGGAGGTTCCTGTTGTTATGCACACAAAATTTTCAGCCACTGTTATGGTTTTAGGTGTTGTCAGCAACAAAGGACATGTTATGCCACTACACTGTTTTACTCAAGGACTTCGAGTGAACTCTGCTGCATACATCAAGGTTTTGGAGACGGTAGTAAAACCCTGGATAGACAATGTCAGCGGAGGCAGACCATACATTTTTCAACAAGACTCTGCTCCTTCCAGCAGATTCCTGCACGGGGCGACGGCACGCTATCTCTCCGTCTTCGCCATCTTCGTTCTAGCGTCTAGCGTGCGTGGCTGGCCAGCCGACTGTAAGTTTCTCCCGTTTGAATTTTTAGCGCGTCATTTTGTATTTATTCGCGTTTGCGTTGGAGTAACCATCGCCGATTACTCCCTCCTTTAGTACATTCGTTTCTTTAGCGGTTCGTGCGAGTGAGAGAACGCTATCTCTCTCACTCTCGTATACAGGGCGAAAGAGTTGCGTTCTCTCTTGCACCTATAGGAGAATAGGCACGCGTGAGTGAGAAAGCAGTATCTCTCTCACTCTAGTGGCAGCATTGCGGGAGAGTCGCTTTCTCTCTCGCACTCGCTGCATATACAGCGCGCGCGAGTGGGAGAAACCTCTATCTCCCACCCGAGAAAGATCAGTGCGAGAGAGTTGCGTTCTCTCTCGCACTCGCGTAAAGCTAGGCGCGCAAGAGTGGGAGAGCGCTTTCTCTCTCACTCCTACGGCGCAGTACGGGAGACTCGTTGTCTCCCTCGTACTCGCAGTAGACGCAGCGCGCGGGAGTGGGAGAGCGCTCTCTCTCTCGCTCCAACGAGCTCCGTACGGGAGAATAGCTTTCTCTCTCGCACCCGTACGTTAGTGAGAGAGGCCTCTCTGGATTTAGTAGAAGTGGTTTTTAGGGGTAACACACCCCTAAAAATTTTTTCTTAAAAAGCCCCGAAATACGTCAATTTTAATTTCTTATTTTCTCATTATAAATGCAGTTTTTAACCCACTTGACCTTATTTAACAGATTTCGAATCGCAAAATAGCAAAAAAAATAGAACTTTGACCCCTATAGAAAAGGGGGTTGCAACGTCTGGTGTTAAAGTTATATCAGTAGAAGCGCCTACTTATAAGAAATATTTTGACGTTGATTTTATTCAAAAATATTCATTAGATGCAGAGATATATTAAAAAAACGATTTTTCGAGGTGGTTTTTAGGGGTGGATTTCACCCTTTAAAAGTCAATGTCAGCCGATAAAATAAACACGTGTCGAATATTTTTTTAGTATCACAACATATCCGAAAATTATTAAATATGGTGGAGTCGGGTTGGGGTAGTTACCTTGTAAGACGCAGTTCTGCTACCCCAGCTAAGTGGTGAATATGATGAAGCTTTTATTATCTATATATTTTATCACCTTAATTTATTCTAAAATAGATATATTTTCATTATTTAATCCTTACTATTATCTTTTTGAATAAAAAAGAATTTCTTTCTCAATACATTTGTAGATTAATACTCTTGCACATACAAGTGTTTTATTTTTTGGAATTGTTTTTTTTTACATTAAATTTTATTTCATGTATGTAAAAATATCATATGTAAAAATTAGATGTAAAAATTATTCTTAAAAACATGTATTTCCTTTTGTAATATTTTTGAAAAAACGCCCTGAACTGGCCAATCGCCAAGGTGTGATGTTCCATCATGATAACGCCAGACCTCACACCTCTTTGATAACCCGTCAAAAATTAATGGAGTTTAATTATGAACTGATGCCACATCCACCCTATAGCTCTGACTTAGCACCATTAGGCTATCATTTGTTTCGCTCTTTTAGAAACCATTTGAATGGTAAAACTTTCGATTCCGATCAGGCTGTTAAAAATGAGTTGGACCAGTTCTTCGCTTCTAAAAACCAAGGCTTCTTCAAACATGGAATTTTTCAACTTACCGCAAGATGTCAAAAGGTCATCCAACAAAACGGTCAATATATCATTGATTAATGTTTGTTGTTAAGGGGTTATACGCAGTTGCGAGGCTCAAAAAAGACGTTTTTTAATAAATTTTTGATAAAATCAGTTTCTATTTATCAATTACAAGTGATGGTAATTTAAATAGAGCCAACTTTTAAGAATACAATAGCGCGTCGATCATGTACAAATATTGATGTACACTGCTCCTGTAGCTGATGTCTCGAACGACCTCCAAAAAAAGGCGCTTGTTGGTGATCTCCATTTCGGCGGTTTGAATTATCTGAAATTAAAAAATATGGTGGATTCTTTCAGAGGATAGATTAATACAAGTATTGAACAAAAAAATAATAAAAATTTTGATTTTTAACAAAATGGCGTCTATTTGAAAAAACTTTCTCGTTTTTGACTGAAATTTTCGCTCCAAATTGTCAAAAAATAGTAATAATTTTTTTTAAATCTTATTCCTACGTTCAATACCTGAGAAATATATCTAAGAAGATTGTGTAAAAATTTGAGACTGATCGATTCAGCCATTTCTGAGAAATCGAGATCACCAACTTTTAAAATACCGTTTTGAGAAAAACGCGTTTAAAGTTTCAGAAGCAGTTTACACATAGTTAAATTTTTTCTTTTAGCTTACATGGTATTATCTATTTCAGGGCCATAAGAGGGACCTTCTGCAGTATCGTTAGCTTCTAATAGGTCCAGCTGGTGTTGTCGTCGAGCCATTCTTCCTTCTCGCGTACTCCCATGCGCTCGTGCGTCGGAGATTATCACACGCTCTGCGTCCTCTTTGTCGACATAAGAATGAGCTGCGGTGCCTAATGAAACTCCTTATGCACTCATAAAATACAATAATGATTTTGCACCTTCATTTAACATTCCAGCTGCAATGTAAGCCGCTATTTCAACAACTTTACCGCCACACGGAACAATTTTTGGAGTTAGTTTCTATATTAACTTATTATAACTCTCATTATTGTTTTGTGGAAATTCACCAACATTATTTTTATCACCTTGGTTTTCAGCAGTAGCTTCTTTTTCCTCGGTACAGGCTTTTTCAAACAGTTTTTCAGGTGCTACTTTCACACAAGAGTAAATATTGTCAACAATCAAGTCATAAGTATTTTGCGTTAAGAAAGCAGGCATGTTCATCAAACCACAAAATTTAGCAGCGCCTTTTAATCCTAGTTCCAAAATTCTCATCACAAATATAAATCATCTGTTTATTTCGTAAGAATGCTTTACAAAAGAACTGGAGTTTATAACACGATTTTTACACTTACTACTGTGATCAAAAAGTAATATGAAATTGTCATTTAAAACTCCCGGGCATTAGGAAGGCGGGTAAATTTTTTTTCCTCGGTTGGTAGGACTGTCTATAACATTTGCCAAGCGTCTGTTTGTCAAAAGGTTTGATTACCTCCGAGTTACACGTGTTTTTGTAAACAATCAAAAGTGAATTTTTCGATTTTTACAATGGGTGATTTTGTTGAGCAAAGAACTTGCATCAAATTTTGTTTGCGGAACGAATATTCTTGTGTGGACACATTGAAAATGTTGCGGAAGGCCTTTGGTGATCAAACTATGGCACAAAAAAACGTTTATAAGTGGTACAACGAGTTCAAAGCGGGCCAAGAACGCGTTGAAGACGAACCACGCTCTGGACGACCATCAATGTCTACCAACGAGGGCCACGTCCAAAAAATCAAAGATTTGGTGCTTGAAAATCGTCGATTGACAATTAGAGACCTCGCTGACAGTGTTGGAATATCATTTGGTTAAGCCCAAACCATTTTGAAGGATGTTTTGTGTCTCAAACGCGTCAAGTCTCGATTGGTGCCAAAATCGCTTAATTTTTTGGAAAAGAAGGGTCGCGTTGATGTGTGTGAAACTTTGCTGTCTGACTATCAGGACCATTTGAAATGCATCATTACTGGAGACAAGACTTGGATTGACGCATACGACCCTGAAACCACCGACCAATCCAGCGATTATCGTGCAAAAGATAAAGCAAGACCGAAAAGAACACTGCAAAGTCCATCTAAATTCAAGGTCATGTTGACAGTTTTCTTTGATTATCGTAGTGTGGTGCACTATGAATTTCTTCCGCCGGGCCAAACTGTCAACAAAAAATATTATTTGAGCGTTATGCGTCGTTTGCGTGTAGCTATTCGTCTGAAACAGTCGGAATTATGAGCGAACAACTCTCGGTTCCTTCATCACGATAATGCACCATGTCATACTGCATTGGTTCTTCGCGATTTTTTGCCAAAAACTCGACTCATATCGTTCCGCAACCACCGTATTCGATTGATTCGGCTCCGTGCGACTCCTGGCTATTCAGGAAACTCAAAAAGCCAATGCGGGGACGCCGTTTTGACACGATTGAGGAGATAAAAACCGAATCGAAGAAGGTCTTGAAGGCTATACCAGAAAAAGACTATTCCGACTGTTTCGAGGACTGGAAAAAGCGTTGGCAAAAGTGCGTTTTATCGGATGGGGATTACTTTGAAAAGGATAAAATTGATTTGGAAGAATAAATAAATAATTTACATTTTATAAACAAATTCACCTTACTTTTTTATCACAGTAGTATCACACACTACAACGATTTTAAAACCAAGTCCACGGTTAGAGGCAGTTTCAAATTTTATTTTTCCGTCACAAGAGTTACATTTCACATAATAATTTATCGCAGCAAATACAGTATTGAAATTTAAAATTTTATATTCAATCGAAGGATCACGTAAAATTAAAATCTCTTCCTGCATTTTGGATTTTTTAGTGGATGTACTAAAACTACTCTTATCCGTTTCAGCAGTCTTTGGATTAAAAGCCTGTGTTCTCTTTTGAACTTTGGAAATTTGTATTTTTTTGGTACTTCTACGTAATCTTAAATATTTACGGGGCATTTTTAGAACTTTTGAATAAAATTTACTCCAATATAAAACAAAAAATCACGAGAAACAAGTTTGAACTGAACGCACGACTTCACCATGTGGCAGAACTCCTTAGACTGACGAAATACTTTTATTTTAGGTTATAATAGCCAAATGTGACCTTAAAGTGGTTAGTGGACTTATTATACTCGGCTTTTACAAAAAAACACAATAGAAAAAGGAACCTCTGGTAGCGCGTGCAGTGAGTGCAGCTGCTACTCCGGTTCTTACTCTACCTGCTTCATAACACTCTGACGTGGCCTTACAAATTTAGGTATATCTCCAAAAATATTTATCAGATTAGCTTAAAATTTTCAGAAAATATACTTAAATATATGTATATTCCGAAAATGCAAAAAAAAAAAAAAAAAATCGAGTTTTTGAAAATTCTCACTGCGTATAACCCTTTAATATACAGTCTGTCAAGTAAGAGCGTGGTCGTGTTAATTTATAAATAAATTTATTTGATGAAACTTTCATATTTATATATACATTGTACACATTACAAACAATGATGCAATTTGGTCAATAATGTGTCCAGTCACCACCGGCGTCGATAATTGCCTGGCATCTCCGAGGCATACTTTCTACTAATTTGACGGCGTATTCTAGTGGCAAGGATCTCCAGATCCGACGAATTTCGTAAGACAACTGCTTCAAAGTGTATGTGCGTCTTCCACGAAGCTTCCGTTTAATATATGCCCACACATTTTCAATAGGGTTTGCATCGGGCGACTGCGACGGCCAATCCAATGTAACGATGCCAGATTGAGTCTTGTACTGAGTACAGAGCTTGCTGCGGTGTTTAGGATCGTTGTCCTCCTGCAGAATCCAACCTTCATTTTTTGTGATGAACTATCGTTAGGCAGATGGCATTAAAGCCTTTTTGTAGATTTCTATCATTTTCTCGGCATTTAGGTTGTCAGTAAAGAGGTGCAAAGTGCCGAATCCCTGCTTTGAGAAGCAGCCCCAAAGATGCACCTTTATTTCATGTTTTACGGTCCGCTGAACAAGCCTATTGGTGGAAGTTGACCAGGCTCGCGTAAGGACAGAACGTGCCCATATAGAACATTTATCAGTTCAAATGACATTTTCAAAATTTCTATCAATATTCTCATGCGCCCAAGCGAGTCGCTTTGTCACATGTTTTTCAGTCAACAGAGGCTTCTTCATTGTGTTGCGCCATTTCAGATGATGAGTACGAAGATGGGTTGGAATAGTTTCGTAGGATATATCCAAACCTTTTACCATTAATTTTGCTTGTCCTTGCCGCAGTGTTAAAGCAGGATTCCGCGAAAACAGATTCACTATTCTTTTTTCATCTTTTTTGTTCACTTTTCCTATCGAGCCACGTTCTGGTAAATCATCGACATTTTTAGCCACTTTATATCGCTGTATCCACTTCTGTACAAATGCCTTTGACTTTCTCTTATATTTAGCAGCCGCTGATTGCGACATTTTGGGACCTTTCGGGTGGATGCAAAGGAACACAGCCTCGTAGCGCGACGCGTACTTAGCACTCATGGCGTTTAACGTGATTCTCTTTCAAAAGATCAACGACAACTGAATTTTTGTTAACAATGCATCAAGTACAAAGCTTTTCTCTATCGGTTAGCGAAAGAATTAGAGCAAAATCTTTTATTACCTGTCGGTGAAGTCGACCACGCTCTTACTTGACAGACTGTAAATAAACTCACTTTGAGAGACACGAAAAAAACGACATTAATTATCCAACAACCCAATAATAAAAAAAATTAAAAGTAAAGAGCGAACTTAATAATGAATATTAAGATTGATGAATTATTAACATTTAGTATTAACCCTTAACGAACGAGCGCATTTTGCTAGAACAATGACCAGTAGGGAGTATGGCGGCATTCGTTCGCTAAGGGTTAAAATTTTGAAAAAATGTTTTTTAACAAATTAAAGAATAAAGATAAGGCTTTAATTTATCATAAAAAAATTAAAAATCATGTCCGCCTCGATTAACCTTTAACGAACGAGCGCATTTTTCTAGAACGATAAAATGTCGCGAGTATGGCGGCATTCGTTCGCTAAGGGTTAATAAATAAAAGCAATTTAGAGATATCCTAAATTATATTTTTTTACTTACACAATTATTACTTTTCGTTGATTAAGACTCAGAAGTCAGATTTTGAGAATTTTAAAATTCAAGATGGCGAATCAAACATGGCGGACGGAAAATTTGGAATTTGTTCAGAAGTATACTTAAAAATACTCACATAGGTTTTTAAGGCCGCTGATAACTAATTTGAGGTCAGATTTTAAAAACTGAAAATTACATGATGGCAGATAAAACATGGTGGTTGGAAAAGATGAAGGTCAGCGCTGAGTTCACGACTGAGATCGCCGTCGGATAGCCAGGAAAATTTCCTATAACTTATGTCCCAACCATTCTTTTGAGCAACGTCGACTTTACAAGTTATCCAGCCGGTCACTGCTTGACCTTGATTTGACCTTCCGGGATCAAATTTTTTGAATAGTGAAGATCGAATTTGAACGTAAAATTGCCCGCCCTTGTTATTCCCGGTGTCAAAATTGGGAGTTGTTATGTAAAAAAATAGGCTTGGTCTTAAAATGATATTGAAAGTGAAGATAAAGATCACGAATAAGGTCACGGTTAGATAGCCAGAGAAATTTCCTACAACTTTGGTCATAACTATTTTTTTAAGAAACAACTACGTCTCAAATTATTCAACCGGGCCGGGACTTTTTGAAGACCCTGTATATTCCGGAAGATGTCTTTAACTTTCCCTTCTGTGCGATTTTCCAGTTCTCTCATCACACATCTTTTCTTCACCACAATGATGAAGTGATCGCAAAAGTGCCGTACAAACCCTTCCCAGGCATATATATCATCCATTCTCTTCCTGTATTATAAGTGAGCCGCTTTCGATAACACGACAAGCATAGAGCTCAATACTGTCTCATCACTATAAGGACGTCAGAGAGACGATTGGAGGGGCCACTAGTTTCTCTACTTCCCTAGCAAGCCCAGATACTTATACAAATACGAGCGCATAAAGGCACGCGGCCGTCCAAATGTTTAGCAGGCATCAATTCTCGACACTTGCAGGGTATGCACTCATTGTACTTGGGCGAACAATCAGCGTACTCCAAGATTCGTGCGCAATTGGTGGGCGGTGTGTCATATCTGGGGAAGGCCTGCTAGTTGCAGGCCTTATCTTCCCAGACGAAGTCTTTACCGAAACCCCTTGCAAACAGAAAGCTCCAATGTCATTCGGTGTCATTAATCAGTGCCTGTCATTGTTCGGCGACGATTGATCTTCAATGATGATGACTAACTCACAGCATCCTGAAGTACTTCTGTTACCATAGATGTTGTGACGGTAGAAACTAGAGCTGGTTGCACAACTAGCGATACCAATTCAGATACTGTACAGAGAAGAAAAGGCACCTCGCTCGTAGTAGCGAGTGACATCATTGCAGATTACCAATTAGGCCCCTCTGCACATTGCTCAGACGTCCACACATGTCAAAGAGTTAAGCACTTCTGGCCAACTCTAGTTCCCCGCGTTCGAATCCTCTTTGAGTAACGTCTTCAGAGACATTCTAGACCGCGCGACTCGTCACGATCATTTTCGAGTTTCCCGGGAGCCTCGTCATGATATCGACACAACCGCAAAAGAAGCAGCGGGATCGGCGTCGAAGACGTCATATTACGGAATTGACAAACTCAGCAAATCATCTCCAATATTGGGTAGGCAAAGCCGGTTAAGCAGTTCCAATTCTTCACCCTTCGTCCTTAAAGTCCACCTTTCTAGATGTTTAATGACCTCTTATATTGGGAGAGCTCCAATCTAGAGTCTAGTTTTATAAGCCCAAGAATCTTTTAGCATGCGAATCATAGCTCTGCTAAAAAAAAGTTGTGTCGAAAAATTCTCGAATTGTGAAAATCGATTAAATCTACATAGACAAAATTTTAATAAATGATCAGAACACTTAGTACAAACACACGAACGTATTGTCTCTCTCTATCTCTCCCTCTCTCTCTCTCTCTCTCTCTCTCTCTAAAGAGACTAAACTTGGTCCCATTGTGGATGACTCTCTTGTGGCCCTTAATGATAATACCCTCTTTCGCCATGATCGCAATACAAGAGGGGGCGGTGTTGCAATTTTTGTGCATAACTCACTATCCTGCACTGTTTTGTACTCCTCGACACATGTCTGGAGTGGTAAACCTGATTTACCTAAATACTTACTTTGTGAACTTACATCCCTGACCTCCCCCCCCCCCTATCTTCGTCGGTGTTGTATACAGGCCATCTCATGCACCTTTCTTAGCGAGCTCTGACTTTATACCAACTGTTTCCACCATCATGCATGACTATAGTACCAAAATCCTACTCGGCGACTTCAATGCTGATCAGCTATCTAATACTTATGATGCAAGCTTTCTAAAATGCTTTATCGATAAGCACTCCCTCTTTTCTATACCGCATAGTAGTATTCAATATACTTCTACGACTGAAACTTGACTGGACCTATGCTAACGACATTGTACTGTACTACTAGAAGACTAGCACCCCTTTTATTGATGGACGAGATTTACCTACTGCTACTGTTGAATGCTCAATCTCACGACCAAAGCCTTTTCGCAGCTTTACTTTCCGTGATTACAGCTCCATAAACACTGCAGCTCTCCTTGATTACTTTTACTCCTTGAATTGTCCTACATGTACGAGTAACTCTTCTCTGGATGCATGCCTGCACTGCTTATACGATCATTTACAACACGCTATTACTACATTCGTGCCACTTAAGGTTGTCACTTGAAGGAGAGCACATCGCCCTTGGTTTACCTCCTCCCTTACTAATCTCTTACAAAACAAAGACAGACTATATAGACGTTATAAACGTACTAGACTGCCCTCAGACCTTCGACAGTATAGAATAGCACGCGACGACTTCCACAAATAAACTGAATCAGCCTGGCTACTTTACTTTCAGGACAGACTTACTAGACTTACTGACCCTAATCACTTATGGAAGGAACTACGCCACTTAGGTCTCTGCTCTTACCCTACTGACTCTCTCCACAATTTTCCTCCTGATGATTTAAATAATTTTTTCGGTAGTGTTGCATTTGACCCTGGTGTACCTACTGTTAACTCCTTCCTAGACTCTCTTAACACTGGCATAACATTTAATCCTCAGTTTCATTTTTGTCCTGTTGCCATCGACGAGGTGAGAAGTGCTGTACATCATTCTTCCTCTCAGGCGCAGGGCTATGATGGAGTCCCACAGTCCATAATCGTCGCTGCCTTTCCAGTGATAGGCCCTTTACTGTGTCAACTATTTAATGACTCTTTACATGAGTCCTACGTACCCCCTGATTGGAAGATAGCACTGGTAACAACCAACAACAAAGTTGCCTCCCCTCGTGATATGGGTGACATCCGACCATTTTCCCTTCTTTCGTTCCTGTCAAAAGTTTTAGAGCGCTGGGTTCATTAACAAGTATACAATTATCTTCATACTCGCTAACTCATCGACCCTTCTTAGACTGGTTTCCGACAATACCATAGTACTCAGACTGCGCTCATTAAACTCACAGATGACATCAGGACAGGAATGGACAGACGCTTTGTAACCCTACTGCTACTTGCTATTTGATTTCAGTAAAGCATTCGATAAGGTCTGTCATGTCACACTACTGCAAAAACTATTAAATTACGATTTTTCACCTGCACTTATTCGGTGGTTCGCCTCTTACCTTACTGGTAAGAAACAAGCAGTGCTGGATCAAAATGGCAACTCATCGTCGTTTGTGAGTCTCAACACCGGTGTTCCTCAGGGGTCAGTGCTTGGGCCATTATTATTTCTGATCTACATAAATGATATATCTAGCAAGCTCGATACCACTATCTGTCATTTAACATTCGTTGATGACCTCCAGATTTATGTCCAATTTCTCCTGGCCTACTCCAAAACATATGTTAAACTAATTGGTAGGCAGGCTAAACTCATCATGGAATGGGCCGATGATAACCATCTACATCTTAATGTGGCTAAGAAAAAAGCCATAATTTTCGGCTCTTATTTCTACATAAATAAGCTTACTATCATGCCAATCAAGGGTGTTCAGATAAATAATACTCTCGTACCATTTGAGAAATCTGTGCGTAACCTTGGTGTCTACCTTAATGCTAAGCTTAACTGGAAGAAACATGTTGCTTACACCTTTCGTAAAGCTAATTCTCTGCTTTACAGACTTAACTTTTTCCGTCAGAGCACTAACTTCGCCCTTCGTAAGCACTTAATTGAGACTCTCTTGTTCCCTATAGTAGACTGTTGCTGCGTCGCTTATTGTGATATTTTTGGTAAACTTGATCTCAAGCTGCAGAGAGTTATAAGCTCTGGTGCTCGTTATGTCTATGGTGTAACTAGGCGCAAGCATATTGCTGCGTATAGGGTTTCTCTTGACTAGCTTACCTCCTTGGATAGGCGTAAATACTTCATCATCACTCTGCTTCATAAAATATTTAAACATCATGTTCCACAGTACCTATTCAAACAGTTCATATGAAACCAGTCTTATAGACCCTCTCGGGGTGATGTGAGGCGATTGGCTATAACGTCATCTACTACTAAGTTGCGTTATAGACTTTTTCTTGTTTATTTGTCTCGACTCTGAAACTGTCTATCTTCTTCTTACTATGCTATATCCTCTATTTCCTGCTATAATCCTTAATTTTAACCTACCTTCTTTCCGTTGAGAGGGAGTATACAATATCTTCATTATCGAGGCTATGATTTAAATTATAATTTAAGCTCTTTGCTTACATTGTATGACATTATGTCTTATTTTTTATTTCATAATTTGTTTTATATCAGTTGCATACCGTTATAACACATCGTTTAATAAGTCCCAAGACTAACAACGAAAACAACATTTTTTTTCAAAAATCATTTCTATTCATCAATATAATCTCCTTTTAGAGTGATACAATCTTTTCAACGCCTTTCCAACATTTCTATACCATGTTTATAAAAGGATTTATTCTTTGCTTCAAAATAGGCTTCAGTTTCGGCAATGACCTCCTCATTCGAACCAAATTTTTTTCCCTTGAGCATTTTTTTGAGATCAGCAAAGAGCCAGTAGTCGCTGGGAGCTAAATCTGGTAGATACGGGGGGTGCGGAAGCAAATCAAAGCCCAATTCGTTCAATTTTGCCATTGTTTTCATGGACTTGTGGCATGGTGCATTGTCTTGGTGAAAAAGGATTTTTTTCTTCTTCATGTGCGGTCGTTTTGCTGCGATCTCCTCCTTCAAACGTACTAACAAGTCAATATAATAATCACTGTTGTTCGATTTACCTTTTTCCAGGTAGTCAATGAAAATCACGCAATGTGTATCCCAAAAAATAGATGCCATGACTTTGCCAGCAGACTGCTGCGTTTTTGGACGCTTTGGGCGGCTTTCGCCAGCCATGCGCCACTCAGATGATTGCCGATTCGACTCCGGAGTGAAATGATGTATCCATGTTTCATCCATGGTCACGTATCAACGCAGGAAATCCTTTTTATTGCAAGTAAATAGCGATAAACAGCTCTCTGAATCGTCGACTCGTTGCTGTTTTTGTTCCACTGAAAGCAATCGCGGCACCCACTTGGAAAAAACCTTTTTCATGCTCAATTTTTTATGAAAGATTGTAAATACGCTTCCAGATGATCTCACAGACCTTCACTTTGCGATTTTTCATCACAATTTTTGACACTTCACTCATATTTTTTTGTGTAACGGCTTCCAATGGCCTACCCGAACATTCTGCATCGTTTGTGTCCGTACGACCACGTTTAAACTCAGCATACCAACGACAAATCGTTAGTTTGGATGAAGAGGAGTCTGGGTAATGTTTTTTAAGCCATTGCTGGGCTACTACGGTGTTTTTACCCATTAAAAAACAATGTTTTATCAACACGCGAAACTCGCTTTTTTCCATTTTTCAAACAAATTACAAAGTGACTTTACTCTAACATCGATAACTCTGCTGTCTGTGATCCGATCAATGTGAAATTTTCACACGTTTCATTTAAAGGTTCGCACTCTATGGCAACGTGGCCAGTTTAGTACTACTAGCACCATCTCTAGGCTTGTCTCGGGACTAATTGAACGATGTGTTACTAGTTTTATTATACTGTTAATTATTATGTACTAATAATTTAATTTTACTTTTTATTAATGTTAATTTGTTAATTTACTGTTAATTTACTGTACTTTATTTGTACACTATTTTTGTACAGTAAAAACTTTATTTCTCTCTTCCTCTCTCTTTCCCTTTCTCTCTCTCCTCCCATTTCTCCTCTACTCTCTTTTTATCCCTCTCCCTTGTCTTTCCCTCATTCACGCTCTCTCTCCCTCTCTCTATCTCTCTCTCCTTTATTCTGCCTTTCTCCCTCTCCCTTGTCTTTCCCTTACTTACGCTCCCTCTCCCTCTCTCTCTTTGTCTCTCTCTCACCCCCTCTCTTTTACATTTAGTACAAACACACAAACGTATTTTCTCTCTCTCTCTCTTTTTTTTCCTCTCTCTCTCTCTCTCACTCTCTCTCTTGCTCTCTCTCTCTACTTATACTACTGTCCCTCCCTCTCTCCATACTTTATCTCCTCTTCCAATTCCTCCTCATGGTTCGAGGCATTGTGCCAGTGAGGCTGGTCTTCGAGTCTGCCATTTCAATGCCAACTCAATTTGAGCGCACATTGAGCTGGTTAGGCTCTTCTTGGTTTCACGCCCCTATTTTTACGTAATTGCTGTAACTGAGACTAAACTTGGTCCTATTGTTGATGACTCTTTGGTACTACTAGAGGATTTCACGTTGTACCTCTGTGATCGTAATACGAGAGGTGGTGGTGTCGCGCTTTATATTCATAATACACTTTCATCTTTATTTTTATGCTCCTAGACGCATGTCTGGACTGCTCGGCCTGGGCTACCTGAATATTTATTTTGCGAGACTAGATCGTCGACTGCTCCTGCCATTTTCGTGGGAGTGGTCTATCGACCACCACATGCTCCATTTTTGGCAAAAAGTGACTTTACACCTTTACTCACCTCTGTTATACACAATTATAGCACTTAAGTATTGCTGGGCGATTTCAATACCGATCTCTCGGTACATAGCGATGATGCCAACTTCCTGATGAGCCTTTTTAATGAGAACTCGCTATACTGTGTACCTTACGGAAATACACATCATGCTGCTACATCTGATACCTGGCTTGATTTATGCATTGTGGACGCCAACGATGTTATCCTCGATTTCTAAAAGACGGTTTCACCATTTATTGACAGACATGACTTGATTCATGCTACCGTACGTTCCTCTCTCACTAAACCACCATTACAAAACTTCATCTTTCGCGACGTTAATTCGACAAACACTACTGCTTTACTGACATACTTACGCACAAACGACTGCTCTACTTGTACTGGTGATGCTCCTTTAGAGGATCGCTTAACCTGCCTTGATTCACATCTCAATAATGCAATCGCATTATTCGTGCCTACTAAAACCGTCCGTCAGAGGAGCTCCCACTGGCCCTGGTACAATCCTGAAATATATAGACTACTAGATGACAGAAATAGACTGTACAGACGTTTTAAACGCTCGCGACTATTGTCAGACCTTCATAGATACAGGACGGCTCGCGACAGACTTTCTCATATCTAGGACTCGAGAGCTTTATGGAAGGAGCTTCGTCATCTCGGTATTTGTGCGCCTGCCACAGCGTCCCATCAGCCTTTTTCAGCTTCTGAGCTCAATAAATACTTTGCGAATGTGGCCCGTAATCCTAATGCTCCTTCAATTGAAAAATTTGTTTTTTCTCTCAGCTCTGGACTCACCTGCAAACCACTATTTCTGCTTTAGCCCTGTTACCCCGGCCGAAGTACGCAGTGCAGCCTCTCATTCTACTTCCCAAGCTAGAGGATATGATGGTGTCCCACAAGCTTTCATCATTGACATCTTCCCCGTACTTGGACCTACTATATGCCGTATCATCAACGATTCTTTCAAGGACTATTTTTCCTTCTATCTGGAAAAATTCTCTTGTAATTGCGCTGAACAAGACCGCGTCGCCTTAAGATATGGGTGACATTCGCCCTATTTCGTTGCTATCGTCTCTCTCGAAAATTCTTGAGCGTCTTGTCCACCAACAGCTCTACAACTATTTTGAAACTAGAAAGCTGTTCAATCCTTTCCAATCTGGTTTTCGTAAGGAACACAGTACTCAGACGGCACTTCTTAAATTGACTGATGACGTAAGATCAGGAATGGATAAGCGCTGTGTCACTTTGCTACTTATGTTTGACTTCAGCAAAGCCTTTGATAAAGTCTGTCATGTTAAATTGTTGTGTAAGCTGCTTGCTCTAAGCATCTCACCAGATGTGGTTATATGGTTTGCCTCCTACCTCTCTGGTAGGAAACAGGCAGTGTTGGATGCTAATGACTACCCTTCCGCATTTCTGTCGCTCAACACAGGTGTCCCTTAAGGCTCTGTACTCGGTCCTCTTCTATTTCTCATTTACATCAATGATATTGCTGTCGGCTTTGACTCCTCGGTTAATCATCTCGTTTATGCGGATGACTTTCAGATTTATTTTACGTTCCCTCTGTCTGATATTGACACTGCGACTCAACTGATGAGTAGTCAAGCGCAGCTTGTCTCCGAGTGGGCTGATGCAAACAACCTTAGCCTAAATGTTCGTAAAACTAAAGCTATTGTATACGGTTCTTATTACTACATCAAACTGCTCTCGCGTATGAACATCCATGGAGTTATTGCTAAAAGTTCGCTTGTTAACTTCGAATTCTCTGTTCGTAACCTTGGAGTGTATCTTGACTCTAAGTTAAATTGGAAAGTACGTACGTCATATGTTTGTCGTAAAGCTAACTCGCTGCTATATCGTCTCAATTATTTCCCTCGAAGTACAAACTTTTTATTAAGAAAACACCTCATCAAAATGCTATTGTTTCCTTTGTTGGATTACTGTAGCTTAGTCTATAACGATATTTCCCAGAAACAAGATCTGAAGCTTCAAAGGGTCATCAACTCTGATATACGTTACATCTGTGGTCTAACTAGGCGTGAGCACATCTCCCCGTATAGAATCTCCCTTGCATGGCTGACCACTGGAGCTCAAAGACAATATTTTACAGCTTCTGCTCTCTTTTAAGTGTTTAAATATTCAGCTCCATCTTATCTTATTGAGAAATATCAGTGAACCTAGATGGGGAGACCTCCTTGGGGGGATGTAAAACCGTTAACCATTCCTCCCTCGGCTATGGTGTTCTACGATAAATCTTTTACAGTTTCCTCCTCTGGACTATGGAATAGTCTCCCTTCTGCTTTCTATTCTATCTCTTCCTACTCTGCTTTCGAATCCTTTGTTTTTGAATTCCTTCTTCCTCTTGAGAGAGAGCAACCTATGGTTCCTCAAGCTAGAATGTAATTTTACATTCTCTGGTTTGAGCTTTTACTGTATACTTGTTTGTATTTTTTGTTGCTTATAGTTCTTAGTTTTAAGATTTATCTTTAGTTTTTTTTGTTTGTTAAGTTTATTTTTAGTATAGTTTGGTTTTTAGTTTTTAGTTTTTAGTTTTTTAATTATAATTTTTATAATTTTTTGTACATCTTTTGTAAATCTATTAAATCATGTACAACAGAATGTACATTAATAAAAAATTATCTATTATTATCTATCTAAATTCAAATTATCTATTATCTATTTTAAATCTCTCTGTCTCTCTCTCTCTCTTTCTCTCTCTCTCTCTCTCTCTCGGTAAGTGTCTAACACGTAACTTTCATCGCTCTGCTTTATGTTCATTTTTTCAAGAATTTTTGATCTCCTGGGACGGAGAAAACTTGTTGCAGGCTCTCTGGACACCTTCTGGCTCCTAGTTATTCTAGCATTACAGTTAGGCTAGATCTTTTTGAGCCAGGGTAGTATGAAAAACCTGCTTCTGGCATTTTTGAGGTTAAAGCAGCACAATTTTTCCAGTGTTTGGCGGCTAATTTTTGGAAGTTGGCAGCAGCTAATTTGTGCTAATTTTATTTTGCTTTACATTGGCAGCAGTTTTCCACGATAATTTGAAGTGAAATTATTTCAGCGTCACTCATGTACATGTGTACTATAGAGCTGTTATAACTAGCTATTACGAAGAATTGGCCGACAGCTTACGAGGATACCTGAACTCTCTATTATAGTGTATGTTAGTGTATGTTAGTGTGTGTGTTGTTTATATTATGTTACTATGTAATCATGAGCATGCGGCATGAGTGAGCGTGTGTCCTTAGTATGTAAATCAGCAGTACAGCGCGGTTTGAAATCTATTCGTAAGTGTAGAGGCTGTGAACGCGTTTTTCACACTGCTTGCTTAAACGGCGCGCGGACTTGGAACTCTGCATTATATCGCTGCGCATTGTGCTGTAAGTTGCGATCGCCATTTGCTTCGATTTCGGCTGACGCGCCTCTTAGCGAAACTTGCTTAGTGAGTGCAGTTTCTGTTGCAGTGCCTGCATCTGAGTGTGACCAGCTGCCTGTTACCCCACTACATCGATTTTAGATAAGCAGCTCAGCCGTAAGCGTCTGCTCAGCCCGTGCTTGCCCCCCTCTCCTTCGCAAACACAGCCATCGAAAGTATTGTGCTCACTACTCGATTCGCACGCGTCTTCGAGAATGTCGTTGAATGAGATGCTGGTGTAGTTCAGGGTGTGGAATGACACGCAATTTAAGCCTTTTAAAGAAACTATGGAAAGAAATTTGGATGCACTAACAAATCGAGTGAATTTGTTAGAAGACAAAGTCGAACATATAAACTGCGAACTTTGTGAAGAGATAAAGGTCACTCGGGCTGTTACGGAGATACGAGAGCGTGATAATTTACTCTCGGACCCTTGTGAATTGCGCGCATCAGATATTTCAGCTCAATTTTCAGACAATTTTCCTCAGGCAATTAAGCGTATTTTTAAAGTTACAAATTGTATAAATTACTTAAATTTTGTTGGGTCAATTCGCAAATGGTCTCCCTCCTCGTCCCGTACTAATGCTGGTATTGTGGAGAAGCGTGATTGTTTTGCCCTAGTTATTAGCTTACCTTCGCCGATTATTAGAAATAAAATAGTGTCTCAAGCACAGCTCTTGCGTGATAAAAAATGCTTATTAATCTTTGGCGTTGGCGGTGATAGCAAGGTTTTTATGACACCTCTCTGGCCTCGTCAAGTTTACGAATTATTACGTGCCGCAAATTGAAAGTATAAAGATCTGGGTTACTTGCGACCGACCGTGCGTAATTTGACTGTGTGTATGCGTATTGACAATCAACCACCGTTAATCCCGAATAGATCTTTGCAGGATCTTGATAGACTTGCACCGCGTACTCAGTCACAATGGGGGGCAACTGCTTAGTCGCGTCTTCTTAATGTGTCTGGTCATTTTAGTATTTGTCATAGTAACATTAATCATTTATCTGCCCGCTTCAATGAATAAGAATTTTTTCTTGCAAGCAGTGTATGCAAATATGATGTAATTGCTCTTATCGAGACGTGGCTTGAACCTGATGTACCTGATTCTCCTTGCATAATCAAAGATTATAATTTTTTAAGACATGATCGAATTGGTCAGCAGGGTGGCGGTGTTGCACTTTACGTTCGTGATTGCTATAAAGCTAGCGTAATCACTTTTTCAGATCCTCGGTTCGATAACACTCCGGAATACATGATGGTTGAGGTACGATCTGACTCATCAAAAGTACTTATTGCTTCGAAGTAAACAGCCGCATCCGCTTGTTGCCCACCGTGAGCAATTGCAGCACCCATCGGGCCGACAATTTTTTCATCGAAAACTTATCATGTAAAATATTAATTGCCGTTCCGGTCGACACACCTCTGTTACTTCACGCATTTTCATTCGTAAATCAGCGAGAATCATGTCGTAAACTTTTTGAATGATCTCCTCGGTAACCACGTCTGCCAGGCGTCGTGGTCGCTCCTCATCAAAAACGGATGTTCGCCCACGTTTAAATTCGTTGAACCAATATCTAACTGTGGTCATAGATGGCGAAGTGTCCCCATAAACAGCATCCAACTTTGCTTTTATCTCCTCGCATTTTTTCCCATCTAAAAACAAAGAGCGAGTTACCGAACGATACTGCTCTTTTTCCATCTTAGCGAAAATCACGAAACACATCTTACTCGAATGGCTGCCAAATCCAAACTTACCTATCAGTCAGTCTGAAATTTGTTTTGCCGTCGTTTGATAGATGGCAGCACACGATGATGATACCAACTTCCCTCAGAAACGCCCTCTGTCGTCAAACACGGATACTTGTTGAACCGCTCTCGTATACACTCGATAATAAACAGAAATTAACTAACCTCTATCGTCGATGGGCTGTAGGATCCGGAAGCGCCCAGCTGCTTTCCAGGCATCCTAGAAGCGCTGCTGGTTTTCATGCTCTCCACCGTTGACGGATTCCACCGACTTTGCTCTCTTCTTTGGCTAAACAGACTGTTACAGTAATAATGTTAAATTGCCATGTGCGAGTTCTGACACACCTCTCCCCCATGGTTTGCAGTGAGCCTACCGTTCTCACCTTGTCGCGCGCTATCTCTTGCGCATCAATACAAATGAAAGATTTGAAAACCGTTCGGCAAAAACTAAGCTATTAGGCTTACTTTCTTTTACCCCTTCTCTTACGGCTTTTTAAATTTTCGCGCATCACGTGGACATTCGGTGCTGTAAATAGTCTGATGGAGCTCTAATAAGCGAGCTTAGTGCCTGCTAATTAGCCTTTAAAACTGGCAACCTGGCAAAGTCATGCGAAAACGAGAACAATTACGCTTCTTATCGACAGCCTAAGATGGTTATTCTGTCACAAATGTTATAATAATACCGTGCAAACATTAAAAAATGATGAGTGTATTGAAGCTATAATCATGCTTTAATGTAAATAATTCTGGTTCAGATGACTGATAAGGATGATAGTACGGATAATATTAATTTTTATAGTTGTTTTAATGCCAACAACAGAATGTTGCTTTATAATAAAAAAAAATTGTAAAATTTATGTTTTTTTTCTACTGCATTAAGTGCGTATGAGATGATCAAATTTTTTTGGTAGATGTTTATTAAAACGATCAATTATAACAAAATCTATAAGATTTGAGATTAAAATATGGGCATTCTCCAGTTGAGAAGGATTTTGGTTCCACAGTGATATTTTTTGTGGTAAGAATGCTGGCAACGATCCTTTGCTAAACTGTTCTCAAGGTAGTTGAGTAGTGATTCTTCTATTCCAAGAATTATTAAAAAATATTTCACTTGTCATTTCTTGATCATAACGGTCAATTGCTTGCTTAGATTTGCTTATTAAGTAGACTTGAACATAAAGTCAGACGTTCAATTTTAAGGTTGATAAGTAGATAATTCTTAACTTTCCTTTAGTGACTGGAGAACTCTTGACCATAAATAAAATGATATGGAATAAAAATAAAGATGCTTTTTAAACTGAAGGTCAAATCTTCACGCTAGTCTTAAATAATCGGAAAGAAATTTCCTAACTTTCGTTCACAATCTTTTTCTGTGCAGCTCGATCTTCCCGAGATATTAAGAACTTTTTGTATTTTGACCTTGAAATCATCTTCTAGGTCAAACAAACTGACATAGAAGGTAATACCTGGATTTAAATTTTTCCGCTCTTCTTATTGACGTAATCAAAAGTAGATATTTTCATTTGAATTTTTCAAATTATTCGTTAAATGACCTTGAAAGTTACATTTAAGGTCATGTTTAAGATCACTATTATTTAGCTCCTTTGAAAATTCATAAATTGAATCTGATTTATTTTCTACCATCTCACTTTGTTCATCAGATATTAGCCTAGAGACATTAAAATGGATCACCTTGTATGATTGTGTTCTGAAGGTTAAATAACTCTTTGGTATGTAAACGCCGAAGGATCATGACGTTTTTTAAAATGATCGAGTTAAATTATGTTTGAGTAGGGAGAAACTGTTAATCAGTGAAATTGATTACTACCAACCAAAGTGACTGATTTTAATTAAAATTCTTCACTTGTAACCGATAATGATAGTAACTTATCATCAATGACCACTTCTAACGAAAAATAAGTGGTATTGAGCAGTAGACCACCAATAACTAAATGTTACCTATGCTTACTAGGGTATGTTTACCAGGTACGAAAGATAATCTGTATTAACCAATTGCAACCAGCAGTGACTAGTAGTATTCATCATAGATCAGTAATAATCAATAATTACTAGTGTTTACTATTATTGATAACTAGTAACACTAACACATAAAATAAAAATTGTCTGAGCTTTATGTACGATATATGTTTTCCAAAGTATTTTGAATTGAATTAAGTTGAATTGAAAATAGTTTGTATTCAGCGCTCTGGGAATGTATCATTTTAAGCGCGGGCTTGTTACAATCATATACATTATTCGGACCAGAATGCCACTCGGGACATATCGCTCTACGAGGCTCTATAACTAAGACTATTCGCGTTGAAAAACATTGAGAAGTACATATTCTTATAGTTTATAGTCCGCCCTTTCCGACGATAAACTTGAAATTTCTCTAAAATGTTATTAACTATGAGAAAACTCCGTTTTAATAAAAGAAGTCATGATTTTTCTACACTTTTTTTTTTCAAATCGAATTTTGAAGGTGTTTCCGGTCTGCTAACCCGTGGAATAAATATCTAAGCTTTAAAAATACGTGATTAAGATATCGATTTTTTGCCTTAATGTTTTCAAAATGGCGTCCGGAATGCATAATTATTTCGTATATTCATTAATTTTTTTTATACATTCATTAATTTTTTTCTCGAAAAATATGAGCTTACGAGAAAAATCACCTAAAGAAAACAGTTCTTAGAATTGCTCAAAGAATGCACTGGAATTTTTTCGAAGAGTTTTGAGCAATTTTTAAAAATTTTGCCAATTGTAAATTTTTGCAAAATTGAAAAAATTGCTCTAAACGCTTCGAAAAAATTCCAGAGCATTCTTTGAGCAATTCTGAAAACTTTTTACGATTGGTGATTTTTTCCAAAACTTCTTTGTTTCCAAGAAAAAATTCTGAAATATCAAAGTAATATTGTATCGTATAAGTTTGTATCATTTGCACACCGATTGATTTATGGTTTGAAAAATCTCTAAATTGCTCTAAACGTTTCGAAAAAATTCCAGTGCATTTTCTGAGCGATTCTAAGAACATTTTACTCTTGGTGATTTTTCCCGTAAGTTCATATTTTTCGAGAAAAAATTAATGAATGTATACAAAAAATTTTGCATTCCGGACGCCATTTTGAAAACACTAAGGCAAAAAATCGATATCTTAATCACGTATTTTTAACGCTTAGACATTTACTCCACGGGTTATTGAGGTTCCAGGTACATTGCAGACCGGAAACACCTTCAAAATTCGATTTGAAAAAAAAGAAAGTGTGAAAAAATCATTATTTCTTTTGTTAAAACTGAATTTTCTCATAGTTAATAACATTTTAGAGAAATTTCGAGTTCATCGTCGGAAAGGGCGGACCTTAAGCTATAAGAATATGTACTTCTTAATTTTTTCAAACGCGGATAGTCTTAGTTATAGAGCCTCGAAGAGCGATATGTCTCAAGTGGCATTCTGGGTCGAAACGGGTTAAGTAAGATATTTGTTTAACAGTAGTTAAAATTTACTTATTTGCTGATCATGGATTTGGCGACAGAATTGCTCTATTTAGTTTTCAGTAAAAGGATAAAGAATCTTCAGAAAAAAGGAAAGTTTTCTAATCTTGCTGAAAACTAAAAGGTGATAGAGCAATTCTAACGCTTGATTCGTAATCAATGAGCAAAAGTACGGCCGAAAACATGTGTTGCATGTAAAATTACTATGCAAAATTCGCAGAATTTTTTTTGTGTTCGCCAGTATAACCAATAATGACCAGTCCAAAAATTATCATTGTAAAACAAAGCAAAAACATAGCGATTATTATTTTGTTGATGTTAAATTTTTTCTAAAATAAGCACACTCACACCGTCAATGAAAATTAATTTTTTTTTTAAATTGTATAGTACAATAATATTTAATTTATTTTGTGGTTGATTATTAAATGTTCTGACATATTAGAAACTTCTTTTGCGATCGTTTTTTTATATAAGAGGTGTGTTCAATAAATAAAGTCAATTTTAATGTTAAAATATTTATTTATTTATCAATATTTATGCTGTCTCCTTCAAAGTAATACCTATCAGATATTATACACTTGTGCCAGCGCTTTTTCCAATCCTTACAGTACTATTCATAAGCGGTTTCTGGCAGAAATTCGAGATGCATAATGCCATCATTATCAAAGAAAATAGTGAGTAAAACTTTCACATTTGGCAAAACTTGGCGCGCTTCTTTGGTCTCGGCTCCTTTGATCGCTTATATTAAGATGATTGTGCTTTGTTCCAACGTCATAACCGTACACCCTTGTTTTATCCCTGATTATAATTCTTTTGAGCACGTCTGGATCGACATTGATTTCATTCAACAATTCTTGAGCGATGCTCATGCCACTGTTCTTCTGGACAAAATTAAGCAGTTTCGGAACAAGCTTCGCTGACACACGCCTTATGTCCAAAATATTAAAAAAAATAGCATGGCACGTGCCAACAGACATGCTAATTTCCTCCGCAACTTCTCTAATAGTTATACGACGATTTTGAAGAATCATTTCTAAATTGCTTATATCACTTGTAAATATTTCTTTCACTTAAAGTAGACTCGCCAAATATCACAGTTGACATTTTCATAAAATTAGAGCTCTGAATTTTGTTTTTTACGCAAAATTTAATACAACTTCTTTGTTCAATTTTTTCAAACGACGGAAAATTGCCATGCACGTGTGAAGAAAGTGACTCCTTGTGTCTGCTGTAAGCAACACAAACATGTGAGATAGCTGATATAATCAACATATTTTAGGGGCATGTGTACCAGCATGTTCAAAAAAATCAAAACTCGAACGCATGTAGCTCGCGTAATTTCTAAATTGGCTTTATTTATTGAACACACCTCGTATATTTTTGATCGGAAATATCTGATTTGACGATTGCATTTACAACTCTAAAAAAAGGCATGACTATACTGTTAATAAAATAGTTTTTAATTTAGGGGAACGTCGATAAAACTATCGAGAAGCAGCAAGATTGTATTGTGTTCGATTCCCTGAAAGACATCCTGATCATACGATAATACGTGGAATTAAACTATGGTCAAGGATATTTTGTTCAAAACTGGAAGATACTGAATAAACACGATTATGAAAATAATACTCATTTTCTTGCTGCTCTAGCCATAATATATTTAAATGTTAATCTCAGTTTATGCGAAATCGAGTAAACAGTGGGTATTCCAAGATCTATTAGATATTTACAACATGCACATTATCATCTTCATCACATTAACACATCGTTCAGTATGTCCTGAGACTAACAACAAAAACAACATTTTTTTTCAAAAATCATTTTTATTCATCAATATAATCTCCTTTTAGAGTCATACAATCTTTCCAACGCCTTTCCAACATTTCTATACCATGTTTATAGAAGGATTTATCCTTTACTTCAAAATAGGCTTCAGTTTCGGCAATGACCTCCTCATTCGAGCCAAATTTTTTTCCCTAGAGCATTTTTTTGAGATCAGTAAAGAGCCAGTAGTCGCTGGGAGCTAAATCTGAGGAATACGGGGGGTAGGGAAGCGAATCAAAGCCCAATTTATTCAATTTTGCAATTGTTTTCATGGACTTGTGGCATGGTGCATTGTCTTGGTGAAAAAGGATTTTTTTCTTCTTCATGTGCGGTCGTTTTGCTGCGATCTCCTCCTTCAAACGTACCAACAAGTCAATATAATAATCACTGTTGATCGATTAACCTTTTTTCAGGTAGTCAATAAAAATCACGCCATGTGTATCCCAAAAAACAGACGCCATGACTTTGTCAGTAGACTGCTGCGTTTTTGGACGCTTTGGGCGGCTTTCACCAGCCATGTGCCACTCAGATGATTGCCGATTCGACTCCGGAGTAAAATGATGTATCCATGTTTCATCCATGGTCACGTATCGACGCAGAAAATCCTTTTTATTGCAAGTAAATAGCGATAAACAGCTCTCTGAATCATCGACTCGTTTCTGTTTTTGTTTTACTGAAAGCAATCGCGGCACTCACTTGGAAAAAACCTTTTTCATGCTCAATTTTTCATGAAGGATTGTAAATACGCTTCCAGATGATATCTGTGTCATTGCTGCAATCTCACGGACCTGCACTTTGCGATTTTTTATCACAATTTTTAACACTTCTCTCACATTTTTCTGTGTAACGGCTTCCAATGGCCTACCCGAACATTCCGCATCGTTTGTGTCCGTACGACCACGTTTAAACTCAGCATACCAACGACAAATCGTTGGTTTGGATGAAGAGGAGTCCGGGTAATGTTTTTCAAGCCATTGCTGGGCTTCTACGGTGTTTTTACCCATTAAAAACAATGTTTTATCAACACGCGAAACTCGCTTTTTTCCATTTTTCAAACAAATTACAAAGTGACTTTACTCTAACCTCGATAACTCTGCTGTCTGTGATCCGATCGACGTGAAATTTTTAAACGTTTTATGAAAAGGTTCGGTCTCTATGGAAACGTGGCCAGTTTGGTACTACGAGCACCATCTCTGGGTTAGTCTCGGGACTTATTTAACGATGTGTTACTTCAAATCAAGCTTTAACTGAAAAAAATCATCGGCGGAACATTTTGCCGATGGATAACACATCAAATACAAAGACGTAAATAAAATGAGAGATCTGAAATTGCAATATGCAATGAATAACTTGCCAACAATAGTATGTGAAAGATGTATATTTAAAAATACTGCATGTCGAGATCGTGTTACCCCTTACCTTTAGAGGCCTTTTGCCACTCTGGAGGCTAGAAAAATAGCCTTTTTGTGATTTTCTTTTCAGAAAAAATAAAACGTCAATTGAGATTACAAAAACAGAAATTTATCGTACGTATTATCTGAAAACCATTATTTTTATAGAATAAATAATTTGAAAATGGCGCCTGTGCAGCGTTTTTCAGGTGACCTCTCTATTTTGGAAGGATCCACGGCCGTGCCAACAGCTCCTGTAAATTTGAAATTATGATAAGTCATTAAATCTTTTTTTTATTAGACATAATAACAGCTAGAGTAGTACGTAGGATTTTTTTTAAATATTGATTTTTTCTAAATGGTTGCTTTCTCGCTCTATCTACTTAACTGATTCTTACGAGATCTGGCTATTAAATAACGAAACTGGTCACAAAAAAGGTTTTTATTATAAAAATTATTCTACATTCGAATGCTCTCCTTCAATATACTCCCCTTCCCTCGCCACACACCTTTCCATAAGTTTTTCCGATTGATCGAAGCAGTGCTGGAAGTCTTCTTTGGTGAGGGCCTTTAGGAGCTCTGCCGTTTTTTGCTTTACCGCTTCCATCGACTCAAATCAGGTCCCTATCAAAGCAGATTTTATCTTCGGAAACAAAAAAAAGTCGCACGGTGCCAAATCTGGCGAGTACGGCGCGTGTTCGAGCACTGGAGTGCGCTTACCGGCCAATTACTGCTTCACAGATAGCGCGTTATGGGCAGGTGCGTTGTCCTGGTGCAAAATCCACGAGTTGTTCTTCCACAACTCGGGCCGTTTCTTACGAACTCGTTCTCGCAGTGTTGCTATAACTGACAAATAGTAAGTCTGGTTGACAGTCTGACCCTCTGGAACCCATTCAGTCACCACGATACCGTTAATGTCGAAAAAAACGATCAACATTGCCTTGAATTTTGATTTGGACATCCTTTCTTTTTTGATTCTGGGCGATTCAGGCGTCTTCCAATGCATCGATTGCCGCTTTGTTTCAACATTGTATTAAAAAATCCACGTTTCGTCGCAAGTAATAATGTTTTTCATCAGTCCGGAATCTTTTTTTAACCTTTCAAGGAAATCTGAGCAGACCTGTTGACGCAAGAGCTTTTGGTCAGGAGTCAGGTTTTTTGGCACCAACTTCGCACAGACTTTTGTCATGTGTAATTCCTCGTGTAAAATTTGTCTAACCGTTTCTTTATCAGCGTTTACAGCCTAAGCAATCATCTGGATGCTCATTCGACGATCTGCACGCACAATTCGGTTGATTTTGGTCACTGTTTTCGTAGTTGAAACAGTGACAGGGCGACCTGGGCGTTGGTCATCTTCAGTGCTCACTGAGCCCTCGCTGAAGCGCTTACACCACTCAAAAACACGCGCACGAGATAGAGAATTGTCCCCATAGGCCTCTTGCAACAATTTACAGCACTTAGTCGGATTTTTTTTTAATTTAACGAGAAATTTGAGATTGATACGTTGCTCCTGTTTTTCGTCACACATGGTTTTCGGCACGAGAAAAAAACACGTTCATTTCAAACCGCTACTGCACAAATACAATAATAGTGACGAGAACGTGTTTTGGTACGTGCATAGACAAGATATCTAGATACCCAACGCACTACTTGTTTTTTCCCCACCCTTCTACAGTGCCCTCCAGGCGCGCAGTCTCGTTATTTAATAGCCAGACATCGTATACCTTTTCTTTTAAATTTTTATTTGTTTATACCACTGCTAACATTATAAATTATATGTCTTCTTTTTTTTCTCTTCATCACATTCAAGCCAGTTTAAACTTACAATTATCTCTTTTCTTTTCAATAAATCTGGCGTCGACTGGGAGATGCGCATTATAAATACATGTCTCGGTCCACTTACATTCTCTTTCTTCCTCTCTTATTAGTTAAGAATCATCTCTTCGAACTCAATTGATGTACGAGTATTATTTATTTTTGTAATTTTTTTTCTTTTATTCCTTATGCACTGATTTTAATAGCGTGATTGTATTTAAGGGATGAATAAGTGATGATTGGCTGTATTTATAAGAATGAATGCGTTTTTTTTTTTATTTGTTTGACTATTGTATTTTATAAACTATATTTTTTTATTTTTAATGTATTGACTGATAGATGAACAAAGTATTAAGTTCTCATTTCTTCTTATTTATGGCTGTGATATCGCTTATATTAAGACTGACTGTATTGTATTGGATTGTTTGATAATTAATGTCGTTTTTTCGTGTTTTTCGGAGTTAATTTATTTATATTAACAACAAACATTAATCAATGATATATTGACCGTTTTGTTGGATGACCTTTTGCCATCTTGCGCTAAGTTGAAAAATTTCATGTTCGAAGAAGCCTTGGTTTTTAGAAGCGAAAAACTGGTCCAACTCATTTTTAACAGCCTGATCGGAATCGAAAGCTTAACATTCAAATGGTTTTTAAAGGAGTGAAACAAATGATAGTCTGATGGTGCTAAGTCAGGGCTATACGATGGATGCGGCATCAGTTTTTAATTGAGCTCCATTAATTTTTGACGGGTTATCAAAGAGGTGTGAGGTCTGGCGTTATCATGATGAAACATCACACCTTTGCGATTGGCCAGTTTAAGGCGTTTTTTCTTGATTGCTTTGTTTAATTTCGATAGTTGATGACAGTAGACATTCGTATTAATAGTTTCGTTTCTTAGAAGCAGTTCAAAGTAGACTATACCGTTGTAATCCCACTACACGGAAAGCATAATGTTCTTTTGGTGAATATTGGCTTTGGATGTCGATCGTGGAGGCTTATCTTGCTTGATTCATGATCGTTTTCCAACTACATTATCGTACACAATCCATGTTTCATCACCCGTTATGATTCTTTTTAGAAATGGGTCATTTTCGTTACGATTCAGCAAAGAGTCGAATATGTTAATGCGTTTGGTGAAGTGGATTTCCTTTAATTTGTGCGGGACCCAAACATTCAGTTTGTTTACGTAACCAGGCTGTTGTAAGTGCAAGTAAGCGGTTACATTCGATATACCGAGCTCCTCTGCTATCTCTCGAGTCCTCATATGCCAGTAAGTTTTGATTAACACCTTTATTTTGCCGTCATCAGTCGTGGTTGGACGACCAGTATGTGGTGCATCTTGCATATTAAAATTTCCAGAACGAAAGCGAGCAAACCAACGCTGATACTGGCGTTCAGTAAGGCAGTCCTTACTATAAGCTTCACACAATTTCTTCCGAGCCTGCAACGCATTTTTGCCCTTTCGGAAGTAAAACAATAAAATATGCCGATAATGCTAACTTTGATTGTCCATTTTTAACTTAATTTTTAACCAACTTGTTATTTACTAATGACGCTTTGTTTTTGACAGAAGATAGTGTACAGTCTAACCTTTATAATAGTATATAATAATATACGCCACGCAACCTATACTACATAAAATATGCAGTTCACGCCATCTATGAGAAAAAAGCGAAATTAATTATCGAACAATCCAATATTTCCTTTAAAGTACGAATTTTCTATTAAGAAAACACCTCATTGAAATGCTTCTATTTCCATTGTTAGATTACTGTAGTTTAGTTTACTGTGATATTTCCCAGGAACAAGATTTGAAACTTTAATGGGTCATCAGCTCTGGTATACGTTACATCTATCGTTTAACCAAGCGTGAGCACATCTCCCTGTATAGAAACTCTCTTACTTGGCTGACCACTGGAGCTCGTAAACAATATTTAACAGCTTCTGCTCTTTTTTCAATGTTCAAGGATTCGGCTCCTTCTTATCTTGTTGGGAACTATCAGTGGACCCAGGTGGGGAAGCGGACTTGAGGGGATGTGAGACCTTTGACCATTCCTCCCACGGCTTTGGTGTTCTTCGATAAATCCTTCACTGTTTTCTCCTCTTGACTCTGGAATAGTCTCCCTTCTGCTTTCTATTCTATCTCTTCCTACTCTACTTTCATATCTTCTGTTTTTGCATTTCTTCTTTCTCTAAAGAAAGAGCATCCTCCGGTTCCTCAAGCCAGATTGTGATTCCACACTTTCTGGCTTGAGTTTTATAGTATTTGTACTTGTTTTTTGCTAGTTTATAGTTAATAGTTAAGTTCTTAGTTTTTAGTTGAAATACATTTTTTTTTATTCTTTTTTACTATTTATTATTCTGTTTTACCATTTTAGTTTTTAGTTATAATATTTTTTGTTGTTTTGTTTTACTATGTACAACATAATGTATATAAATAAATGCATATCTATCTATCTATCTATCTATCTATCTCTCTCTCTCTTTCTCTCTCTCTGGTGAATTGAAATCGCGCTTTCGTCACACCCCCCCCTTTGTATACTGTTTTCTGCCGCTCTTTGCCTTCAGGCGACTTTCTTTTGCAGATCTTTGCATGCGCTTTATAGCAAACTATACTTCTTTGCTATGACTTTCTGCTTGCTGCTCTTTTTCTGCTGCAAGTTCTACATTTTTATTCATCTGGAGCAAATTTGAGGTTATCTTCTTGTTTTGTCAACGTTTGCCGTGTCCAGAGTCTCTGCTGTCATCTCTCTATATATACTGGTATTAATATACTCACTTCACTTCACGTCGGTAAGACTCATATCTGCTTGGTGCTACCATCACTGAGAGTCTATCCATACTGCACTATTCGATCCAACTGATAAGATCATTCTTATCTTATCGGTGCTGCCATCTCTCAACTTCTGGTCACTATATCAATATATCTGGTCAATATATCAATTATATTGATATATTCATATATTTATATATTTATATACATTAATATATTTATATATTTATATATTTATGTACATTTATATATTTATATATATATATATATATATATATATATATATTTATATCAACTTTATTTCTGCATATTTTTTTTTTATCAATCTTATCTCTAACATAATATGTCTGATTTATGCTCTTCGTGTCACAAAGACTTTACTGCAACATCTAAACCGCAACAATGCATCAAATGCCATAATTATTATCATGCTTCATGTACTACACTCTGACAAAAAAGTATCCGGAAATTCTCATTTAAATTGCCCGCGTTGAGTATTTTTAAGTATTTGAAGTTTCTGTATGTTGGTAGGACTGTCCGTAATTACTATGCCAAACATGAGTGCGGTCTGTCAACTAGTTTGTTTACGACAGCTATTGAAACCAGTCGACCTCAGTGGTAGTCTGCAAATGTTACAATGGAAAAAAATATTGAACAAAGGGTTTGTCTCAAATTTTGTGTTTTGAACGAGATTTCGTGTGCTGACTCGTTGCGAATGCTGGAAAAGGCTTATGAAGACTCTGTTTTATCGAAAACCCAAGTGTACGAATGGAACAAAGTCTTTAAAAACCGTCGGGAGATCGTCGAAGATTTGCCTCGTTCAGGACGACCGTCGACCTCTTCAACTAACGATAACGTCGAAAAAATCAAGGAAATTGTGCTCGAAAATCGTCATGCCAGTGTTAGAGAGATAGCTTGTGATCTCAACATCTCTCGTGAAACCGCTTGTTTAATTTTGGTGAACCAATTGGGCATGCAGCGCGTCGCCGCTTGGCTCGTTCCGTTAGAGCTGAATTTTCTTCAAAAACAGTACCGGATACAGGTAGCTGCAGACATGCTGGATCGTGCAAATTCTGATCCCACGTTCATGGGACGGATTATAACTGGTGACGAGACATGGGTCTATGAATACGACACACAAACGAGCCAACAATCATCGGAATGGGTGGGAAAAAATGAGCCGAGACCGAAAAAACCTCGCAAAAGTCGTTCAAAAATCAAGACGATGCTTATTGTTTTCTTCGATATTCGTGATGTGGTTCATCATGAATTCGTTCCGCAAGGTCAAACGATTAATAAGGACTTCTATTTAACTGTTTTAAAATGTTTGCGTGAAAATATTCGCCGTAAACGGCCGGATTTGTGGCAAAACAATTCGTGGATTTTGCATGACGATAACGCACCATCTCATCGAGCCACGATTATTAACGATTTGAAGACCAAACACTTGATAAATACTATCGACCAGCCACCTTATGCGCCTGATCTAGCTCCGTGTGACTTTTTTCTTTTCTCCAGACTGAAATTACCGCTCCGAGGAACCAGATTTGACTCCATAGACGCCATAAAAGAAAATTCGCAGAAGGAACTAAAGGCCATCCCTGAAAGCGCCTATAAAAAATGTTTCCATGATTGGAAAAAAACGTTGGCACATGTGTATCGCTTTAAATGGAGCATATTTTGAAAGAGATTTAATAAATATTGAAGAAGTTTAATATTTTTGCGTTTTATTTTAAATTTCCGGATACTTTCTTGTCAGAGTGTAAATTGACCTCTGTTAGAAATAATTGTGACAAAACGATAAAAATCTGTGGACCGTGACTTGCTGAAGCAAATTTTTGAGGTACACGCTTACGTACTAGCTCGGTTGGCTCCTATAGTGGTATGAATAATGTTGCTAAGACACCAAGCAGAACCAGGCCTTCAACTCCTACTGCTCTACCGACACCAACTAATGATTTGCTGACGTCATTGATTGCAACAATAGATAAAATTGATACCTCTATTACTACTATAGGCTCTCAAGTCAATGTACTTATCACTTGTTTCAATTTTTTTAAACAAAAATACAAGAGCTCTCGACAACCTTGAACCAGCGTATTGACGCGAGCGAGCAACGGATGGACAAACTGCAGCAAGACCACCTGCAACTACAAGCTAAAGTGGATAGCTTACTAACTGCATCTACTGACTCTACCAGGCCATCACCCTCACTAGAAAAACTGAAACAGTTGGATGCCACTAGTCAAGCTCTGTCTGCTAAAATCACGCATCTTACGATGCGGCAAGATCGGATGTCGCACGCATCAGAAATTTTTCTCAGCGGCATACTGCCTCATGAGTTTGGTGATCTGCGACTTGTAGCTGCTGCTATTTTCAGCTCCATCGACCCTACCATCTCTAGCGATGATGTCCTTTCTGTCCGCCCTTTGCGCAGACAGTCTCAGCAAGCTTAAACCCCTGGATCTTTGCGAGGTGCACCATCCACCTCCGCAATATCGACACATGTTGTCGCCTCACCATTGCGTACTACGAGGTCTGGCTATTAAATAACGAGACTGGTTACGAAAAAGGGTTTTATTATTAATATTACTCTACATTCGAATGCTCTCCTTCAATATACTCCCCTTCCCTCGCCACACACCTTTCCATAAGTTTTTTCGATTGATCGAAGCAGTGCTGGAAGTCTTCTTTGGTGAGGGCCTTTAGGAGCTCTGCCGTTTTTTGCTTTACCGCTTCCATCGACTCAAATCAGGTCCCTATCAAAGCAGATTTTATCTTCGGAAACAAAAAAAAGTCGCACGGTGCCAAATCTGGCGAGTACGGCGCGTGTTCGAGCACTGGAGTGCGCTTACCGGCCAATTACTGCTTCACAGATAGCGCGTTATGGGCAGGTGCGTTGTCCTGGTGCAAAATCCACGAGTTGTTCTTCCACAACTCGGGCCGTTTCTTACGAACTCGTTCTCGCAGTGTTGCCATAACTGACAAATAGTAAGTCTGGTTGACAGTCTGACCCTCTGGAACCCATTCAGTCACCACGATACCGTTAATGTCGAAAAAAACGATCAACATTGCCTTGAATTTTGATTTGGACATCCTTTCTTTTTTGATTCTGGGCGATTCAGGCGTCTTCCAATGCATCGATTGCCGCTTTGTTTCAACATTGTATTAAAAAATCCACGTTTCGTCGCAAGTAATAATGTTTTTCATCAGTCCGGAATCTTTTTTTTAACCTTTCAAGGAAATCTGAGCAGACCTGTTGACGCAACAGATTTTGGTCAGGAGTCAGGTTTTTTGGCACCAACTTCGCACAGACTTTTGTCATGTGTAATTCCTCGTGTAAAATTTGTCTAACCGTTTCTTGATCGGCGTTTACAGCCTCAGCAATCATCCGGATGCTCATTCGACGATCTGCACGCACAATTTGGTTGATTTTGGTCACTGTTTCCAGAGTTGTAACAGTGACAGGGCGACCTGGGCGTTGTTCATCTTCAGTGCTCACTCGGCCCTCACTGAAGCGCTTACACCACTCAAAAACACGCGCACGAGATAGAGAATTGTCCCCATAGGCCTCTTGCAACAATTTACAGCACTCAGTCGGAGTTTTTTTTAATTTAAAGAGAAATTTGAGATTGATACGTTGTTTCTGTTTTTTGTCACACATGGTTTTCGGCACAAGAAAAAAACACGTTCGTTTCAAACCGCTACTGCACAAATACAATAATAGTGACGAAAACGTGTTTTGGTACGTGCATAGACAAGACATTTAGATACCCAACGCACTACTCGTTTTTATCGCCACCCCTCTACGGCGCCCTCTAGGCGCGCAGTCTCGTTATTAAATAGCCAGACCTCGTATTCCGCTTCTGGTCACTTTCAAGAGTGCTGTGGTAGCTCGTACTGCACTTGCTGCACAAATACGCAGGAGGAAATTTTATACTTCCTAGATCAGAACTACTCTTCTCAATAATACCCAACCTGTCGGACAGATCACGCCATCTCTGACCAACATCAATGAATTTTTACCATGTGCGCTACATCAGTTAAAGTTGCGAGTACTGCAGAAGTCCAGAGATAAGCGCTTTGGCTTCCTAACTTTTGTACGTAATGGGAGCATTAACGTTGGAAGAAGGAAGGAAGACACTCCACATCTTATTGCCTCGGATGAGGATTTAAATGCTTTGTTAGAGAAATAGCTCCATCAACGTCCGATGCTCCCTTCACCGCCAACTGAACTGTTTAAATCAGGTATGTTCTCTCTCTCTTTCCTTCTTCATTCTTCTTCTTCTCCTTCTTCCTCTACTTCTTTTCCTACTTCCTACTTATCTGATGCGGGACCTGTGGCTGGTAATAATAGTCTTCGTGTTTGTTATTTCAATGCCAACTCTTTACGAGCGCACATTGAGATAGTGAGACTATTTCTGGCGTCTCGCTCCTACTTTCACATATTAGCTGTAACAGAGACCAAGCTCAGTTCCATTGTTGATGACTCTCTCGTGTCTCTTGATGATTACATTCTTCATTGCCGTGATCACAACACAAGAGGTAGTGGTGTTGCTCTGTATATGTGTTGAAAACAAAGTCTTCTACTCCTATTGTCATTGGTGTAGTATACAGGCCTCCAAACGCACCGTATTTAGCGAATACAGACTTCATTCCAACGCTGTCTACCATCATGCGCAGTTACAGCACCAAAATCATACTTGGAGATTTTAATGCTGATCAATTATCCAACACAGATGATGCAAAGTTTTTGCGAGCATTCTTCAATGAGCATTCTCTCTCATCTATACCATATGGTAGCACTCATCATACCTCTACAACTGACACTTGGCTGGATCTTTGTCTGGTGGACGCTAACGATACTGTACTTAACTACTGGAAAACAGATACCCCATTCATTGACGGACATGACTTAATTACAGCAACAGTTAAATGCTCACTCACACGACCTCCACTTATAAACTTCACTTTTCGTGACTACACCTCTATAAACAGTACTGCTCTTATCAATTACTTCTCCTCCTTGAACTGCCCTACCTGTGATAGTGACTCTCCTCTTAATACGCGACTCTCTTGTCTATATGAGCATCTAAATTATGCTACGCTTCTTTTGTTCCGCTTAAAACTATCAAACAGAGGAAAGCTCATCGTCCATGGTTTACTCCCGCTATTCTTGAACTCTTGCAAGATAGAGACAGACTTTACAGACGACACAAACGCACTAAACTACCTTCTAATCTCCGACAATACAGGACAGCTCGTGACGTTTTCCCCAAACAGACTAAAGCCGCTAGACAGCTATATTACCGTAACAGGCTCACTCGACTCTCAGAACCTACTCAGATATGGAAGGAACTGCACCACCTTGGCATCTGTTTTGCCCCCACCAGCTCTTAACATTCCTTCCCTGTTGATGACCTAAACGCTTTTTTTGCTAGTGAGGCATTTGACCCTGAGGTTCCTACCATTGACTCTTTTATTGATTCCCTAGATACTAATCTGACTCAAACCCCTTTTCGACTTCCATCCAGTCACTGTAGATGATGTTAGAAGTGCGGTGCACCACTCTTCTTCCCAGGCACGTAGGTATGATGGCATTCCACAGTCGCTTATAGCTACTTCTTTCCCAGTTATTGGCCCATTGTTGTGTCGTCTGTTCAATGACTCTCTACGAAAATCCTACGTGTCTGCTGTTTGGAAGAAAGCACTCATCACAACTATCAATAAAGTTGCCTCTCCTAGGGCTATGGGTGACATACAGCCTATCTCACTACTGTCGTACCTGTCCAAAGTTTTTGAACGAGTCATGCATCAACAGCTGTATAATTACATCAGTATTCGGCAGTTTTTAGACCCTTTTTAAATAGGTTTACGCACTGTATACAGAACTGTATCGTCACAGTACATAGACTGCTCTAATTAAACTCACTGAAGATATCAGGACAGGTATGGACAAGCGCTGGGTAACATTACTTTTTCTGTTTGATTTCAGCAAGGCCTTTGACAAGGTCTGTTATGTCACCCTACTGCAAAAATTGATTAAATATGAATTATCGCCATCTGCAATCAGATGGTTTGCATCTTACCTCAAGGGTAGACAGCAGGCGGTTCTGGACCATAATGGCAAACCGTCATCATTTCTTGAACTTAATACTGGTGTCCCTCAAGGGTATGTTCTTGGACCTTTATTATTTCTCATATATATTAATGACGTCTCCTATTCATTCGACCCTACTGTTCGTCATTTAATATATGCTGATGATCTGCAGATCTATGTCCAATTTCCATTATCGGACTTGGAGTATAAAGCAGATTTTCTCAGTAAACATGCTGATCTAGTTTTGCATTGGGGCGTTACAAATCATTTACACCTGAATGTTAGCAAAACGAAAGCTATAATCTTCGGCTCTTACTTCTACATAAATAGGCTCCTGGACTTGCCGACCAAGGGAGTGTATGTCAACAATATACTCATATCCTTCGAACAATCTGTGCGTAACCTAGGTGTACACCTTCATTCTAAACTTACTTGGAAAGAGCATGCTGCTCATATTTGTCGCAGAGCAAACAGTCTGTTGTACAGACTTGACTTCTTTCGGCTGAGCACCAACTTCACCCTGCGTAAGCATCTACTTGAGTCACTCCTGTTTCCTCTTGTAGATTACTGTAGTATTGTCTACTGCGATCTATCTGATGAACTCGATCTTAAGCTACAGAGAGTCATTAACTCTGGTATTCGCTACATCTATGGTGTATCTAGGCGCGAGCACGTTGCCCAGTTTAGGTCCTCTCAGGACTGGTTATCTACGGCTACGAGGAGATAATATTTTATACTTACTATATTTTTCAAGATATTTAGAACACAAGAACCCTTGTATCTGTATGAAAATTTCTTGTAGAGCCAGTCGGATAGGCTCTCTCGAGGTGATGTGAGACCGTTGATCATACCGTCGGCAGCCACTAAGTTTCGTGACAGATCCTTTCTTGTTTCTTCTTTCCGTTCCTGAAATAGTCTTTCCTCTTCTTACTATACCATAAGCTCTATCTCACTTTTTAAATCCTCTGTTTTTACTCTTCTCCTTTCTACTGAGAGAGAACATACTGGTCACCTGCTTTCTCAACTTTAGTCTATTTTATCTATTTTATTTTGTTCTTTTATTGTATTTTTATTTTTATTGTTATCTTATTATTATTTTACTCTTTGTTACTGTTTATACAACATTTATTGTAATTGTACAACTCTGTATACTAAAAATAAGTATCTATCTATCTATCTATCTATCTATTTCTCTCTCTCTCTCTCTCTCTCTCTCTTTCTCAACATTCGTGTATTATGAATATGCTTCTGTAGTATATTTTATTAATCGCGTAGCTATTAGTCTTTTTCCATACAAAATTCATCGTTCCAACTTCTATTTCTTGAAACAATAATTATTAAACGGTATCATAACATATAAATTTTCTTTATGTCACTTTCGAGTAAGTGAATACTACAATCTATAATGTAGTCTTATTCTAGTTTTAACCCTTTCGCTACGGACGAATTCTACGGCGCGGTACTCCCACAGAACGGGCCGCTGCGCTACAAGTGTGCACTTGCGGAAGAACTGAAGTCGCCTGCCGTACGATCAGAACCATTGCATCTTATCCGGAGTGACTGTAGTCGCTCGTAAAAAAAAAAGGGTTATCAAATAATTAAATAACAAATAACAAAAGTGACCGCCCGTATGCAGCGAGCATCAGACGTTGGATGACTATAGTCACTGCCCGTACGTACCGAGCATCAGGCGTTGGGTAACTATAGTCACTGCCAGTAGCAAAAGAGTTGATAATACAGCATCATTATTTGTTGGAGATAAAATTACTTTATCGCTTAAATGATGTCTGATTAAGTTAACTTTGGTTAGTTACAGTCTGTCAAGTAAGTGCGTGGTCGTGTTAATTTATAAAAAAATTCATTTGATGAAACTTTCATATTCATATATACATTGTACACATTACAAACAATGATGCAATTTGGCCAATAAAGTGTCCAGTCACCACCAGCGTCGATAATTGCCTGGCATCTCCGAGGCATGCTTTCTACTAATTTAACGGCGTATTCTAGTAGCAAGGATCTCCAGATCCGACGAATTTCGTAAGACAACTGCTTCAAAGTGTATGTGCGTCTTCCACAAAGCTTCCGTTTAATATATGCCCACACATTTTCAATAGGGTTTGCATCGGGCGACTGCGACGGCCAATCCAATGTAACGATGCCAGATTGAGTCTTCCACTGAGTACAGAGCTTCCTGCGGTGTTTAGGATCGTTGTCCTCCTGCAGAATCCAATCTTCATTTTTTGTGATGAACCATCGTTTGGCAGATGGCAGTAAAGCCTTTTTGTAGATTTTTATCATTTTCTCGGCATTTAGGTTGTCAGTAAAGAGGTGCAAAGTGCCGAATCCCTGCTTTGAGAAGCAGCCCCAAAGATGCACCTTTATTTCATGTTTTACGGTCCGCTGAACAAGCCTATTGGTGGAAGTTGACCAGGCTCGCGTGAGGACAGAACGTGCCCATATAGAACATTTATCAGTAAAAATGACATTTTCAAAATCTCTATCAATATTCTCATGCGCCCAAGCGAGTCGCTTTGTCACATGTTTTTCAGTCAACAGAGGCTTCTTTATTGTGTTGCGCCATTTCACATGATGAGTACGAAGATGGGTTGGGATAGTTTCGTAGGATATATCCAAACCTTTTGCCATTAATTTTGCTTGTCCTTGCCGCAGTGTTAAAGCAGGATTCCGCGAAAACAGATTCACTATTCTTTTTTCATCTTTTTTGTTCACTTTTCCTATCGAGCCACGTTCTGGTAAATTATCGACATTTTAAGCCACTTTATATCGCTGTATTCACTTCTGTACAAATGCCTTTGACTTTCTCATATATTTAGCAGCCGCTGATTGCGACATTTTGGAACCTTTCGGGTGGATGCAAAGGAACACAGCCTCGTAGCGCGACGCGTACTTAGCACTCATGGCATTTAACGTGATTCTTTTTTAAAAGATCAACGACAACTGAATCTTTGTTGACAATGCATCAAGGACAAAGCTTCTCTCTATCGGCTCGCGAAAGAAATTAGAGCAAAATCTTTTATTACCTGTCGGTGAAGTCGACCAGGCTCTTACTTGACAGACTGTAATACATCTTTGAAAATTTTGACAAGTTCATCTGATTTTTCATAATCAATTTAATAATGTCTATAATCAGCATTTAATAACCATTTTTTAAATTTATCATCATTTCTTGCGAATCTATAAATAAATTACTGCATTTTATTGAATTTTTTATTATTTACGTTCTACTAACATGGAGAAAAACTAGTAGTGTTTGTCAAAAATCTCTAAAAACAGTAATTAATATTTTAAGAACCATTATTTCGTAACTCAATAATGAAATGAATAATAAAGTGAATAGTAAAATGAATGAAAATATATCATTTTCAGATCTTATATCTCTTTTTGAACTTTGGCGATGTTTCTAAAATTTTAACCACTTACAATATATTTAAAATTTTAACCCTTTGGGGCACGGTGGTATTAAAAATGTCCCACCTTTTTGATGCGTGATAACGCATGGTGGGACATTTTTCGACCCACCTCGAAATATTGAAATAGCTGTTTTTATATCATTTTATATCCTTATTAATAAAAATACCCCAATTTTATTCAATTTTGAGTGATATAAAATTTCTGTGCAACATGGGATTTTTATTTTCTAAACTTCCGTGCCTCAAAGGGTTAACACTGTTTAATGAAAACGTATTCATTTCTAATGTACCCTAAGTAAAGGAGGCAAGACGCATTGACTATGAGATGCCATTTGTTTCGAGCAAAACAAACCGAAACCTAATAAAATTTTATTGATGATAAATTAAGTCTTTTAAATAATTAAGAAATTATAATTATATCAAGAAATATATCTTTTAACATCCCATGTATAAGATGTTTATTTTACACTTCTTGCGTTGAACTTGATCGTATGAAAAAGACTCGTTTTGCACTAGTATCATAAATACTTATTAAAAAACATAAAGAGTTTGAAATATTTATAGAATTATCACACCATTGACGTATTATAAATAATATAAGTTGATATTAAATAAATTACATGAATACTATTACATAAAAGTTTTCAAAAAATCTACAAATCATAACATTTATAGACGGAATTGTCTAAGAAGAAAAACGCCCTTTGAAGGCGTAAAAAAGTATAATTCCAAATTTTACTGTCAAAAAAACAATGGAATGTAAATATTCAACCATTCGTACTACATCGCTACTTAAAATCTGACGGAATCTAAATAAGATTTTTGCCGAAGACTCATAAACAAAAATCAGGACATGATTTCTGACAGATATCAGTCACCGATTTTTATCTGAAATTCTTTTTATAAAATATAGTTGCACTTTTCTTAATTTATTTGATCTTTAAATTACACTATAAAATTTATTTCTAAATCAATTTTTAAAAAAACCGAAGTAATATTTTGATTCAATTACGTATACGAGTATTAATAAAGTTAAAGTTACAAATAAGTAATTATTATTTTATTCTGAAAAATTTTCTAAATTATCTTGATTAATTTTTTAATTCACGTTTTACTTTTGAAAGACAATTGCTACTTCATTACGTAATCACATTAGAATAGTAACTAAATCGATTTATGCATTTGAAAGTTTTAGTGATGTTAAGTGCCTCACACATATGCATTCATACATGAAAAATGAAAACATTACATTTTTTTTATGGGTTCCTTTACTCGTGATAGTGATAAGTATTTAATACTAATATTTAGCTAATCAATATTTACTTTATATAAAACATAATGACAGAAATGTATTATAATATAAATGTAATACTATCATTTGGAATTTCATAAAAATAGTTTTAAGCAAAAGTCTTTATTAATATGAGATCACAAACAATAATTCCACATTATTTGAATAAACATAATTTTGCGTTTGAAATAAAATTCACGTATAAACTATTTTTAATAAATTATACATACAAAGTATTCCAACACACACATAACCATCATTTAATTATTTAAAAACGAATTCAAAATACAAATTATTCATAATTATTATTTTCCTTATATAAAAATAAATAATAGTTCAAATTACAATATGCTTAAGCAGAATTTACAAGCTGTATTTAATAAATTCTATATAGTTAATTAAATTTTAAGACGACATTAATTTTTAAAAATTAAAAATGTATGATCTGCTACTAATGTAGATTAATGTGACACAGTTAAAATGTTATTTTCATGTTAAATCTAAAAATTTTTTAATTAGAATTATAATTAAAATGTATTCAATCTCTATAAAAATTTATAAAGCAATACTTTTGAAAATGAATAACAAACCTTTAAATTAACAATATTGGACGTTAAAAATTCAAATTTAAATAGTTTAAATACTAAAATAATTTATTAGTTCTCAAATATTTTTTCATTTAAAATGTTTTAAAATAAGCAAGAAAAAACTCAATATGAGAATTTAATTTATCATTTATTTAAAATATTAATTTTAATATTATAATCAGAAATTATTCTCAATAATGAATTTTTTATTTACTATTTGAAAACAATCCATATTTCAATAGAATAAATGCTGAACGAGTTTCAGATAAAAAAAAAATAATGATTTTGATCTTTGTAGAAAGAGCTGAAAATTTAATTGTATGACTGATATTTTTTATGCAAATTTTTGTGTCATTTAACAGTTTTTTATTATCAATATATTGATATTTATAATGAAATTATATAAATACAAATAAACGTATTAAGATATATAAAATATCTTTATATTTATCTATTTATCTATATAAATTACAATACTAATAAAAATATTCATTATGCAATTAATTAATTATTCCAAAGTAGAAAAATGAATTTTTTTCGTTCGTTTTCGATGAATTCCTATATTATTAAAAAGATTACGATGAAACTTGATGAGTTGTGCGCGAATCGGGAAAAGTTTTTGACAAGCAAAATGCTTAATTACCGTGGCTAATTTAAAATTTTTTTGTTTAAAGTTTTAAAATTGTAATTATTTTTTAATAAAAAGTTTGTAATAAAAAGTTAATTTAATTTGGAAAGTAAAAAGTTATTAAATTTTATTTATTTTTTAAACGTATAAAATATTAACCGTGACCAGTGGGTGCAGAGATATGAAATCGGGAGTAAATATAACATGAACTAAGAGTAAAATACAACGGAATTTTTTATAATTTTACTTCCAAAAGGGTTAGAATGGGGTACCAAGGTTTGTAAAAAAAATTTTTTTTTAAATTACGATGATGATACTTTATAGATATGCTATTGAAGAGAAATAAAATAAAGAATGGTCTATTATTTTTAAAAATTATCGCTTAAGGTGGCAATTTCTTTTACACTCAAATAGTATATTAAAATATAAACATGGTTACACTACAGCCCTTACAGATTTGACAGAAAATAGATTTCATAATTATGTTTTGATCTTAAACTGTAAAAATTTATAAAAGCATGTTCTTATGTATTAGTTCATTTTATTGTTTTTTTTTTAATCATATTTTATTGTCATCAGAATTACACATACAGTCTGTCAAGTAAGAGCGTGGTCGTGTTAATTTATAAAAAAATTTATTTGATGAAACTTTCATATTTATATATACATTGTACACATTACAAACAATGATGCAATTTGGTCAATATGTGTCCAGTCACCACCGGCGTCGATAATTGCCTGGCATCTCCGAGGCATGCTTTCTACTAATTTGACGGCGTATTCTAGTGGCAAGGATCTCCAGATCCGACGAATTTCGTAAGACAACTGCTTCAAAGTGTATGTGCGTCTTCCACAAAGCTTCCGTTTAATATATGCCCACACATTTTCAATAGGGTTTGCATCGGGCGACTGCGACGGCCAATCCAATGTAACGATGCCAGATTGAGTCTTCCACTGAGTACAGAGCTTCCTGCGGTGTTTAGGATCGTTGTCCTCCTGCAGAATCCAATCTTCATTTTTTGTGATGAACCATCGTTTGGCAGATGGCAGTAAAGCCTTTTTGTAGATTTTTATCATTTTCTCGGCATTTAGGTTGTCAGTAAAGAGGTGCAAAGTGCCAAATCCCTGCTTTGAGAAGCAGCCCCAAAGATGCACCTTTATTTCATGTTTTACGGTCCGCTGAACAAGCCTATTATTGGAAGTTGACCAGGCTCGCGTGAGGACAGAACGTGCCCATATAGAACATTTATCAGTAAAAATGACATTTTCAAAATCTCTATCAATATTCTCATGCGCCCAAGCGAGTCGCTTTGTCACATGTTTTTCAGTCAACAGAGGCTTCTTCATTGTGTTGCGCCATTTCAGATGATGAGTACGAAGATGGGTTGGAATAGTTTCGTAGGATATATCCAAACCTTTTACCATTAATTTTGCTTGTCCTTGCCGCAGTGTTAAAGCAGGATTCCGCGAAAACAGATTCACTATTCTTTTTTCATCTTTTTTGTTCACTTTTCCTATCGAGCCACGTTCTGGTAAATCATCGACATTTTTAGCCACTTTATATCGCTGTATTCACTTCTGTACAAATGCCTTTGACTTTCTCATATATTTAGCAGCCGCTGATTGCGACATTTTGGGACCTTTCGGGTGGATGCAAAGGAACACAGCCTCGTAGCGCGACGCGTACTTAGCACTCATGGCGTTTAACGTGATTCTCTTTCAAAAGATCAACGACAACTAAATTTTTGTTAACAATGCATTAAGGACAAAGCTTTTCTCTATCGGCTAGCGAAAGAATTAGAGCAAAATCTTTTATTACCTGTCGGTGAAGTCGACCACGCTCATACTTGACAGACTGTAGTTACCAAATTATATATTGATACAATAATTAGAAATGCATAAAATTTCGATCCTTAGATTTCATTACGTACTAATTTATAGGTCAATATAACAAAAGTGTATATCATATCATAGGCAATTCGCAATTCTGAATTCCTTGTGCTTCTAACGCGGACAAATCCGTGACTAAAGGTACTAGTATTAAATGTTTTGTCAAAAGAATTCAACCTAAACAATTAGTATTAAATATTTTTTAACATTATATTAGATAAGTAAATATTGTACTAAATTTTTTAATATTGCACTGAATACTTTAAATATTTTAAAACTTTAATCATGTACAGTATTAAAAAGTAATACATTGATTGAATATATTTTTAAAGTATTTTTGATAAATTAAAACATGTATTAAATTCAGATATTTTATAAAAAAAGAAATTTGAATTAAATTAAATGATTTAATATCAATAACTTTCCCATTATAATCCTTTCCCTTTCATTTAATTCATGCAACTAGATTATTCTAAAATAAATCTAATAATAATTGTAATCTCTTATCTTATTTACCTTACTTTAAAATTTGAAAATCCATTATGGTATTTATATTATTTTATATTATAAAATCGCAAAAATTTTTTTAAGTATTTGTAAACGTATGTGCATAAATTATGGGTCTGAAGTTTGCAACGTTAGAGTTCAACGAAATAATTTTTCACATTTAAATAAAGTTGCTGAAAATGTACAAATTATATTTAAATCGATATCTAAATATTTATAATATATAAAACACTAAGACTAAGATAATATAAATATAAATTTTAAATAAAAACAGTTTTTAAAAAATTTTGTTGGACTCCAAAATTGGAAATTTCAAATCCATCATAAATTTAAGTACACATAATTTTTTACAGTAAACAAAATTATTATTACCACCACTTCAGTCCCTTAATGGAAGTATTTGAATTATTTTTGAATACGTATATATAAATAAATATTTCAATGGAAATTTGTGAGTAATGCATATTTGCGATTATAGAAAAACATGTGTAATTGTATTGTTGTTTCTTTATAATGTATATACATGTTAAATATTATTTTTACCTTATCGTAATGATTTTCTCTTACACATCTTTTTTACTATTTTATTATAACATATAAAATATAGTTATAAGAAACTATATTTTAGTTTACATTAATAAAGTATTACATAATATTTTCGCTATAATGTCATAGAAATAGTTTGGATAAAAAAACCATCATTTAAAATAGCTATCTTTTAATACCGAGAAAATTTTTTTAAGAACTTGTTTATTATTGTTTTAAACACTTAATATGCATTTAAAATCAACTTATAAATGCTATCTTACATATAGTTATAGCTTTAAATTAAAACTTTATAGTAAGAAAAATTTATTATAAAAAAAATCCACATTATAAATTAAAGCAGTCGCAGTGATTGCACGAGAATCTATGATCGAGTAGGCATAAATGTTTAACGAAATTTTAAATATCTACACGAAACCCAAAGTATTAGTTACAGTTAACGCGTTTTGTATTACTAATAAAATTTTTTAAAGGATTTATAAAAAATGATATCGTACTCGACAGAAGGAGTTTCTATTTAGAAGTTAATTTCTATTTAAAAGTGAAAAACTGAAATCATCTTAATAAAATTTTTTTAAAAAATTCATACACATTTTAAAAATTTTATGAGTATTACCCCCTATTGAGTAATATGATGTTATTGGGTTAAGATTAAAATATAAAAAAGTGTTTTAAAAAAGTGAAGCTATATATATCATGCGACTTCTAATTTATTTAATTCGTTCAAGCAAGAAATAATTTTAAACATAATTATTACACAATAAATTTTTATTCATGTATAACTTGCACAGAAATTGTTAATTTTTTTCGGTAAGTAATAGATTATAAAACGTGCATAATCGATTTTGAATTTATTAATGAAAATTGGTAAGAAAGAATACAGGCTTAGCTGTTATAGGTAAAATATACTTATCTTCTTATTTTATATTATCGATACAACAATTTGAAGATTTTATGTTTTAATTAAAACAGTACGCTTTCATAAAGAGAATATTTTATTTTAATTTTAAATTATTGTTGAGTGTAAAATTTTTTCTAGCATGTTCATCGGATCTCAATTACAATACAATAATATTAATAATTCGCAATAATTATTTGGTTCAATATCAACGCTAAGTAACATTATTTGAATAATAAATATATTAAGAATAATAAATAAGTAATAAATTTTAAGATTTTATTTCAATATTTATTTTAATTTTAATCAATGTGGTAAAATTTGTAATTGATTTCATGTAACTTTTATTAAATTAAAGTAGAAACTTCGAAGTGAAAATTAAATTATTTCTCTATACTTTAATAAATGATATAAAAAATATCATTTTTAATTATTGAAAGCAAAAAAATAATATTATTTAAAATAATATAAGTTTTAAAAATAGAAACTTATTAAATTTAAAATCGTATGTGCATGCAACTACATACTTTTGGGCAGAATAAAAGCTTCAATATAATTGAGAAAGCGCGATGAACTTCTATGATTTAAAAAATCTTTATGAAAATCTTAAATAATTATTAAAATAGGTAAACAATTATTAAAAAAACATTTATAAAAATACTTTTATTCATAATTAAACTTTTCTTAGCAAAATTACTTCGATAATTAATACTAAACTACAAAAGAGTAACTTAAAATTATTCACCTCGTTTAGATACAACATCTGCACTCTCAATAAATTCAGGTAGAATAATCACGAAAAACAAGAGTCCACAACGTATCCAAAACATGTTTACGTCTTAACAACATTGTTTACTGCCATGTTACATTACACTTGTGAAACACTGAGATGAAGAGATCCCGATTTGGCTCGGTCATAGTCAAACTCCTGTTTTTATTTCTACATAAAAAATTTTAATTGATTTTACGTTTGATTGTTCTTTATTTTATATTTAAACAGTTGTAAAAATATTTATATATCATGCAAAACTATATTTTTTATTAACATTTGCATTTTATTAAATTTAAGCACTAACATACATAATATAGTAGTGACAGCAGCAGTGACCCTTAAAACACAGTTTGTTCACATTTGTATAATCACGCAGGGCTGTTTTGCTGCGACTGATTTCAGCACTAACCACGATCACACCTTGCTTGTAGCTGCCATCTTCTTTCGCCGCTTAGAGTATGAAAATATTTGCAGCCCCTCCATCCGTACCGGTCCAAGCGGGACCCACCTCATATCGATTCCTGCGCCATTTCCCGTCATTCCTGTTGAATCAATAACATAGAGTTCCTTATACCACGAAATGAAAAATAAACTGAGATTCGAAATCGGTTAGTAGGTGTAGTTTCTGCTACATCTTAAAATTAAAGCTTTTTGCGCTCTAAATTTAAAATTAAATTTCCCACATAATTATTTTTATTATATTTAATAATTTATCTGAAACAATAATTTATTTTATAATTTTTAATACTTCTTTGAGCAAACTTAAGAAGCAGTGAAAAGTTTTTAAAGATTATAAAAAAATTACAATAATTATTTTTTGATAATAAAACAAATGAAAGTTATTTTAAAATCCTTATAATTTCTAATGCATAAATCAATATTTTTTCAAATTAAATTAAAATTACTAACTTTACTATAATTATTCTTTATTGTATCAAGAAATAAATGAATAATATGAAAGATGATTTTCAGATATCTCTAAAATTGAATATCACTATTTTATTTTATTCTACAATTTCATTAATTTGATAAATTCAAATTTATAAAAAATCGAAAAAATAATTTTACTATACAATTTTTTTGAATTCATTTAAAAATATTTATATCAATACTAAAAATTAAATTTTCCAATTTTGTATCATAAATATACCTTTTACTATGATCTTTTGATTCTGTTTAAAACCATTACTAAAACTAAATTATACCTTACACTATTATAAGCAATCTATAGTTTATAATATTATTTAATTGTTTTAATATGGATTTATGTAAATAATTAATTCGATTTGAATCGCACATTTTTGACTGGGATATTTTCGATAAAATATTAACAAGATGCAATTAAAAAATGAAATTGTAACACATTTTTTACCAAATAATGTAAACAACATCAAGCTCTTGTCTCTGTTTTGATAAAGATATCCACCTTCCTAAAAAACTCCGAAATGTAACTACGAATGTAAGTAATTAGTAATATAATACAAAATTAAATAAATGTTGCAACAAAAGTACAATATTATTAGCATAATTGACTTATGATATAATCTGGAGACGTAAAGTACAGCTTTCAAGAACCAAAAGTTTTCGGAGTTTCTTTTGCGCCCACAAATGCACAAACACATTTGATTCATCAGAGTAAAGCGTGGTGACAGTATTTCGTCATTTAGCAGTAAAGTGGAATACGTACGATTCGCAACATATTACAAAAAATGTGCTGGAAAATGAGTTAAAATTATCTTTAATGCTCATATCATTTGACAATTTCTTTCTGTAGACCACTAGCCTACCCTAAAAAGTTCAGTTTCTAAAAGGTTGTCAAAACCAATCGACATTTTTAAGTGTTACATATATCTATCTTAATATATGAATAATAAGAGTGTTTAAAAAAAAATTTTTACGTTAAAAAAAATATACCTCTGTAAGCGATAGTACACCATTATTGAGCTAAGAAGTTACTATTAAACAAATAAGAAACCAGAATTTAACATATTTACAACTCGTAACTTTCTAAGATGTAAACAAAAGAAGTGAAACTACTGTTATTATAAACTATTGAAAAGGTTTTTTCACACATTTGTCCATTTTATTGTATTTTAATTTAATGTAATAATTAACTTTACACCCTAATTCTACTCTTGAGGAATAGTAACTAAAGAATAATACTGAAATAAGAAAGAAATTCTTTACCTATATAACCTTTACCTATAAAGTTAAATTTCATTTTACGTTCGAAATATAACCAGTCCGTTATTAATTAGTTAATATTGAGTTGATGGTTCAATATTAAGTCTAAAAGATGAGAAAGAAGATTATAATCTTGTTAGTACATATGATAAAGACCTCCTCTAGTCCAACTTATTAAGAAGTAATCTAGATAAACTTTTAAGCAATTGACTTATACATCCTTAATATTAATCCATGAATCAAAAATTAAAAGCATAATTTCTTATAAATATCATAATTTCAATCATACAAAAGTCATACAAAAATTAATATTCATTATTGTCTTGAATAGAAAATACATAATTTATGTTTTGTAACTTATACAGCTCAAAATTATTAAAATAAATTATGTACAAACATAATTTATTAATTTATGTATGATTTATTGTATATTATAATTATAAATGTAAAAATTAAGGAAGCATTTACGTCTATAATACAGTGTCATGTATTAGGTTGCTGCAGATGGAATGGCCGATTTAGTAATAAATTTTTAAACAGCTGTAACTTTTTATAAAGACAATTTATTTAATCAAAATAGGTACCAATAGATGCAACACACTTTTCCAAACGAGATAAAAGTACATTTATTTCAGTTTTGTAGAACTCCGAGTTTCTGGTTCGAAGAAACTCCTCGAAGGCATTTTTGACAGCAACTTCAGTATTAAATCTTTTTCCTGTCAAAAAGTGATCCAAATGTTTGAAGAAATATTTATCTGTTGGTGAGAGGTCTGCTGGATATGGAGGGTGAGAAAGAGTCTCATAGCACAACTCGTTTAATTTTTAGACCGTTGTTCTCGATACATGAGGTCGTGCGTTATCATGAAGCAGTATCACTCCATCCCTGTTGACAAGCCTAGGTCGTTGGACTATCAATTTCTGATGCATTTCATCCAGTTGAGCACAGTATTTCTTAGCATTGATGGTTTCGCCAGGTTTCAGGAACGAATAGTAGATAACTCCAGCTACAGACCACCAAACAGCTACCATCATTTTCTTTGGATGAAGGCTTGGTTTCGGCATGTGTCTTGGCGCTTCATCGGCATCTAGCCATTGGGCCGATCGGCGACGATTATCGTATAAAATCCACTTTTCATCGCAGGTCACAATTCGGTGCAAGAACGGTTCCTTTTTGTTGCGGGAGAGAGGAGAACTTGAAATCTCTATTCGACACGTCATGTTTGGCTCGGTAAGATCATGCGGAACCAATTTGTCAAGCTTTTTCACTTTTCCAAGTTGTTGGAAGCGGCGGCAAACTGTCAAGTTGTGAACGCCTAATTTCTCGGCAAGATCCCTTATAATTTGGCGGGCGTCAGACTCCACTAATGCACGCAGCCCGTCGTTATCGATTGATGGTCCTGCATGTCCACGTGGCTCATTTCCAAGGTCCATATCTCCGGATCGAAATTTTTCGAACCACCGCCGAGTGGTTCGCTCGCAAACTGTATCTGGCCCAAATGCGCTGTTGATATTCCTCGTTGCTTCCGTTGCGTTGTGCTCTAATTTAAATTCGTATAGTAAAAGTAGCCATTTTTGATTCACTTCCATGTTCACTTTCTCTTTTTGTTTTTACGATCACTATGAAGTGCAAAACAGAAATGACTCCATAAACTAAGGTAGCAGTATTTGTACTTCAATATGTCATATCATTTGCGCAACCTTGTGCCAACATAATACACTAAAATTGCAGGCAACTTTGTCATTGCTAAATCGGCCATTTTATCTGTAGCAACCTAATATTTGTTCCATTTATTATTCCTCATATTAAGGGGAGGTTTACCTTTTTCTGAACCAAAAAATCGATTTTTCTTTTTTTACATTTTTTTGTAGTTAATTACGTGTAGAATATATTCCCAAAACCATTTGGTCGTATATATATTTTTTGTAAAGCTATGGAACAAAAACGAGACCGACGCTAACACAGATTATTCGTTAATCAAATCTTTAAACGCGTTTTTCTCTAAACCACGTTTTTCGAATTGTTGGCCACGATTACTAAAAAAACTACTCGATGGATCGCCTTTTTTTTTTTAATTGTTAAAATATTTATCGGAAAGTGGACTGCAATCAAGATGATATATGCATTATTTTTATTTTTAGAGTACTTTAAAGAGTAAATAAAAACTCAATAATGAAAAAAAAAATTCAAATGCCCGCCATTTTGTAAATTTTTGATTTTTAGCAATGATTGGTCAGATGCCGACTACACTCATATATATTATAAAACTTTTTCGCTTTTTAATTTTCATTCATTTTTGCAGGTGCTAGAGTGGCCAACAGCGGGCCACCTTTTTTGGAGATGGTCACTTTACGGGGCGTGCCATTAATTACCGTCACGATATTTTGTCATAAAAAGAATTTTGTTTTGTACTTTTTATTGTATTAAACAAGTAGCAAACAATTTAAGTTATTTATTAATTTCCTTCTATAAAAAAAAAAATTCCAAAAAAAACTGTTGTTTTGGTCAATAAAAAGGTAAACCATCCCTTAAGGGGACAGTCTGGGTCATTTTTTTCAAAAAAATCGATTTTCTAAAATCATGATTTTTAGGTACTACCCACATAACACTAAAGGTTTTTGCAAGGTTTTTGCAAGGTTTCATGAAAGGTTCGAAACCTCGCAAAAATCTTACGAAAAATGTTTCTGTGATGTATCTATGTCCGCGCACAATCCTCGAATAAACATTTGCTTTAAAGTTGAGTAAAGATTTTTTGTTATGTTTATAAATGATTGACAAAAAAATTGCAGAAATATTTTGTGCAGAATTTGTGCAATGTTTTTTAAAACCTCGCAAAAATCTTACGAAATATGTTATAGTGATGTTCCTGTGTCCGCACATAATCCTCATATCAACATTTTCCGCAAAGACGAGTAAAATTGAATGCAACCTTGCATAAAGCTTCTTGTGAGCTTTCTAGAATGATCTTCTTAAATTCTCAGGATTTAATTATCTTCCAGAAAGCTTTCACAGAATATTGACGTAATATCGGAATATCTGACTTAAGAAACTGTCAGTTATCTCCCGTTAAAGATTCCAGTAACCTTTTACACAATCTTTGTGAAAGATCATTTCTAACCCTTATTAACATTTATTAAGTATTTTATATATTTTAGAATTTTATTATTTATTATGATTATACATATTTTTAACATCCGCATTACATGTAATCGTTTATTCGCATTGTCGTACATGTTATTTTACACATTATTTTACAGAAAAAAACGCAGAAAAATGTTTGACCTACGATGAGATCGAACCCGGGTCCTTCGCATTATAAAGCAGACGCCTTAACCATTACGCTATGCAACGCTTGTAGAACTAAAATTTAAATTTGAATCATAAGTTGCATGGCAATCTATTGTATACACAGTATGTCGGAAAGGTTCCCGAACTTATTTTGTAGCGCTTGCACGAGTGTCGCCACCTCTTGGACGACACCGGTGCAATGTTTCTACATCCCTCTGGAGTGTCTGAGAATTTTTTCACCAGTGTCCGTTCATTAGTTGCCAAGATAGACGTGCTTGAGTGAACGTGTGTTTAGTACCCCGATGCAAGCTCTACGATGGATGAGAAATTTGAATATCATGACGCAATTAAATTCTGCTATAAACTTAAAAAAACTTTCGCGGAAACGAAAAAAATGATCAATTTGGCTTACGGTGAAGGTGTAGTGTCGCGTACAACTGTTTACACGTGGTTCAGTCGGTTCAAGAAGGGTAGAGAGTCGTTAGAAGATGACGAGAGAAGCGGCCGGCAGTCAACAGCTATTACCGACGAAAACGAGGCTTGCGTGCGTGCGCTACTGAAGCAGGATTGCCACATGTCTCTCAGAATGTTGGCAAACGAACTGAACATGAAAAAGGATAGCGTCGCGTTGATTTTGAAAGAAAAAATGAACCGCAGGAAGGTCTGCTCTTAATTTGTTCCGCACTTTCTCACACCAGAGCAGATGAAAACTCGCATCCAATGTTGTCAAGATTTTATCGAGATTCGCGACACCACTCTGGGCTTTCTAACCTCAATTGTGACTGGAGACGAGACTTGGTGCTTTCTATCCGATCCTTCCACGAAGCGCTAGTCATCCGCTTAACTCAGTCCGGGCCGTGCGAGGCCTCAAAAAGTGCGCCAACAAAAATCACGGGTAAAGACGATGCTCATCGCTTACTTCGACTCCAAAGGCCTGATACACAAAGAATTTGTGCCCCCAAACACCACCGTGAATGCTGCGTATTACGTAGAGGTGTTAAAACGTCTTAAGCGCCGGATTAATCGCATCAGGCCCGAGTACAAGGAACCGGGATCGTGGAGTTTGCTGGATGACAATGCGCCTGCTCATTCTTCGAACATTGTGAAGTGTTATCTCGCCGAAAATCAGATCCCACGCATCAATCACGCCCCATACTCGCCAGATCTGGCTCCAGTCGACTTTTTCCTATTTTCCAAGCTAAAAATGGCCTTGAAAGGACGATTTTTTGAAGATGTACCGAGCATTCAAGCGGCTTGCACCGAGCGTCTCACAGCGATAACTTCAGAGGAGTACCAGAGAGCCTTCGAATCACTCATGGAGCGCTCAAATACTTATCTAAGTAATTGAGTGTATATCTAGGGAAGGGGACTATGTTGAAAGTTAACTGGAATAAATTTCTTTAGATGTAATTTTCGATTTTTTATTTTAAAAGTTCGGGAACTTTTCTGACATACTGTGTATATACTTGTATTAATTTTACAATTAAAATTTCTTCTATAGTGTAAAGTATTATTTAAAATTGAAAAATAATAAGAAATTGAATATGTATTTATATACATAATTTCGCTCTTGAGATTTTACTACATATACAAGTATAATAAATTTTAATTGTCGATGTATTTTTATCCAAAATGAAAAATAAATTTTTAAGATAACAAATAGCTTTGCTGCAAGATTAAGATTAATATTCAATGCACTTTTCATGGAAGCTAACAACATGCTTACATGAAATTTCATTAAAATTTTCCCGATAAACTTTTGTGGAAGCTTACAGAAATCTTTTCTTAAAGATTTGAGTGAAGTTTACATGCAAAATTAACGCGAAAATTTATCGATAGCTCACAGTAAAATTGCAAAATACTTTCAAGAAGGCTTCCAGTTTCTGTTTTTTGAAAGGTTACAGAAGGTTTCGAAAAAAGAAATATTTTCAATTAAATATTATTAATTAAATATTTCTAAGAAATTTTGCAGTGACCTTGCTAAAACATTACGACAAAATATTTCAAGAAACTTTCCTGTATTTTTTTATAAAATGTTTTGTAAAATGTTCCAGCAAGTTTGCTTCAAGTTTTCATTGAAACATTTACACGAAATCTTGCTGTGATTTTTTTAAAATGTTTTAACTATATGTTTTAAGAAACCTCATAGGAATCTTTCTTGAAATGTTTTGTAAAATATTCTAGCAAGTTTGCTTCAAGGTTTCGTTGAAACATTTATACGAAATCTTGCAGCGACCTTTTTAAAATGTTTCAAATAGATGTTTTAAAAAACCTCACAGGAATCTTTCTTAAAATGTTTGTGAAATGTTCTAGCAAGGTTGATGCAAGATTTCTTTGTAAGATTTTAATGTAATGTTTTTATTATCTTAAGACGATGTTTCAATGTTATGTTTCTTCGAAAGATTTCTGCAAGGCTTTAAGATAACCTTTCTACGAGTTTTTACTAAAACCTTACATGAAATCTTTCACTGAAATCTTTTGAAATCTTTTGTGTCGTGTGGGTATATACATATAGAATTAGTGTACAAACTTTTATTTTTGTCAGGAAAGCCAAGAAATATATATATAGTGCCATACAATGGAGTGTGTGCGAGCGCGCTTTAGGTCCATTTTTACATTAAGGGGGGATCCTGCTTTAGGAGGCCCAAAAAAAGCGTTTTTGGGGGAATTTTTTTAGGACAGAAAAGAAATGAGTATGTCTAGCGAACTTTTTAGAGTATTTTATTGCATATTTGAAAATGAAATAAATCGGTTGTCTGTAAAGTCGGTTTACTTACGATAGTTGAACGTGACAACGTCATGAGAAAATACTGATGGAATGGTTGCATTTTTCAAAAGAAAATTTTAATTTTATTTTTTTGATAGATATTTTGTATGAATATAGAGAAGGAGGTAAATGGAAATTACAATTGAATTGATCAAGTTACATTTATTTGTACGCATAAATACAATTATGTCAATTTTTTTTTTTTTTTTTTAACAATGTACATAGTTTTTACAAGTATGAATGTGCTTTGAGCAATTGTTTTACAACTTTTATTTACAACTTTCAAACATGTGTGATATTTAACTTCTTGCAATTTGTGTTATTCTGTTGAGAATAGGACGATGATAAAAAAAGTAGGAAATGAAAGGGAGTGTTTCGAGTGTAATGTGTCTTGAAAAAGTCAAATCGGTAGTGGCCTCTAAGTGTTGTTGATTTATTAACGTCTGATGCACAATCGAGATTGAACATGTCTTTCATGAATTTGAGAAATGTTTCTATTTTTTCGATCGAATAGTAAAGCAATTGATTTTTCACTCATCGTAAAATAGTTCTGTTAACTTATTGTTATAGTTTTGTCAATTATAGCATAACCTACAATCGCTGCACTAGCGGACCGATGCTATTTATTTTAATGATGATTGCACGAATATTTGACAATATATCACTGAACATATATTTAATATCGAAAGAATCATTACCTTTATCGCCGCAATTATCGTTGCTATAAACAATTGACACTACATTCACTTTTCACTGCACTTCATACTTGACGAAAACATGTAAATGTATTGGGTGCACAACTTTGCTCCCGCCGTTTTTTTCCGAAATTCAAGGCTTTATTGTAAAAAACTGGTTATACATTTATAATTCAAAGTATTGTCCATCGCTGGCCACTACTTTCTCTCATCTTTCGGGCAGCATACAAATCCTGCGTTGAAAAAACTGGTCATCTTTTGAATCGATTCACGAATCGATCTAATTTTTTACTTCTTTATAAGGCCGGAAGTGCTGGTCAGCCAGGCCGTGTGCTATTGATTAAAACAAGTGATAGTCCAAGGGAGCAACGTCTGGAGAATACGGCGGGTGGAGTAGGACTTCCCATTTCAAAGTTTCCAAGTATGTCTTGACCACTTTCGCAACATGGGGTCGAGCATTGTCATGCTGTAAAATCACTTTATCATGTCTCTCGTTGTATTGCGGCCGTTTGTCTTTCAATGCTCGGCTCAAACGCATTAATTGCGTTCGATAACAATCGCCTGTGACTGTTTCAGTCGGTTTTAACAACTCATAATACACTACGCCGAGCTGGTCCCAACAAATACTGAGCATGACCTTGGAACCGTGAATATTCGGTTTGGCCGTCCACGTGGAAGCATGGCCGGGATATCCCCATGATTTTCTGCGCTTGGGATTATCGTAGTGAACCCATTTTTCGTCCCCAGTCTCAATGCGATGCAGAAATCCCTTTCGTCTTTGCCTTGCAAGCAGCTGTTCACAAACACACAAAAACATCTCTCGGCTTTAACTCGTACGGCACCCAATTTCCTTGTTTCTGAATCATTCCCATGACTCTCAGGCGTTTTGAAATGGCTTGTTGCGTCACTCCCAATGATCCTGCCAATTCTTGTTGCGTTTGACACGAGTCTTAATCAAGTAGTGCCTCTAATTCTGCATCTTCGAAAACCTTCTTTCTTCCACCGCCATGCTGGTCTTTGACGTTGAAATCGCCGTTCTTGAAGCGTTGAAACCACTCTCGGCACGTTTTTTTACTAATAGCGGCCTCACCATAGGTATTTGAGAGCATTCGATGAGCCTCAGTCGCAGATTTCTTCATATTAAAGCAGAAAATTAAAACCTCCCGCAAATAACGAGAATTCGGCTCGTAAGCTGACATGTTTAATCGAGAATAACTTTATGATGCAGACACAAATCGACTAATATTTCGATGGCGTAATGTTTACAAATACCTTAGTTTATTGTATGACATCCATGATCTATTTATTTTAACTACCACTTACCGCTATAGCCATCTATTGCGAAACGGCGGAAGCAAAGTTGTACACTTAATAATTAAAAATGAAAAAAAGGTTTGAAATTCAGAAATCATGCACTTTATCAATAGTGACATATTTTCCAAATAATTTCAATACCTTTTAACATCTATGAAACAAATCATACTACTTATCATTTTTGATCGTAACATTATTTCAATTTGTCTTGATAATTGCTTATAAACACTTAGAAACATTTGCCAATTTTTGAAGAATACACCTTGACATATACCTTCTAATATATACCTGTTATGTTTAAGTCCTACACGGATAAAAATGATCATTTAAATCAGAGTTTGAATAAACTCGTTATTCGTTGAATTTAATAGAAAAACTTCTATTGTTTGCAGTAATCGTAGGATATCATGACACTTTTTTATTATTTGTCGATAGCGATAATAATTTTTGAAAATTTTAAAAACATACGAGGTGTGGCAGAAGAGTAATAAGACTAGCAACACTGCAAGCGATCTGGCAACGCTGCGTTGTTTCCATATGCGCCGTTGCCCATGTATCAGATTCCTCCCATGGCTCAGTACAAGTTTTAACTTCGTTCGTTAACTACGTGATTTCTGTGACTGCAATTAGTAAATTTGTGTTTTGGTTGTGCGTCACGCATAATGGAACAGCGGAATTTGGAGCAACGTTGTGCAATTAAATTTTGTGTTTAGCTTGGAGAATCGGCAAGTGTAACGTTTGAAAAGTTAAAACAGGCCTATGGGGAACATTCTTTATCCCGAACTCAAGTTTTCCGCTGGCACAAATCATTTTCGAAAGGCAGAGAACACGTTGAAGATGAACACCGTTCAGGGAGGCCTTCAACTGTAAAAATCTATGAAAACATCAAACCTGTGAACATTCTTGTGAGATCAGACCGTCGTTTAACACGAAGAATGTTGAGCGAACAATTAAATTTGAACATATTTACCATTCATCAAATTTTTACTGAACATTTGCACTTGCGAAAGGTCTGTGCCAAAATAGTGCCGAAACATCTCACAATTGAGGCGAAGGATAATCGAAAAAATAAGTGTCTTGATCTTTTTGACAGAATCGCCAATGAGTAAGATTTCTTTAGTCGTGTGATCACTGGTGATGAATCATGGTTTTTTGAATACGATCCTGAGACCAAGAGGCAAAGTCAGGAGTGGCGAGAAGAAAACTCGAATGAGCAAATCGAAGATCAAATTAATGCTGATTTATTTTTTAGACAGAAGGGGGGGAATCGTCCACAAAGAATTTGTTTCTCTAGGACAAACTGTCAACCAAGTTTTTTATAAAGGCGTCCTTGAAAGGCTTAGAAAAAGGGTCATTCGCGTAAGACCAGACATTGTAGACAAATGGATGCTCCATCATGACAACACCCCATGTCACACTGCTCTCTCCGTCACAGAACTTTTGACCTCAACAGACATAGCTGTGGTTCCTAAGCCTCCCTATTCACCTGACCTCAGTTTCTGTGAGTTTTTTCTTTTTCCTAAACTAAAAAATGTCCTCAAAGGACGTCATTTCGGGACTTTAGAAAACATTCAAAAGAGTGTAACGGACATGCTGAAAACCATACCGGTTAAAGACTTTGAGCGCTGCTACCAAAAGTGGGAACAACGTCTCCATTGGTATGTAGCTGCCCAAAGGAACTAATTTAAAGGGGATAACGTTGATGTTTAAAAAAAATAAAAACTTTGGTTAATAAAAAATCAATCTTATTACTTTTCTGCCATATCTCATAATTTACCGTTGCCTAAAAATAAATTTTATTTATGTATTTCTTTTCTTTTTCACTCTTGAACGTTTACTTTATGTTACCTTTTGGCTTACTAGAACCTAGCGCTATGGTGAAGACAAGAGCACATGTACACAAAAAACAATAGTGCTTGCCCTGCTAGAAATGACCAATTAAAATGCATTAGAATTAATGGAAATTTAATTGATTTCAATCGAATTTAATTAAACTAATTGTCATCTATGAAAAAGTTCATTTGAATAAATGGATTTTATTGATTTAAATGGACTTTAATTAAATCTTGTTTCGAATCAAGTTAAATCAGCAATCTATCTATTAAATCTTATTGAATTTAATAAACTCTAATAAACTTCAAAGCTCATTGACTATAAAAAAAGTTTTTTCAATATAAATTTAATAATAAACCTAATATTTTACGGATTTCAATAAACGTTTTCTCAATATTAATTTAAAGAATTTTAATAAACTTATTCTATAATTCATTTCAATAAACGTTTTTCGAATATAAATTCAATAGACATTAATAAACTTTATTTTTGATTGATTTTAATGAACGTTCTTCTATATGAATTCAATAGATTTTGATAATCTTCTTCTTTAAATGATATTAATGAAGATTTTCTCAATATGAATTTAATGAATTTTAATAAACTTATTTTATAATTGATTTCAATAAACGTGTCTTCGATATAAATTTAATAAGTTTATTATTTATTTATAATATTTATAAGTTTATAGTTCAATTTTTAAATGATTTTAATGAACATTTTCTCAATATGAACTTAATAGTTTTCAATAAACTCCATCTTTAATTAATTTTAATAAATATGTTCTTAATGTGAATTTAATAAATTTGATAAAATTTAATCTTTAATTAATTTTAATGAACATTTTTTCAATACAAATTTATTCACTAGTAGGTGAATGCTTTAATCATCTTTTTCGCAAGTGGCTGGATTTTTTTTTAATAAGTATATAGGATCATTGAAGTTCTTTACGATTGTGGCGACTCATTGTGGATATATCGTGCACGAAGATAATGAAAACATGAATAGAAATAGAAATACAATTTTTATTAATAGTATTCTTCTGTTAACTTTAATTAAAATTTCAATTGCATTTCTTAATGTAAAAATTAGCAATTAAATATGTAGTAATATATACTTATTTAGAATCGATTTAAATGCCACTAATATCAATAAAATGTTAATCATAATTTAATAAAATTTAATTTATTTTAATGTTTTTTCCATTCAAATTTAGTAATTTCAATAGATTTCAATGAACTGTAATTAATTTTAACTGGTTTTTCTACTCATTTTAATTAATTTTAACGAATCCTACTCTTCTAGGCTAATTAAACTGGATGGATTTTAATTCGACTCCGGAGTGAAATGATGTATCCATGTTTTATCCATGGTCACGTATCGACGCAGGAAATCCTTTTTATTGCGAGTAAATAGCGATAAACAGCTCTCTGAATCGTCGACTCGTTGCTGTTTTTGTTCCACTGAAAGCAATCGCGGCACCCACTTGGAAAAAACCTTTTTTATGCTCAATTTTTCATAAAGGATTGTGAATACGCTTCCAGATGATATCTGTGTCATTTCTGCAATCTCACGGACCTTCACTTTGCGATTTTTCATTACAATTTTTAACACTTCACTCACATTTTCCTGTGTACAGTCTGTCAAGTAAGAGCGTGGTCGTGTTAATTTATGAAAAAATTTATTTAATAAAACTTTCATATTTATATATATATTGTACACATTTCAAACAATGATGCAATTTGGTCAATAATGTGTCCAGTCACCACCGACGTCGATAATTGCCTAACGTCTCCGAGGCATGCTTTCTACTAATTTAACGGCGTATTCTAGTGGCAAGGATCTCCAGATCCGATGAATTTCGTAAGACAACTGCTTCAAAGTGTATATGCGTCTTCCACGAAGCTTCCGTTTAATATATGCCCACACATTTTCAATAGGGTTTGCATCGGGCGACTGCGACGGCCAATCCAATGTAACGATGCCAGATTGAGTCTTCCACTGAGTACAGAGCTTCCTGCGGTGTTTAGGATCGTTGTCCTCCTGCAGAATCCAATCTTCATTTTTTGTGATGAACCATCGTTTGGCAAATGGCAGTAAAGCCTTTTTGTAGATTTTTATCATTTTCTCGGCATTTAGGTTGTCAGTAAAGAGGTGCAAAGTGCCAAATCCCTGCTTTGAGAAGCAGCCCCAAAGATGCACCTTTATTTCATGTTTTACGGTCCGCTGAACAAGCCTATTGGTGGAAGTTGTCCAGGCTCGCGTGAGGACAGAACGTGCCCATATAGAACATTCATTAGTAAAAATGACATTTTTAAAATCTCTATCAATATTCTCATGGGCCCAAGCGAGTCGCTTCGTCACATGTTTTTCAGTCAACAGAGGCTTCTTCATTGTGTTGCGCCATTTCAGATGATGAGTACGAAGATGGGTTGGAATAGTTTCGTAGGATATATCCAAACCTTTTACCATTAATTTTGCTTGTCCTTGCCGCAGTGTTAAAGCAGGATTCCGCGAAAACAGATTCACTATTCTTTTTTCATCTCTTTTGTTCACTTTTCCTATCGAGCCACGTTCTGGTAAATTATCGACATTTTTAGCCACTTTATATCGCTGTATCCACTTCTGTACAAATGCCTTCGACTTTTTTATATATTTAGCAGCCGCTGATTGCGACATTTTTGGACCTTTCGGGTGGATGCAAAGGAACACAGCCTCGTAGCGCGACGCGTACTTAGCACTCATGGCGTTTAACGTGATTCTCTCTTAAAAGATCAACGACAACTAAATCTTTGTTAACAATGCATTAAGAACAAAGCTTTTCTCTATCGGTTTGCGAAGAAATTAGAGCAAAATCTTTTATAACCTGTCGGTGAAATCGACCACGCTCTTACTTGACAGACTGTAACGGCTTCCAATGGCCTACCCGAACGTTCCGCATCGTTTGTGTCCGTACGACCACGTTTAAACTCAGCATACCAACGACAAATCGTTGGTTTGGATGGAGAGGAGTCTAGGTAATGTTTTTCAAGCCATTGCTGAGCTCCTACGGTTTTTTTACCCATGAAAAAACAATGTTTTATCAACACGCGAAACTCGCTTTTTTCCATTTTTCAAAGAAATTACAAAGTAACTTTACTCTAACCTCGATAACTCTGCTGTCTGTGATCCGATCGACGTGAAATTTTTACACGTTTCATGTAAAAGTTCGCACTTTATGAAAACGTGGCCAGTTTGGTACTACTAGCACTATTTCTAGGTTAGTCTCGGGACTTATTGAACGATGTGTTATGTTTTATCTATTTTTTTTTTTTTATGTATAAAATGTACAAATAATTACGATAATTACAAATAATTAAGATAATACAAATCTATCTTTTTATAATACCTTATATTTATCTTTCTCCCATTTTCTCTCTCTCTCTCTCTTTGTCTCCCTCTCTCTCTCCCTTACTTTTTCTCATTGAGACTCTTATCATTTTTTTTGCTACATACGAGGGCAGTCCCAAAAGTATCCGACCCTACAAAGATTACAGTAAAAAAATTAAAAAAATGTTTTTTATTTTTCAACATATTCTCCTTTCAGTTTGATACACTTTTCCCAACGATGTTCAATAGCTTCGATACCCGTTTTATAGAAGGAACCATCAAGCTCCTCAAAATACCTAGTAACCGCAGACTCTAACTCTTCATTGTTGGCAAATATTTTGCCGCTGAGCCATTTTTTTAAATTCGGAAAAAGAAAATAATCCGAGGAAGCCAGATCTGGCGAATAGGTTGCGTGAGGAAGCAATTCGAACTTCAACTCATTGACTTTAGCCATCGCAATGACGCACGTGTGGACTGGTGCGTTGTCGTAATAAAACAACACTTTTTTTTTCGTCTGATGGGGCCGTTTTTTTTTGATTTCATCACTCAAACGCTGCAATAAGGCTGCATAATATGCGCCGTTGATTGTTTTTCCTTTTTCGAGATAATCAATAAATATTATTCCACGCGCATCCCAGAAAACGGATGCCATGACCTTGCCAGCTGACTGAACTGTCTTTGCTTTCTTTGGCGCTGGTTCTCCCTTTTTAGTTCACTGCTTTGACTGCTCCTTGGTCACAGGTGTAAAATGATGGACCCATGTTTCGTCCATGGTTGTCAATCGACGCAAAATTTGGCTTTATTGCTGCGAAACATTGTCAAACACTCGATGGAAACATCCTCACGTTGCTGTTTGTGCTCCATTGTGAGCAAGCGCGGCACCCATCTTGCGCACAGCTTTCTTATGTCCAAATTTTTGGTCAAAATGCGATGCACAGCACTTTTTGTAATGCCTGCCATGTCTGCTATCTCGCGCACTTTTAGTCGACGGTCATCCAATACCATTTTGTGGATTTTTTTCACATTTTCTGACGTACTGACCTCACTTGGTCGACCACTGCGGTGTTCATCTTGGCAGCTCGTACGACCTCGCTTGAACTCAGCTACCCAATATTTGACCGTTGTAAACGAAGGAGCAGACTTCCCTAGAGTAGAATCCAACGCGGCTTTGATATCGATTGGACTTAGACCTTTCAAATGAAAGTATTGTATCACATAACGATGCCCGATTTTTTCCATATTCACAAATTCACTGAGAGCGTTTACTTTGGATGTCTGTAAAAAAAATAATAATAAACATACCGTTATGAATTTTTCACATTAAGTTGTTGAAAGGTAATATTGTCAATCGCAGTAATTGTTCTTTTAAAACTACCTGTATTTCATAAGTCAGGTCGGGTACTTTTGGGACTACCCTCGTACTTTATTTCTTAGTTTTCTTAAATGTCTTTTTGGAGTTTTACTCTGTAGAAATTTTACTCTGTTGTTGATAAGGTTTTGTATGTTGTTATGATGTATCAATTATGTTGATTATTATAACAACCACCTGGAAAATTTATATATTTTTTCCACTACTAAATTAATAATACTAATCAATAGATTAGAACGCTTCTTTTTTATTTGAAGGGATTTTCTTGCTACAGCCTCTCGAGTTCGAGGAAATTTGGTGTCCTTCGTAACGTTGTTTTCGTTGCATGTACGCACTAAAGTAAGCATCTTGGTTCCTGCTGCTCGCCTATCTACTCTATTTTGTGAGATTACCTAACTTCGGATACATGCTTCTCGAATATCACATCAGATATTATTGTATCGCCTCATTTTACTTATAGCCATAGAGCTGGTAATCTCTGGCTGACTCTATACTTACGCTCTACTCAGCGCAGCTGTACTTTCCGTAGCAGTAACTTATATTCAGTCTATACAGCCTTAGATGCCTTTTAAATATCATATCTGCAACAAAGTTTTCATTGAAAAGAATCCGGATGCTTTATAGTATGTGTATCCTGCGATGAATCGCTGTTTAGAAAGGGTTTCATGAAAGCATCTGACTCTCTCGCCCTTACTTCCGCTTGCTGTGTCCACCAATATTCTTTGCCTACCGTATCGCCCGTCTGGGGTCTTTTAAGCTCAAGAGGAGTTGTTTGTCCCTGCAGAGCTGGAGCACACTATCGTATAATGTTGATTGCGAGGTAGAGGTTAGTACATACATTTGGCTCCTCGATCGCGGCCAGTCTAGGGTTCTCGTCTGAAAACGAAAGGTACTGTTACTACGGGACCGGGTAAAGGCCCCGAGAGGTTAGCGTCTCGGTCTGGTTGGGTTATTCGGTTTAAAGTGGCAGTGGTTAAAAGCCTATCTCGCAGACTAGGGTTTTATTTTGCAGTGGAAGTTACTGTACAGCTCGGGTACTGACATCCAACAGCCACTAGAGAATTAAAAGGATCGCGACTGCTACCCACTCTTAATTGGGTAGGCTAAAGTGTTAAGGGCTTCTTATCCTCGAAATATAGTACCATGTGCTTATCCTCTTCGCATCAGAACCGTAATTACGATATTGCCTTCGTTATCGAACTCGCCTTACCACAAGAGTGGAATTTACTAGTACTACCATCGGGAAACTTAAAAATTTTTCTTGGTGGAATTATCCACCGCTAGTAGAGACTCGTGTGTTTTGATCCGTCCTTTTTAGCTGTATGACCTCTATACACTTTGGACGAAGGCACTAAATAAACACAAGGCTCTTAAATACGCTTGGCCTTTAATTAGAAATTTATGTGTGAAGTCAAGTATTTTCAACCAATCCTGATCTCATCGGAAGCTGACCTTGAATGTCACTCTCTCGCTTCTTGTAATTGACGCCAATAGAATACTTCATTCCATCATTCTCTGTCGCGAAATCTGTTTTACGCTCACACCAATGCGAATTTTTTCCTATCACATCATGCTATAATTGAACACAAATTTTTATCTAAGTCTTTCGATCTTTTGGCTATCACTGAGACGTTCTCTCTCTCTCTCTCTCTCTCTCTCTCTCTCTCTCTCTCTCTCTGGTGAGTAGAACTAACGCTTTGATTACTTTCTCCTCTCTTTAAACTTCTTACTGCTGCTTTCTGCCGTCGGGCGTTTTCTGCTGTAGATCATTGCATGCTCCTTCTTGCAAATTACTGTTTTTATATTTATTGCACTGCTGCCTGCTAATCTACTAGCTGGATTTCTTATTTTTCTCCGTTGCTGCTACTTTGAGATTAACTTGCTGTCAACAATTTTGGCGCGCTCACAAGGCAATAGCTATATACCTGTGCTACCATCTTCGATCTGAAATTGGACATATTGATTGATCGATTGATTACACATCACGCCGGTAAGGAAACTCTCTGCCTAGTGCTGCCATCTGTACGCGTCTATTGCTACTACCTCTTTGCTCTTATCGATAAGTCGATAAGCATTGTTCCAGTTGATGCTACCATCTCTTACCTGTAGATTACACTACTTAGTTTTCCTAATAGAATAACTTATTGTCACTTTGTATTTATTATCGTCTAGCTTTACTTACACTTATTTAATTTTACTTATACTTATTTTATCTTACTGGTTTGTATTAGTTGGTACATTATAACTTTAAACTTCTTCAATATGTCCGGCTCTTGTTTCTCGTGTACTAAAGAATTTACTGCTGCATCCAAGCCGCAGCAATGTATAAAATGCTTTAACATCTACCATACCACGTGCACCAAACTTACATCGGTGAGAGATAGCAACGATAACACGATAAAGATATGCGGTCCGTGCCCTGCTGACGCTAACACAGCTGGTGGACACTCTCGCACTAGCTCTGTTGGCTTCTCTAGCAATTACAGTAATGTTTCTAAAACACCAGGAAATAGTAAGCCATTCACTTCTGCCACTCTTGCACCATCCAACGATCTCTTAACCGCGCTTATTTCAAAAATTTATAAAATTGATTCGAGAATCACTACCATGGGCTCACAGATGAACGCGCTGGTAACTGGGTTCAACTCTCTAGAAACCAAAATGCTGGATTTGTCAACGACTTTGAACCTTCGTATGGATGCTGGTGAGTAGCGTCTAAATTAACTACAGCAAGATCATCTGAATCTCCAGGCAAAAGTTGACAGCTTAATGGCAGCGACTACCATCAATGCAGAGCCATCGTTGGCCTTAGATAACCTGCAACTATTGGACAATGCTAATCGTAAGTTGACTGCAAAAGTGTCGCAGTTAGCTCTACAACAAGAGCGTATGGAGCATGCGTCTAAGGTTGTCCTCAGTGGCATACTACCGAATGAATTCGGTAATTTACAGCTAGCAGCTTCGGCAATATTCCAGTCCATGAATGCAACCATCGCTAATGGAGACATTCTATCAGTGCGTCCTTTACGTAAGCCTCCAACTGTTACGTCGCAAACTGGACCATCTGCCACTGCTACTTCGGGCACTGTAGCTCTATCCACATGCACTGTCCCGCTCTTAGTTACCTTCAAAAGTGCCAATGTCGCTCGAGCTGCTATTACCGCTAAAATACGCATAAGGAAATTTCATAATTCGCAGATCTGTCCCACGCTACTTAGTACGGCTCTACCAACTAGGCAAATCACACCAACACTCATCAATGTCGATGAATTCCTGCCACCTGTCCTCCATCAATTGAAGCTGCGTGTGTTGGAGAAATCCAGAAACAGACAGTACAATTTCCTAACGTTTATTCGTAATGGCAATATTTATGTCAGAAGAAAGAAGAATGACTCGCCGCATCTCATCACCTCTGAAGACGACCATAACGCTTTTTTAACAGCTATCGACCCTCTGTGCAACATCCCGACAACCAACGACAACTAAATCTCGTTAACCAGGTACGTTCTCTCTCCCTCTCTTCTTTGCTATCTTCTTCTACTCATACCAACTCGCTCCGACCATTTGCTTCTTCTCTCTCTATTACGAGGCTCGGTGTTGGTGATGGAAGTCTTCGTGTCTGTCATTTCAATGCCAACTCTCTTTTTGCGCACATTGAGATGATAAGATTTTTTCTGGCTTCTCGCTCCTACTTCCACGTAATAGCTGTAACAGAAACTAAACTTGGTCCCATTGTGGATGACTCTCTAGTCGCCCTTGATGATTATACCCTTTTTCGCCATGATCGCAATACAAGAGGGGGCGATGTTGCAATTTTTGTGCATAACTCACTATCCTGCACTGTTTTGTGCTCCTCGACATGCGTCTGGAGTGGTAAACCTGGTTTACCTAAATACTTACTTTGTGAACTTACATCTCTGACCTCCCCCCCTATCTGCGTCGGTGTTGTATACAGGCCACCTCATGCTCCTTTCTTAGCGAACTCTGACTTCATACCAACTGTTTCCATCATCATGCATGACTATAGTACGAAAATCCTACTCGGCGACTTCAATCCTGATCAGCTATCTAATAGCGATGAGGCTAATTTTTTAAAATGTTTTATTGATGAGCACTCCTTCTTTTTTATACCGTATGGTAGTACTCATCATACTTCTATGACTAACACTTGGCTGGACCTATGCTTAGTTGATGCTAACGACATTGTACTGGACTGCTGGAAGACTAGTACCCCCTGTATTAACGGGCACGACTTACTTATTGCTTTTGTTAAAGGCTCTATCTCACGACCGACGCCTTTCCGCAGCTTTACTTTCCGTGATTACAGCTCCATAAACACTGCAGCTCTTCTTGATTACTTTCGCTCCTTGAATTGTCCTACATGTGCGAGTGACTCTCCTCTAGATGCACGCCTGCACTGTTTATACGATCATCTACAACACGCTATTACTACATTTGTGCCTCTTAAGGTTGTCACTCGAAGGAGAGCACATCGCCCTTGGTTTACCTCCTCCCTTACTAATCTCTTGCAAAACAAAGACAGACTATATAGACGCTACAAACGTACGAGACTGCCCTCTGACCTTCGACAGTATAGAATAGCACGCGACGGCTTTCATAAACACACTGAATCAGCCCGACTACTTTACTTTCAGGACAGACTTACTATACTTACTGACCCTAATCACCTATGGAAGAAACTACGCCACTTAGGTCTCTGCTCTCCCCCTACTGACTCTCTCCACAATTTTCCTCCTGATGATCTAAATAATTTTTTTGGTAGTGTTGCATTTGACCCTGGTGTACCTACTGTTAACTCCTTTCTAGACTCTCTTAACACTGGCATAACATTCAACCCTAAGTTTCATTTTTGTCCTATTACCATCGACGAGGTGAGAAGTGATGTACATCATTCTTCCTCTCAGGCACGGGGCTATGATGAAGTCCCACAGTCCATAATCGTCGCTGCCTTTTCAGTGATAGGCTTTTTACTGTGTTGACTATTTAATGACTCTTTGCGTGAGTCCTACGTACCCCCTGATTGGAAGATAGCACTAGTAACAACCATCAACAAAGTTACCTCCCATCGTGATATGGGTGACATCTGACCAATCTCCCTTCTTTTATTCCAGGCAAAAGTCTTAGAGCGCTTGGTTTATCAACAAGTATACAATTATCTTCATACACGCTAACTCATCGACCCTTTTCAGACTCGTTTTCGACAATACCATAGAACTCAGACTACGCTCATTAAACTCACGGATGACATCAGGACAGGAATGGACAGACGCTTGGTTAGCCTACTCTTGCTATTTGACTTTAGTAAAGCATTCGATAAGGTCTGTCATGTCACACTACTGCAAAAACTATTGAATTACGATTTTTCACCTGCTGTTATTCGGTGGTTCGCCTTTTACCTTACTGGTAGAAAGCAAGCAGTGCTGGATCGAAATGGTAACCCATCGTCGTTTGTAAGTCTTAACACCGGTGTTCCTCAGGGGTCAGTGCTTGGGCCATTATTATTCCTAATCTACATAAATGATGTATCCAGCAAGCTTGATACCATTATCTGTCATTTAACATACGCGGATGACCTCCAGATTTATGACCAATTTCCCCTGGCCAACCTCGAAACATATGTTGAACTAATTGGTAGGCAGGCTAAACTCATCATGGAATGGGCCGATGATAACCATCCACATCTTAATGTAGCTAACACAAAAGCCATAATTTTCGACTCTTATTTCTACACAAATAAGCTTACTATCATGCCAATCAAGGGTGTCCAGATAAATAATACTCTTGTACCATTTGAGAAATCTGTGCGTAACCTTGGTGTCTACCACGATGCTAAGCTTAACCGGAAGGAACATGCTGCTTACACTTGTCGCAAAGCTCATTCTCTGCCTTACAGACTTCCGGTTTGATAAATTCAAATGTGAATTAGAGGTCAAAAATTGAAGATTGACCGCTGGCAATTCATGAGCACGTTTACTTTTTTAAGTCATAGATTCGATTTATACCTCAAAATTAATTTTAATTCTTATTGTATTGGAAGCTTGTTATTCTTTAAGAATAATTTAAAACATAATGTCAGATTTAAGTAGTGAAATTCCCTATTGATTTGACGTGATACCTAGGAATAAAGTTTTTCTAAAAGTCAGGAGCTTAATATTTCAAAATAGTACATTAGTACAGTAGTACCTAGAGTCGAAGGCTGGATATTACCGATCAGGTGTTAGTACCGCACTCATTCATAGGGGGTAGGAAAAAATAAAAAACCGAATTTTTCAATGTTTAATAATTACAATATGTACTAAAATTATTTCTCAGGTAAGAACTTAACTATTTCACCAAATATTATTGCTAATCAAAATTTAGTGACTCTTCCTGTGTTTATTCTAAAGGCCGTTAAATCTGTAAGTTTCTTTAGATCTCACTTATCAACATTCTTAGCATATTTATTACTTGATATACCATAAAAGTAAGTTCAAAAAATTATTGAGGTTTATTATTTATCATCACATTAAAATAAATTTTCATCCTGATAAAATTTAAGTTTTTCTCTTTTAGAAATAGTGTATTCTAATGAAGAAGCATGCGATATGCTTCAAATTTTATTTAAAGCTGGGTCTTTTTCTGCTGCTGAGACGTTATGGAGGATACGATTTCCTGACCGATTTCCACACTCTAGGAAAGTCATTCCTCGACTTTCTAATCGAGTAAAAAATAATGGGATTGTGCAACCTCATCACAAAAAAGGACGAAAAATTAAAAGACGTATTAGAAATGTAAGATCGGCAGATATTGTAGCATCATCGATTATTGCTCCACATGATTCTCTGAGAAGAAGGGAAATTGATTCTAGTATCAATTATTGTACCATCCGTAACGTTTTAAAAGACAATAAGTTTTATCCCTATAGAATGCAATTACACCAAGATCTTAACAATCTTGACATAGCCCAACGTCTTTAATTTTGTAATTGGTGCCGTGGTCAACCAGCAGGTTTTCATCAAAGAATTTTATGAACAGACGAATGTACGTTTACGAGTGATGCATCTGTAAATACTTGGAATTGCCGCTATTGGGCACTACAAAATCCTCATTGGTTAAGGACAATAGATAACCAACATATTTGGAAAGTTAATATGTGGTGCGGTATTATTGATGACAAAATTGTAGGTCCAATTTCTTTTTACGGCAACTGAGACAGACATCGCTACGTTTAACTTCTGAAAGCAGATTTGCCAAATTTATTAAAAGATATTCTTCTTCATTTACGTTTGAACATGTGGTTCCAGAAGGATGGATGTCCTGCACATACATCGCTTATATCTCGAGCCACTTTAAGCAAATGGATAGGAAAGCATGGAACAGTTAATTGGCCACCTAGATCTGCAGATTTGTCTGTATTAGATTATTATTTGTGGGGAAGAGTTAAAGACTTAGTATACCGTGACCGTCCAACAACAACGGCAAGTATAATAGAAAGAATCCGACAATCAATTAAGTCACTTGAAGCATCTAAGATTCGACGAGCAGTGAACAATTTTCAAATAATAGTTCAAACCTGTTTTTTACAAGGTGGAGCTCTTTTTAAGTATTATTAATTAAATTGCGACTTTTAATATTTCTTCTAATATGTTATTTTGTTTAATGTTATAAATATTGTTAAGAAGATGATTATGAAATTTATGGAATTATTTCTTTCGGAATCGATGTTTCTTGATCCGTTCTTTTGGAAGTTAGTTAAATAAGTTAAGAAGTGCTTTTGTGTTAGTATAAAAATTTTTTTTTGAAATGTTTAGACTTTCAGTTTTATTTTTGTTTATCAAATGTAAATAAAAAGGTAAATATTTCTGCGCTTCAGTGAAAGTGGAAGCGAAAACTTTGTGCAACGTTTAGTTGAATTGCTTTCGTTATTTTTATATTTTTATTTATAAACATTATAAACCTATGAATTTTATTTATAAACAGTACAAAAAAAATTTATCTATAAACAGAATAATTATTTCCGAGTGAAGAAGTGTCTAAAGTGTACTTACATTTTAACTTCAAATATGACTGCAGTGACGACTACTAAATTCATAGTGAAAAGCTTACATTCGATATAAAGTTTTACATCCAATGTCTACTTCCTGTCTGGACGCTCGGACGCTCTCATTTGGAGTTAAAGTGTCAACTTTTGCTTGAAAAATTTTTCATCAAGTTTAATTTTTGACCTCTGATTCACATTCGAGCTTGTAAAACCGGAAGTTACTTATAATGCATATTTTTAAATTTGTAAAGAAGTTTTGTATTTTTTCACGCAGAATCTAAATCCACCTTAATATGCATTTTCCATTGGAAAAAAATCAACTTCTGGTCAGTTTGGCCCACTTCCGGTCCATACCGGAAGTTGATTTTACCGCCAATCGACAGAGCATACCCCATTGACCCATAAAGACATTATTAGCTCTTGGGTTATTGGGTTCTTGGGTTATTGGATTATTACTAAATCAAAATTTTAATATTGGAGGTTTCAAAGGCTATTTAAAGGACTTATGATGCATTTTTTTGGAAAATTTTTCCAATATAAGCTGTTTATTTTTCCACCCAGAAACTGAATCCACCATAAAAATATGCATATTCTATTTTAAAAAATCAACTTTCGGTTAGTTTGACCAACTTCCTGCCCGGACCGGAAGTTGATTTTATCGCTAATGAATAGAGCATACCCTATGTACTTATAATAGCAACGTCAGTTTTTTATAAATAAAGTTTTTTAAAGTTTTATAACGGGTGGACGGGTAGTTTCAAACACCCGGTATATATGCTATATCGATTGTCTGCCATCTGTTGTAAGCGGTCTACAATATTTTTTACTTGCTCTTCGAGGCTAGTAATCTATTAATTGATTCTATCAACATTGCCGCTCTAATACTATACTTCTCTTACTGTCGGTAACGAACTTGCACCTGCATTGTGCTATCACCTCTGGACTACTAGCCACACATATATTGTAATTACAAACAAAGCATATAATTACATTGCTTGGCGTAAAATTTAAACACCGAAATTATTTAATGCCATTTTATAGATGTATTTTATATCTCTTTTAATTTTTTATTAATTTTCATTGCTTGCATGATACATTCTGTCAAAAAAATACCGAGCATTGTCGATTTAAATCTGTCAGGGCAATTTAGGCAGGTAAAATTTTATTTTCTAGGTTAGTACAACTGTCCTTAATGACTATGCCAAGTTTGAGCGGAATCTGTCAACGAGTGTGTTTACAGTAGCTGGTTAAGTCAGTCGATGTCAATAGTGGGTGCCGATTTTTTATAATGGGTGATTACGTTGAACAAAGAATTTGTCTAAAATTTTGTGTTGCGAATGAAATTTCATGTGCCGATGCATTAAAAATGTTGCAAAAGGCTTTTGGTGATAAAGCACTATCGAAAACCCGTGCGTATGAGTGGTACAAAGCCTTCGGGGAGGGTCGTGAAGTCGTCGAAGACTTGCCTCGTTCCGGACGCCCATCGACGGCTTCGACCGCAGATAACGTAGATAAAATTAAGGAAATGGTGCTTGAAAACCGTCATACCAGCTTAAGCCAGATAGCACAAGAACTTGAGATATCCCGCGAGTCCACATGTACGATTTTATTTGATATTTTGGGCATGAGAAAGGTGGCCGCAAGACTTGTTCCAAAAGAGCTTAATTTTCTTCAAAAACGCTATCGCGAACAGGTCGCTTCGAACATGCTGGATCGTGCCAATGCCGATCCCGCATTCATGGAATGCATCATAACTGGTGACGAAACGTGGGTGTACGAGTACGATATGCAAACAAGCCAGCAAGCATCGGAATGGGTGGGAAAAAATGAGCCGAAACCGAAAAAACCACGCCAAAGCCGCTCAAAAGTGAAGGTGATGCTCATTGTTTTCTTCGATATCCGTTGCGTGGTGCACTACGAATTCGTTCCAGAGGGTCAGAAGGTAAACAAAGAGTATTACCTAGGCGTTATGAAACGTTTGCGTAAGCGTATCCGTAAGAAGCGGCCAAATTTGTGGGCGAACAACTCGTGAATTTTGCACGACGATAACGCGCCGTCTCACCGAGCTACGATTGTGACCAACTTTCTTGCCAAAAACTCAACGAACACGCTTTAGCAACCACTGTATTCGCCGGATTCGGCTCCCTGTGACTTCTTCCTCTTTCCAAAACTTAAATTACCGCTCCGTGGCACCCGTTTTCAGTCGATTGAAGCCATAAAAGAAGATTTTGCGCGCGAGCTGAAGGCCATCCCGGAAAGCGCCTATAAAAAATGTTTTGATGATTGGAAGTGCCGTTGGCATAAATATATCGGAGCAAATGGAGCCTCTTTTAAAGGCGACTCAATAAATTTTGATTATTGAACGTAAAAATGTTGTTTTAATTAAAAATTCCCGGTACTTTTTTGATAGACTGTATACAGACAAGATGCCGTGACAGTGCATTATATGCTCCAAGATTTTATTTCTGTTTTCAAACGACGAAAATGAATGAAATATGGAAACTCATACCATACTACTTGTACAAAACTTTCAAAAGTGAGGGATAATAACAGTGGTGTTATCAAAGTCTGCCATTCATGTATAGGTGATGCTAACTCTATTCCGCCTCCAGTAGTACAAACCTTGGTCCTCCTATCAATACTACAGCACGACCTTCTATCCCTTCAGTCATAGCACTACTGACGCATCATCTGCTTGCAGTTCTAGTTTCAAAGATGGATAAACTAGTCCAGCTCGAAACTATGATCACCCAAATAACATTGCTGGTTTCGAACATCACCGCCCACGAATCCAAGCTAGAAAGTATCGCTTGCACACTCACTCAGCGTATCGAATCAAACGAACTAAAGATCGCCTAATTGCAGCAGGATTAACAACTGCTACATGAAAAAGTCGATAGTATTATCAAAGGTGCTTCTCAAAACTTTTGGATCACGGTGCAAATTCTACTATAATCATTAATTTGAATCGGGCCAATAATGCACTAGCGAGTAAGATTAATAATTTGTCTCACCAAACGTATAGACTGGAACGTTTAGCAAATGTTGTTCTGACTGGTCTTGTCTCTAACAAGTTAACTGACACTAAACTGGCGATTGGTATCGTTTTAGTTATATATAGCATCTACATCAGTTTTCACTGCACCTACAAATAGGCCTATTCGCTGTGAGATTTACAAATATAGCGATCTACTGACTTAATATGAGTAACGGAAATTTTGACAGTTTGTACATGCTACATGTATTGAATTTAATAAAAGTATGATCAGAGATTTATAAAAAAAGTAATTTCGTAATTATTACCAGCGCAAAAAAAATTTTAGCGTATAACTTCTTAATTAACAACAGTAAGTAAACATTATTATTTACTTGTATTACAATTATTTATATTTAACTAATATCATAGCTCTCACAGAGGGTTATCATAGTATTTTATATGTTCACGTACTATCTATCAATATAAAAATAAATAACGATATATGTATAAAGATAATTTATTTATAGATAATAATTAATATTACATATTTAAGAGTTGGATATTAAAATTAAATTACAAAAAAACTAATTTAAAAATGAATTGTTCATTTTAATCTTTAGTATTAATTGTTATAATCTCATTTGTAAATTATCGAATTGATGATTAATTTTTTATCAGTAAAATAAGATTTATTTTTAAAAAGATAATTGAAAACACATGAAAAATATTAAAAATTGTGAAAAATATTTTTGTCTACATGAAATACATATTTATTTGCAGTTGCAGAAAGATGGTGTGACGTCAAAAAAATAGAAGGACGTCGCTTTCCTTTTTGAGCCCGGGTTTACCCAATAGCTTGGATTAAGAAAGCTAGTCCGTTTTGTTTCAATTTAAAATTTTAAGTAGAGTTGTAAATAAAAGGTTAATAGAAAAAAAAATTTTGCAATAATAGAAGTAACGATGGAAGCTGAAAAGGCCTCTTCGTGTAAGGCCCGGCCGATCTTCCGGATAAAGTGAGAAAGTAATTAGATCTCTTTGTGTAAGGCCCTGTGACTTTCAGGATGATAGAAAGTATAAGGGATTGTTAAATTATTAAGAAAATTGTAAACTTATTCATTTAAAAGGAAAATAAATGGTAGGATAATTAAGAAGATTAGAAATTAAATTAAATTGGTTTGTTACTTTATTATATTATATGGTGATGCCTCGATCCTCTCTTTCTCTCTTTCTCTCTCTTGGTAAGTTAATAGTCGCTTGTCTAACTATTCCAGACTTTCCTTGACTGATCTATTTTCTAAAACTTTTTTTGTGAGTTTTTACTCTGTTACGGAGATAGGGTTTCATCTGGCGTTGTCCCTGATATATTAATTACATTATTTAATTGAACAACTACCCGATAATCTCATAATCATTCTTCAAACGTAATTTGGAGAATAGACTCTTTTCCACAAATTTGTAGGGATTTTCTCAGTAGAGATCATCATATTCGTGGAACTTCGGCAATCATCGTGTCTCAACTCGTTGCTTACTAGCCACTTGAACGCACCCAATGCGAGTAATGTAACTGCCATTGCGCTACGATCCGTTTTACCTTGGGAGAATCTCTACTGACTTAACCTCAGGCTGATAGGTGGCTCCTCTAGTATCAAATTTATTTCTATTACGCCGTCTCACTCTAATCTTGGACGCAGAGCTGATAACATCAACTGTCATCTATTACAACCTACTGTATAATGTTGCTTCAAGCGCTTCGATTGCAGTAACTTACCATCACTATAAACAATTATTGATGCCTGCGAAGTATTACATCTGTAACAGAGCCTTCAACAAGAAAAACCCGAGTGCCGTCGTGTGCGTATCTTGCGATAACTCACTGCATGTAAGTATTTTAGTATTGCACCTGACTCTAATACTTCCCCTTGCCGTACCCACCAATACTGTCCGGCTGACCTAAACTCCACCTGTGCTACTGTTGACACTTAACCTACTTTTTTTTCACAGAGTAGCATTAGCTCTTTAGATTTTAAGTCTGATGCAACGCCTAGTGACACTGCTGTGCATACCAAGTCTAGCCTCAAATCGACATGTACTACTGTAGAGCTGTTTTCTCTGAGCAGTGCGAAAGCTTCTTCTCTTGCTCTAGATATGTTCACTGCCAATTATAATTCATCTAAGCGTCTAGCCTCTTCTCCTTCTTTATCTCTAGCTCTCGCTGCGGAACAATTCCGACACGGCACGAAAGATTTCGAAAGATTTCATTGAAAGATTTCACGTAAGGTTTCAGTAAAAACATGTATAAAGGTTATATTAAAACCTTGCAGAAATCTTTTAAAGAAACATAACATTGAAACATTGTTTTAAAATAATAAAAACATTACATTGAAATCTTACAAAGAAATCTTGCATCAACCTTGCTGGAACATTTCACAAACATTTTAAGAAAGATTTCTGTGAGGTTTTTTGTATCATATAGTTTAAACATTTTAAAAAGATAGCTGCAAGATTTTGTATAAATGTTTTAACGAAACCTTGAAGCAAACTTGCTGAAACGTTTCACAAAACATTTCAAGAAAGATTCCTGTGAGGTTTTTTGCAACACATAGTTAAAACATTTTAAAAAGATCGCTGCAAGATTTCGTATAAATGTTTCAACAAAACCTTAAAGCAAACTTGCTAAAACATTTCACAAAACATTTCAAGAAAGATTTCTGTGAGGTTTTTTGAAACACCAAGTTAAAACATTTTAAAAAGGTCACTGCAAAATTTCGTGTAAGTGTTTCAACGAAACCTTGAAGCAAACTTGCTTTAACATTTCACAGAACATTTCAAGATAGATTCCTGTGAGGTTTTTTGAAACATCTATTTAAACCATTTTAAAAAGGTCGCTGTTTGATTTCGTATAAATGTTTTAACAAAACCTTAAAATAAACTTGCTAGAACATTTTACAAAATATTTTATCAAAGAATACAAGAAAGTTTCTTGAAATATTTTGTCGTAATATTTTAGTAAGGTCGCTGCAAAATTTTTGGTAAATGTTTTAATGAAAACTTGAAGCAAACTGGCTGAAAGATTTTACAAAATATTTTACGTAAGAATACAGGGAAATTTCTTAAAATATTTTGTCATAATATTTTAGCCAGGTCACTGCGAAATTTCTTAGAAATATTTAATTAATAATATTTAATTAAAAATATTTCTTATTTCGAAACCTTCTGTAACCTTTCCAAAAACAAAAACTGGAAGCTTTCTTCAAAGTATTTTGCAATTTTACTGTAAGCTACCGATAAACTTTTGCGTTAATATTACACGTATTTTAGCCAAATCTATAAGAAAAGATTTCTGTAAGCTTTCACAAAAGTTTATCGGGAAGATTTTAATGGAATTTCATTTAAGCATGTTGTAAGCTTCCATAAAAAGTACATTAAACATTAATCGTAATCTTGCAGCAGAGCTATTTGTTATCTTAAACATTTATTTTTGATTTTGGATAAAAATACATCGACAATTAAATTTTATTATACTTGTATATGTAGTAAAATCTCGAGAGCGAAATTATGTATTTAAATATATTAAATTTTTAATTATTTTTTAATTTTAAAAAATACTTTACACTATAGAAGAAATTTTGAATGTAAAATTAATACAAGTGTTTATAGATTGCCATGCAACTTATAATTCAAATCTAAATCTTAGTTCTACAAGCGTTGCATAGCGTAATCGTTGAGGCGCCTACTTTACAATGCGAAGGACCCGGGTTCGATTCCACCATAGGTCAAACATTTTTCTGCGTTTTTCTCCGTAAAATAATGTGTAAAATAACATGTGCGATAATGCGAATAAACGATTAAATGTAATGCGAATGTTAAAAATATGTATTGTCATAATAAATAATAAAATTCTAAAATATATAAAATACCTAATAAAAGTTAATAAAGGTTACAAATGATCTTTTAGAAACATTGTATAAAAGGGTACTGGAGTCTTTCATGGGAGATATCTGATAGTTTCTCAAGTCAGATATTTCGATATTACGTCAATATTCTGTGAAAGCACCTTGGAAGATAAGTAAATCTTTTGGGAAGCTTGAAAAAATCATTCTAGAAAGCTCACAAGAAGCTTTATGCAAGGTTTTATTTGATGTTATTTATCTTTGCGGAAAATGTTAATATGAAAATTATGCGCGGACACTGGAACATCACTATAACATACTTCGTAAGATTTTTGCGAGATTTCATAAAACATTGCAAAATTTTGCAAGAAATGTTTCTACAATATTTCTGTCAATCTTTCATAAATATAGCGTGAAATCTTTCCTTAACTTTAAAGGAAATGTTTATATGAGGATTATGCGCGGACATAGATACATCACAGAAATATTTATCGTAAGATTTTGGCGAGGTTTCAAACCTTTCATGAAACCTTGTAAAAACCTTGCAAAAATCTTTTGTGCGTGTGAGTATTGCGGAGGACTAAAATACATTATCACTACGTAAGTTTACAAAATTACTGCATGAACAACGCTTAGACCAACGCAATATTCTCTCTAAACTAAATTCGCTATTGAATAGACTAGACAATATCGAAGCTGACAATAAGAACTTTAAGGTTTGTATACCGAGTATCTCAAATGAAGTTTCATCAGTTAAAAATGAAGTTACGGATCTTCAATAGTCGATAGCGAATGTTTCATGTGATTTTGTGGCGTTCGAAGGAGAGATTTAAACTTTATTATAACAGTGTACAGTGGAGATGCCTGTGAGATACTGGTAAATGGGATTCCAGCTACTCTTAATGTCAATCGCAAAGAGATATTTAGAAAAATCTTGGGAGCGATTGATTTGCCTGATGCCTGCGTTTGATGCCTAATGATACCTTATGTTTTACAATACCGCGATTGGAGTTTTCGTACCCGAGATTTTCCACGCAATTTTGAAAATTGTTATTAAATTCGCTTTACCACAAGTACGAGATTCAATAATTCTGTCCTCTAGTTAGCTCAAAAGCTTTACAAATGCTAAGATTTCTACTGTTGTTGGGGATACTCAAGTTTTCCTTCGTCCTCTAAGGCCAAAGGATCTGCATTCACTCAGTACTGAAGCTTCAAATAAGCAGAGGGTACTAAGTTATGCTTGTCCATTTATTAAAAATTTCCAGCCTTTTATGCGTAAAGATTTATCTTTGCAGCTAATTTTGATTATATTCAAAGCAGATCTCGAGTCCATCTCATCTACTTTTCGTAACTGACGCCAGCACAATACGTCGTCTCGTATACCTCTGTTGTGCTTTTTAATCTGCTCACTTATAAACGCGAAACGTCTTTGATTCATTACGCTATTATCGAGCATGAATTTTTCATAAAATCTTTTGATATTTTGGCTATTTATAAGACCTTTCTTAGTGACATAGATAGTTTGCTTTCTATTGTTATTCCGGGTTACAACTTTACACGTTTTGATAGAGTTGGCAAAGCAGACAGGAGTGTTGGCCTCTATACAAAGGACCATTTATCTTAAACAATTATTACTATCTTTGACTCTCTTTTTGACAATAGAATTTATTTTTATGAAAATCTGGTTAAAACATGAGAAACTTTTATTTGCTAGTTTATACCGTAGACCCACTGCAGTCTTCTCTATACAGTTTTTCGAGAATCTTAATAAGCTTTTACCAAAATTTTCTGAACTAATTATCACAAGTGACTTTGAACATGAATTTAAATATCGATTCCGCTGCAGGCAATTTTTTACGTAATAATCTCACCAACCTTGGTCTTTATTTGGTTCCCTCAGACGCCACACACCACGCTAAGTGTGTTGATCACATTTCACACACCTGGCTAGACATTTTTGTTGTACGCGATGAGTCTGATATACTTTCTTACTCAAAATCAAATGTACCTTTTATAACTAGACACGGTTTTATTTACCTAAAAATTAACATCACAAAGCAAATTAATGACATGAAATTCAAAATTACTCGACATCTTAACATCTCTTTTGATGACATACTTGAGGCAGTCAATTTAACACTCTCCAAAAATACATTAATATTGGATGATTATCTCCCTCCCACTGATGCTCTAGCGAACAGGTTTATGGCAGCTGTGACAGAGGCTTATGATATGATAGCACCTCTTAAGAGCATTACTCTCACTACCTATAATAAGGCGTCGATTTCAAATGAGATTAAGAAGCTCATAACAGAACACAATAAAGCCTACTGAAAAGCATGTTTTACACAACTAGATTCTGATTTTGGTGCCTTTAAGTCTCTAAGAAGTTTAGTCTCCAATCTAATTGACACTGCTAAGAATAAACTAATTGCAAATAGACTAAATTCTACTAATGATTCAAGATCGTCTTGGTATAAACTTAATAGACTTGGTATTGCAAGTAGGCGTCTTTCTAGCATTACGATTCTATTTGCGATTAATGATCTTAATACTCATTTTGCTTTGGCTTCCTCCAGAAACTTTGCACTCGCTGACACTGAATTTTCTGAAATTTTATCGATTAATATTTATCCACAGTTCTCATTTCAACGAGTGCATTCTCATTTTATTGAGAAAATAGTTTGGGCTGCCACATCTAAAGCAGTGGGCTCTGATAGTATGGTATCTTAAATCACATGATCAGGCTTGCTTCACCTCTAATCACACAATTATTACTTGAGATTATACACTTTCCCTTTCCTCAGTTTGGGTGACCACATCTAAAGCAGCGGGCTCTGATAGTATGGTATCTCAAATCACATAATCAGGCTTGCTTCACCTCTGATCACACAATTATTACTTAAGATTATAAACTTTCCCTTTGAGACTGGTACCTTTCCCTCAATTCGGAAGAAATCTTATGTGAGGCTGAAGTCTAATGAAATAGAGATCCTGTCGGACTTGCATCTATTTCTATGCTGTGTGAGCCTTCGAAGATTCTTGAGAAGTTTGCTGCAGTTCAATCATCAAATGACTTAAAAACAAACTGCTTGTTTGACCCTATGCAATCGGATTCTCGTCGTGGACACAGCACTCAACTTGCTCTCTTAAAACTTACTGAGGACATTGACTTAACATCGATTAGTGTCGAATCACTTTTTTGATTCTCTTTAATTTTCAGAAAGCGTTTGATTCTGTACCACTCGCTGCGTTGCTTGGTAAACTACGTCTTTTAAAGGTCTCTGGCGGTACTCGATTTTGGCTTATCTTTTATTTACGCAATCACACTCAGGCAGTTTTTAGCGACAATGGCTTGATCTCCAGTTTTATCGCAATTTCTTCTGGAGTACCACTGGGTAGTATAACTTGACTCATTATTATTTAATAGTTTGATAAACGATCTTTGCCATCTGTTATCTTCCGCAAAGCACATTTTATATGCCGACAATCTTCAGATCTATGCATTAGCTCCGATTGATGAAATCACAAACCTCGTAGAGTACATGTCACTTAACGCAGAAGCTATTATGTCTTAGCCAGTAGAGAATAGTATGACACTCAATGTTAATAAAACGCAAGTCTTACTTTTTGGTAGTGATGCTTACATGAGACGCTTATGCTCTGCTCACTTCCCGCAGGTTCATACTCGTATAGGTGCTTAACCACTTGGTTATAGTTCACAAGTTCGTAATAATCGTTACTTCATTCCTTGATTAGTCGGATCACGTTGCTTCGGTGGTGAGCAAAGTCTTTTTCTCGCTATTAAAAGTAGAAAGACGCATGCACTCCCCATTTTGTTAAGAAAATATCTTGTACAAACTCTAATACTACCATTATTTTATATTACTATACGTCTTCAGTTTATTTAAACCTGTACTTCTATCAAAATCTAAAATTGCATCGTACGCTCAATGACTGCATCAGATTCGTTTTTGGAAAAATAGGTCTACATGAGAGGGTCTCTCTATACAGAGTCGAGCTGGGCTGGATAACTGTGTCTCAGAGAAGAACGTACCTTCTAATGTCCCTGGCCTTCTCTATACTAGCACATGACTACCTGGTCTCACTTTTAATCCGTATAGACTCAGCCTCAACTCTGCGTCAGTCGTCAAGGAGACTTTAACGACCTCTACAGTGTCCGGTAGCTAGGACTGAAACCCTTAATTCTTTCACTCATATAATTAAGGCCTTAGGCTACTCTAGGATTTTAAAAAAATTGTTTTTTTTTTTTTTTGTTCACAATGGTCCCTTCAAACCTCAAAAATGTTATGCCAAAAGATTATGGCCAGGAAATATCTCTAAGTACTTATCTGCTTATGCAAAACAGGTGCACAATAAACGTCCAACCGGAGAGGGTTTATGGTGCTCATGGCAAAAGGCTAAAGCTGCGAATAGTTTGACTAAGCATGAACATAAGCCATCTGTTTGAATTGAAGTTTATAAAGCTATTAAGTCAGTCTATGAAGAGTTGACCAAAGTCGATCTTCTTACTCGATGCATCAGCGGTTATACTCAAAACTGTGATGAATGTTTTAATTAAACTGTGTGGGTATTGGTCCTAAAATTCACTTCTAGTGGTAAAACTGTGTTGGATACAGCTGTGGATATTGCAGTTTGCGTGTACAATGACGGCTTTGCTTCAATTTTGCTCATAATAAAAGCGATGGATTTAGGAATTGGCCCATACAGCAATGAAATGTGCTTGGAGATCAATAAACAGCGTATAAAGCTTGCAGAGAGATCGCTGTCTAAAGCTGCAGAAGAGTAAAGGATGGCTTTAAAATCCAATAGAAAAGAAATGGAAGAGCAGAACACTAATCTAGAAGGCCAATTATATGAAGTAGGCATTGCGAATTAAGGATATTGCGAAATTTTTTATGACGTTTTATAACTTATAACTTCGAACGTGTTTATCTCAAAACTATATATTTTAAAGTAGCTGCACCAATAACTCGACTAATTTACAACCAATTCACTTCAAATTTTAATAAGATCTTTAAAAATATATTATCTAGATAAGTACGTACGATGCTTTTTTATATGGCGTAGTTCTTTTGTTATTAACGATTTTCTGGCAATTTTTTCTGCGAATTTTTAAAATGCGCCCTTTGGCTAAAAATCAATATATCAAAAAAATCCTGCGTACTACTCTAGCTGTTGTTATGTATAATAAAAAAAATTTTAATGACTCATCATAATTTAAAATTTACAGAAGCTGTTGATACGGCCGTAAATCCTTTCAAAATAGAGAGGTCATCTGAAAAACGCTCTACAGCCGCCATTGTCAAATTATTTATCATATACAAATTACGCTTTTTAGTTAATCATATGTACAATAAACTTCTGCCTTTGTAATCTCGATTTACTCCATATTTTTCGTAAAAAGAAAATCACAAAAAAGCCTATTTTTCAGCCTCTAGAATGGCCCAATGCCTTAATGATCTAGCTCCCGATTCCTTCTTACTGGACCTATTTCCAACTTTTAAGCGCGCTCTTCAAGACTAAGTTTGGCATTCTGCTATTAATTGATTTGTGCCGTCTTCATTTTATTTTATTATTATTTTATTATTTTACTTGATTAACACTGTTTGTATTCTATTTTCATTGTATTCTATTTTTCTTTTTTATTTTATGTTATTTTATACATTGGTAATATTTTCCTTTTTTTTGTAAGATACTCACTGAATTTAATCTTTATTTCAGCTTTTAAATTATTAATTTTATATTACTTTTATTTCTTTTCAGTTCCACTATAAGTTTTAATTTAAAATCTCAAATTTATTGGCTATTATCTTCCTGTTTGTGTCTCGTTTTATTACATTTTATTCATTATGTGTTCTATTTGTTTATTTATTTATTTATTAATTTATGTATTAAACTTGTCCTATTTATTTATTTATTTTCTTATTTGTTTTTATATAATTTTACTATGTAATTTGAACTCGTATTTATATTGTTATGTTTTGTTATAATTTTTTTATATATTCTTTTGTGCCAGACGGGGTTTCACCCTATGGTAGCAATAAAATAATCTAATCTGATTTAATTTCTCTCTTTCACTCTCTCTCTCTCTCTCTCTCTATATATATATATATATATATATATATATATATATATCTACAAGGTGTGTTTAAAATATAAGGTGACTTTATATTTTTATTAAAAAATATTCATTTATTCATCAATATTTATGTTGTTCCCTTCAAAGTAATTCCTCTCTGATTCAATAGACTAGTGCCAACGCTTTTTTCTAATCCTTAGCACTACTTAAGAACACTTATTGGTATAGCATTGAGTTCTTTTAGCGATGCAGTTTTTATTTACTCAATCGTTGTGAATTTTCGTTCTTTCATAGGTCTTTTCAGTTATGGAAACAAGAAAACGTTACAGAAGCCAAATCTGTTTAATATGGTAGCTGAAGCATGATTGTCGTGTTGCTTTTGGCCAAAGAAATCTCTAAAATCAACTATGAATGAGCAGATGCGTTGTCGTCATCCAAAAGCCATGAATTGTTTTTCCACAATTCCGGATGTTTCTTTTGTATTTCTTCAAGCAAATGGCGCATAATTTTGAGGTGATACTCCTTATTGGCCGTACGACCTAAAATATTATATGATATAAAAACTTCTAATGCACTATGCCACGGTAATCGAAAAAAACACCGAGCAAAATCGTGACATTTGTTCAAACTTGGCGTGTTCTTTTCGGTCTTAGCTCTGTTGGGTGCTTCCATTGGGATGATAGGGCTTTGGTTTCGGCTTCGTAACCATATACCTATTATTCGTCACTAGTAATGACTCTTCTGAGCAAATCAGAATCATCATTTACATCATTCAAGAGCTTCTGAGCGATGTTCATACAATGGTTCTTCTGATTAAAATTAAAAAGATTCAATACAAACTTCTTTGACATACGTCTTATGCTCAAAACATCCAAAATAATTGCATGACACTAGCCGACTGATATGCCAATATCTTTGGTAGCCTTGATATTGTTATCTGTTGTTTATGTTCTGGGGCATCTAGAACAAAGTTCATCATTGGCATTTGTTCGGCCATCTTAGAAGAGCTTGTACCATTTGTAAACATTTTGTTTACTGTAGAGCAAACTCACCGTATGCCGCTGTCAACATTTCAAGTGTCTTAGAACACTTGATTCTATTTTTTACATAAAATTGATCTGAATTCTTTGCTCTATTTTTTATAATATAAAATTGCCAAGGATACTAAAACCCATCTAACTATTCTATCTGGCAAAAACCAACTAAATATGCTATACACTTAAAACTATAACATATGGTCGGGACATGTGTACTAATAAAACAACAAGAGAAATCGATAATTGGATGTATAGTACATTGCTTGCGCAATTTGAAGTCACCTTACGTTTTGAACACACCTCTATAGCATATATATATATATATATATATACATATATATATATAGGGTGAGCCATTTTAAGTGACCCACCCAAATTTCTCCGTTGGTAAGCCAGATACAAAAAAATATTTCAGACAAAAGTGGTATAGTTTTGAGATGGACATAAGATAGTACCATTGGTTTTACCTCGAAATGTAATTTAAAGGTCACATGAAGGTTATCTTAAATTTCTTAAGTGGAACCTACTATTTCTTGTAACATATTCTTGTAGGTTATTTTGAAAGCTTTCCAGAACACTATAAAAAAATGTTTTCATTGAGTAATAATTTTCGAATTATGAGGCTCCAAAGTAGTACTTTGCAGTCTTTTGACATAAAGTACAAAGTATCTTGTACAATGTCATGTTATAGGTTAAGTTGATCCTTAGGTATCATTCGAAAGTCAAATCACTTTTATCACAATTAACTTTTCACCTAAATCTCTGTAGTTATGCATGTTATGCATCAGAAATACGAATCACCCTACTTTTAACGCTATCCAGGAACAACGACGTAGACGTAGTAGAATTCTGTTCCATTTTGGGTGCATGATTAACGTTAGTCCCCTTGCCTCTCACTATTATAACAATTATAATTATTAACCACGAAGCAAATGTTCGAAGTGGCCTCCATTGGCTTCAAGGCATAAATTTAATTGCCTCTGGAAACGTTGAACTGTTCTTAGCAAGGTTTCTCTTGAAATCGCTGCGCAAGCTCAACGAATCCCGTTCATCTCCCGTATAGCCAAATTGTGTCACACGCTTTTTGGACGAACGCGCGCAATCAAATAAAGAGCCAAGACGTACCGCGCGTGAGGGGTCAACTAGCTCGACCGTCGGATACCGGGAGGGAGCTCGCGTTAACACTAGAAGCGCTGCGTAGTGACTAACAATTGCACTAGCTCCGCATATGTTATAAGCAATTGTTAGTCAGACAGAATTCCCGAGCCGCTCCGTTTGGATCGATCTCCGCCAATCACAGACTAGGAGAATCCGTATGTAAACATTTGTATATAAACTAGCTTTTTTTGTAAAATTCGATCTTTATCCGTATGTAAACATGCCTGACTATCCGCCTAATGAAATTGTTGATATTATAACGGTTTTAGGGCAATGTTATAACAATTTTCATGCAGCGGAAAGACGTTAAGCTGAACGCTTTCCAATTAAAAGACACCCAAATCATAGAACAATATGTAGAGTAACCAAAAGAGCTCGTGGTGGACATCTTGTTCGCCAACGCAGGCGCCATGAATACGACGAAAATGATGCTTGCGCTGTGACTATCCTAGCAGTTATTCATCTTGCGTTGTGACTATCCTAGCAGTTATTCATCTTAAAGAGAAATTGGTATACCACAAAAAACGGTTTTAAGAATTCTAAATGTTCTTAGATATCATGCCTACCACGTAGCTTCGGTTCAAGAGTTAAGACCACATCATATTCAAATGCGTATTGAATTTTGCCAATGGGCTTTAAGAATGTTTCCAAATGATCCTAATTTTCTTAGATATGTACTTTTTTCTGATGAGGCTCAATTTCGTAGTGATGAACAACTTAATAGGCACAATTCTTATTATTGGTTAAATTAAAATCCTCAGTGTCACATATCTGTAGACCATCAAAATCGATGGAGCCTTATGGTATGGTGTGGCATAGTCAATGATTATTTCATTGGTCCTTATTTTTTTGAGAGAAATGTTGATAGAGATAGCTATTTCGAGTTGCTGAGAGATCGGTTGCCAGAATTATCAGAAGATGTTTCTTTAGCTACAAGACAAAAAATGTGGCTCTAGCAAGATGGTGCAGCACCATATTTTGCACGAATAGTAAGTGACTTCTTAAATTATAACTACAATGAGAGGTAGATTGGACGAGGAGGTCCAGATAACTGGTCTCCTTGCTCACCAGATCTCACATCTACAGATTTCTATTTATGGGGCTACTTGAAAAATGTTGTTTTTGCAAAACGGCCAGCAAATAAAGCAAACATGAAAAACCGTATTCGTCGAGCTTGCGCAGTGATTCCAAGAGAAACTTTACTAAGAACAGCACAACATTTCCAGAGGCGATCACATTCATGCCTTGAAACCAATGGAGGTAACTTCGAACATTTGCTTCGTAATTAATAATTATAAATGTTATAATAGTGAGAGGCAAGGGGAGTCACGGTAAACAAGCACCCCAAACGTGAGAGGCAAGGGCATTCACGGTAAACAACCACCCTTAATGTAAGAGGCAAGGGGACTCGCGGTAAACAAGCACCCCAAAGGAAACAGAACTTACTACGTCCACGTCGTTATTTCTGTTTAATGTTAAAAGTAAGATAAACGCTTTTGAACAAACAGTACGGCAAAGTACTGCTTTGAAGCCTCATAATTCCAAAATTACTCAATAAAGAAATATTGTATTAGAATGTTTTGGAAAGCTCTCAAGATAACTTATAAGAATATGTAACAAAAAATAGTAGGTTCTATTTAAGAAATTTAAGATAACCTTCATGTAACCCTTAAATTACTCTTCGAGGTCAAACCAATAGTACTATCTTATGTCCATCTCAAAACTATACAACTTTTGTAGGAAATATTTTTTTGTATCTGGCTTACCAACGGAGAAATTTGGGTGGGTCACTTAAAATGGCTCACCCTGTATATATATATATATATATATATATATATGGGTGGCGTGGTGTGTAAATGTAGGGAAGCGGACGGGTTGCTTACAAGCACCGGTAAACAGACGGATTTAAAACAAAACAGAACAAACGCCTTTTATTCACTCTTAAAATTACGTACAATAATTTAATTCATGATTTTACGCGAGCCCAGGGCGCCAGCTACACACGTGTACCGTGGTTCTTTACGCGGCAATTTCGTTCGCACGGCTAGCTCACGGTTAGAGCGCTCGCGGGCATACAACTGCGAAAAACGACAAAAATGGCGCGTAGCACGCGTGGCAGTCGCACACACAGTCGAGAAGAAACAGGGATGGTTTGGGTGAAACGGTGCCTTCTGGCAACAGCTACTGCACCCGGGGTGCACTAACCAGATATTTTACACACACGAGTATCAGAAAACTTTTCTCTCTTAGCACGCTCGTATTTCGTTAAACGCGGGTTCGCTCGCGACTACTCTTAAAGATTGAATCGGACGGAATGTCGATTGCTTGCTACTGCGAAACCAAACGAAGTGCGACTGTTTGCTAATGCGAAACCGATCCAAGTAGACTGCTCGCGACGATGAAACCGAACGGAGTGAACGAGAAATTTTGGAGCGGCACGTTTGCTAGCGTGGATTTTAGAAAAGCGTTCTGCGCCAGCGCAACGTGCGTGTAAAATACGTTACGCGACGTGGCCGCTGCACGCGCTTAGCGTTGTCGGCAGTTGACACCACCGCTCGCCAGCAGCGCACGTCTTAGGTTATCCGCTCGCGAGTGCTCGTGTTGCTTATATTTTTCCTGGAGCGGCAAGAATCTTCACCGGATGTTTAGGAAGTCCAGGTAAGTCGACGCATTCTATGGCGGTTAGGCGTTGACTGATTTCTCTCTGCTCTCTCTTTTACATGTGCGGCATAGTGGTGGATCAACAACAAGGCGGATCGAAACGATAGGCGGCTGAGAAGGCGAAGCGGCGGTGTCGGGGACAGCAATGACCTACTAGCAGTGGCAGCGAGGCAACGCTCCTAGACACTCCTGGGTACGTAATCACTTGCACGGAGAGGCTGTGCTTATGCGTTTCCTTGCTTTCTAATCTCTTCTTGTCAATTTTTCAATGGTGTTATGTGGCAGCCTATAGTCCCCCTCCAAGGTGCAGCTGATGCTATTAGTTTCTTATTCTAATTACTGTCTGGGAGGTTACAGGTAATGACAACGACAAGGACAGGAAGGAGCTTGGAAAAGAAACCCTGCTGTAGTGTGTGCGAGCACTGCTACGACTAGCCATGGGCTCCTGAGACTGGCTCCTGGCTAGAGCCTTTATACTTAAGCTCTAAGCTCCTGTATCCGAAGGAGGTGAAGAGTGTGTACAGCCCTGCGTGGCTGTTATTTAGGGCTAAGCGTGGCAGTCCTGCGAGACTGCCTGGATTGTAAAGGGTATTACGAGCTACAAGGAGGCTTACAAGCTATGCTTTAGCCTCCTTATGTGACTGGTGCAAAACACTACATCACAATATATATATATATATATATATATATATATATATATATATAACACATCGTTAAATAAGTCCCGAGACTAACAACGAAAACAACATTTTTTTTTTTAAATCATTTTTATTCATCAATATAATCTCCTTTTAGAGTCATACAATCTTTCCAACGCCTTTCCAACATTTCTATACCATGTTTATAGAAGGATTTATCCTTTGCTTCAAAATAGGCTTCAGTTTCGGCAATGACCTCCTAATTCAAGCCAAATTTTTTTCCCTGGAGCATTTTCTGAGATCAGCAAAGAGCCAGTAGTCGCTGGGGGATAAATCTGGTGAATACGGGAGGTGGAGAAGCAAATCAAAGCCCATTTTGTTCAATTTTGCCATTGTTTTCATGGACTTGTGGCATAATGCATTGTCTTGGTGAAGAAGAATTTTTTTCTTCTCCATGTGCGGTTGTTTTGCTGCGATCTCCTCCTTCAAACGTACCAACAAGTCAATATAATAATCACTGTTGATCGATTTACCTTTTTTCAGGTAGTCAATGAAAATCACGCCATGTGTATCTCAAAAAACAGAGGCTATGACTTTGCCAGCAGACTGCTGCGTTTTTGGATGCTTTGGGCGGCTTTCGCCAGCCATGCGCCACTCAGATGATTGCCGATTTGACTCCGGAGTAAAATGATGTATCCATGTTTTATCCATGGTCACGTATCGACGCAGGAAATCCTTTTTATTGCGAGTAAATATCGATAAACACCTCTCTAAATCGTCGACTCGCTGCTGTTTTTGTTCCACTGGAAGCAATCGCGGCACCCACTTGGAAAAAACCTTTTTCATGCTCAATTTTTCATGAAGGATTGTAAATACGCTTTCAGATGATATCTGTGTCATTTCTGCAATCTCACGGACCTTCACTTTGCGATTTTTTATTACAATTTTTAGCACTTCACTCACATATTCCTGTGTAACGGCTTTCAGTGGCCTACCCGAACGTTCCGCTCCGTTTGTGTTCGCACGACCACGTTTAAACTCAGCATACCAACGACAAATCGTTGGTTTGGATGGAGAGGAGTCTGGGTAATGTTTATCAAGCCAAGATTTCGTACTAAAAAAGCTTCTGATACAGTTTTGTGATTGCTTGACTTAGTATTTTTTTAGCGCGCGTCGAAGATGGACACCAACAAAGAGAAAATACACCCTATTTTACAGTTTTTCTTCGAGAAAGGCGAAAACGCAAGCCAGTCAGCTAAAAATGTAAATAGTGCTTATGGTCCTGATACTGTAACAGCCAATCATGCGCAATTTTGGTTTCGTCTATTCCGTTCCGGTAATTTTGACGTCAAAGATGCACCACGCTCTGGAAGGCCATTTGTCGAAAATGTCGATAAAATAATGGAAATCTTCAAGTCCGACCATCACAGCTTAAAGAAGCAATCGCCCAGAAGCGGCCAGCTTTGGCCAATATGAGAGAAATTGTGTTTCATCAGGACAACGCCAGGCCGCATACATCGATAGTGACTCGCCAGAAGCTCCGGGAGCTTGGTTAGGAAGTTCTTATGCATCCACCTAATAGTCCGGACCTGGCACCAAGTGGTTACCACCTGTTCCTATCTATGACGAATGATTTTGCAGGTGAAAAATTCGCCTCAAGCGAAGATTGTGAAAATCGACTGTTCCAGTTTTTTGACAATAGGGACAAGGGTTTCTACGAGAGAGGCATTATGAAATTACCTCCAAAATGGCAACAAGTTATCGAACAAACCCGTGCATATTTGACCTGAATCGTATCATTCTATCTATGCTAAATAAAACCTTCATTTTAATGCAAAAATAATGGACTTCTTTATACTACACCTAATATATATATATAGACACAGGGTGTCACGAAAGTCCCGGAACGGCTGAATATTCTCTTAGGTAGGAAATTTTAAATGGGGAAAAATTCGGAAAACGGTCAAGGTTAATCCTTAAGTAACTCTTAACGAGAAATTCAATGGTAACCTTTATTTCGACCTTGAAGTTGTCATTTAAGGTCATTTCAAGAACAGGTCATGTTTTTCATGTAGGAATTTCCTTTTTTGACATTAGCAATCGAAAGATCGGGAAATTTTACGTTCAAACATGTACTCAGGTCGTAAGTACACGTTGACCTTGAAGGTCAGCCAAGGTCATTTAAACTAGAGCAAGATCTGCTCTCCTCTTGGCATAGGAATTCTCCAATTTTTTTCAAACTAATGTATCAACATTAACAAGGTTTATGATGTAATGATTGTAAGCGTAACCTTGACGATGTCCTCTAAGGTCATTTTAATTTTGACTTTTATTTACTTTTAGCATTAACCAGGAACAACGGCGTGGACGTACCAGGCTGTTTAATGAGTTTTGTAGTTCGATAAGAGAGGGTGTTGCAACTACCCTAAATTTCTTTTTGTTATGTTGTCACACTCTTCATATAAACGTATGTAAAGTTTCATTTCAATCTGTTAATCTATTCTTTGCTTACAAGCCATTTAGTATCAATGTGTCACAGTATTTTTTTTTACAATGGAAAAAATCAAGTATCGTCCAGTGATTGAAGTTTTATTTTTGAGAGGTTTAAAAGCAGAGGAAATTTATAAACGAATGTTGAAAATGCATAAGGACTCTTCGCCTTCAATTAGTACAGTAAAAAGATAAGTTGCTAAATTTAAACGTGGTCGTACAAGCCTTGAAGACGATCCACGTCAAGGACGTCCAAAAACAGCAACTACACGAGAAATCGTAGAAAAAATACAGAATATTGTATTGGGAAATCGTCGAGTGACTAAAAAAGATTCAATAGAAGCCCTAGGCATCTCATTGGGCAGAGTAAGCAGTATTTTGACTGAAATATTGAGTTTTAGAAAGCTGTGTGCACAATGATTGTCGCATTCGCTAACAATAGAACAAAAACACATTTGAATGCGACTTTCTCAGCAACATTCAGAGCGTTTTCGAAAGGATAAAGTGGATTTTGTGCGTTGATTCATCACTATGGATGAGACTTGGGTCTATCACTATGATCCTGAATCAAAACAAGAGGCTAAAGAGTGGTGTAAACCTGGTTCTTTGGCTCCGAAACGAGTTCGTGTCCAGAAATTGGCCAAGAAGGGGTAAGCATCAGTTTTTTCGGATGCGAAAGGAATTTCGTTTGTGGATTACTTGCAAACTGGTTAAACAATCAATTTTAAATATTATTGTAACCTTTTAGACCAGTTGAACGAAAAAATTCGTGAAAGAAGACCCGGTTTGCAGAAGAAAAAAATCTAAGGACAATGCACCGTGTCACAAGAGCATTTTGACAACGGCTAAAATCCATGAATTAAAATTCGAATTTTTGGAGCATTTACCGTATTCACCAGATTTGGCCCCTAGCGACTTTCATATGTTTCCACACTTAAAAAAATTCATGCGTGAAAAGCGTTTATCATCAAATGATGAGGTCATAACAGATGTGGAAGCGTATTTTGCAGCCCTTCCAGATTCTCACTTCAGGGATGGAATTCATAAATTGGAATCTCGTTGGAACAAGTGTATTGATATTCGGGGAGACTATACTGAATAATAAAGTGTATTTCAAACCATAAAATTGTGTTTTTCTTATCGAACCGCAAAACTTCTTGAACAGCCTGGTAGTCAAATCTGTTCCTTTTGAGATGCTTGATTAGCGTGAGTCTCCTTGTCTCTCACGTTTCGGGTGTTTGATTTCCGTGAGTCCCCTAGCTTTTTACATTTTCTATCAAGACTTACAATTTAGTGTAGATGTTTAAACTGTAAACGATCAGCTTCTTGGCAAAAAGCTATTCTATTATAGAAATGTGCAAGAACATTGCGTATTAATTCTCTATTAGTTGACGCCGACTCTTGGGGTATCCGATTCCACAACTCATCCAAATTTTGTGGTTGAGTTGCGTATATTTTACTCTTTAAATAACCCCATAGAAAATAATCAAGAGGCATTAAATCAGGAGATCTAGCAGGCCACTTGATTTCACCTCTTTTTCCAATTCATCTATGAGGGAACTGTCCATCTAAATATGTCTAAGCCAGTTTACTATAATAAGCGGCTGCTCCGTCCTGCTGGAACCATTCTTGATCAAAATCATCACCTGTTAGCTCTCTTATTCTCAGTATAATTTGATCTCAAAGCAATTCTTCATATCTATCAGCAGTGAGATTACCATCGATAAAGAAAGGGCTTATAAGAGAATCATTTAAAATGTCAGCCTTAACATTTACCTTTTGTGGATTTTGAGAGTGATTCTCTAACATCTAATCAGGATTTGTGTCGGACCAATATTGACAGATGTGTCTGTTTACTTCGCCTTTCAATGTAAAAGTTGCTTTATCTGAAAAAACTATGTTTTATAAAAACAGAAGATCTTCTTCGATTCGATTCATTATTGTTTCACAAAACTCTATCCGAGGATCAGAGTCATTTTCATTAGGCTCCTGTACTAAATGAATTTCGTACGGATGAGAATGAATGTTTTTCCAAGCCCTTCGTATTGTTTCTTGAGTAACATCAAACTCATCACTGGCTCTACGTAAAGAAAAATGCGGATCTTTAACAAATCCTTGACCTATTACAATCTGTTTCTCTTCGGCTACAAACTTTAGTCGACCAGTTCTCTGAAGATCTTTAATAAATCCATGATTTACAAAGCGCTGTACAGTCCTTAAGACAGTTGATTCTGTGATATGACTATCCCCTTCTCTATTACGAAAAGTGAAATTAAATAGATCTCGAACTTGATTAGAAGATCGCACTCGATCATCCCAACCCCGCATAATTGATGAAGATACTCTCTTTTGCTCTGAAAGTTTAACATGCGCCATATTTTATAAGAATAAAGCCACAAAGTAAATCGTGATGAATACACAGTATTTTGGAAAAGTTTCCAAATTTTTAAAATAAAAAATTAAAAATTACATCTAAAGAAATTTATTCCAGTTAACTTTCAACATAGTCTCCTTCCCTAGATATACACTCATTGGAGCACTCTATGAGTAATTCGAACGCTCTCTGGTACTCCTCTGAAGTTATCGCTGTGAGACGCTCGGTGCAAGCCGCTTTAATGCTCGGTACATCTTCAAAAAATCGTCCTTTCAAGGCCATTTTTAGCTTGGGAAATAGGAAAAAGTCGGCTGGAGCCAGATCTGGCAAATATGGGGCGTGATTGATGCGTGGGATCTGATTTTCGGCGAGATAACGCTTCACAATGTTTGAAGAATGAGCAGGCGCATTGTCATCCAGCAAACTCCACGACCCCGGTTCCTTGTACACTCAGGCCTGATGCGATTAATCCGGCGCTTCAGACGTTTTAACACCTTTACGTAATACGCAGCATTCACGGTGGTGTTTGGGGGCACAAATTCTTTGTGTATCAGGCCTTTGGAGTCGAAGTAAGCGATGAGCATCGTCTTTGCCCGTGATTTTTATTGGCGCACTTTTTGAGGCCTCGCACGGCCTGCACTGAGCCAAGCGGATGACTGGCGCTTCGTGGAAGGATCGTATAGAAAGCACCAAGTCTCGTCTCCAGTCATAATTCAGGTTAGAAAGCCCAGAGTGCTGTCGCAAGTCTCGATAAGATCTTGACAACATTGGATGCGAGTTTCTTTCTGCTCTGGTGTGAGAAAGTGCGTAACAAATCGAGAACAGACCTTCCTGCGGTTCATTTTTTCTTTCAAAATCAACGCGACGCTATCCTTGCTCATGTTCAGTTTGTCTGACAATATTTTGAGAGACATGTGGCAATCCTGCTTCAGTAGCACGCGCACACGAGCCTCGGTTTCGTCAGTAACAGCTGTTGACGGCCGGCCGCTTCTCTCGTCATCTTCTAACGACTCTCTACCCTTCTTGAACCAACTGAACCACGTGTAAACAGTTGTACGCGACACTACACCTTTACCGTAAGCCGAATCGATCATTTTTTTCGTTTCCGCGAAAGTTTTTTTAAGTTTATAGCAGAATTTAATTGCGCCACGATGTTCAAATTTCTCATCCATCGTAGAGCTTGCACTGTGTACTGAACACACGTTTACTCAAGTACGTCTATCTCGGCAACTAATTAACGGATACTGGTGAAAAAATTTTCAGACACTCCAAAGGGATGTAGCAACATAGTACCGGCGTCGTCCAAGAGGTGGCGTCACTCGTACAAGCGCTACAAAATAAGTTCGGGAACTTTTCCGACATACTGTGTAGGTTATTTATAAGTTGTAATATTTATGCAAAGAGAAAAAATAATGTCTTGAATTATTTAGTGACTAATAAAATAAAAACCATTAGTTAGAAAAGCAAAAGACTTTTTAGAAAAGAAATATAAATAATGCAAAATAGGAACTAAATCGAATTATTTGTAATCAACAAATAAAACACTTCCTAATTAATCCAAAGTAAATTGACAAACTTCAATTAAGGTAAGCTAAAAGAAGAGTAGATTCTAATTAATAACGAAATTTAAAATTGAAAATACTACTATTCTCAAAGGAAATTCGACCTGCATTAATTCTAATGATAAAGATGAATTAAAAATAAATTAAATTTAATAATAATAAATAATAAAGGCCCTAAATACACAATAAGGACACAGATTTTAAAGATAATACATAATCAAGCATTTCGAAATTTGAAAGGACTCACGCAAATTAAGCACAGGCGAACGGAACACTTTTTACTAAATCAAAGTTTTTGATCCCGGGTAACATTAAAAGTAAATAAAAAATAGTTAACCTCAAAATGATTTTAAAGGTCATGACTAAAATTGACAAAAAATAGAAAGCTTATCCTACGTTAAATGCTCTTGTCTGACATTCAAGGTCAACGTGCCCTTATGACCTAAGTATATATTTGAATGTAAAATTTCCCGCTCTTTCGATTGCCAATGTCAAGAAACAGAATTTTTAATAAAAAATGAGTAGAGCTTAAAATAACCTTGAAGGAATTCGAAGCACATCGTCAAGGTCGCGCCTACAGTCAACACTTTGTAAACCTTGCTAATTTTAATACATCGGTTAAAAAAATTGGGTAGTTCCTATGCCAAAAGATAACCAGACCTTGTTCATGTTTAAATGGCCTTGGCTGACCTCTAAGGTCAATGTGCTTTAATAGCGTACATATTTTAACGTAAAAATTCCCGCTCTTTCGATTGCCAATATCGAAAAAGGGAGTTCCCGTTGAAAATATATGACCTTACCTTAAAATGATCTTGAAGGACATTGTCAAGGTCAAAATAGAGTTTACCATTGAGTTCCTCGTTGAGAGTTACTTGAGAATTGACCGTGACCATTTTCCGAAACACCCCAACTTAGGAAAAATGCAGCCGTTCCGGGACTTTCGTGATACCCTGTGTATATAAATATATATATATATATACCATATATACTTTTATTCACTGTTTTTTTTTTTATTTTATTATAATACAATTGGGGACGCTGTGTTTCCTAGCTAGTTGAGATTCAGCTGCTGAATTCGAAAAAGGTTGTGCGAGCTTCTATTTCTAGATTGTACCGTCGTTTTAAAATAATTATGATCTTCTGTCTCCCTTTAAGTTAACGAAGCTGTGTTTCTTAAGAAAATTTACCGCCATATTTTGGCGCTTTCGTAGAGCTGTCCCGCACTTTTTTGATTTATCTATACGCGAGAGCGGAGCAAGGTTCTTCGAAACAGAGTCCTTACGATGACGTGGAGAGATAGATAGATGGATAGATAGATAGATAGAAAATGTTTTTATTCTAGTAGAATATATAAGATTTAACAAATTTATTTATAGCAAGAATAAGCAGAAAAATTATAATTATCATATAGAATAAATAATAAAAGAAAATAAAATGAATAAGTCTGTATAAAACAAATTGCAACTATGAAACTATATAAACTATATTGAATTAAATAAGATTAAACTTATATTATGACTGATATTGGATATAACAGAATATGATAAATAATAAAACCATAATTTTAAAGTTGAATAATACTAGTATAAAATCTAAATATAAAATAGAAACAAACAAAAATAAGAATGAAAATAACTGGTATAGATTGTAATCGCGCCAGCAGGGTGCCAGTATGCTCTTTTTTATCAGAAAGAAGAAAGATAAAGATTCTGGATTCAAAGTGGAAAGTAAAATTTATAGAAAAAAAAGAAGAAAATAAACAGTTCCAAAGACTGGACGGAGAAACAAAAAAGGATCTATCGCGAAACTCCGTAGTAGATGATGGAATAGCCAACGGCCTGACATTATCCCGAGTAGGCCTATCTGGCTGGCTCCATAAGAAACTGTCAAATAGGTATTGTGGTGTTCGATATTCAAATATGATACATAGTGCTGTAATAATAAAGTATTTTTACCTATCTGATGAGGATAACCAGTCAAGAGGGATCTTATACGGTGCAATGTGCTCACGCTCAATTACACCATAGATATAGCGAACACCAGAGTTGATGAGTCTCTGCAGCTTGAGATTAAGCTTACTGGAAATATCACAGTAGGCGACGCAGCAGTTATCTACAAGAGAGAATAGAAGGGTCTCGATTAAGTGCTTGCACAGGGCCAAGTTAGTGCTCTGACGGACAAAATTGAATCTGTAGAACAGAAAGTTTGCTTCACGACAGATGTGAGCGACATGTTCTTTCCAGTTCAGTTTGAAATCAAGGTTACGTACAGATTTTTCAAAAGGCACAAAAGTATTATTTATGTGAATTTTTTTAGTAGGTATGTCAGTAAGCTTATTGATATAAAAATACGAGTTGAAGATTATGGCTTTTGTCTTAGTAACATAAAAATAAAGGTGGTTTTCATCACCCCATAGTGACAAGTTTAGCGTGCCTGTCAATGAGTTTGACACACGTTTCAAGGTTGAAAATTGCGCGTATATCTGGAGATTATCAGAGTAGGTTAAGTAACAGATAGAGGAGTTAAACCTGCTGGATACATCATGGATGTAAATGTGAAACAGTAATGGTCCAAGCACTGACCCTTGAGGAATACCGGTGTTGAATTTAACAAACGACGATAGAATACCATTTCGATTCAGCACTGCCTGCTCTCTACCATTAAGGTATGAGGCAAACTACCCAATAATTGATAGTGATAAGTCATAGTTTAATAGTTTACACAATTCAGTGACATGACAGACCTTGTCAAAGGCTTTGCTGAAATCAAATAGCAAAAGTAAGGTAACCCAGCGTCTATTCATACCGGTTCTAATGCCATCCATGAGTTTAATGAAAGCAATCTGAGTGCTGTTTTAGGGTCGGAAAACTGTTTTAAATGGGTCAAAAGTTGACGGGTATGAAGATAATTATAAAATTGTTAGTACACTAGGTACTCTAGACAGGTACGACAGAAGAGAGATTGAATGAATATCACCCATGTCTTGAAGGGAGGCAACTTTGTTGATGGTTCTCACGAGTGCTATTTTTCAAGCAAAGGACATGAGTGACTCTCGTAATGAGTCACTAAATAGGCAATAGAGCAGAAACACTTCTCTACCTGATACTAGAAAAGCAGCAACGATTATAGACTGTAGGGTACCGTCATGGCCCCGTGCCTGAGAGAAAGAGTGATGCACAGCACTTTTCATTTCATCGATACTAACAGGACAAAAATTAAACTGAGGATTATAGTTCAAACCAGTATTAAGTGAATCCAGGAAGAAGTCAACAGTATGTATACCGAAGTCAAATGCTGCGATACTAAAAAAATTATTTAAATCATCTGTAGAGAAGGTATGGTGAGAGTCAGTAGGGGAAGGGTAGTGCCAAGGTGGCGTAGTTTCTTTCATAGGTGACTAGGTTTAGTAAGTTTTTGTGAATCTGTCCTGGAAGTAAAGTGAGCGAGCAGATTCAGTTTGTTTGTAAAAGACGTCGCGTGCTATTCTGTATTATCGAAGGTCTGAAGGCAATCTAGTACGTTTGTAATGTCTGTGTAGTCATGTAAAAGATTAACGAGGGAAGGAGTAAACCATGAGCGATGAGCTTTCCTTCGAGTGACAACCTTAAGTTGCACAAATGTAGTGATAGCATGATTTAAGTGTTCATATTAACAGTGTAGGCGAGCATTCAAGAACTAAAAATAATCAAGAAGAGCTACAGTGTTTATGGAGCTGTAGTCGCGAAAAGAAAAACTACGGAAAAATCTCAGTCGGGAGAGTAAGCATTAAACGGTCGCAGTAATTAAGTCATATCCATCGATAAAAAGGGTGGTAGTTTTCCAGCAGTCAAGTACACTGTTATTTGCATCCACCAGACATAGGTCAAGCAAAGTATCAGTCGTGGGAGTGTGATGTGTATTGCTACACAATATGGAAAAGAGAGAGTGCTCATCGATAAGTGATTTCAAAAAGTTTGCATCATCGCTGTTGGATAGCTGATCAGCATAGAAGTCACCGAGTAAGATTTTAGTACTATAGTCATGCATAAAAGTAGAGACAGTAGTTATAAAGTCTAAGTTCACTAAGAAAGACGCTCGAGGTGACCTGTACACAACACCGATGAAGATACGAGGAGAGGTCCGAGATGTGAGTTCACAGAATAGATATTCTGGTAAGCCAGGTATACCACACCAGACATGTGTAGAAGAGCACAGCACGGTACACGATGATGAGTTATGTACAAATACTGCAACGCCATCCCCTCTTGTATTACGATCGCGGCGAAAAAGAGTATAATCTTCAAGAGTCACAAGTCATACATAATGGGACCAAATTTATTCTCTGTCACGGCTACTACATTAAAGTAGGAGCGAGAAGCCAAAAAAAGTTTCATTATCTTAATCTGCATACGAAGAGAGTTGACATTAAAATGACAGACTCGAAGACCTCCATCACCGGTACTAAGCCTTGCAATAGAGAGAGAAGAAGCAGCAGAAGGTAGGAGTGAATTAGTAAGAGTAGTAGAAGATAATGAAAAAGAGAGGGAGAAAGAACATACCTGGTTAGCACAATTCAGTTCTTGTTGATCGAGGTGTTGTTTGTTGGCTTGTAGGTGAAAAAGCATTGAGGTTGTATTTGGCGGTGATAAGATACGGTAAGTTATCCTTCTTTCTTCTAGCACAGATATTCTTATTGCGCACAAAAGTTAGAAAGTTGTACTGTCTGTCCTTGGATTTCTCTAGCACACGTAGCTTCAACTAATAGATAGCAGGTGGAAAAAATTCGTTGACGTTGATAAAAAACTGTGTAATTTACTCAATTGGTTGAGCATTACTGAGTAATATAGAGTTCACTTGAGAAGTGTAAAACTTCTTTTTACGTATGTTTGCAATGATGGCTGCAAGAGCAACAGTAGCACTTTTAAATTTAATAAGAAGCGGAACGGTGCGCGAAGATAAAACTTCAGTAACAGAAGATACAGTGGCAGGTGGTCCATTTGGCGACGTACTAGTGGATAGTCTACGCAAGAGACGCACTGATAGTATGTCTTTATCGATGATGGTGGCATCCATTGATTGAATTACAGCTAAAGCTTCCAACTGCAAATTATCTAATGTATGCAAGAGTATGCCACTGAGGACAACCTCAGACGCATGCGTCATATACTCTTGTTGTAATGCTAGCTGCGATACTGTTGCAGACAACGTACGGTTAGCATCATCCAGTAGCTTGTGACTATCAGAAGCCGATGATGGCGCTGTTCGTAGTTGCTGCCATTCGACTATTGAATTTAGCTTGAAGATGCAAATGATCTTGCTTTAATTTATTAATGCGTTGCTCTTTAGCATCAATACGTTGATTTAAACTCGTAGACAAGTCATGCATTTTAGTTTCCAGTGTATTACACCCAGTTACCGGTGCAGTCATCTGTCAGCCCATAGTAATGATTTTTGAGTCTATTTTATCTATTTTTGTGATAAGTGCAGTTCAAAGATCATTATATGGTGTCATTAGAGTGGTCGGAGTTAATGGTCTACTTATGTTGCTAGGTACCTTAACCACATTACTCATGTTACTGGAACAGCCAACGGAGCTGGTGCGAAAGCGTACACCAGCGATATTTGCCTCAGTAAGACACGAACTACATATCTTTATCGTCTTGTCATTATTAATTCTTACTGATATATTCTTATTGCACGTAGCATGGTAAATGTTACAGCATTTCATACATTGCTGTAGTTTGGAAGCTTGATGTTAAAAAAGTCCAATAAAATAAAATAGAGTAGAAATGAAATGGACAAGAAATAATATTGGAAATAAAGTGATACCGGTAGTTATTTTATTAGTAAAGATGAATGAGGTAACGGCGAGAGAAAAAGAGAAAGAAAGAGGTAAGAGGCAAAAATTACATACTTTGTGTTTGTTAATAATAAATCCTATTCGCCTTAAAAATATAAACTAATAAAATTTAAATTGATATTATATATAAAAAATGTACTAAAAATGAACATAAATGGAAACTGTAACTTAAATTCTAACGCATTTGATAGTAAAAATAATTTTACTACAACCAGTAATGTAAAAAAAAAAAAAAAAAAATACAAAATAGTCCGTTGCAAACTATAAAATATTTTGTCACAAAGTCTCTAAAAATTTCTATTAAATTAATATATATTTGAAATATATATTGTAACGCCACTGGGGATCAGGGTGGCGTACAAATGTAAGGGGAAGCGGGCAGGTTGCTTGCTAGTGCAAGTTAAAACAACCGATTAACAATAGACACGAACGACTGCGTTTCTTTGTCTACAATTATTTAATACAATAAAATGATCGCGTTTTTACGCAAGCCCAGGGCGCTAGCTACACTCGTGTAGCGCGGGTTCTTGCGCGGCAAATACGTTGCACGGCTAGCTTACGATTAGAGCGGTCGCGGGCATGCAAGACGCGAAAAGACAAAAATGGCGCGTAGCGCGCGTCGCGGTCGCACACACACAGCCGGGAAGGATACGGGGACGATTCGTTGCAGGGATGCCTCCTGGTAACAGCTGCTGCACCTGGGTGCACTTACCAGATATTCTTCCACGCTTTGAACTACAATACCGGTTTTTTCCGCTCTCGCACGCTCATTTTAATTTTATCAAAGACGGGCACTGAATCGAACGGCTACTACTACTGCTCGCGCCTTGTTGCTCAAACGAACCCGAACGGAGTGTCGACTGCTCGCTAATTGTGACTTTTCGCTAAAACGGATACGAACGGAGTGAACGAGAAGCTCTTGCGTGGCACTCTCGCGAGCGGGGATTTTAGATCATCGTTCTGCGCCGGCGCAACGTAAGTGTAAAGTACGTTACGCGACGCAGCCGTCGCGCGCGCTCAGCGCTGTCAGCAGTTGATATTACTGCTCGCCAGCAACGCACGTTTAGGTTATCCGCTCGCGAGTGCCAGTGTTGTTGTGTTTTCCCTGAAGCGGCGAGAATCCAACTCCGATGACCAGAGAGTCCAGGTAAGTCGACGCGTTTCATGGCTGGTAGGCGTCGACTAATTTGTTTCCTCTTTGTCTTTTTCAGGTGCGGCGGTACGGCGGATCAACGGCTGCTGATGGAACGATGAGCTGTGAAAAAAGCGAAGAAGCGGTGTCGGGGACAGCGATAGCCTGCTTGCAGCGGCAGCGAGGCCACGCTATTAGACACTTCCAGGTGCGTAATTACTTGCACTGAAATGCTGTGCTTATGTGTTGTTGCTGGCCTTCTAACCTCCTCTTCAACTTTCCTATGATGCTGTGTGGCAGCTAGTACTTCTCTTCCAAGGTGCAGCTGCTACTACTATTTTCTTCTTTGTTCAATTACTGTCTGGGAGGTTGCAGGTACGGGGACTACTACAAGGACAGGAAGGAGCTTGGAGAGGAAGAAGCTTAGAGAGGAACCCTGCTGCAGTGTGGGCGAGCACTGCCACGACTAGCCACGGGCTCTTGAGACTAGCTCCTCGCTAGAGCCTGTGATTGAGCTCGAAGCCCCGGTACCTGGGGGAAGGTAAAGTATACACAGCCCTGCGTGGCTGTTAGTTAGGGTCAGCGTGGCAGTCCTGCGAGACTGCCAAGATTGTAAAAAAAAGGGGTTATTTCAGCTACGAGGAGGCACATAAGCTATGCTTTGGCCTCCTCATGTGACTGGTGCAAAAACACCACGTTACAAAATATATAAATTATTTCATAATATGACTTTAAAGATCAAGATATTACCATCGGACAGCCAGGGCAATTTCCTACAACGTTTTGCTAAAACCTTTTTTTTTTTAACTACGCTTACTTTTCAAGATATCCAGGTGGTCACTGCTTGACCTTGACTTGACCTCACAAAATCAAATTTCTTTAATGATAAAGATCGTATCTGGACATAAAATTATCCGCCCTTTTCATTTCCGGTATCAAATATTCATATTAAGGGTTGCCATATAAAAACATGGACTTTACCTTGAAATGGGCTCGAAGGTGAAAGTCAAGGCCACGGCCAAGGTTGCGGTTGGATAGCCAGGGAAATTTTCAATAACTTTTGTCTCAACTGTTTTCTTGAGTAACGCCTACGTTTGAAGTTATTCAACCAGTCCGGGACTTTTTGAAGACCCTGTATATTTTATTCGTACAGCTAGAATTTTAGCATTGTACATTTATTGGTATTAGCTCCTTGTATCGTCCCTTTTCGAGGTGCGGTTAAGTTGACAATGGCAAGGTACGAGGGTAGTCCCAAAAGTACCCGACCTGACTTATGAATACAGGTAGTTTTAAGAAAACAATTACTGCGATTGACAATACCACCTTTCAACAACTTGATGTGAAAAAGTCATAACAGTACGTTTATTATTTTTTTTTTTACAGACATCGAAAGTGAACGCTGTGAGTGAATTTGTAAATATGGGAAAAATCAGGCATCGTTATATGATACAATACTTTCATTTGAAAGGTCTAAGTCCAACCAATATCAAAGCCGAGTTAGATTCTACTCTGGGAAAGTCTGCTCCTTCGTTCACAACGGTCAAATATTGGGTAGCTGAGTTTAAGCGAGGCCGTACGAGCTGCCAAGATAAACACCGCAGTGGTCGACGAAGTGAGGTCACTATGTCAGAAAATGTGAAGAAAATCCACAAAATAGTATTGGATGACCGTCGACTAAAAGTGCGCGAGATAGCAGACATGGCAGGCATTTCAAAAAGTGCTGTGCATCGCATTTTGACCAAAAATTTGGACATGAGAAAGCTGTGCTCAAGATGGGTGCCGCGTTTGCTCACAATGAAGCACAAACAGCAACGTCAGGATGTTTACATCGAGTGTTTGACAATGTCTCGCAGCAATAGAGCCGAGTTTTTGCGTCGATTCATAATCATGGACGAAACATGGGTCCATCATTTTACACCTGAGACCAAGGAGCAGTCAAAGCAGTGGACGTTTTCTGGAATGCGCGTGGAATAATATTTATTGATTATCTCGAAAAAGGAAAAACAATCAACAGCGCATATTATGCAGCCTCATTGCAGCGTTTGAGTGATGAAATCAAGAAAAAACGGCCCCATCTGACAAAAAAAAAGTGTTGTTTTATCACGACAACGCACCAGTCCACACGTGCGTCATTGCGATGGCTAAAATTAATGAGTTGGAGTTCGAATTGCTTCCTCACGCACCCTATTCGCCAGATCTGGCTCCCTCGAATTATTTTCTTTTTCCGAATTTGAAAAAATGGCTCAACGGCAAAAGATTTGCCAACAATAAAGAGGTAGAGTCTGCGGTTGATAGGTATTTTGAGAAGCTTGACGGTTCCTACTATAAAGCGGGTATCGGAGCTATTGAACATCGTTGGGAAAAGTGTATCGAACTGAAAGGAGAATATGTTGAAAAATAAAAAACATTTTCGCAATTTTTTTACTGTTTTCTTTGTCGGGTCAGGTACTTTTGGGACTGCCCTTGTAGAGAGTTGCTAATTTACTCGATCTCGTTAATGTTGACGATGATAATGACGAGCAATATATTAACCGTTTGAGTGCGGAAGAATTTTTTTGAAGAACAAACGAAGCGCGATAGTGCTTCGCCGCACTTAAACGGTTAATGTTGCATTCCTTCTGAATGAGGATATCAGTTCTAAACAAGATTCAATGCAATATGCAGATGAGAATATCCTACCATGTGAGCTTCCTCAAGGTTTATATGAATATGTGAGCAGTTTCTGTACAAATACTCAAAAACTATTAGAACATCATTATATTCATGATTAGAAAAGTGGTGATCCTCATAACGAAATTTTTCTTGATGATGGATGCGTGTTGTTTCGCTAATATGGATATATTATCGTTTTATAATCGAAATGCACTTGAACTATTTACATTGTACTTCTCGAGCAAAACAAAAAATTATATTTTTGAAGCAACTTCAGAAAAAAATTTTGATTCAAATGAAGATGATCTTGAGAAATTCATCTTTATTTTAATGATTACCTTATTCAATTCTAGAAAAAGTCAGCGCGATTATTGGTCAAATAATCAGATTCTACAGTATCCTGTAATTAAAGAATTCATACCTAGGAACAAATTTTTGAAAATAAAATATATTAGATTTTATAAGCTACGAGATAAAGATGTAAGTGACGGACTGTGGACTGTTAGAAGTTTGTATGACATGTTCAGAGAAAATTTTTTATAATTTTGATTTTTTGATTATAAATTATCCATCGACGAAGTAATGGTTAAATATTTTGGTAAGTTAAGAATAAAACAGAGAAATTAACCTCTCGGGTTTGGAATACAGTTATGGGCACTGTGTTACGGGCATTGTGTTCTTCTGTCGGATACCTATATAATTTAGATATTTATATAAGTACAAACGTATCAGGCACTGATGCATGAATTTCTTTGGATTCTCTATATTTAGGATCGAGACTAGTCATCAAGTTACTCCAGAATCTATTGCAAACTACTCAGAAAGAAGATCTCAGTAAGTATCATTTTTATTTCAACAATATCTTCTCATCTCCTGATCTTATCATGTATTTAAAAAATAGGATTGTTAGCGACTGAAACAGTTTGTCAAAATCAGGTAAAAACAAATTTGATATGCCGAAGAACACAAAAAAGAACGACTACTGCAGTGCATAAAGCAAGCTCCAAACTACATTAGATAACTGTTATAGATTCAAAACCTGTATCGAGCCTTCGAACGTACGAAGATGTGCCAAAAATTTAGATGCAAGGATGGCATAAAAAATCAAGATCATCTATTCCTATGTACTGTGTACTATAAAAATATGGAAAGTGTTGATCTTCATGATCAACACTGCAATGCATTGATGCCTTTGATTCGAAACGAAAAATGGACATAATGCCTTTTTCTCCGTTTCATCCAATCTTCTCTTTCTAACACTGTGATAATCTATAATAAAACTCACCCCGATGACAAAAAAGGTTTGAAAGACATCGCACAAGAGGTGTGTGAATATTACATTGGAATATTCTCTCATATGCAGCGACCTAAACGACAGAAGATACACGTTGTTTCGTCGAAAGAACCTAATATACAGGGTGACGAATGGGAAGTTGCCTAAAATGTATGCATCTCTTTCCCTCTCTACTGTATCGTTTAGGGCTGGGCCCACGTAGGTTCATTCTAGAATGTTGTCAGTTTCTATTGAAACGCCGTAAAGTGCAATACGTGTACTTTAAAATGAGTGACCTTACGAACGAAGAGAAGGTGTATCTCATCGAGTGCTTTTATTCTAGAGGTAAAAAGTATACTGAAGCATATAGAGGTTTACTTACTAAGTTTGGAAGTAAAAAAGTAGCCAGTCAAAATACTCTTAGAGGGTAAAAATAAAAAAAATTATATTTGACTTTATCTTATGACCGCATTTTTTAATAAAGTTTTAAAATTTTTTTTACTTCTTTCTCAGAGTAATTAATAACTTCATCAATTATTATAATGATTGATGATCGTCGTCATGATCTTCCTGGTCCTTTATACACAGTCACAACAGAAGATAAGGTTGCTGAGATCGAAGAACATTTCAAGAATAATCCAACGGATTCAATAAGAAAAGCTGCAGCAGCTTTAAAACTGAATCGAGAGACACTAAGATTAATAATAAAAAATTTTATTAAGTTACATCCTTACAAAATTTTTTTCTTTTGTTAAGAAACGTGGATTAGTCAGGAACTATTATTTTATGCAAGATAGTGCTACGCCGCATAGAACTCAAGAGGTATTTAAAGCTATTTACGAAGTTTATGGTGAACGCGTTATCGGTTTAGGATATCTCAAGTTTGCACACGCTGGTATAAAATGACCTCCTTATTTACTGGACTTAAACCCGTGTGATTTCTTCTTATGGGGCTACCTGAAAGATTACTGTTATGCGGAAAAACCCAAAACCAAAGATGATTCGAGAGAAGCTATTAGGAAAGGAATTTCTAGTATTTTTTCATCTAAAGTTGAACAAGTTTTTCATAGTTTCCAAAAACGGCTTGATTATTGTGCAAGTTCAGATATCAGACGTAATATGTGTCTGTTGAAAATGTTCGATTGAACTTAAACCTATTTCAAATAAAAATGACCACTTCACTGATTTAATATGTATTTTTATTATTTTTTTCCCTGCACTCATCTCCAAATTATAAGTAATTACTTGGGGCAACTTCCCATTTGTCACCCTGTAAGAATTGAAGTACGTAGAAAATGCGATATACCAATTTGTGTTATGTGAGAACTTTTGCTTATTGCACAAAATGCGAAAATAACATGTGCAAGAGTCACAGGAAAGATCATTCATAATTTGTCGGTGGCATAATGCATTTACTTTTAACGATTTTACACTAACAGTTGAAGCTTTGACTGAAAAACATTATGTTTGTTTTCTTCATAATTTTTTTCGTAGAATCGATTGCTGCTTTCTGTTTTCCGAAATGACGAACTTCTTGGTGATTTGTTTGAATAATTTTTTCTAAATAATTGCAAATGACAAGAGAAAACAGGGTTATTTCTTTTTTGGTTTATCCCGTATCTAATAGTTACTTTGAAGCAATCTGACCAAGATTTGGCTTGGAACTTAATAGGTTAAGCTGAAATAGAGTAAAACGAGAAAACTAAAAATTGTGCACTTCTAAGTTATGAAATAATGCTCTACGAGCGTTTAAATTGAGCTTAACGGTCAGTGTCAAAAGACTGTCATTTTTATTTGACAATGATAACATGCGTTTAGTTATCTCAATATCAAGATTAGTTGATGTTACAAGCTTGAACATTGAGTTGTGTAAAATATACACAATCTTGAAGTCATCAAAGAGATACGGTAATGTAGTGTTATTTAATTTTTTATTGATATATTGAAACCATTTTTTGAAGCGTTTATTAACAATCTCTACAATACAGCAGATTTTCGTTACTAGACATGAAAGATTAGATTGTTCTGTAGTCAGCTATCCAGATAGTGTGTCTCCGAAGGCAGACGTTTTTGCAACAAAATTCTTATCGCTGATTTCATTAATTTCATCCCGAAATTTTAGGTCAAAATCTTTTTGATCAAAACGTATTTTTATAATGGTGGCACGTATATTTTTCCAGGATATGGTCTTTAAACTCCTGTAATATAACTATCTAGACTAACAGCCGTCATAGGCTTTATTAAATTGTAGTGTTTATGTCTTGAATAAGTTTTACGATGAAAACTTAAATTTCCGCTCTTTTTTATATAAATATAAATCCCATTTAAACCAGAAATTATAAGACTATCGGAAGGAGAATGAATGATTTTTACTATTTCTGTATGGTAGCTTGAGAATTCGTTTCGGGATAAACTAAGATTCAGCTTCGCAAATTTAGTTAGAGGTATTTGAATATTGATACAGCATTTACTTGCTGTTTTGCGATTTATGTTGTGCATACATGATAACTTATTGTATGTGTGACCTCGACGTAATCGAAATAAATATATACCTGAAGCGAAAATCTTATCTTGTACCTTTAAGTAAACTACTATATAAGACAATACTTGCTGAAACTGTGACTTAATAAAGCAATACATCTTCAACGCTCATAAAGACTTTATTGGAAACTGGAATGAAATCGTCAGATATCTGGAAGTCTTCACCTTTTCCATGTAAGGTGCAAACATACCATACACTGTATTGTGTATGTGTTTTAATAAATAATTCAAGACATTTTCGTTGTGACAATAACCTTAGACGCCGCTGTGGACTGCCTGAAACGCATTTTTTGGCATTTACTGTTACTGACGCTAGATCAACTTCAATGACTTCAACTTGTACATTTGAGTCACATATCTGTGAAACTGATGACGCAAAGTTCTCACTAGACGACAAAGATTTTGATTTAAAAGTCTTAGAATAACATTTCGTACAAGAAGACTACTCATTTTTTTTCTTATAGTCTCTGCGTTTCACTTTTTTTTCAAGTTTTCTATGAAACACAGCTTCTCGGCTAGACATGACAAAATAATACTTTCTAAAAAAAAGATGTTCAATGGACTGACAGTTGACAGTCGACAACTGAAAGATAAAATACATAAATGAGAGTGATATATGTTATGAGGTTTGACGTCCATAAATGGCAATGGTAATAATGCACAGATTAAATGATAAGAGACCTGCATTAAAAATAAAATCGGAAACAGAAGTAAAATTGATTGGATTCAATATATCTTAACGAACATGGATAAGGATAATCACTAGGATAAGCTTTTTATGATGTGTATTGATGACTCTCAAAGGGAATGTAAAAATAGACTGGAATAAATATATGATCTCTTTAAACAGCGACCATCGAGGATGACGAATTGAGAAAGATTCAATGAACACCATAAACAAAAATGAAATAAAGAGTGATCAAAATTGAGCCGTATTCTTCATTAAAAATGGATGGTGACGATGTTAAACAGAATGAATACCAAGTGACTTATATGATAAGAAAACTAGATTTCTTAGGTACACGTTTTAGAGTTAGCCTGCTTGCGGTTTAGTAAGGATGGTTTCTAGGGCTGACGTGGGTACGAAATAGGTAATTTGGTAGGAGTTCGAGTTGCTTGCCGGTAGGATGTTCAGATTGGTTACTCAACTCGTCAATAACCGTCAAGCAAATGTACTCGCGCGGCGCTATATGCGTTTCCGAATGGCGACCTCTCGTGGTGCTAGTACTTTTGGCGAGCTGCAGCCGCGCCCTATTAAGTCAGTAACGACTTATTTCTCCTAAACTCACAATTTTTAAGCCCACAACTTTCGGCCTAGAAATCCCAAGCCCACAACTCAAGCTCACAACCCTCAAGACCATAATTTTAAACCTTTAAACTACAATTTCCAATTCACATACTTATAGCTTATAAACTCTGAACCCATACACCACAAACGAAAAATTTTATGACAATAAATCAAAAGCTCACAACCCAAATCTACATACCTAAACTCAATTTCACAATTTTAAGCCTATAAATTTCAAGTCTACAACCTCAAATCTACACACCCCAAATCCACAAACTTTAAGCACTTAAAATGGGTAGATTTGGTGACTAACTTGTAAGCTTTGGCACCTAACTTTTAAGTTTGGGGTTTTTATTTTTACAGTTGGTGGATTTTGGATTTATTTATAGACCTTAAATTTGTGTACGTGTGTGATGTTATGTAACATTCGATAGTGTATTTGCTTCTAGCTTTACCGCTTTTTTACGTAGCGAATTTCCTTTCTTTTAGGGTGCTTGATTAGTATGAGTCACCTAACCTCTCACGTTTCAGGGTGTTAACTTAGCGTGAGTCCCCTCTTGTTTTTCTTAAATTACAAGGTGCTTCATAGGCGTGAAATCCCTTGCCTTTTATGTAAGTTATTGATATTTCAGTCATAGAATGCTTATTGGATGTACTTTTATAAAAGTGTAAAGAATTTCAGCCAGTGATAGAAAAAAGTGTTGCATAAAAAAAAAAATGGTGCAACAGGCGCATCTTATTACTGACATTGTATCGCATTTTTTACAGTGAGCGTCAACATGATTGAAATAAAAATCATCGGTCGATTTGACCTTATTAGATTTTTTCTTAAGGTAGACATATTTCCACCATGCATATTGAAACATGTTTATAAATCGTGGAGATGAAGTTTGATTATGGGCTAGAGATTGAATTTTCAGAATATTGTTTCGTAAACATATGTTAATGTCAAAATTATATTAAATAACCAGATAAAAAAAATGTTTCACAAACTTTTTTCATGCTGTAAATCCTTATCCTTAGTGGTGGGGAGAATCCAGTAGCCCCAGCATACATACGCGGGTGGTCTGAAAAGTTTCTGACCTCAACGTGAAGATAGCAGCATTCGTCAATAAAAGCTAGCGAATTTCGTTGTTCATCTGTTGACAAATGCTCAAAAAAGTTTTAGCCATTTTGGATGCGCAGTTGTTAATTGACAGTCGTTTGATTGAGTCGATGTGAGTGTTGTTGTGAAAATGGACAAAATTGAGTATCGATCTGTCATTAAATTTTTGTTTTTGAAAGGCAATATGCCTACGCAAATCAAAAATGGGTTAAACTCTGTGTATGGGGACTCTGCACCATCACTTACCACAATGAAATTTTGGGCAGCTGAATTTAAACGTGGCCGTGAGAGCTTGGGAGACGATGAACGTCCGGGATGTCCAAAAACTGGAATTACTGACGATAACATCGCCAAAGTTCACCAAATAGTGCTAGATGACCGCCGAATTAAAGTGAGAGAGATAACAGAGGTTATGAACATGTCCAAAGAACGTGTTTGCTAAATATTAATTGACGATTTAGGCATGAGAAAGCTGTCCGCACGTTGGGTGCCACGTTTGCTCACGTTAGACCAAAAACGTGTTTAAATGAACATTTCCAACGCTCTATTGGCGCAGTTTAGACGCAATAAATCCGAGTTTTGGCGTCGATTAATTACTGTAGATGAAACTTGGATACACCATTATACGCCCGAAACAAAAATACAGTCAGAACAGTGGACTGCAAAGGGAAAACCGGCTCCAAAAAAGCAACTGTTTTTTCGGCTGGGAAAGTGATGGCGACTGTTTTTTGGGATAGTCATGAAATTATTTGAATCGATTATCTTCAGAAAGGAAAAACCATAACGGGAGCATACTACGCATCATTACTTGACAAGCTGAAGGCAGAACTTGCGGAAAAACGTCCACATTCGCAGAAAAAGAAAATCCTGTTTCACCAAGACAACGTGCCGTCTCACACCTCAGCGGTTGCCATGGCGAGAATCCACGAATTACGGTTTCAGCTGCTTAACCATCCGCCTTACTCACCAGACCAAGCCCCAAACGACTTCTTTTTGTTCCCTCATCTGAAAATTGCACTCGGAGGACAGAGATTTTTGTCAAATGAGGAGGTAATCACCTTCGTGAACAGTCATTTTGCAGAGAAAAACGCCGAGTACTATTTAGATGGGTTAAAGAGATTGGAGCATCGCTGTGAGAAGTGTGTAGAATTGCAAGAAGACTATGTTAAGAAATAAAAAAATTTAGAAAAAAGGTCTGGTATCTGTGTTAGGTCGGAAACTTTTCAGACCACCCTCGTAGAATATACTTTCACTTCTTTGATTCCTATATTAATATTTGCCACATTTTTCTCTTTCTGTCCAGTTCAAGAATTCAAGCATAGTGCACATTCTTTCCCTGCAGAAGGTAAATAGATTTCTTTAAATGATTAAATTGTTAATTGAGATGTTGATTTTCAAGAATTGGATGGGAATGCAACTACTTCTTTTACGCCCTATACATTGCTTTCATACGATCGACCTAACCTGGCCACTTATATCTTGTGAAATTGTCAGTAAAGACGATGGTAGAATACTGTCTGCAGTTATAATAGGTTGAATAGTGTAACTAACAGGTAAATTAAGAGATTGGGCAACTCATACAATTTTTTGAGTACTAAAGTTAGCAGGTAAGCGACCAATATGAGATTCAAGATTTAACTCCGATTGGTTAGAGTTATAAACATTACTTCGTCCTATACAAGCAATTTCTAATTTGACCTGTTTAACCCGTTGTGGTCACACCTCCGAATAATAGCGTAGTGGTCATATGGGGTCAGCGTGACCCCACGCGGAAAAACCTCCGCCATTTCCCTCCCATTTATTGGATTTACTTGAAAATTGGTTTGGACATAGTTTATAACTACCTCTTTGAGAGAAAATAGTTTATTTACCTCTTTATAATTTTTTTAATAATGAAATTGTTAAATGAAAATTTTTTTTGAAATTTTGGGTTTTTTTACTAAAAAGGTCATAAAACATTCAATTTTTGAGATACAGCGGACACGTTTCGGGGTTGTACTCTTGATAATATATACTTTTAAGAAAAATACAACTTATAATGATCGGCCGGAAAAAGTATATTTATTTTGAAGAGTGAAGTGGGCCGTTTTGACGTAATTTAGAAATGTGAATAGGGTAAGCATTATCATAAAATATAACACTGAAAAACATTTTTTTATAGAACATTTATTTACTAATTTTGTCTGGGGTCATCTGGACCCCGAGTGACCACAACGGGTTAAAAAAATCGGATGTCTCTTTCAATAGTACAGCTTTATTAGATATTTGTGCCTCTATCACAAATTCATTTATTTTTCTAGAAACAATACCATTCTTTTGTTTAAAATTGTGAATCCATTTATATAAACCGAATAATAAATAATTTAATTGACAACCCTACTTTTTCTCTAGCTGCCAATGCTTATCTTTTTAAATCGATATCATGTATAGCTAAACATTTATATGTAGATCTTTGAAATTGTTGAAGAACATAGTTAGAAATGAACTGTAATTTTTTCTTACACCGTATCTGCTATTTGATGTTTTTACCTGTACAACTGCTTTGTATTTTTAACTTTTTTTAAGTATGTTAAACAGACACTAATATTCAACTGTTTTTTTTTATATTCAATATCTACATCATCAACTTCTTGACTACCAACTTTAAATTCATTCAAATCATCTATTTCGTTAATTTCTACTGATGCAGCTTCGTCGACAACTACACTATTTTTAATTAAACATGGAGTATCATAAGTGTCCATAAATACTTCATTTTCAACAGCATCTTTTATAATATCGATTTGTTTTTTTCAAAAGATGTTTTCAAATCATTAATATTACGCTTCATGCCATACATAAGATGTTTAAAGCAAAAGTTGTAATATATTGTTACGTCGGTACACGACCTCCATTTTATTTTGTGTCAGCCGATAAGTTTCCTCTCTGTCTTTTCTGCCCTCGCTCGCCATTTAAAAAAGAAAATACGCATCGATCATATATACCGCCTGCATCGACCTACACGCAAGCGCTCCACCACGATAAAGCCTCCCTCTACAACCTACTTGATGCACCGTCCACCGACCCAAACCGTTATGAAACCTAGCCTAAGCATGGACCAAGAGTTTACGAGTTTTCTCGAAATATATGTATTATTTATGTAAAAATAGCTGCTATCGTTAAACTTAAATTATTTGTTTTTATTCCAAATAACTTAACTGTCTTTCCCTTTTGAGAAAAAAAAAATATATATAACACATCGTTCAATAAGTCCAGAGAATAACAACGAAAACAACATTTTTTTTCAAAAATCATCATTTATTAATATAATCTTCATTTAGAGTAATACAATCTTTCCAACGCCTTTCCAACATTTCGATACCATGATTATAGAAGGATTTATCCTTTGCTTCAAAATAGGCTTCAGTTTCGGCAATGACCTCCTCATTCGAGCCAATTTTTTTTCCCTGAAGCATTTTTCTGAGATCAGCAAAGAGCCAGTAGACGCTGGGGGCTAAATTTGGTGAATACGGAGGGTGGGGAAGCGAATCAAAGCCCAATTCGTTCAATTTTGCCATTGTTTTCATGGACCTGTGGCATGGAGCATTGTCTTGGTGAAAAAGGATTTTTTTCTTCTTCATGTGCGGTCGTTTTGCTGCGATCTCCTTCTTCAAACGTACCAACAAGTCAATATAATAATCACTGTTGATCGATTTACCTTTTTCCAGGTAGTCAATGAAAATCACGCCATGTTTATCCCAAAAAACAGACGCCATGACTTTGCCAGCAGACTGCTGCGTTTTTGGACGCTTTGGACCTTTAATTTTTTATAAAAATATTCATTTATTCATCTAAAAATCATGTTATCCCCTTCAAAATAATCCCCCTCCGATACAATGCACTTGTGCCAGTGCTTCTTCTAATCGTCAAAACACTTCTGAAATGCACTTTTGGGTATTGCCTTGAGCTCCTTCAGCGATGCAGCCTTAATCTCCTCAATTGTCGCAAATCTTTGTCCTTTTATGAGCCTTTTTAATTTTGGGAAAAAGAAAAAGTCGCAGGGGTCCAAGTCTGGTAAATATGGTGGCTGAGGCATGATGGTAGTATTGTTTTTGACCAAAAAACTACTCACTAGTAACGACGTGTGTGGAACGAATTTCGCTGACACACGTGCCATACTCAAAACATCCGTTAAAATCGATTGGCATGAGCCAAACGATATGTTAAGATCATCAGCTACTTCTCTAATCATGATTCGACGATTTTTCAACACAACTTCTTTCTCTTTTGGAACATTTTCGTCGGTTTTTGACGTGCTGGGGCGTCCAGGGCGAGGTTCGCTGTTAACATTTTCTCGGCCCTCTTAGAATAACTTATAACACTTATAAACATTTTTTTTGCTCAGAGTTGACTCACCATACGCCACTGTCAACATTTTAAGAGTTTTCAAGCACTTAATACCATTCTCTACAAAAAAATTAATACAAACTCTTTTCTCCATTATTTTCAACAGCAAAAAATCGCCGAGCCCACAAACAAGAGTCTAACCTTTATGCCTCTCACATAAAAATAACACGTTATATATTCGATACTGTGAACATATGATCGCGACGAGTGTACTTATATAACAAAAAAAATTTTTTGAAATTAGAGTGTACAGAGCGCGCGAAATTCAAAAAGTCACCTTACTTTTTGATCATACCTCGTTTAAGTATATAAAGGGTGATTCATTATGAGGTTTGATTTTCAATAGGCTTTTTTTTATAGATCACGCGTGATTCCTGTCAAACTGTAATGTAATTTTCATTCAGTATTGTTTGACAAATCATAATGAAAAGACTTACACCGCAACAATGTATCCAAATTGTTCAGCTGTATTACGAAAATCAGCGTTCTGTGAGAAATGTTTTTCGTGCTTTTAGAGCAACTTATGGTGTGCATCGTCGACCTACCGTAACCACTATAGCCAATACTATCCGCAAATTTGGAACCCAGCATACATAATTGGATGATACTCGACCGATTAGACCACATCCAGCACATAGTGTTGAGAATATAGCGGCTGTAGCTGAGAGTGTGGCTGAAGACCGTTACGAATCGATTCGGCGTCGTTCTCAACAGCTTGGTTTGTCGCACACAACAACTTGGCGTATTTTATGTAAAGATCTTGGTTTTAAGGCATACAAACTTCAACTCGTGCAAGAATAGAAGCTGGGTGACTGAGGTTTGTGTTGTGTTTTTGGTGAATGGGCTCTGAATCAGCTCAATCAAAATCCGCTGTTTTATCGCGAAATTTTATTCTATGATGAGGCGCATTTTTGGCTTAATGGATACGTGAATAAGCAGAATTGCCGTATTTGGGCTGATGAACAACCTGAAGAGCTTCAACAGCTACCACTAAAGCCACATAAATGCACAGTTTTGTGTGGTTTATGGGCCGGTGGAATCATCGGTCCATATTTCTTTCAAAATGAGTCCGGTCAGAACGTAACCGTCAATGGCAACCGCTATCGCACCATGAAAACGGATTTTTTACTACCTGAAATTGAAGCCCGTGGTATCGGTTACCTTTGGTTTCAACAAGACGGCGCTACTTCGCATACAGCGAGAGAAACAATGGACTTATTGAGAAATCATTTTGGTGAGAACCTGATTTCACGCTTTGGACCAGTAAAGGCCGCCTAGATCGTGTGATATCACACCTTTAGATTATTTTCTTTGGAGTTACACGAAGTCTCTGGTCTTCAGGGATAAGCCAGCTTTAATCGACGCTTTGCAAGCCAACATTACTCATGTCATTCGCATGATACCGGTCGCTATGCTGGAACGCGTCGTCCAAAATTCGACACTTTACGGATGGACCATTTACGGCGTAGTCGCGGTCAACATTTAAATGAGATAATCTTTGAAAAGTAAATGCCCTAGATTGTTCTTGCGACTTACAATAAAATTTTTACAATAGAATTCAACTTTATGCCTTTTATTTGAGATTAACCAAACCTCATAATGAATCACCCTATATATACTATTACAAACAGTTATAAAAAGAATTGTACAGAAATTTTTGCGATAATGTTTTATTACAGTATATCTCATAACAACTTAAAAATTGTAAACGGCCTGACCATGTTTTTTTCCGCTATTAAAATAAGAATTTTTCTATCATTCTCTTAATATAGCCGGATCGATAAGTCGGTCAATATGAACTTTAGATAAGAAGGAAACCCTAGTCTAGAGATTACCTCAAGTTACCGACGGTGCTGTGATGGTTATTAACATCCGTAATCCATATTTTTAAAAGGTAGCTTTTTTCTAAGACATCGAAGAATGAGCATTTTCGCCGCGATTTGAGACGTCGCAAGATAATAGCGTTTCGGTTCTCAAGTGAAATGCCAAAAATTATTTTTTACGGTGCACTCTTACGATAAAAATTTCTGTACACGAATTTAATAATTAATTTAAAATAATTTCAAGAAGTCTGCGATTATATCAAGATTATTAATAATAGTAATACCATACTTATATTCATCGTAATTTCTTATTAATTTTCCGATATGACGTATTAATTTAACTTTGTAACTTTTACTTCCAACAATAATTATAATTATTATTTTGATTCCTTAATATTGTATTAATGATTAACGCTAATATTTTCTCACCTATATATATTTTATATCCAAGTAATTCTAATTCTGCGGCAGCACTTATCTTTCTTTGCGAGGTCAAAATTATAGCACTGAATATTTTAATTTATTATAACTATTTACCTTGTTCGGTAGCCCAAAATATTATTCGCGACGCGCGCGTATTTTCGATACGCGAAGACGCGCCGTGTTTTCGTTCGCGCGTAAAAGGGGGGAGAACGGGGGGATACGACGCAATTGTGTTTGTTCACGCTGCCTCGAGGCTTACGTGTTTACCGAGAGAATTTTCGTTAGAACAAAAACCGATCGCTGCGGGGCAAGGAGGGGCGCGAGACGTGAGCGGTGGGGTCATTTTTCTAATAGACGAACTCGCACGGACTCGTCAGTATCTTGCGGACTACGATCGAGGAAGTTTCGCAGATAAAAACGCATCGTACGCAATACGCTATTATTCTTTATCTACGCTGACACACACACATACACACACCCGAAGCTTCGGTCAATTCGCAATACAACGGTGAGCATCGATGCGGTATAACGATACCGCCACGCAATAGCCCGTAGTGACGGTGAGCGTCGTTGCATTCCATTGTCTCAACTTCGATACACACATACAATCAAATGTGATTGCAATCTTCTTTTTCGTGGGTTTTATGCCTTAGCGCTTTTTCCCGACCCAATAAAGGAACGTTTCCCTATTGGCTCAAAATCGTTGTGATTTTTGTTTTACCATGTCATCATCCTCATCCTATAAAGAAACCTTGAACTAGAAAAATAGCGCAAAGTAAGCATTGTTTTTCGACGCGACATACCTTATAATTTTTTTTTTGTAATATGTTGCATTATTTTTATTTTTATTTAGTTGCCCTAATCATTACTATACTATTATTTGCATTTTGCAATGTCTTACTTTCAGCTTATAATAATTGTTAATGCGCAACAGTTAATTGTTCTAAAATTCCTTAATTAATTGCTAACGAAATAATTATTCTTAAATTTAATTGAAGTGAAAATTGTAATCTCTAAAGAATGCTTATTTAAACTATTATTTTGCAATTATTGCCTTCTTTTCAACACTTTTGTAATTATAAATTACTTTTGCTAACCTACGTACATCGCTAGTATTCTTGGTGGGAATCATTTTATTTTTGTTTTAATTTTTTAATTTACATAATTATTCTTTATTTAACTATCATTGTGTAAATTAATTGCGTAAAATGCGACAAAAAACTTCGTTCTTTTTTGTAATACACGCTAAATTTTAAATGAAAAACGATCATGTAATTTAATTTAATGTGTTTTCATGATTAATAGAAAATGAAAATGTGTAAAAATTATGCAAGAAGGGACCATCTCTCTCTCTAATTCTCACTCTTTCTCTCAAAAGGAACGCCTTCGAGATAAGCAATAGCGTCCACCCCGCGTTAATTTCGAGCAATCGGATTGGTATAAAGTCATCTCTGTACAAATATATAAAAAGGCAAGATCAATCTGCGGAAATGCACTTGCCGTGATTTTTTTTTCCTTGTCAAGACTCGTCACTCGTCCATCAACCAACCAAGTTTTTGCTAGATTCGCGCACACAAGCAGACCAAGAGAGTGAAAGAGAGAGAGAGAGAGAGAGAGAGAGAGAGAGAGAGAGAGAGAGAGAGGATTCAGACATTGAAATTCATTATAAATAAAAAATGAGTTAAAGTAATTCTAATATTGTCAATTATATTATTTTCTTTTCTTTCTTCTACCTTTCTTTCTCTCACATCTTTTTTTTTTATTATTTCCAAAAAGGTAGAGTTAACCTGAGTCTCGACTAACTACTTTTATCCATAAACCATTAGTTAGGCCTTCATCCAGAGCGGCGTAGCAGGCCTGAATCTCGACCTTGACGTAGACTCACACCCGCATTTCACCACCTTCTCCTCATAAAAAATAAAGCTGAAACACCCCTCCGCCATGCAGTGACTGTTAGCTCGATTACTTAGGCTCAAAAAGGCAACGACGAGTTTGCGTTACATTAGGTCAACGCACCGTCACGTTACTCCGACGTTACAATATTCTTTGGATTTATAGCCACTGTATATTTATTAATTGAAATTTAAATGAGAAGGCAAAATTTTTTAAACCGATTGAAATACTATTATGATCAAAAAATAAGACCAATTTTTTTTTCTGAAATTCTGTATTTATTCTTTTAAATCTATTTCGTTACCCTCAAATTAGTCCCCGCCCAACACAATACACTAACGCAAACGTTTTTTCCAATCCTCGAAACAGTCAGAAAAGTCCTTTTCCGGAATTGCCTTTAATTGACGTAGCGACTCACGTTCAATCTCCTCAATCGAGTTAGAACAATGTCCCCGGAGTGGCTTTCTGAGTTTATTGAACAGCCAGAAGTGACACGGCGCTAAATCAGGCGAATACGGTGGTTGTGGAACGATATGAATTGAATTTTTGGCCAAAAAGTCGCGAATTATCAACGCAGTGTGAGACGGTGCATTATCGTGACGCGAAAACCATGAGTTGACTCGCCACAATTCCGGCCTCTTTTTGCGAAAAGCTTCACGCAAACGACGCATAACACTCTAATATTACTTCTTAACAATTAGGCCCGGCTAAAGAAATTCTGAATGCACAACACCACGATAATTGAAGAAAACTGTCAATATTACCTTAATTTTTGAACGACTTTGACGTGATCTTTTTGGTCTTGCTGCATCTTTAGCACAATATTCGCTCGATTGATTGGTTATTTCTGGATTGTAGGCATAGATCCATGTCTTATCTCCCATAATAATGCGTTTCATGACGTTCTGGTCATCAGGAAGCATCTCTTCGCATATATTAATACGACGCTCTTTTTAAAAAAAATTGATTGTTTTTGGAACCAATCGAGATTTGATACATGAGACCCAAATGATCTTTCAAAATGGCTTAAATTGATCCAAATGAAATGCCAGCAGTTCAACATCACTAAGATCTCTAATTGTTAACCATCGATCTTTAGGCACAAGGTATTTGATTTGTTTAATGTGTTTCTAATCAGTTGATGTCGATGGTCGCCCTCGACGCTCTTTGTCTTCGACGCTGTCTCTGTCTTCTTCGAACTGTTTGTACTACTTGCAAACATTTCTTTCCGTCAAAGTCTGCTTATCGAAGGCATTCTGCGAAATTCTAAACGTTTCTGCACAAAAATTGCCGAAATCACTTTTTAATGTTCACAAAAACGAGCGTCACTTGCAAACTAACAAATATATTGACATGAAATTTGACACAGATGTTTCTCACAGTGCTATCAACTTATTAAAAGTTACGTCAAATCGATAAACCCGTGAAATTTAAATTGAAAATTTGTCTTACTTTTTGATCATAGTAGTATGTTATTCTTCCATACGCAAAAAAATATAAATAAAATAAGCAAATACACCCCGTCTTTAGCAAAATGAATATTTCAGTGAAATTCAGTCACCTTCCAGACGTACTTGTTTAATAGAATCTAATTCTGACGTTTATTTAATAAAACATTTTATTGTATAAAAATTAATTACAGCAAATTAATGTTGCGAAATTTAAAGAAATATAGATATCTACAATACCTGCAACTCCTGAAATTACAAATGATTCATTGCAATTTCAGCTTAAAACTTAGTGGTCACAAAGTTTTGCAGTAAAATAGATTATTTCTAAAGTTAATCTTTTAATAAATAAAATATCGGCAATGCCTCTAACTCCTTAAATTAAAAATACTTGATTGAAATCAGCTTGAAGTTGTGTAGTCGCGATAGTTTTATAATAGAATATTTGTTTCCATGCGTATCTTCTTGTATTTGTAGGAAATTAAAGTTGATCAAGCAATAATAAATAGATTTAGTTTATAGCTAATGTTTCATTTTCCACCTTCAGCCCAAAATCTAAAACGCATAAGCCTCAAGTATACAATTTCGAACTTACAAACTCTAAACCCACACATCCCAAGCCAAGAAACCTTAGGTCAACAATATAAATATACCATATAAATTTTAATCACAATCCTAAAACCGCAAACCCTTAAAGGATCGTAGACTTCAAAATATACATTGTCACGGAGAACACTCCGTTTTCCGCGCGTGTTTATATTTCGCGCGATTCCGCGGTTCGCGAGCCGAGTTTAATTTCGGCTACGTTACGGCCCCGGGCGGGAAAATACGGTACACGCCGATAGATAGAATAGTCGTGTGCCGTATAGAAAAGATAGGCGAGTTCAGGCTGGGCAAGCTAGCTTCTTCCCGCGTTTTCCAGTTAGTTCTCTTCCGCCATTTTGACAGTTCGGACGCGTGCCCTCTTCCCGCGTCTCGACAAGTTTTTGCGCGACGTTATCGCGAGTTCTTGGCGCGTCCCGATCGTGGTTTTTTAGTGCAGGTGCGTAGCTGCGATCAGCGGCCCGCAGGGCACCGCCACCAGACCACAGGGGCGTAGCAGCAAGGCAACGGCACCAACGATTTCGTTGGGCGGCAGCGGCGTCCCGCTACTAGCGGCCTTATCCTGATTTTTGGCGTGCGCGGCTGGCCAGCCACCGTTGTAAGTTTATAGTAAATTTTGTTCGCTTTTGTTCGCGTTGGAGTAACCTCCGCCGGTTACTCCACTCTTTATTAAATTCGTTTTCGCGGTTCGTGCGAGTGAGAGAGCGCTATCTCTCTCACTCTCGTATACAGGGCGAGAGAGTTGCGTTCTCTCTCGCACCTATAGAAGCTTACGCGCGCGCGAGTGAGAGAGCGGTATCTCTCTCACTCTAGTGGTAGCAGTGCGGGAGAGTCGCTTTCTCTCTCGCACTTGCGGCGTATACGGCGCGCGCGCGAGTGGGAGACACCTTTATCTCCCACTCGAGTTAGATCGGCGCGAGAGAGTTGCGTTCTCTCTCGCACCCGCGTAGAGTTAGGCGCGCAAGAGTGGGAGAGCGCTTTCTCTCTCACTCCTACGGCGTAGTACGGGAGACCCGTTGTCTCTCTCGTACTCGCAGTAGAAGCGGCGCGCAAGAGCGGGAGAGCGTTCTCTCTCTCGCTCCGACGGGCTCCGTGCGGGAGAGTGTTCTTCTCTCTCGCACCCGTACGTTAGACGGCGCGCGCGAGTGAGAGAAGCCTTTCTCTCTCACTCTCATAGGCGTAGTGCGAGAGGCATTCGTTCTCTCTCGCACTCGTGGAATACGCCGCGCGCGGGAGACAGCCTCGCGCCTTATATCGCGTCTCACCGCCTGCGCTCCTCATACGCAGCCTTTATAATTTATTTTATCGTCTTTTATTTTTCTTTTGTAACTAATTAAGTACCGTCAATTAATTTATTATTTATTTTTCTGTTTTTTATTAAATTATATTATTTATATTTTTAATTTGAATCTTTTTTTTTCTTTTTTCTCCTATTTTTTCTCCCTGTGTTTTTTTTTGTTTTGTTTAGGGCGAGCTTGTCTCGCTCAAATTATTATATTTTATTTTTTCTTTTATCACTTATAATTTTTTTTTTCGTTACTTTCTTCTCATTTTTATCTATTGCTGCGACGAGGAGCTTTCAGCTCTCCTCCCGAATACCGCCCTCTCCGAGATCAACTAGCCAGGTGAGGACGACGACGAGCCGCGCAACGACGATTGCGCGGCGTTGCAACGGGTAAGTTGGGTCCGTAGACCGGCTTCTCGAGCCTGGACCCAGGAGCAAAGTCGTCCAAGACTTTAGCTTCCTAAAAGGGGGCGCAAAGGGCAATTTCGCGCCTTTTGCGGATTGCGCGTCCCCCGAAGCGAATTGCTCCTGTGGCGGTTAATGCTTAAAACTGCCACCCCGTTACAACATATAGACTTGAAATTATTAAGGGGGGAGTCTGGGTCTTTTGGACCAAATTTCAATAATTCTTTTTCAATATAAATATTCATTTCAATAGTATAAAACTTTTGTGCATTAACAAGCAACTATTAAACTATAAGAAAAAAATTTTTTTCCTATTTTTTTTTCACTTTTATTTACAAAATGGCGGCTATCACGGAGGAACTCAAAAAACTGGTTGACATGATATCTTCTCACTGGAGCCTCTGAAACAAAAAATCTGAATGGCATGTTGAAATATAATTGATTGGCTATAGCCCGTAGCAGAATTAAACATTTAGGACGCAAAAAATAAAATGTCGGATTTATCAATTTTTTGACTCCTTCTTTGCAATTAAATTGTTTACTAAAATCGTTAAAAATTTATAAAAATTCTGAATCTGGTAGGGGCTGAAACTACACATGTGTTGAATACTCAGTGAAAATTTCAGCCCAACCGGTTACATAAATTTTTCGAAATCGTGTCCACCAGGTCAAAAAACGTTGTTTCGAGAAAAACGCGTTAAAGTTTTTTTTTGCCAAAATGTATGTAAAATTTTAAAACAAAAGGTCTTACGCTCAATCAGCAATTGCTGCTCCATACAGTATGCCTTCCTGCTCCTAAAAAAGATCATTAGCGTCAGATATTCCTTTCCTGAGCTCAGTTCTGCGCTCTTTTGTAGCATCAAGGCTACGATGATTTGCATAATGAATTCTTCCATCATCGCGTTTATGCACAAAATCGATCGCATTTTTACCAATAGTTATCCCCATTACCTCCATAATTTTCAGTAAAGGCAGAAACTCTTTATTGAATGTGCACACAGTACAATAAGTCGCGATTTCGACTGATCTTTTACCCGTGAACATGTGTTTTAGGGCAATGTGCCAAACGCAAGCATTGAAGCTATGGTATTGCAAAGCATGATCAACATTCACTTCAAAATCAGGATTTTTTTGCGATTTCCTCAGCAGAAGCACTAGTAGTACTTTTTTTTTGTTCACTCGTATTTTGATTACCTCAATTTGTTTTTTTTGTACGATCACTCCTCAAATTACTGTTTTTTTTTTACTTCTTTTATCCATTTGTACTCTAACCGAAAAAACGGAAATACAGCGTTATATTTAACTCTCGAATAACTTCTCTAAATAAAAGATGAACTTCAACTACTTGTACACGATGGCAAAATCGTATAGGAATCATATATGTATTGAATATTAGGCGGAAACACGAAATATACAATTATATATATGAATGTAACAAACAGCTGCCAAAACAGCTACCGAGTGCGTTCGCGCACGCTCTATTATATCGCGTTATACATATATATATATATATATATATATATATATATATATTCTCGGCGTTCCTGACCAAAATAACAGTTTGGATACTAATTCAACATGTATATAGTTTCCAAAAATGATGTTTTTAGAAAATCGATTTTTTTGTAAAAATAGACCCAGACTGCCCCTTTAGCGTAAGGTTTGTGGTCTTGGAGATTATAAGCTTGAAATTTTGTATTTAAGATTTGTGGGGTAGGGGCTTATGAATTTGGGTGGTATTTATTATACGGTTTATCTAAATGGATTTACAATTTTTAGCAAAAAAATGGTATAGTTTCAAGAAAAATAAATAAATTTGTGCTTTAGGCACAAATATCTAGAAAAGCTGAACTATTTAAAGAGATATTCGATTTTTTTTAAACAGGACGAATTAAAAATTGCTCTTATACGATCAAGCAATGTTTATAACTCTAACCAATCGGAGTTAAATCGTAAATCTTATACAAGTCATTTACTTGCTATTTTCAGTACCCAAAAAATTGTATGAGTCGCCCAATCTCTCGATTCTTTACCTCATAACACATCGTTCAATAAGTCTTAAGACTAACCCATAGATGGTGCTAGTAGTACCAAACTGGCCACGTTTCCATAGAGTGCGAACCTTTACATGAAACGTGTAAAAAATTTCACGTCGATCAAATCACAGACAGCAGAGTTATCGAGGTAAGAGTAAAGTCACCTTGTAATTTGTTTGAAAAATGGAAGAAAACGAGTTTCGCGTGTTGATAAAACATTGTTTTTAATGGGTAAAAAAACCCTAAAAGCCCAGCAATGGCTTTAAAAACATTACCTGGACTCCTCTCTATCCAAACCAACGATTTGTCGTTGGTATGCTGAGTTTAAACGTGGTCGTACGGACACAAACGATGCGGAACGTTCGGGTAGGCCATTGGAAGCCGTTACACGGGAAAACGTGAGTGAAGTGTTAAAAATTGTAATGAAAAATCGCAAAGTGAAGGTCCGTGAGATTGCAGAAATGACACAGATATCATCTGGAAGCGTATTTACAATCCTTCATGAAAAATTGAGCATGAAAAAGGTTTTTTGCAAGTGGGTGCCGCGATTGCTTTCAGTGGAACAAAAACAGCAACAAGTCGACGATTCAGAAAGCTGTTTATCGCTATTTACTCGCAATAAAAAGGATTTCCTGCGTCGATACGTGACCATGGATAAAACATGGACACATCATTTTACTCCGGAGTCGAATCGGCAATCATCTGAGTGGCGCATGGCTGGCGAAAGCCGCCCAAAGCGTCCAAAAACGCAGCAGTCTGCTGGCAAAGTCATGGCGTCTGTTTTTTGGGATACACATGGCGTGATTTTCATTGACTACCTGGAAAAAGGTAAATCGATCAACAGTGATTATTATATTGACTTGTTGGTACGTTTGAAGGAGAAGATCGCCGCAAAACGACCGCACATGAAGAAGAAAAAAATCCTTTTACACCAAGACAATGCAACATTCCACAAGTCCATAAAAGCAATGGCAAAATTAAACAAATTGGGCTTTGATTTGCTTCCCCACCCCCCGTATTCGCCAGATTTAGCCCCCAGCGACTACTGGCTCTTTGCTGATCTCAAAAAAATGCTCCAGGGAAAAAAATTTGGCTCGAATGAGGAGGTCATTGCCGAAAATGAAGCCTATTTTGAAACAAAGGATAAATCCTTGTATAAACATGGTATAGAAATGTTGGAAAGGCGTTGGAAAGATTGTTTTACTCTAAAAGAAGATTATATTGATAAATAATAATTTTTGAAAAAAAATGTTGTTTTCGTTGTTAGTCTCGAGACTTATTGAACGATGTAGTAGTTACACTATCCAACCTATTATAACTACAGACGGTATTCTACCATCGCCTTTACTGACAATTTTGCAAGATACGAATGGCCAGTTTAGGTCGAACGTCACGAAAGCAATGTATAGAGCGTAAAATAAATAGTTGCATTCCCATCCAATTCTTGAAAATCAACATCTCAATTAACAATTTAATCATTTAAAGAAAATTTACCTCCTACAGGGAAAGAAAGTACATTATGCTTGAATTCTTGAACTGGACAAATATTAATATAGGAATCAAAAAAGTAAAAGTATATTCTATATCTGCTGGAACTACTGGATTCTCCCCACCACTAGATGTGTAAGGATTTACAGCATCGAAAAAGTTTGTAAAACATTTTTCTTATCTGGTTATTTTACATAATTTTGATATTAACATATGTTTACAAAACAGTATTCTGAAAATTCGATCTCTAGCCCATAATCAAATTTCATCTTCACGATTCATAAAATGTTTCAATATGCATGGTGCAAATATGTCTACCTTGAAAAAATATCTAATAAGGTCAAAATAACCGATGATTTTTATTTCAATCACGTTGACGCTCACTGTAAAACATGCGATACAACGTCAATAATAAGATGCGCCTGTTGCACCATACCTCTATGTATGCCACACTTTTTTCTATCACTGGCTGAAATTCTTAACACTTTTATAAGAGTAAATCCAATAAGCATTTAATGACTAAAATATTAATGACTTATGTAAGAGGCACGAGATTTCACGCTAATAAAGCACTTCAAAATGTAAGAAAACGAGACGGGACTCACGCTAATCAAACACCCTGAAATGTGAGAGGCCAGGAGACTCACACTAATCAAGCACTCCAAAAACAAGGAAATTCGCTACGTCCTTGCCGTCATTCCTGGGTAAAGCTAGAGGCAAATACACTATTAAATGTTATACAGCGTGTTCAAAAAGTCCCAGTACGGCTGAATAACTTAAAAAGTAATAATCCTGGAGAAAAACTTTCAATTCAAATTTTTTAAGAAATTTACTTGGCTATCTGGCGGTGACTTTGGCTTTGACCTTAAATCGGACCTTCAAAGTTATTTGAAGGTCAAATGATTATTTTACAATAAGAATCCCTGTTTTCGACACCGGAAATGAATAGAGCGAAAATTTTACGTTTAAATATATCCTTGATCATTTTTAAAATTTAACCTTGAATGGACATAGTGAGGGTCAAATTCGGAAATGATGGTGCTATTCCAAAGGCGGTTACGGTAATGCGAAACAATGACGAATTAATTTTTATTAGCAACCTGATGATGACCATGGCTTTAACCTTGTCCTTGACTTTGAGGGAAGGTGGAGATATGTACCCAGCCAGTTAAGGCAAGGAGATATCATACTCAGCCGGTTAAGTCAAGGAGATATGGTATCCAGCACTTCAAGGCAAGGAGATATCATCCCCATCCAGTTGAGGTAAGGAGATATGGTACCCGGCCAGTGAAAGCAAGGAGATATTATACCCAGTCAGTTAAGATGAGGAGATATGGTACCCAGCCAGTCAAGGCAAGGAGATATGGTACCCAGCCAGTTAATGCAAGGAGATATCTTACCTAGCCAGTTGAGACATGGTGTTAAAATTGTTCACTATTAACTTGTTAACAATGTGCCAAACAATAAAAGCACGCACCAACAGCATCTTGAACTTTCGTTGCATCGAGTTGTTCTATTTTGTTCCGAATATTTTGTTTTAGTTCTTCGATATCTGTTGGATTCGTTCGGTATACTCTATCCTTCAGATATTCCCATAAAAAAAAATCAAGTGGAGTAATATCGGGAGATCTATATGGCCATTCAACCTGGCCTCTCCGTCCTATCCATCTATGTGGAAAGACATTGTTAAAGTATGCTCGAACATTAAGACCGTAATGAGGACCTGCACCATCCTGCTGGAACCAAGTATTTTGGACTTAATTGCCAACGATTGCCTGAACTTTTGGAACGACATCGTTTCGTAACAAATTTTTATATTTTTTAGTAGTAACATTAGCCTCAATAAAAAATGGTCCAACAATCCTGTTGTCAATAATACCTGCCCAGACGTTAATTTTATGAGGGTATTAAGTCGATCGGCTATCAATCATCCAGTGTGGATTATCAGTACTCTAATACTTTATATTATGTCTATTGACATTACCGTTTAATTCAAACGTAGCTTCATCAGAAAAAGCAATATGACTTGGAAAACTATCGTCAGCTATGATTCGGTCCATCATATTCTTACAAAACTGAACACGTCTGTCTGGATCATCTTCATTAAGCTTATGCACAAGCTTTACTTTGAATAAATGGAATTCGAGTTTTTGTTTTAAAATATTGTGAACTGAACCAATGCTGAGATTATGTTGTTAATGTACTTTTCTGACTGACGCATGAGGATCTTCTATGACTGATAACGCAAGATTCATCCGATTGTCTTCATTCGTAGCTGTCGCAGGACGACCAGATCTCGGGAGATCTTTACACTACCTGTTAAATTGAAGCGGTCAACCGTAATCTTGACAGTATTCTTTGAAATTGGTTACACTCTTGGAAAATTTCTATTGAATATAGTGCGAACTTGTTCTAACGTTCTGTCTTGATCACCGTAACCTCTTATCATGAGAATCTTTATTCGCCGTCGCTCAGTTAATTGCACTATCGTGATTTCAGAAAACTATTTAAGTGATTAAATAAAATTTAAGTCACCAAAACCTACCAAAAATAAACTGTAGCCTAGACAGATATCAATAAATGAAATATCGGGAAATAAGCTAGGAAGACAAATTAACGAAAAATACTCGTAATATGTTTTGATGCAGTGTATCTAATAATTTAAAGTATTTTACAGAATATTTCCAACAATCGACAAAACATAGGACTTTCGAGAAAACCTAGAACAGCATCTTAAAATTGATATTAGTAATTTCATCTAAAATAGAAAAATCTTTATTTAATAGAATGATCTGCTAAAGAAAAACAAAGTTTATTTTCGAAGTTTTCTTTTGAATCACTGCATTTGAAATTCTTAGTAAATAGAAATAATATTTCTCAAAAATTGTATCAAGAGGTTTTTAGAATCGTTGATTTTAAGACTAGTGATGGATTTAAGATATTTAAAATGACGAATCATAAGCGTTCAAAATACAATTTTCTAAATAGACAAGGTCATGCTAGTACGTAAGACCATGGTCGCTCAAGGTCAGCTATTAAAAAGGACATATTGGAACGTAAATTTTTCCACTTTACTTATTTCTGGTCTCAAAAGTATAGGGTCTTATTTGAAAAAATTGACTTGACTCCAAACGACCTTCAAGGTCAGGGTCATTATCAAACCCATGGTTATCATCAGGTCGCTAATAAAAGTTAAGGCGTTTTTTCGCATTACCGTAACCACTTTTGGAATAGCTCCATTATTTCCACATTTAACCTTCACCATGACCATTCAAGGTCAACTTTTAAAAATAATCAAGGACATATTTAAACGTAAAATTTGTCGCTCTATTTATTTCTGGTGTCAAAAATAGAGGTTTCTATTTAAGCTAATCATTTTGACCTTCAAATAACCTTAAAGGTCTGATTTAAGGTCAACGTCAAGGTCACCGCCGGATAGCTAAGCAAATTTCTTGAAAAATTTGTTAAAAAGATTTTCTCCAGGTCTATTATTTTTTTAGTAATTCAGTGTTACTGGGACTTCTTGAACACGCTGTATAACATCATACACGTTGTCACGGAGAACACTCCGTGCTCCGCGCCTCGTCTTATTTCGCGTATTCGGGATAATGTAAATAGCCAAAAATAGGTAACGTGACAGTCGCGGACGAGAAGATACGGTACGCGACTAGAGATAGGCTAGTCGAGTGCCGTATGGGAGAGGCTAGGCTAGGTAGACAAGCCGCCTCCCGCCTTTTAAGGAGTTAGTTTAATTATCGCCTTCGTGAGTACCACGCGTACAAGGTAGTTTTTTCTTTAATTTTTTCGCCATTTTTGAGACGCGCCGAGTTCGTGCTGAGCTTTTCTCGCGCGCGCGGAGTTTTGGTGACGTGCATCTTTTTCCTTGGCGTGCACCGGTTGCGCAGGCAGCCAAGGAAGTTTCCACCGGCCGACGGCATAGACGTGCATCACCGGCGACCAGGAGCAAGCAGATTCCTGCACGGGACGACGGCACGTTGTATCGCCGTCTTCGCCATCTTCGTCCTAGCGTCTCGCGTGCGTGGCTGGCCAGCCGATTGTAAGTTTTTCCCGTTTGAATTTTTCGCGCGTCTTTTTGTATTTATTCGCGTTTGCGTGGGAGTAACCTCCGCCAGTTACTCCCTACTTTAGTGCATTCGTTTCTTTAGCGGTTCATGCGAGTAAGAGAGCGCTATCTCTCTAACTCTCGTATACAGGGCAAGAGAGTTGCGTTCTCTCTCGCACCTATAGGAGCATAAGCGCGCGTGAGTAAGAGAGCGGTATCTCTCTGACTCTAGTGGCAGCAGTGCGGGAGAGTCGCTTTCTCACTCGCACTCGCAGCATATACGGCGCGCGCGCGAGTGGGGGAAACCCTTATCTCCCACCCGAGTTAGATCAGTGCGAGAGACTTGCGTTCTCTCTCGCACTCGCGTAAGGCTAGGCGCGCAAGAAAGGGAGAGCGCCTTCTCTCTGACTCCTACGGCGCTGTACGGGAGACTCGTTGTCTCTCTCGTACTCGCAGTAGACGCGGCGCGCAGAAGCGGGAGAGCGTTCTCTCTCTCACTCCAACAGGCTCCGTGCGGGAGAGTGTTCTTCTCTCTCGCACCCGTACGTTAGACGGCGCGCGCGAGTGAGAAAGGCCTTTTTCTCTCACTCTTATAGGCGTAGTGCAAGAGACGCTCTTTCTCTCTCGCACTCGTATAGTATGCCGCGCGCGGAAGCCGTTTTCGCGCATTATTCCGCGCCTTACCACCTGCGCTCCTCGTACGCGTTAATTACAATTTATTTTTGTTGTTTTATTTTTGTAAACGCTATCGTCATTTACTATTCTTTAATTTATTGTCATTTAATTTATTATTTATTTAACTTATTAAATTAATTTTTTATTTTATCAATCTTTTTCTTTCTTTCTTCCCTTTCTTTTCTCTTGTATGATTTTATTGATTTTTTTTTATTATCACATTATTTTTCTGAATTAACGGTAGATTGTTAACGTTCCTTTTTCTTGCAATTTTTTATATTTATTTAGTTAAATTTCCTTTTTCTTTTTATTAATTTTTTTTTATATCGCTTTATTATTTCTGCAACCAGGAGCTTTTAGCTCTCCTCCCGAATACCGCCCTCTCCGAGATTAACTAGCCAGACGAGGACGACGCACGAGCCGCGCAACGACGTTTGCGCGGCGTTGCAACGGGTAAGTTGGGTCCGTAGACCGGCTTCTCGAGCCTGGACCTAGGAGCAAAGTCATCCGAGACTTTAGCTTCCTAAAAGGGGGCGCAAAGGGCAATTTCGCACCTTTTACGAATTGCGCGTCCCCTGAAACTAATTGCTCCTGTGGCAGGTGACGTTAAATCTGCCACCCCGTTACAACGTACACAAATTTAAAGTCTATAAATAAATTTAAAATCCACTTACTGTAAAAATACCAACCCTAAACTTACAAATTAGGTCCCAAAGCATACAAGTTAGTTACCAAATCTACCCATTCGAAGCGCTTAGAGTTTATGGATTTAGGGGGTGTAAATTTGAGGTTGTGGACATGAAATTTATAGGCTTAAAATTGCGAGGTTAAGTTTGGGTGTGTAAATTTAGGTTGTCAGCTTTTGATTTACAGGTATGAAATTTTTGGTTTGTGGTGTATGATCTTAGAGTTTATAAGCTATAGGTATGTGAATTTGAACTTGAAGTTTAAAAGTTAAAAATTGTGGACTTAAGATTTGTGGTTTTGGGAGTCATAAGCCTGGGTTTTGGGCTTGGGGTTTCAAGACTGAAACTTGTGGGCGTGAGGTTTTTGGTTTGAGATTGCTAGCTTGAAGTTTTCAAGTTTAGAATTCTAAAATTTAGGTACATTAGGTTCAGCATCTCAGGTTTATAATTATGTGAAGTTTATTGGTCATGACATGACTTTTTATTGACTTTGAATTTGACTTGTTAAAGGTAAAAGGATGCGAGATTCGATTTTGACGTCCCAAAATATCTATTTACTAGTACGACTACTCGTTTTAAATCTTATTTTTTAAATTTGTCCTTTATTTGACCTTGACTATGACTTATTTGGATTATCAGATAGGAGCATCAGATTTGGTGTCAACGACCCAAGAAACCTATTAACTAGTTGGATTACTCATTTTATAGCTAATTCTCAAGACTTCTTCTTCATTTGATCTTGACTCTGAACTGTTTAGGTCAAACGGGCACTAGAGTCAGGCTTAGCGATCCCAAAAATGTATGAAAAGAATAGTCTTATCTATATGACTAACCGTTTGTGTGGTGGAAACAGAAACATTTAGTTTTGTTTATTTTACGGAAATATTTACTATTTTACAACTTTTAGGGGTAATTTATACTTCAGAAAATGTAATTGAAGGCCACTGACTTAACCCGCTACCGTAAACACACTCGTTAACAGATTTCGCTAAAACTTGGCATAGTCATTAAGGACAGTTGTACCAATCTAGAAAAAAAATTTGATCTGCCTTAATTGCCCCGCCAGATTTAAATCGGCAATTCCCGGTAATTTTTTGACAGAATGTACATCCTTTTACAGTTGAGTTAAGTTGATAAAAGTTAACACAAGGAAAAAGTTCTTTTTACATTTGTTGATGATCATAACGATACTCAAAAATCATCCAAATTATATCACAAGACTTTTAAAATAACTGTTTATAATCCTTTTGAAAAAATCTTTCCGTAAAATTTGTAACATCTCACATTTAGTGTAGTGTCACGATAAAGATTGTGTTCTTCGCTGGAGACTGATGCCAAGAACGAACAATTATATTTTTCGAATCTTGAAATATTTATAACTGATAAAGAATAAGCATAAATGGAAGAAAGATTCTACGCACCCTATCACCCTATTTGTAAATCTATAAACTTCTGATTAGCACACCTAAAGTGCTGCATAATTAAACAAATATCCTGTTGTGTGCCTGAAAAATATAAAATATTTATAAAATATAATTCATAAAATTTGTTTTGTATTAGAATATTAAGTAATCGAGCATCGAAGAGCATTCTATGTAAACGCGTGCCCTGCTATTACGACACAATTATATTAGTCAAGAAAAGTATTCAAATAAAAAAAAACATGAAAGGTTTAGTCATGTGAGACAAAAGGATGTTTATTAGTTAGGAAAATTGGTGGTAGATTAGACATCAAATTTAAAACGATGCCCTTTTGTGATGTTCAATGCTCAACTCGTACTCTGCTGTCTCTTTCTTAGACTGCTGTCCTCTTTTGTTATCACATGTGGATTGAGGAAGCCGTAAAATATTAAAAATAATTAATTTACGTATTAAAGACAGAAAGTTAAAACAGTACTTGCCTTTTTAATTGCACCGAAGACATTTCTGCTACAAATTTCTGTTTCGTTCTCAGTGATTCTCGCTCGTTGTCTCTCAAAGTATCTAAAAAAGAAGACATTAATAAATTATATTGATTAGAAAGGATATATATTAATTGGAGAAGGCCAAGAAACATCCTGTAACCCTTCTCGGTGCAGCATCTACCAGCGTTCACATCTCTTTGGACATGCCAGCTTCTTGTACACCCTGTAAAGAAATTCATGCAGCAAATATCGAATAAAAAAATAGAAAATGAATTTGTAGTTACCTGCAGCGGAATCTTCAAATAAATGTTGGAAGTATACACTCAATTGTGCTGCCTTGCGAGGTCACCCAACCTCGTTTCCACGTGGCTGGCAAAGAATATGTTGCTACAAGAGGAACTGACTGCAGCGGTCTTACCTGCCACGTGTTGATGCCATTTGAAAGAGGAGAATTTGTAGATCATTTTCTTAATTATCGTACTATATTGTCATTTCCCTCTCCCTCCCCTTTCCCCGTTGTATCTAGTGAGCGATTGAACACGTGTTTTCGAATAATTGAGCTAGATTTACAACGTTATTTTTTTGTAAAAGAATTAGGCTTAGAGAATTCACGTCTTACCGCCACCACTGAATAATCAGGTCGGTGTTATTGTATTCATTGCTACAAAAGTGTAGTGACTAGCGCACATTGAATTTGCATCGGTAAATCGTAGTTTTTATTACTTTCCACACAAAACTCTTTGTATTTAATAGAATATATACTTTGTTAGTTGAAACAACTAACGATTTTATTTATTTCCTCCGCGCCCCTCTTCTTTATATACTTTCCGACATATTACCATATTTTCACACTATTTATCATAATGTCATCATATATTATCATAATACAACACTATTTTTAATTTCTATTACTTGCATGATTATTTTACTTCTATACTTGTATATAATGTTAAAATAAATTATTCTTCAATAATCTATAACAAAATTACGGACGATTCGAATCATAATTATGGAATGAATAATACTTATAGTTACACAACCATAAAAATAAGAAGCTTTAGCTTTGCTTTCTCTGTGAAAGACGCATTATTTTATTATAATAATGTTCAACAGCTGGCTCTGAACTGTAGGATAAACCGATTTTCACCAAATCCATCATAAATTTCACGACAATTAATCCGTCAAGTACATATTTATATAGTAATATATATGATACCGTAACAATTCATAAGCCAAATTATTTTATGTAGCATCCACTACTGATTTTGAATAATTTGTTGATAGAGTAATTCTTGTATTTATCATTTTAATTTATGATCATCAGAAATTATTTTTTTGATTCTACGATAAAATCTTTAATGTATTGTTTTTAATGCAAACTCAAAACCTACATGTATAAATTAATTATTTTTCAGCTGTTGATAAAATTATTAATAAGTTGCATAGACTTCCTGTCTAAATTGCTTGTAGTAAATGAAGTAGCTTAACTAGTAAATTTACCACACACGTTTATTTTTATATCTAAAGAAAAAGCAAATCGAATCACTTAATACTTTTACAGATTTTATACTTTTTTTTTAACTGAAATTCAAATTTCGGTAGTATGAAAATTTCATAATTCTTTATAATAAGTATTATTAGGTAATTTCACTAACAGAAATCATTGCAAATTAATAGTAAATAGAAAATTTAATCAATTATCATTAAAATTCATAAGTTGGATTATTTAAATAAAGTTACGTAATACGATACAGTATGCAAAATGTGAAGCTCATCAGAAAAAAAATACTTCGCAACTTTTATGATTCCACAATTATGTAGTTATAATTATAAAATTATACGGAAAACTATAAAAATAATTTCACTAATCAGTCATAGTTTTAGCATTAATTATGGGAAAAACTTAAATATAATTAAACATTATAAATCCAAGAAACCTGTGACATTGTATGTATAAGAGAACAGTATTTTTTTATGATTAGTACAAAAGTTAAAGGTTGCGAATAAGGTCAGATAATGATGACCTTGAATCTAATCATGAAGGTATATCTAAAATTTGTTAATGAATTTGATTCCCATGAGAAGCAAAAGCGTTGGGAATCTGTTAATGAATTTTTTAATGCATTTGATTTCCATCATAAGCAGCAGCGTTGAGAATTTGTTAATAAATTTATTAATGAAATTGATTCCCATCAGGGACAATGGCGTAGACGTAATAAGATTGCGCCCCCTTTAAAGTGATTCATTTTCACTAACATCTGACCACAAACCGCATCTTCACATTTGCGGTGGTTACGAAAAGATATTGTTGATAACTATTAGCACTCATGTAACGTCGGTGCATGACCTCCGTTTTTTTTGTGTTTTGTCAGCCAAAAAGTTCTTTACTAACACAATAATCCCCTCCACAACCTACTCGACGCACTCTCCACTGACGTAGACCATTGGGAAACTCAACCTAAGCTTAAACCAAAAGTTGAATAGCCGCTCTCGTTAAACTCAGTTTTACTACATTGCAATTTTTACAGACAATTGCACACATGTCATAATAAAATAAAATTCTTCCTTTTAAGTAAGGAAATAACTAAATCGCTAAGTCAGTCAATACAAATTTCATTGACATTCGACACACAAATTCATGCAAGGTAGTCTTTCTTATAGCGTGATTTAGAACATCGTGCAATCATCTGGAACGTCATGAATTCTTGTAATACACTTAAAATGATTTTTTTTTATAATAAATTAAACAAAAATAAGTAATTAATTAAATGCATTAGAAGAAATAATTAATTTAAATTAACCATTCAACGATCCTAATTCTTATTATTTCACTAGAATAGAATAATAGTCCGCAACCAGCTACATTATTTTACTTTATAAACAAAACTGTACAAAAAGAAATTGCATTAATAATTACATTTTGTAATCAAAATTATTATTAATAATAGAAATTTCAATACAAAATTTACAATTATTCTAACAAATATTTATTTAATAACTTTTTTTTAAGTACTCCTCCAACAGTCCATTAATTAAAAATTATAACTTCTAAAGAATGACTATTTAAACTATCACTCTACAATTATTTTCTCTTTTGTAATAATAAAACACTCATAGCAATCTTTTCTTTATTATTTATATACTCATTCTTTATCTAATTACGTAAAATGTGACGAAAAACTTCGTTCTGTTGTAAAATGCGTTAAACCTTAAATGGTACACAATCATACAATTTAAATTAACATAATTTTATTGTTTGTAATAAACCTATGTAAAAACTTTGTAAAAATGGATCATCTCACTCTCTCTAATTCTCACTCTCTCTAACCGAGAAGCCCGCCAGGAAGAGGGGGCCTGAAAAACTCGGCCTCTCCCCGAATTTCCCGGTCAAAGAAGGAATTTGCTGAGTAGCTTCTCCAACGCATTTAAATACGGCACAAAATAATCACCAAGCAGCAGACCTCAGGCAGCACTTGAGGACCCACGTACTACGCAAAATACTATGGGGGAAGCATTACTACGGACCCACGTACTACGCAAAACATTATTACGGAAACATTACTACGGAAATATGACTACGAGGAACATTACTAAGGAACAAGTTACACTACTACAAGTAAGCAAAGAATTATCACTACGAGCAGATCTTAAGCAACTACAAGGAAACTACTAGGAAGCCACTACGAAACAGCTACGCCAAACAGACTATTTAATTTTATAAATAAGAAGAAGACGACGAGAAATCAACCACAGCAACAGAGAGACAGAAAGAGATAGAGAGAAGATCGTCCTTATTCTTTGCATCTCGCCCTTCAACAAAAAGTAAGTTTATCTAAGACTGTGTATTTTTTTCTTTCATTTCCGAAGAGATAGTACTAGCCAGAATCGGCTAAATATCTCTATCCAAAGAAAAACACTTAGTAGGTCCTTTCCAGGACAGCATATAGGCCAACATCGGCCTATAAAGTTGTCCAGTCCCAAACTTCATTTCTATCCCTAAAAATTCTTACAACTTTAACTCTTCCGCCGTCCCGAGCCCATGAGTTTCAGTACTTCGGCTCATAAAGGCGAAAAGCAGTTCGCGTTAATTTAAAACGCGGTTGCAACGTCAACCCGACGTCACAACAAATTTTATGGAGGCCCCGATGGGATTTTAAAGAAAAAGGGAGAAAAAATTAATTTTTTTACTCCTTAAAATCTTCAGAGGAAACTGCAAGTTTGAAAAAGTTTGTCCTTTTCATTTTCACTTTTTTCTCTATCTTTGTATTATATAATAACAAAACGAAAATAAAAAAAAAAATTATTGTGACATATGTTAAATAAATTTACTAGTAAAATTGAAAGTAGAAGCATTAACAAAAGATAAAAATATTAAATATAAACAATATAAATGAAATGAAAATTAAATCTAAATAAAAGGAAATAAAATAGTGAATAAATCAATATAAGATCAAATACAAAAAAAAACTCAAATTAAGAAGGATAAATAAATTAATAATAAATTAAAAAGGTGCAATAATAAAAATAATAATGCAACATAAAATATGAGTAATAAATCGTAAAAAACAAATAAACAGAAAAAGATAAACAATAAGTAAATAAAAGGAATTAAATAAGATAAGCAAACGACAAGATAAAACAGCATAAGATACAAAAAAATTTATTATAAGAAATATATAATAATATATCGATACAATGTACAAGTGAATAAAGTAAAATGAAGAAAAACAAGTGAAATAGTAGAGTGAAATAATAAATAATAAATAAAGTACTAACGTGAAACAATTTGTTGTTGTTTTTAAAGTGAAATAATAAATAAAGTGTTAAGAGAATAAAATAAGAGGGATAAATTAAAGATAAATAAGCAAAAGGCAAATAAATAAAGAATAAAGAAGGGAAAAAAGAAGTGACAAATAAGTTAATAAAATATTAAATAAAAAGAGAATAAATAATAAATAAACTAAAAACCCGATTAATGATAAAATAATAATAAAGTGAACAAAAAGTGTTAACCGTGCTGTATTGATAAAAATATGTGAATTGTAAAAGAAAGTGTTGAAACAAGTGAAAAAGTAAACAACGAGAAATAATAAATAAATTAAATCATAAACGAATTAGAAGTAAGTGAAAGAAAGGCAAAAAAGAAAAATAATGTCAATCTAATACAATAGGTAAAGAAATGAATAAATAAGTAAAAAGTGCAAAAGCAAGCAAATAAATTATAAAAGATAGATGACGGAATAAAATTAACATAACTAAATTTAAAGTGAGTAATTAAATAAATAAATAAATAAACCTTAAATAATAAAATAATAAAATAAAGAATTAAACAAAGAAAAATATATTAATAACTTGAATAAAGTGGAAATTACATGAATAAAGAAAAAGTGCTGAACTGAGCCATAAATTAACACGAGTGAACTAAAACAAAAAAAAAATTTTTTAAAACCCAATTAAACATACATGCATTACATTATAATATCGAGACTTGTATTAATTAAATATTTTCTATACAAATCTTAACATAAGCATAATAGAGGTAATGTTACATATACAAGTATCAGATTTCAAATACACATGTTGAGCATTGTTCACACACTGCCTTGGTTTTAAAATACAAGTATCAGAATCAAAATACTAGCATTATACTAAAATTACGAAACAATAAAAAAAAAAAAAAAAAAAAAAAATTATTTTTTTCCTCTCATCTAATAATTGCTAACGGATTCAATGAATTATTGATATTGGATGAATATATTAAAATTTATATTATTAAAATTAAAATACGGATATATTAAATTCATCCAAATAAAATTTTTTTTCAACTAAAAGGAAATTAAAATTAGTAACCTCTTTAACGGCGAATCCTAACGAATAATTATAAACAAACTAATAAAAATTTATACAAATGATACTGCTCTTTCAAGGAGAGCGAAGTCGATTAATTCGCGAGCTAAAAATAAGTAAACAAAAATAAATTCAGTAAACTAACAAAAAAAAAGTTTTTTTTGACGATAGGTAAAATAAGCAACAGTAGAAATAATTGGACAAAATAAATAAAACTAAAACAAGTAAATAATAAATAAATAAATGAATAATGAAAGTAAAGTAAGATAAAAGTGACAATCTCCTGCTTAGAAACAAGTATCTCCACATGTTGTCACCTAACTTAAGACTTCAACATATTAGCCTCAAGCAACAGGGAACAAGCCTGTAGATTAATTTTTGCATTCTTCATTCGAGCGACAAACGACCGATAGGACACAAACCAGAAAACAAGTCGCTAAGGCATTAATAGCAGAAAAAGATAAAGACGTAATTGCCGATCCCTTTACCCGTAGACCGCGCGTATCTCGCTCTCCCCAATACCAAAGTCTTGACTCCCCCGTCAACACTCCCCTGAGAGTAAGTGAAGACGTTACAAAAGAAGACATCACTCCCCCTCCACCCATATACCAATCTCTGATCGATCTAAACATCTTAGATCCAAACTCCCCGACAATGACTCAACCTAACAGGGCCGGTAACGGTAGAGACGCCGGAAATGAAGGCGAACAAAAACCGATCTTTCCGATATCTCTGAAGAACGCCATCAGTGTAGTCCCTGAATTCAACGGAAAAAATATCCCATTAAGCAAATTTTTAGAAGGCTGCAACGAAGCCAGAGAAATACTCGGGCCCTACGATGAATCAAGCTTAGTAAGACTTATCAGAAGTAGAATAAAAGGAGAAGTCCGCGCCGCGATTCTCGGGTTATCATTCCCGACGGTGGAATCTTTGAAAGACTTTTTCAAGGATATATACGCCCGTACTAAAACTGAGCAACAGCTGCTGGGAGAACTCGGAAACAAGTACCAGCGAGACAATGAAAACGTCATCGCTTTCGCAAATCGTATGAGAGATCTGGTAGCAAAGATTAAGGAAGCTCATAAAATAGCTACTGGCACCCTCGATCCCGAATTTACAGCACAAACAGAAGCACACATAGCAGAATACTTTAAGCAAGGTCTGAAACCAAAAACAGAGAATAGAATGAAGGAAACAAACAACATCTCAGACATCGTGAAGAACGCCATACGGGCAGGAAGACAAATCGCCTCCAAAACAGCCCTTCGCGATAAACAGCAAGCCCATAAAAAAGGATTTTTCCACGCGAGCGAAGAGATTGCGAAACCAGAGCTGAAAAGAATGGAAGACACAAGATATGAGGCATGGATAAACAGGTCAGCAGTATGCCGCTTTTGTAAAAAACCTGGACACTCAGAAGAAACCTGTTTTCTCAAAGCGAAAACCTGCCGAATTTGTGCAAAGCCAGGACATACTGCCAATTTCTGCAACAATGATACTGAATGCCAAATATGTGGGCAAAGAGGACATACTTCAGTGCAGTGTAATAAGAACAGACGTGCAGTCGATGCCTGTCAACTATGCAACAAGCCAGGACACATAGCATTGAATTGCTTTAAACGCACCAATAATACGCCTAGAGCAGAGTTGCGTTGCTATAAATGCGACATGCCCAGCTATACTGCAGCAATCTGCCGACAACAAAGACCCATTAATGTGACCAATGTATCAATCTGCAGCTATTGTCATATAAAAGGGCACGCAGTCACCGAGTGCAGAAAAAAGAGATATAACCAGGTAATAAACGAGAGGAGTCTCCCACAACAGAGCGCCATCAGGGAGGCCCCACGAACTCAAGTGCGCTCAGCTCTCCCAATAGAACTGGAAGATTTCAGTGGAGAGTTAATGCCATAAAAACTTGCAAAACTATACCGTTCGTAAGCCTCAGCCTCCTCCAAAATAGGTTCCCCAGCACCCTCATGATCGATACAGGATCAAAGGTTAGTGTATTAAAAGCACGCGTCTTGCCGGATCACAAATATCTCAAGACCTAAGACGAATTTACACTACAAGGCTTAGGAGGGCAAAACAGAGCCAAGCTTAGGGAAAGCAAAGGTAATGATCGGAGAAACCATAATCGAATTTATCATGATACATAATGATTTTCCTATCCCTTTTGACGGAGTATTAGGAGGGAATTTTTTCGAAACCACTAAAGCAAAATTGGACTTCGAAGACGATACAATTCTAGTTAACGATAAACGCATTAAAATACTCTGGGACGATGAAGATTACCTGCACCTGATCAAAAATTTGCATAATATCACGAGCGGAACAAAAACCGGACTACCCTTAGTTAAAATACTCAATCCACCGACCTTCACGGAAAGGCAACTGTTGATCGACTTGGAATCCGAGATAAACCTTTTAAAATCAAGCCTATTACCACCCGAAGAAGAAATTGATACGACAGAAAGATACGATTCGAGAGGGAAGAGAGCCTACCTGGGGAACGATAGAGATCTCATTGCTAGGAAGTACGTTAAAATTCAGCGTCATAAAAGACGACGTGTATATCCCAGGGAAAGAAATATTAGGCTGTGATTTTTTGCGCGAAAACAAAGTATATCTTGACTATCCCAACCGCATGATGACATGGAACGGTAAAACGCAATCCTTTGAGATTGGAAATGCACTCGACAACATAGATAACAAAGAGGGAATATTTTAGAAATCGAGAAAGACGAAGATCACGATAGTAATGCAGCTACGAGGAACAGTTATCTTACTTCAGAGAACGAACTTGCTATCGAGTTAGACTATTAGCTCAAGTCGACCGCTGACTTTGGAGACCCTAGGTCTCGCGAAGATCCCGAACTCAAAGAAACAATTGAAAACCACCTACGTATGGACCACCTAGATGAACAAGAAAAAGCATATGTTACCGAATTAGTAATGACCAATAGGGACTCATTTTACCTACATGGAGACGATCTTCCGGGAACAAACCTTATTACGCACGAAATCCCAACAACTGACGACAACCCAGTCCACGCTAAGCAGTATCGCTTTCCGCATTCGTTGAAAGACGAAATAAACCAACAGGTGAATGACCTACTAAAGGCAGGAATCATAAAGAACTCCAACTCACCCTACAACGTCCCGGTTTGAACCGTACCCAAGAAACCAGATTCACAAGGCCGCCCTAGATGGCGCTTGGTATTAGATTTTCGGGCCTTGAACAAAAACAATGGGCGATTTGTATTCACTTCCTAATATCAAAGAAATATTCGATCAAGTAGGACCAGCCCAATACTATACAGTGCTCGGCTTAGCGTCAGGATTCCACCAGATAAAGATGGACCTGAAAGACGCACACAAGACGGCTTTTAGCACAGCATTTGGCCATTATGAATTTGTACGAATGCCGTTTGGATTAAAAAACGCGCCCGCTACCTTCCAACGACTAATAGATAAACTCTTGAAGGGACTACAGGGCGTAAGTCTTTTTGTTTATCTTGATGACATTGTTATTTACGCAAACAGCATAGAGGAACACGACTCGAAAATTACAGCATTAATGCAACGTTTGAAACGAGCAGGTTTTCAAACTGCAAACCGTTAAATGCGAGTTAAGACGTGAAGTCACATATCTTGGCCATATGCTTAGCGGGGAAGGATTGCGTCCTGACCCGAAGAAATTGGAGGCCGTAAAGAACTTTCCTCGGCCCAAAAATATTGAACATGTCCGTCAGTTCCTCGGACTAGCAGGATATTATCGTCGTTTTATCAAGGGATTTGCATACATCTCAAAACCCCTGACTAAATTACTAAAGAAACAGATACCATTTGAATGGAACAAAAGAACAGAAGAATCTTGAACTCGCTAAAAGATATGTTGTGTACTGCCCCCGTGTTACAATTTCGAAATCTTTCACAACCTTTTATAATTACGACGGATGCCTCAGGCTACGCAGTAGGAGGAGTCCTGTCTCAAGGAGAAATTGGGAAGAATCGACCAATAGCTTATACATCGCGCATGTTACGCGGTGCAGAGGATAACTACAAAGTATATGAGAAGGAAGCTTTGGCCGTGGTACGCAGTGTGACAACGTTTTGATCCTACGTATACGGACGAAAGTTTACGATAATAACCGACCACCAACCCTTGGTATGGTTTAAAACGGCAGACTCGAATACTAAGGTCCAAAAATGGCGATTGAAGTTATCTAAATATGATTATGAGATAATTTACAGACCAGGAAAGTTAAACGCTAACGCAGATGCATTATCGCGTTACCCAGTTGAAGAAGGTGCCGTTAACGTAGTAACACGTGCACAATTAAAAAGGAAAGAACCCGCCCCTGATGAAACCCAGGAAAGACCTTTGTCATTCAAACTGGTGGAACCAATACAAAAAATCCTAGGGGGGGACCTAAGAAAAGCCAAAACATTTGCCAAAATATGGAAGGAGTCGTCCCGCGATCTAAGAAAGACATCAACTACGAAGAGAGCGAAGATGATGATTCCGACGAAGTCGCGGACCCCAAACCCTTCGCGCTTCCATCCAAACCCCAAGTCGACAATGAAGAAGATTCCGATCCCGACGAATCCGAGATTAGCGACGAGGAAATATTAAGTGAACGACCCGTCATAAAAATAAGGGAACTCCTACACACTCGAAACAATAACATAGTTTATTTCACCGCCTCGAACGGAGATAATTGCGACAAAGGCGCAAAAATATTGACTGAACACAACAAAATCAATGCTACCAAAGGTTTGGTAATAGGCGAGGTACACCGAGTAAAACACAAAGGTCGAAAGTCCTTATTTGCAGTGTGTATAAAGGGAGAACAACCCGAATCCCTTACTTAAACAAAAAGTAACTTGACTAAAGGATTGACCACTCTAAAAGATTTATTAATGAACCTAAAACAGAGAACTATCAGTATAGGTAAGAGCAAATTTATAGAAAATCTTGAATGGTCCAAAGTTTAAAGCTTAATCAAAGCAACCTTTAAAAACACACCAATCAAAAACATAGTTTGCAACGGCCGACTGAGATACGTCCCCGACGAAAAACGAGACGAAATATTTTCAGAATTGCACAGATCACCAATTGGAGGTCATCAAAGAGTCTCAAAAACCTTCGACCGGATACGTCAAGCTTATTATTGGGAAAATTTGAAAAATGACGTACAACGTCGTGTCCAACAATGCCTCGACTGCCAACTGAAAAAGTTGGTACGTTTAAAAACAAAACAGCCAATGGTGATCACCGATACACCCGGTAGTGTTTTTGACAAAAACGCTATGGACATAATAGGTCCACTTAAACCCACGAGCAAAGGACATGAATATATCCTGACCATTCAAGATCAGTTATCGAAATTTTGTTTAGCCGTCCCTTTAGAGAACATGCTGTCCACCACCATCGCAGACGCTTTGATTAGAAAATACATATGCCTATTCGGAGCACCAAAAGCCATCCTAACAAACAAGGAACAAATTTCTTGAGCCATCTCATGAACAGAATTGCAAAGAGATTCTGAATTAACAAAATCAAAACGACTGCTTTCCACCCTCAATCAAATGGATCATTGGGAAGATCTCACCACGCGCTCGGCGAATTCCTAAAACAATATACCGACAAAAACAACGAATGGGACAAAGGGATCGAACTAGCAATGCTAAATTATAATTCTAGTGTGCAGGAAAGCACCAAACACACACCATACGAGGTAGTATTCGGCAAGCTGCCACGACTACCATCCAACGATCCATTACACGCCAGTGACATGCTCCCAACATACAAAGATTACATCACGGAGTTGGTCACGCACCTAAATGACATTCAAAAACTAGCATATGAAAACCTAATCAGGTCTAAAGAACGCCACAAAAAGCTTTATGATAAAAAAATCAATCATAAGAACTTTGAAGTAGGAGACTATGTATTTTTGTTAACCGGTCCCAAACTAAGAAAATTTGGCGATCATTATTCGGGACCATATGAAGTATTGGAAATCCTCAAATCCCATAATATAAGGATACGTTACAAAAAAAGCGACAAAATCGTCCACGCAAACAGGCTCCGCAAATCCCACATAAATCGGGAATTTAAACACAAACGAAAAAAAAGGAACACTAATAGCAAAAGCTAGATATAAAAGAGACAAAGTCACGTGAAACAGTCAAATTGACTCTAATAAAAAGGAACCCTTCTAAAAATAAATACGTATAGATACAGATAACCAAAAAAAAAATCGCGAGTAATAATATTGTTAAATAATATTAATAAAATAAGTAAAAGAAAACAAAACATAACCCAAAAATGTAAAGATAAAAAAAAAAAAAAACAAAAAAAAAAATCATTAACTTCATATCATACGATTATCAGACTAACCAAAAGAAACAGAATAAAATTAACTTTATTTTTAAGATGGACTTGCGAAAATAATTATTCTCCCATATCTTTTTATTCCAATTTATAGTCTAATTGGTTACGACTGCGGACCACGACACCTAAACGTAACCACTGTATCTCTACTAGAAGTAGACGAGTGCGACTTCCCTATAACCTCTGTAAATGTAACCTGTTGTTACATACAATTATTACAAGTAGTAAATTATCGTCGAACTCATGTAATACAATGTAAAGTAGAGATACAGCGGACAGTTTACCACTGCGGAATGTCCTCACACAACTCTATAGTTAATCATGGTCAGGCCGAATACATACATGAAATTAGTAGGCGCGCGTGTACACAAATGTACAAAACCGGACTGTTTAAATTTGAAAATAGTACAGTGATTAGTGACATAAAAATCAATAGTACCGTAAAGCATCCAATCGTTTACGCAGGTACACTCTCTAAGGATAGGCGATGTTCTGGAAGCGTTTACCGAGGCTCTTATGGTGCTTGGGAAAACGTAGTTGTTCAGGGATTACTAAAAATCACCTCAAGAGAACACTTTGCAAAAATAGACCTGGACAATAACAAAATACACTTCAATTCTGGAATATCTTGCACCCTCTCTGAAACATCTTGTATCGACTTCGAGAGCGGTTATTCTTTTTGGGACGCCCTACCCCTGGACCAATGTAAATTCAACCGTTACGGACTCTTATACGAGGAGTTAGCTAACAAAATCACAGACAGTAATTTTAACTATGGAAGAATCACATATTCCCTTACCACAGACGACGTACAGTCTGTCAAGTAAGAGCGTGGTCGTGTTAATTTATGAAAAAATTCATTTGACGAAACTTTCATATTTATATATACATTGTACACATTACAAACAATGATGCAATTCGGTCAATAATGTGTCCAGTCACCACCAGCGTCGATAATTGCCTGGAATCTCCGAGGCATGCTTTCTACTAATTTGACGGCGTATTCTAGTGGCAAGGATCTCTAGGTCCGACGAATTTCGTGAAACAACTGCTTCAAAGTGTATGTGCGTCTTCCACGAAGCTTCCGTTTAATATATGCCCACACATTTTCAATAGGGTTTGCATCGGGCGACTGCGACGGCCAATCCGATGTAACGATGCCAGATTGAGTCTTCCACTGAGTACAGAGCTTGCAGCGGTGTTTAGGATCGTTGTCCTCCTGCAGAATCCAATCTTAATTTTTTGTGATGAACCATCGTTTGGCAGATGGCAGAAAAGCCTTTTTGTAGATTTTTATCATTTTCTCGGCATTTAGGTTGTCAGTAAAGAGGTGCAAAGTGCCGAATCCCTGCTTTGCGAAGCAGCCCCAAAGATGCACCTTTATTCCATGTTTTACGGTCCGCTGAACAAGCCTATTGGTGGAAGTTGACCAGGCTCGCGTGAGGACAGAATGTGCCCATATAGAACATTCATCAGTAAAAATGACATTTTCAAAATCTGTATCAATATTCTTATGCGCCCAAGCGAGTCGCTTTATCACATGTTTTTCAGTCAACAGAGGCTTCTTCATTGTGTTGCGCCATTTCAGATGATGAGTAGGAAGATGGGTTCGGATAGTTTCGTAGGATATATCTAAACCTTTTGCCATAAATTTTGCTTGTCCTTGCCGCAGTGTTAAAGCAGGATTCCGCGAAAACAGATTCACTATTCTTTTTTCATCTTTTTTGTTCACTTTTCCTATCGGGCCACGTTCTGGTAAATCATCGACATTTTTAGCCACTTTATATCGCTGTATCCACTTCTGTACAAATGCCTTCGACTTTCTCATATATTTAGCAGCCGCTGATTGCGACATTTTGGGACCTTTCGGGTGGATGCAAAGAAACACAGCCTCGTAGCGCGACGCGTACTTAGCACTCATGGCGTTTAACGTGATTCTCTTTCAAAAGATTAACGACAACTGAATCTTTGTTAACAATGCATCAAGGACAAAGCTTCCTTCTATTGACTCGCGAAGAAATTAGAGCAAAATCATTTATAACCTGTCGGTGAAGTCGACCACGCTCTTACTTGACAGACTGTAACTCTTGCCCTATCCAGCAAAGGCACCAAGAACTTATGCGGATACACAGTGGTCAGAACTGAGCACCTTAAGCTTTTTATCCTAGAAGCTACCAAAGGATACTCGTTCGCGAAGCCAGGAAGGATAGCGATAGAAAACTTGGACATCGTCGCGTATGTAAATTCTAAATTCGTGTACGACGTAAAACACATCAGAACACAGATCAAATCTTTGTACCATAACATCTTGCAGCAATAATACAGGATTAAAAGACAAACATTGCTAAACGCCCTAGCCATAGCCGACAGATCACTAGACGAATTCGCTTATAACCTAATGAACAGACCTGGTTACATAGCTATTACGGGTGGAGAAGTGGTGCACATCATCAAATGCATACCTGTAGAAGTAAAACTCCGACATAGAGAGCACTGCTACGCCGAATTAGAAGTCACCTGGAACAACAGGACTCAGTATCTAACACCTAAAACCCACATCCTAAAAGATCATGGTACCAGGGTATCATGCAATGCCATCCTGCCATCATACTACAGAATGAATGAGGAATGGTTGAAAATCATGCCAAAACCAATGGAAGGTAAAACACCTCAAACCCTTAAACCTTTTAGACAGATGACATGAAAGTACACTGACCCGGTTTCTCTCGCCACTAGTGGCATCTATACGGAAAAAGATCTAGAACAACTACAAGAACGAATTATCTTCCCAATCGAGAAACCATTATTACTTAACGAATTTGCCAAAGAAATACATGGCCAAGCCATAATGAACAACGAAGGCATCATCTCTAGACTTCTAAACAAAAACACAGTAGGAAAAATACTAGACTCAGTCTAGACTACAGCTTGGAATAGGTTAACCACATTTGGAACCGTCTACTCAGCTGTAATAGTCATTCTCTTGATACTACAAACAATAAAAACTGTAGCAGGAACCATAATCAACGGCTTTCTCCTTCACCGCATGTACGGATGCTCAATGCACCTCCTGGCCGCACTCTGTAGCTCTATAACTTGTCTATTTACGACTCAGATAACAAAACAGACTGAACAACAACATGACATAGAGATAGGATTTATGAACCCAGACACCGTAACCAAGCATCCTGCAAGAGGTCCAATACATCCTACGCCAACCATCACCAAGAAACCAACCTTAGCCGACTCAATACCAGCAGCATCACTACAAGTCCTGTCATCAAGAAGTTTCTTTAAATACAGCCATTAAAAACGACGCCTTACAGTACAAGTTTCCATCGTTCTTATTCTGACTACGTCAGTACGATTGGTAAGTAATACTACGATCACCTAGCAACTGTTTTAGCATGGGGGTGTAACGTCAGTGCATGACCTCCGTTTTTTTGTGTTTTGTCAGCCGAAAAGTTCTTTACTAACACAATAATCCCCTCCACAACCTACTCGACGCACTCTTTACTGACGTAGACCATTGGAAAACTCAACCTAAGCTTAAACCGAAAGTTGAATAGCCGCTCTCGTTAAACTCAGTTTTACTACGATGCAATTTTTACAAACAATTGCACAAATGTCATAATAAAATAAAGTTCTTCCTTCTAAGTAAGGAAATAACTAAATCGCTAAGTCAGTCAATACAAATTTCATTGACATTCGACACACAAGTTCATGCAAGGTAGTCTTTCTTATAGCGTAATTTAGAACATCGCGCAATCATCTGGAATGTCATGAATTCTCGTAATTACACTTCAAATAATTTTATTTTATAATTAATTAAATAAAAATAAGTAATTAATTAAATAAGTTAAAAGAAATGATTATTTTAAATTAACCATTCAACGATCCTAATTATTACTATTTCACTAGAATAGAATAATAGTCCGCGACCAGCTACATTATTTTACTTTATAAACAAAACTGTACAAAAAAAAATTGCATTAATAATTACATTTTGTTATTGAAATTATTATTAATAATAGAAATTACAATATAAATTTACAATCATACAAGCAAATATTTATTTAATAACTTTTTTTTAAGTACTCCTCCAACAGTCCATTAATTAAAAATTATAACTTCTAAAGAATGACTATTATTTAAACTATTATTTTACAATTATTTTCTCTTTTGTAATAATAAAACACTCATAGCAATCTTTGCTTTATTATTTAAATACTCATTCTTCATCTAATTATGTAAAATGCGACGAAAAACTTCGTTCTGTTGTAAAATGCGTTAAACCTTGAATGGCACATGATCATACAATTTAAATTAACATAATTTTATTGTTTGTAATAAACCTATGTAAGAACTCTGTAAAAATGGATCATCTCTCTCTCTAATTCTCACTCTCTCTAACCAAAAAGCCCGCCAGGAAAAAGAGGCCTGAAAAACTCGGCCTCTTCTCGAATTTCCCGGTCAAAGAAGGAATTTGCTAAGTAGCTTCTCCAACGCATTTAAATATGGCACAAAATAATCACCAAGCAGAAAACCTCAGGCAGCACTCAAGGACCCACGTACTACGCAAAATACTATGGGGAAAGCATTTTTACGGACCCACGTACTGCGCAAAACATTATTACGGTAACATTACTACGGAAATATTTCTACGAGGAACATTACTAAGGAACAAGTTACACTACTACAAGTAAGCAAAGAATTATCACTATGAGTAGATCTTAAGCAACTACAAGGAAACTACTAGGAAGCCACTACGCAACAGCTACGCCAAACAGACTATTCAATTTTATTAATAAGAAGAGAAGACGACGAGAAGTCAACTACAGCAACAGAGAGACAGAAAAAGAGAGGGAGGATCTTCCTTATTCTTTGCATCTCACATTCAATAAAAAGTCAGTTTATCTAAGACTGTGTATTTTTTTTTTTTTTATTTCCAAAGTAATAGTACGAGGTCTGGGTATTAAATAACGAGACTGGTTACGAAAAAGGGTTTTATTATAAAAATTATTCTACATTTGAATGCTCCCCTTTAATATACTTCCCTTTCCTCGCCACACACCTTTCCATACGTTTTTTGCATTGATCGAAGCAGTGCTAGAAGTCTTCTTTGGTGAGGGCCTTTAGGAGCTCTGCCATTGTTTGCTTTACCGCTTCCATCGACTCAAATCGGGTCCCTTTCAAAGCAGATTTTATCTTCGGAAACAAAAAAAAGTCGCACGGTGCCAAATCTGGCAAGTACGGCGCGTGATCGAGCACTGGAGTGCGCTTACCGGCCAAATACTGCTTCACAGATAGCGCGTTATGAGCAGGTGCGTTGTCCTGGTGCAAAATCCACGAGTTGTTCTTCCACAACTCGGGCCATTTCTTACGAACTCGTTCTCGCAGTGTTGCCAAAACTGACAAATAGTAAGTCTGGTTGACAGTCTGACCCTCTGGAACCCATTCAGTCATCACGATACCGTTAACGTCGAAAAAAACGATCAACGTTGCCTTAAATTTTGATTTGGACATCCTTGCTTTTTTGATTCTGGGCGATTCAGGCGTCTTCCAATGCATCTATTGCCGCTTTGTTTCAACATCGTATTAAAAAATCCACGTTTTGTCGCAAGTAATAATGTTTTTCATCAGTCCAGAATCCTTTTTTAACCTTTCAAGGAAATCTGAGCAGACCGGTTGACGCAAGAGCTTTCGGTCAGGAGTCAGGTTTTTTGGCACTAACTTCGCACAGACTTTTGTTATGTGTAATTCCTCGTGTAAAATTTGTCTAACCGTTTCTTTATCGGCGTTTACAGCCTCGGCAATCATCCGGATGCTCATTCGACGATCTGCACGCACAATTTGGTTGATTTTGGTTACTGTTTCCGGAGTTGAAACAGTGACAGGGCGACCTGGGCGTTGGTCATCTTCAGTGCTCACTCGGCCCTCACTGAAGCGCTTACACCACTCAAAAACACGCGCACGAGATAGAGAATCGTCTCCATAGGCCTCTTGCAACAATTTACGGCACTCAGTCAGAGTTTTTTTTAATTTAACGAGAAATTTGAGATTGATAGGTCGCTCCTGTTTTTCATCACACATGGTTTTCGGCACGAGAAAAAAACACGTTCGTTTCAAACCGCTATTGCACAAATACAATAATAGTGACGAGAACGTGTTTTGGTACGTGCATAGACAAAATATCTAGATACCCAACGCACTACTCGTTTTTTTTCCCACCCCTCTACGGCGCCCTCGTGGCGTGCAGTCTCGTTATTTAATAGCCAGACCTCGTACTAGCCAGAATCGGCTAAATAACTCTATCCAAAGAAAAATATTTAGTAGGTCCTTTTCAGGACAGCATATAGGCCAACATCGGCCTATACGGTTGTCCAGTCCCGAACTTCATTTCTATCCCTAAAACTTCTTACAACTTTAATTTCTTTGCCGTCCTGAGCCCATAAGTTTCAGTACTTAGGCTCATAAAGGCGAAAAGCAGTTCGCCTTAATTTAAAACGCGGTTGCAACGTCAACCCGACGTCACACTTATGTCCACTGCAAATCGGCTTGTTAATCAAACGAAATTTTATTTTGACCATATAGTACTCATACGGGGTGATTTTGACCGCTCCTAAAATACCTTGACTAAACGAAAATTTCTTGCTCTTTCTGATTTCAGAGCAAAAAAGGGCTTTCCATTGAAAAAAGCTAAGTCCTTGAAATTACCTTAAAAATAAATTTGAAGTTCGAATTCAAGGTCACTATCATTTGATTCTTGTGGCACCCTTAAACTTTTGTAGAGGTCATTTTTTGATACGATGCGTTTTTACGGAGTTATCAGCGTAAATCGACTATAATAGGACAGCCTGTATTCTTGAAAGATTTAAAAAGTAATGTTGAAATAAGATATGATACTTCTTCTACTTGCCATAATTCTATCTTTTATAAAACTCTTTTTTTTTAAGAGATCTCATTACTTATAAAGATCTTGCGAAGCAAAACTTAAAATATTATGTAGTTCTAAAAGTGAAAGTAGGTATTTTTTATTTGAAATAGGTTTCAGTTCAATCGAATATTTTTAACAGACACATAGTACGCTTTTAAAAAACTCACAAAACCTAGATTGAGAATAACTATTAATTGTAAATATTTTCAAAGTTATCCCCATCTGAATTTGTATAATAATCAAGCCGTTTTTGGAAACTATGAAAAACTTGTTCAATTTTTGATGAAGAAATACTAAAAATTTCTTTTTTAATAGCTTCTCTCAAATCATCTTTGGTCTTGGGTTTTTCCGCATCACAGTAATCTTTCAGGTAGCCCCATAAGAAGAAATCACACGGGTTTGAGTCCGGTAAATAAGGGGGCCATTTTATACCTGCATGTGCAAACTTAGGATATCCTAAACCGATGACGCGTTCACGGTAAACTTCGTAAATAGCTTCAAATACCTCTTGAGTTCTATGCGGCGTAGCACCATCTTGCATAAAATAATAGTTCCTGACTAATCCGCGTTTCTTAGCGAAAGGAAAAAATTTTGTAAAGATGTAACTTAATGAATTTTTTTATTGGTAATCTTAGTGTCTTTTGATTCAGTTTTAAAGTTGCTGCAGCTTTTTTTATTGAATCCGTTGGATTATTTTTGAAAGGTTTTTCGACCTCGGCAACCTTGTCTTCTGTTGTAACTGTGTATGAAAGACCAGGAAGATCGTGACAGCGATCATGAAGAGTATAATAATTGATGAAGTTATCAATTACTCTGAAAAAGAAGTAAAAAAAAATTTAATAACTTTATTAAAAAATGCGGTCATACGATAAAATCAAATATAATTTTTTTCATTCTTACCTTCTAAGAGTATTTTGACTGGCTATTCTTTCACTTCCAAACTTAGTACGAAAACCTCTATATGCTTCAGTATAGTTTTTACCTCTAGAATAGAAGCACTTGATGAGATACAACTTTTCTTCGTTCGTAAGATCACTCATTTTAAAGTACACGTATTGCTCTTTACGGCATTTCAATAGAAACTGACAACATTCTAGAATGTACCCACGTGGGCCTAGCCTTATATGATGCAGTAAAGGGAGAAAAAGATGTATATACTCAGGGCAACTTCCCATTTGTCACCCTGTATATATAATCTTTAACGTATAAGCGTTTTTACGCGATTTTTTACGTACTTCACCCCCAAAAGTGATGTAAACCCTCGAGCGGACCTGTTTCTAGACCCTTCGCTTTGGTCAGAAAACCTGAAACTGCTACGATGGCTCAAGCATTACCCGGTGACCAGATATTTTTTCGGTATTTGTGTTACATTATGTTATTGGAACACCGAAACCATATTTTGATGACATACTGCACACTTTGTTTGGAAACAAAAATTATCATTCAATTCAATCTTTACGAAGACGCACGCAAAATTATGCTCAAAAAACGGATGCAGTGGGGATTATCAGCGCAACGTGGAAGAATCTTCTTTTCATGATTAGAAAGAGGGAAGAGAAGCGTGAACAATACGGTGCGCACGCTCGCTTGACGGTCATTGATAAGATGAGTAATAGTTCCAAATCTTCCGCTAAAATATGACCTAAACAGCTTATAACATAAATTGGTTTTGTTTTGTTAGAATCATCATCTTCATTTCAAAAACCTACTTTGGTTGCATTATATTTTGAGAAACTCATTTTTCATTCGCAGATGGTTGTCAATATCGAAATCACCGTCTTTGAAGCGACGGAACAATTCACAGCTTATTGTTTCACTTAGAGCAGCATTACCGTAAACGTTTTAGAGCTTCCAAAGTGCTTCAGCCGCCGTTTTCTTCAAATAAAAGAAGAAAAGCAACACTTTCCGCAAATGATGATTATTTGACACAAAATAAGACATTTTCACACAACCAAAAGTATATGACGCCAGAACAAAATCACTAATGCGTCAAAGAAATTTGTTTTTTATATGTCTAAGCTTCCCACACAGCACGAAAGATTTCGAAAGATTTGAGTAAAAGATTTCATGTAAGGTTTTAGTAAAAACTTGTAGAAAGGTTATATTAAAACCTTGCAGAAATCTTTCAAAGAAACATAACATTGAAACATCGTTTTAAGATAAGAAAAATATTACATTGAAATCTTACGAAGAAATCTTGCATCAACCTTGCTGGAGCATTTCACAAAATATTTTAAGAAAGATTCCTGTGAGGTTATTTTAAACATATAGTCGAAACATTCAAAAAAGATCGCTGCAAGATTTCGTATAAATGTTTCAAGGAAACCTTGAAGCAAACTTGCTACAACATTTCACAAAACATTTTAAAAAAGATTCCTGTGAGGTTTTTTGAAACATATAGTTAAAACATTTAAAAAAGATCGCTGCAAGATTTCGAGTAAATGTTTCAACGAAACCTTGAAGCAAACTTGCTACAACATTCCAGAAAATATTTCAAGAAAGATTTCTGTAAGGTTTTTTGAAACATTAAGTTGAAACATTTTAAAAAGGTCGCTGCTTGATTTCGTATAAATGTTTCAACGAAAGCTTAAAGCAAACTTGCTGGAACATTTCACAAAACATTTCAAGAAATATTCCTGTGAGGTTTTTTAAAACATCAAGTTGAAACATTTTAAAAAGGTCGCTGCAAAATTTCGTATAAACATTTCAACGAAATCTTGAAACGAACTTGGTAGAACATTTCACAAAACATTTTAAGTAAGATTCCTGTGAGGTTTTTTAATAAATCTAGTTAAAACTTTTAAAAAAGGTCGCTGCAAGATTTCTTATGAATGATTCAACGAAACCTTGAAGGAAACTGGCTGGAACATTTTATAAAACATTTTATGAAAGAATACAGGGAATTTTCTTGAAATATTTTGTCGTAATATTTTAGTAAGGTCGCTACAAAATTTTTGGTAAATATTTCAATGAAAACTTGAAGCAAACTGGCTGGAAGATTTTACAAAATATTTTACGTAAGAATACACGGAAGTTTTTTGAAATATTTTGTCGTAATATTTTAGCCAGGTTACTGCAAAATTTCTTGGAAATATTTTATTAATAATATTTGATTAAAAATATTTCTTATTTCGAAACCTTCTGTAGCCTTTCAAAAAACAAATACTGGAAACTTTCTTCAAAGTATTTCGCAATTTTCTGTAAGCTATCGATATACTTTTGCGTTAATATTGCATGTAAACTTTAGCCAAATCTTTAAGAAAAGATTTCTGTAAGCTTCCACAAAAGTTTATCGGGAAGATTTGAAGAAAATTTCATGTAAGCATGCTGTAAGCTTCCATGAAAAGTGCATTAAATATTAATCGTAATCTTACAGCAGAGCTATTTGTTATCTTAAAAATATATTTTTGTTTTTGGATGAAAAAAAATCGACAATTAAATTTTATTATACTTGTATATGTAGTAAAGTCTCAAGAGCGAAATTATGTATTTAAATATATTGAATTTTCATTTATTTCTTAATTTTAAAAAATACTTCACACTATATAAGAAATTATAAATGAAAAATTAATACAAGTGTATAGGGATTGCCATGCAACTTATGATTTAAACTTAGATCTTAGTTCTACAAGCGTTAAATAACGTAATGGTTAGGGCGCCTGCTCTATAATGCGAAGGACCCGGGTCCGATCCCACCGTAGATCAAACATTTATCTGCGTTTTTTACCGTAAAATAATATGTAAAATAACATGTGCGACTATGCGAATAAACGTTAAAATGTAATGCGGATATTAAAAATATGTATAATCATAATAAATAATAAAATTCTAAGATATATATAAAATACTTAATATAAGTTAATAATGGTTACAAATTATCTTTTAGAAAGATTGTAAAAAAGGTAACTAGAATCTTTCATGGGAGATACCTGACAGTTTCTTAAGTCAGATATTTCGATATTACGTTAATATTCTGTGATAGCTACCTGTAAGATAATTTAATCTTTTGGGAAGCTCAAAAAAATCATTCTAAAAAGCTCACAAGAAGCTTTATGCAAAATTTCATTTAATATTACTTACTTTTGCGGAAAATATTGATATGAGGATTATGCGCGGACCCAGGAACATAACTATAACATATTTCGGAAGATTTTTGCGTAATTTAAAAAAACATTGCACAAATTCTGCACGAAATGTTTCTACAATTTTTCTGTCAATCTTTCATAAATATAGCGTAAAATCTTTCCTCAACTTAACGGGAAATGTTTATACGAGGATTATGCTCGGACAGAGATACATCACAGAAACATTTTTCGAAAGATTTCTGCAAGGTTTCAAAAACATTGCCCAAAATCTGCAAGAAATTTTTCTGCAATTTTTTTGTCAATCTTTTATAAACGTAGCAGAAAATCTTTTCGCAGCTTTACGGGAAATGTTTATACGAGGATTATGCGCGGACATAGATACATCACAGAAATATTTTTCATAAGATTTTGGCGAGGTTTCAAACCTTTTATAAAACCTTGCAAAAACCTTGCAAAAATCTGTAGTGCCGTGTGGGCTGCTTCATTATATTGTGGAGGTCGAAATCGACAAGCATTTGCTGCTGGAGCCAGCTATTGGCAAATAGCGGGAACTTAGTGGCGCACCTAATATATTGTCGAATATTTTGTGGCTCTAGCATGAATTTGAATACCTCAGACATTCAAAGGACCCCATTTTTTTCTTAAAGAAAATGGCTTTCGGCTAATTTTCTTGTAATTTTACAAGTTGATGGTTACAAGTTGATGCTAAGCATGTAGATCAAAAGTCTCAATCGTACGAAGTCCCATAATCCCTTCTCCTCTCTTCCCCTAAAATCATCCCCAAGGGACTACAAGAAAGGGGTTATATAATTGATTTTTAATGTGAAACAATTACTACTTGTAGTATAACCAACGGTTACCCCAAATAATTACCTTTTTAATTATCAATCACCGATGATATCCGTTTCTTCTCACGTTCCCTCACCCGCACCACGACTACGCATCCTACGGACTTTCGAGATTACTAAATAACCACGTAGGCAAAAGTCTCAAATTTTCGATTTATTCTAACAGTGGATGGCTTAGCTGACGCACATTAAATTGATTATTACATACATGACTGAGTATTTTTGCAGATACATACATATATATTAAGTAGATGATATAAATAATCTTTAGATAACAATCAAATAATACATCTGTAAAAATACAATATATTCTTTTTTAGGATAGTTGACAAACATTTTTACTTGGTGCTTGCAAGTCGTGGTGATTAGTCTACAGTACTTTTTACGATAACAGAACGAATTATGATCTCTTGTTTTACGAGGGCAGTCCCAAAAGTACCCAACCCGACAAAGAAAACAGTAAAAAAATTGCAAAAATGTTTTTTATTTTTCAACATATTCTCCTTTTAGTTTGATACACTTTTCCCAACGATGTTCAATAGCTTTGATACCCGCTTTATAGTAGGAACCATCAAGCTTCTCAAAATATCTATTAACCGCAGACTCTACCTCTTCATTGTTGGCAAATCTTTTGCCGCCCAGCCATTTTTTCAAATTCGGAAAAAGAAAATAATCCGAGGGAATCAGATCTGGCGAAACGGGTGCGTGAGAGAGCAATTCGAACTTCAACTAATTGATTTTACCCATCGCAATGACGCACGCGTGGACTGGTGCGTTGTCATAATGAAACAACACTTTTTCTTTCGTCAGATGGGGCCGTTTTTTCTTGATTTCATTACTCAAACGCTGCAATAAGGCTGCATAATATGCGCCGTTGATTGTTTTCCCTTCTTCGAGATAATCAATAAATATTATTCCACGTGCATACCAGAAAACGGATGCCATGACCTTGCCAGCTGACTGAACTGTCTTTGCTTTCTTTGGAGCCGGTTCTCTCTTTTTAGTCCACTGCTTTGACTGCTCCTTGGTCTCAGGTGTAAAATGATGGACCCATGTTTCGTCCATGGTTATGAATCGACGCAAAAACTCGGCTTTATTGCTGCGAAACATTGTCAAACACTCGATGGAAACATCCTCACGTTGCTGTTTGTGCTCCATTGTGAGCAAACGCGGCACCCATCTTGCGCACAGCTTTCTCATGTCCAAATTTTCGGTCAAAATGCGATGCACAGCACTTTTTAAAATGCCTGCCATGTCTGCTATCTCGCGCACTTTTAGTCAACGGTCATCCAATACGTTTTTGTGGATTTTCTTCACATTTTCTGACGTAGTGACCTCACTTGGTCGACCACTGCGGTGTTTATCTTGGCAGCTCGTACGACCTCGCTTAAACTTAGCTACCCAATATTTGAGCGTTGTAAACGAAGGAGCAGACTTCCCCAGAGTAGAATCCAACTCGGCTTTGATATTGGTTGGACTTAGACCTTTCAAATGAAAGTATTGTATCACATAACGATGCCCGATTTTTTCCATATTTACAAATTCACTGAGAGCGTTTACTTTGAATGTCTGTAAAAAAAATAATAATAAACGTACCGTTATGAATTGTTCACATTAAGTTGTTGGAAGGTGGTATTGTCAATCGCAGTAATTGTTTTTTTAAAACTACCTGTATTCATAAGTCAGGTCGGGTACTTTTGGGACTACCCTTGTATATATATACAGCATGTTCAAAAAGTCCCAGTACGGCTGAATAACTTGAAAAATAATAGTCCTGGAAAAAACTTTTAGTACAAATTTGACCTTGGCTTCGACCTTTAATCAGAACTTCAAGGTCATTTGAAGGTCAAATTATTTTTAATAGGAACCCCTATTTTTGACACCGGAAATAAATAGAGCGGAAAATTTTATGTTTGTATATGTTCTTAATCATTATTAAAATTTGACCTTAAATTGTCATGGTGAAGATCAAATGTGAAAATAATGGAGCTATTCCAAAGGTGGTTACGATAGTGCGAAAAAATAATGTCTTAAGATGAATGTTGTGTTATCAGTCATAGAAGATCCTCATGCGTCAATCAGAAAAGTACATCAACAACATAATCTTAGCATTGGTTCATTTCACAATATTGTAAGACAAAAACTCAAATTTTATCTATTTAAAGTGAAGCTTATGCATTAGCTTAATAAAGATGATCCAGACAGACGTGTCGAGTTTTATGAAAATATGATGGACCGAATCATAGCTGACGATAGTTTTCTAAGTCGTATTGTTTTTTCTGATGAAGCTACATTTGAATTAAACGGTGATGTCAATACACATAATATGAGGTATTGGAGTGCTGATAATCCACACTGGATGATTGATAGCCGCTCGACTTAATACCCTCATAAAATTAACGTCTGGGCAGGTATTACTGACAACAGGATTATTGGACCATTTTTTATTGAGGCTAATGTTACTGCTGAAAAATATGAAAATTTGTTACAAAACGATCTTATTCCGAAAATTCAGGCAATCGTTAGCAATTAAGTCTAAAATACTTGGTTCCAGCAGGATGGTGCAGGTCCTCATTACGGTCTTAATGTTCGGGCATACCTTAACAATGTCTTTCCACATAGATGGATAGGACGGAGAGGCGAGATTGAATGGCCATCTAGATCTCCCGATATTACTTCACTTGATTTTTTTTTATGGGAATATCTGAAGGATAGAGTATACCGAACGAATCTAACAGATATTGAAGAATTAAAACAAAATATTCGGAACGAAATAGAACAACTCGATGCAACGAAAGTTCAAGATGCTGTTGGTGCGTGCTTTTATCGTTTGGCACATTGTCAACAAGTTAATAGTAAACAATTTTTACACCTTGCCTTAACTGGCTAGGTAAGATATCTCCTTGCATTAACTGGCTGGGTACCATATCTCCTTGCCTTGACTGGCTGGGTACCATATCGTCTTGCCTTAACTGACTGGGTATGATATCTCCTTGCCTTTGTTGGCTGGACACCATGCCTCCTTGCCTTAACTGGCTGGGTATGGTATCTTCTTGCCATGACTGGCTGGGTACCATATCTTCTTGCCTTAACTGGCTGGGTATGATATCTCCTTGCCTTAACTGGCTGAGTACATATCTCAACCTTCCCTCAAAGACAAGGACAAAGTTAAACTAATAGTCATCATCAGGTTGCTAATAAAAATTAATTCGTTATTGTTTTGCATCACCGTAACCGCTTTTGGAATAGTTCCATTATTTCCGAATTTGACCCTCACCATGTCTATTCAAGGTTAAATTTTCAAAATGATCAAGGTTATATTCGAACGTAAAATTTTTCGCTCTATTCATTTTCGGTGTCGGAAATAGGGGTTCCTATTTGAGAAAATCATTTTAACATTCAAATGATTTTGAAGGCCCAATTTAAGGTCAAAACCAAGGTCACCGCCAGATAGCTAAGAAAATTTCTTAAAAAATTTGCGCTTAAAGTTGTGACGTAGGCACTCCATCGTAGCCGATTTAGCTACGTGCGCCCTGTGTGTCTTGCACAAAAATAATAGTATAATGAAACACTGCTTCAATCTTTCTCACTCTCTCTCTTTCTCTCTCTCTCTCTCTCTTTCTCTCTCTCGCTTTCTATGCCGCAATATTATGCAGGCCGGCCGCCCGCGACTGTCCCTCCAGCCGATGGAGGCCTATCGCTTTCCCAGGGCAGGCAAGTGGCAATCCCTCGCCACTCTCACCGCGAACCCGCTAACACACACTCTCGCTCTCTTTCTCTCTCTCTAACGATTTCACGCGCATAAGTGAGAACGCTCACCATTGTTGCTCACGAGGCTCGTCCACAGGCCGTTGAACTACTGGCTGGTTTCTTCTGCGCCACTGCACCTGACTCCTGCGGCTCTCCCTCTGAAGAAGGGCTGCCGGACCTAGATGTGAATTCGCCTGCACGCTGACTGCCACCGTTTCACCCTTGGCTTCAGATGTCGCGGTGGCAACTTCCAGTCGCCTCCCGCTGACACTTTACCTCCTCATCCCCAGTCTCACTTCTTTGCTGTACTTCCTCGTCTTCGCTCTCCTTTCTCGCACTGCTCTCTTAGCTTCTTCCTCTCTCTCTCTCTCCTTCTCTTTTTCTCTCTCTCTGTCTCGCGCACACCTTCACCCTTGGCTTCACTCGCGACACTCACTCTACTACAAAGGAACAGCACTATGTTCACCACGGGACTAATCTCTCCGTCCTCGCGGGAGCGCGCAGCGAAAACTCACTCGCAGAAGAGCACAGCGTAACTCAACTGTTCCGCTCGCTGTCCTCTCCCTTTCCCACGCAGCTTCCAAAATTTCTTGCCGATTGTCGCCGCAAGTTCGAAAATCGCGTGATTTTTAAACGTTGCCGGTTTTTCCAAAAAAGTCCAGATTTTCGCAGCTAAACAGGCTTAGACAAGCTGGCAAACTGGAGACGGTCGCGCAAGAATGTAAACACTTACATTCTTCGTCGACGACCTATGACGGACTATCCGTCACAAAGTTTTTCTCCAGAACTATTATTTTTTAAGTTATTAAGCCATACTGGGGCTTTTTGAACATGCTATATATACAGGGTGGCCAGTTTTAATCTGTCGGTCGAAACAACTCTAAAGGAAGATGGTTATATTACAAAATTTATATACTAAAATTGTAAAAGTTGAAGACGGTCGTCCAACGCTTACCTGAGCGTTGAGCTTGAGGTCAAATTTGACGGTTATTTGAGGGTCAAATCGCGAATTTTAAAGGGAAATTCCAATTTTCTATTACAGATTCTGATTTTGCGTCGGAAAATATGAAAGATTTGGCTCAAACATTTTTTTCAATGCGTGACAGATGGCGCTGTAATTGGCAGTTTTAATCTATCGATGCGAATATCTCAACAACTACACATATGAAAAGGTAATGTTTTGATGAAAATGTTTATTCTACTTTTAGCGTCATCTGGAGACAACAGATTTTTTTCAAACGTATTTATCCACAGAATTCTAATTTGCAGAATACGATGTGTATTCCTCGAGAAATTCTAATTCGGTAACGATTTTTGTACGCATTTTTAATTTTGTCGATTACAGCGCCATCTGTCACGCATCGAAAAAAATGTTAGGGACAAAACTTTCATATTTTTTGACCACAAATCAGAATCTGTAATAAAAAGTTGAGATTTCTTCTTAAAATTCGTGATTTAACGCTTAAGAAACCTTCAAATTTAACCTCAAGGTTAACGCCAAGGTCAGCGTTGGACGACTCTTTTCATTTTCTAAAACTTTTGTCTGAACATTTTTTGATATAATTATCTCCCTTTGAAGTTATTTAGACCGATAGATTAAAACGGACCACCCTGGATATATATATATATATGTGTGCGTGTGCGTGTGCGTGTGCGTGTGCGTGTGCGTGTGCGTGCGTGCGTGCGTGCGCGCATGTGTGTGTGTGTGTGTATGTGTGTGTGAGTGTGTGTGTGTGTGTGTTATTGTGACGAGGCACCACGTCGAAATGACTATGTGCGCCCTGTATGCCTCGCACGAAAAAAAAATAAATTTAATTAATTTATTATATGAACTCCCTCGCTCTCTCTCTCGCTCTCTCTCTCTCTCTTACTCTCTTTTACAGCAGCGCACGCTTGCGCCTTCTCTCTCCCGCACGCTCGGATATGCGCGAGGTTGACCCCGAAAAATGCAGGCCGGCCGCCTGCGGCTACTTCTCTAGCCGGCGGAGGCCTCTCGCTTTTCCAGGATAGGGAAGTGGTACCCGGTCTCTATCCCAAGACGTGAACTCGCGATCACTCACTCTTGCTCTCTTTATCTCTCTCTCTCGTTCTTATTACCCCCGGGCAAGATAAGGACATTTGCTAATGGTGTTTCGGTGACTTGTCTGCTTGCCGTCGAACGACTGGCTGTTCTCTCCCGTGCCGCGATTCTTGGCTCTGGCTGCTTCTTCCCCAGAGAAGGGCTGCTAGACCATGAAAATAGCCCACCCGTTCGCCGACGGCTTCCGCCTCAACCCCGGCTTTAGGTGTAATGGTGGCAACTTCCAGTCACCGCCCGCTGACACCGGCCCTCATCCCTCGTCTAACTTTCTCGCAATTATTTCTCGTCGACGCTCCTGTCCTTCCTCGCACTCCTCTGTCCTTCTACCACTCTCACTCTCTCTCTCTTGCACTCCTTTACCCCGGCTGTCTCACTCACGACGCTCACTCTAATTAAAAAGGAACACAAATCACTATATTGAACCGCAGGAATGATCTCAACCGTTCTCGCGGGAGCGAGCAGCATAACTACCCTTGCGAGAGCGTACCGCGTAACTATCCTCGCGGGAGCGTACCGTGTAACTGCTCGTTGCGCTCGCTCTCCTCTGCCCTTCCCTCGTGGCTCCCAAAATTTCTCGCCGATTGTCACCGCAAGTTTGGAAATCGCGTGATTTTCAAACGTTGCCGGCTTTTTGAAAACTCCACCCTTTTACTGCTAAGCGTGCTTTTACAAGCCGGCAACCCACGCAAGAATGTAAACATTAACATTCTTTATCGACGACTTTATGACAAACTCTCCGTCACATTACCTACAGGTGGATTTTTAAGGTCAAATTAAAGTACGTTAATTATTTAATTTGATTTTTTAATCAAATTAAAGTAATTTTTTTAATGGAAACCAATTATTTTTATTACGGATTTGTTTTCGTCGCAAAAAAATATGTAAGTTTTGTTAAGATTTTTTTCTTGGATGTGCGTCTTTCTTTTGCTAATGAATGTTCACTTTCCTAACATCACTTTCGTTATATATTGTAATACCACACCTTCAGTGTGGTGCCACAAGAAAGGTTGTAGCCTATCTGTAAATATTTTCTCTTCTTGAAGTCAGCACTTAAAGTGCTTTTCAAACGAATAATTTTCCTCCTGCGTGCCTGAAAAATATTTATAAATAATTAATACAATTTGATTAATAAAATTCAGATTACATAGATCATCAATAGATGACATTCAAAGAGGCGTTCAATAGAACATAGCATGTAAATGCGCGCCCTGCTATTATAGCACCAGTAAATTAGTAAGGAAAAGAATTTAAAATAAAGGGCATGCAAAAATTGGTTGATATAGATAAAGAGAGGTATAGTAATATGAAAAATAGTAGGAATTTGGATAATAAAGTGGAACGATAGCTCTTTGTGCTGCTCAACACTTAACTTTTACTTGGATCACTCTCGTTGTCCTCCTTCCTTAGCCTACAATCCCTCTTGTCGCTGCCCATAGGTTAAAATAGCTAGAGAATATACAAAGCATTGAATTATGCACTGAATAAAGAAGATTGAAACGGTACTTACCTATTTATCTGCAGCAAAGACCCTCCTACTGCTCAATCCTGCCTGGTTTTTCGCTCCTGCCTCTCACAGCACCTTGTGAAAAAAAACAAGCATTTAAATTAGCAAAAGGAAGGAGAGGATAATTTTCTGGAATGGAAATTACCTATTAAATGAACGATGACGCCTTCGTAGCACCCAGCAGCACTTCTTGTTTAGTAACTGTCATCCTAGCCTCTGCTCACCGCCAATTAAGAGGATTACCAGGGATAGAGCAGAAAAAGTATAAAAGCTGCAAGGAATAACAGTACATTGAAAAAATACTTATATGTTAGAACTGTCACGCGCACTACACCGAACCTCGCTCGCAGCCGGTATAAACATTATTGACAGGTGCGTTCGCCTAGCACGCCGGCTTGCGCATCAATTTGATTATCAACTACAAATCGAGCGCAGGTGGCGTGCACGGTGACGGAATTAACCAAAGATTGTCGGCGATGCCCGACTCAACGAAGAAGAAGCTTGAGAATAAAACGACTCGGTCACTTTGGTCTGGATAGCGCTTGCGTCTAGTACCGACCAATCTATAACGCTCTATAGCATTATATTTGAGGAGACACTGCTTTCTTAAAAAGGATTGTAAGTTATTTCTCGTCTTATCATGCTTCTAGATTCCTATTTTTTTCCTCTTTATTTTCCTCGAGTAGTCGAGCTCGCAGTCGATTGTTTGAGCATTGCGTGAGTTTCTCGCGTCTCGAGTAACCGTAAGAACTCACGTCCGTCGCCAGATCGTCCTCGCTGATCTCCACAAGGCGGGCAAAATATCGTATTGTCTCGGAAATGCCGTTACTGACGCCTAGTAATTTTTATTTATATTGGAATTTTGTTCGCGAGTGAAATAATAAATTTTCTTTTATCAAGGAAACTGAAATAGTTTATTTTCCCCCTCTCTGCCCCCCACATACCACTTAGTAATACTAGTAATACTTCATAACCTCATTACTCGTTTTATGTATTGGGTTGTTCGATAATTAATGACGTTTTCATGTTTTTCAAAGTGAATTTATTTATATTAACAACAAACATTAATTAATGATATATTGACCGTTTTTTTAGATAACCTTTTGCCATCATGCGGTAAATTGGAAAATTCCATGTTCAAAGAAGCCTTGGTTTTTAGAAGCGAAAAACTGGTCCAACTTATTTTTAACAGCCTGATCAGAATCGAAAGTTTTACAATTCAAATGGTTTTTAAAGGAGCGAAACAAATGATAGTCTGATGGTGCTAAGTCAGAGCTATAGGGTAGATGTGGCATCAGTTCGCAATTGAGCTCCATTAATTTTTGACGGGTTATCAAAGAGATGTTAGGTCTAGTGTTATCAAGATTGAACATCACACCTTTGCAATTAGTCAGTTCAGGGCGTTTTTTCTTAATTGCATCGTTCAATTTCGATAGTTCACGACAGTAGACATTCGTATCAATAGTTTGGTTTCTTGGAAAAAGCTCAAAGTAGACTATACCCTTGGAATCCTACCACACGGTAAGCATAATCTTCTTTTATTAAATATTGGCTTTGGATGTCGATCGTGGGGGCTTATCTTGCTTGATCGATAACCGTTTTCGGACGACATTATCGTACACAATCCATGTTTCATCACTCGTTATGATTCTTTATAGAAATGGGTCGTTTTCGTTACGATTCCGCAAAGAGTCGCATATGTTAATGCGTTTGGTGAGATGAATTTCCTTTAACTCGTAAGAAACCCAAACATCCAGTTTGTTTACGTAAGCAAGCTGATGTAAGTGCAAGTAAACGATTGAATTCGATATGCCGAGCTTCTCTGCTATCTCTCGAGTTGTCATATGCCAGTTAATTTCGATTAACGCCTTTATTTTGTCGTCATCAGTAGTGGTTGGACGACCAGTATGTGGTGCATGTTACACATTAGAATTCCCAGAACGAAAGCTATCAAACCAACACTAACACTGGCGTTGAGTAAGGTAGTCCTCACCATAAACTTCACACAATTTCTTCCGAGCTTGCACCGTATTTTTGCCCTTATGGAAGTAAAACAATAAGATATGCCGATAATGCTCACTTTGATTGCTCATTTTCAACTTAATTTTTAACCACCTTGTTATTTACTAATAACGCTCAGTTTTTGACAGAAGATAGTGTACAGTCTAATCTTTATAATAGTATATGATAATATACGCTACGCAACCACTACTACATGAAATATGCAGTTCACGCCATCTTTAAAAAAAAAGCGACATTAATTATCGAACAAGCCAATATATAAAAATTTAAAGCCAACAAAAAGTAGATTATAATATATATATATGTATATATATATATATATATCAAGGGGCGTGCCAGCGCCCCGTGGTAAGTATTAGTACTAATCAGGGGCGCCTGGCGCACCCATTTATACATTAAATTAATGCATAAAAAAATTAAAAAATTTTTAATTATACATTTTAATATTTAATAAAATGTAATCAATCACCTTTGCTTTTTTTTATGTTCATTTAAATAAAAAAAAAGCATTAACATTCGTGCATTCGTTGCAAAGATACGATATGCGCCCCCAAATTTTCATCAAATCGCTCTTCAAGTATTTCATCGAATATCTAGATTGATATAAGATAAGATAATCTGAACAAGATGAACTCTTGCTTTTATCTCATCATCTCTTCATATGTATATATACTAACTATACTCAAATATATCATCATCTCTTTATATGTATATACACAGTGTGTCCCATTAAAAACGGAACTTTTTCAAAATAAAGACAAAAACTCAATATTCCGGAAAATCTCATTTATTTGATACAAAATAGTCTCCTTCCGCATCAATACAACGTTTTGCACGATCAATTAACATATCGAATGAGTTTTTGAGATCATTTTTATCCATCGACTTTAGTATGCTGGTCGTCGCTCTTTGGATGGCCTCTACGTCGGCATAACGTTTTCCTTTCATAGGCCAGTGCAATTTTGAGAACAAGTAGAAGTCGCACGGAGCCAAATCCGGCGAGTACGGTGAATGGTTGATGGTTAAAATGGAATTTTTGATAAAAAAATCCGTGATCAAGTTCGATCGATGAGATGGGACATTATCATGCAACAAATGCCAGCTCCTTTTTTCACGGTATTGTGGCCGCACACGACGAATACGGCTGAGCAAACGCTTCATAACACCAAGATAAAACACAGCAGTAATCGTTTGACCAGGTCGAACGAATTCACGATGAATAATACCCTCTGAATCGTAGAAACAAATCCACATTGTCTTCACTTTTGACTTTTCAAGACGACTTTTTTTCGGATTGGGCTCGGTTGGGTGCTTCCATTCAGCACTTTGACGCTTGGTTTCGAGATTATATTGAAAACACCTTGTCTCGTTACCAGTCACAATTGAATATTTTAAGTTTGGGTCCTTTTTTGACTTTTTAATCAAATCCTTACAATGTTGAATTCGGAGCAATTTTTCGTAATCGGTCGATTTGTGTGGAACAAAGCGTGCACACACCTTCCGTAGATTCAAATGATCGGTCAAAATGCGATGAGTTAAATTTTTGGACATATTCGATTCTATTTCCATGTATCGCAATGAAGATTTTGGCTCATTTTTGATAAATTCACGCACTTTTTTAATGTTACTTTGAAGTAACCACGGTATTCAAAGGACCTGGATGTTCGTTGTCCTAAATGTCTTTACGACCTTCCTGGAACCGCTTAAACCACTTATACACTCTAGTACGGGATAGACAATTATTGCCATATACTTGTTTCAGCAAATTATGCGTCTCAGTAAAGGATGTACCGAGTTTAAAACAGAACTTAATATTTGCTCTTTGTTCGAAGTTCATTTTACGACCGATGCCACAAACACACTGTTACTTTGAGCGCGATATTTTGGTTTCCATTTAACCAAATGTCATACAATTTTGACAGGATGTCAGTTAGAAATAGACCTTTTCATTGCTAACATCCACCAATAGGTGGCGCCAATATAAATCGATGTTTTGAAAAAGTTCCGTTTTCCATGGGACACACTGTGTACGAGGGCGGTTCAATAATTACCCGTGTTTGACGACCGAGGGCGTTTCTAAGGAAAGTTGGTATTATCATCGTGTGCTGCCATGTATCAAGTGACGGTAAAACAAATTTAAGACTGATTGATAGGTTAGTTTGGATTTGGCAGCCATTCGAGTAAGACGTGTTTCATGATTTTCGCTAAGATGGAAAAAGAGCAGTATCGTTCGGTAATTCGCTTTTTGTTTTTAAATGAAAAAAATGCAAGGAGATAGAAGCAAAGTTGGATGCTGTTTATGGGGACACTTCGCCATCTATGACCACAGTTAGATATTGGTTTAACGAATTTAAACGTGGACAAACATCCGCTTTTGATGAGGGGCGACCAGGACGCCCGGCACACCTTGTTACCCAGGAAATCATTCAAAAAGTCTACGACATGATTCTCGCTGATCGACGAACGTAAGTGCGCGAAATAGCAGAGGCTGCAGGTGTATCGACCGAAACGGCAGTTGATATTTTACATGATAAGTTGGCGATGAAAAAATTGTCGGCCCGATGAGTTCCGTGATTGCTCACGGTGGACAACAAGCGGATGCGGCTGTTAACTTCAAAGCAGTGTTTGGAGCAATTTAAGCGAGATCTGAAGGAGTTTTTGCGTCGTGTTGTCACCATTGATGAAACCTGAATTTATCATTACACTCCAGAAACGAAGCAACAATCAAAACAATGGATTTCTCCCAGTGAATCTGCTCCAAAGAAGGCGAAGACGGTCCCATCGGCCGGAAAGGTCATGGCAACGATTATTTGAGATGCAAACGGCGTTATCCTCATGGATTTTTTTGATAAACAAAGAACGATCACTGGACAATACTACAGTGAGTTATTGGACCACTTCGACAAAAAATTGATGGAGACACGGCTGCATTCGGCGAAAAAGAAGGTGCTGTTTCACCATGATAACGCACTAGCATATTCATCCGGAATTATCGCCGCCAAACTGCATGAATTGCGTTATGAATTGCTGCCGCACCCCCCGTATTCACCCGATCTGGCTCTCTGCGTTTTTTTCTTGTTCCCTAACATGAAGAAATGGCTTGCGGGAAAAAAATTTAGCTCAAACGAGGAAGTCATCGCCAAGACAAAGGCGTATTTTGGAAAGTTCGACAAATCCTATTTTTTGGAGGGGTTAAAAAAATGGCAGGAACGTTGGGAAAAGTGTATCTTTCTAAAAGAGGACTATGTTGAGAAATTAAAAGAAATTTTTCAAAAAAATGGTGTCTTCATTTGTAACACGGGTACTCATTGAACCGCCCTGGTGTATACTAACTATACTAAAATAAAATATACAAAGTGATCCGTTTTAATCTATTGGTCAAAATAACTTTAAAGGGAGATGGTTATATCAAAAATTGTTATTCACAAAGTTGTAGGGGTTAAAAGGGGTCGTCCAACGCAGACCTTGAGGTCAAATTTGAAGGTTATTTGAGGGTCCAATCGCGAATTTTAAAAAGAAGTCCCAATTTTTTATTACAGATTCCGATTCTGCGTCGAAAAATATAAAAGTTTTGTTTAAAACATTTTTTCCAATGCATGACAGATGGCGCTGTAATCGGCAGTCTTAATCTATCGATGCGAATATCTCAACAACTACGCATATAGAATGGAAAAAAAAAAATTTCTTAATCTGGATAGGAGACATGCAATGAGACCACAATCGAGCCCCCCTTCCTCGAACCACCCGTATGAAGCGGTTTCAACTTAAAAATATGAAATGGGTACCCAAATTTTATATTGCAGATTCTGATTCTACGTTGTAAAATATTGAGATTTTGTTCGGAACATTTTTTAGATTCGTGTCAGTTGTCGCTGTAATCGACAAAATAAAAGATGCGTACAAAAATTGTTACCGAATTAGAATTTATCAAGGAATGCACATCGTGTTCTGCAAATTAAAATTCTGTGGATAAATACGTTTAAAAAAATCTGTTGTTCCCGGATAACGCTAAAAGTAGAATAAACATTTTTATCAGAACAGATTTTATTTAAACGTATTAATCCACAGAATTTTAATTTGCAGAATACGATGAAGCTACGATAAAGCCTCTCCCCACAATCGACGTGACGCACTCTCCTCTGACTCGAACTGTTGTGAAACCTAGCCAAAGCTTGAGCCAAGTGATTACATTTTTTTTTTGTTGTAAAGCATATGTATCATTTAAATAAAAGATTTGCTACAGTCGTTGAACTTGATTAAAATCAAGTTTTATAACGCATTGTTTTATTTCTTTTCATTATTATTATTATATATATGCACATATGAATCATATTATAACAAAAATATATAGGTATAATACAAAAACGGCATGACCATGTCCTTTCTATTTGAAAAATAAATTTATTAATAAAAAATACTAATATATTCGTAAGTCTTTGCAAGCATAAATACTTTAATTCCTAATCTTGAATCGTACTCTCTGCTAAGACATAATAAAATAGCGTTACCGCCGCAATACGAGACGTCGGGGAGTCATATCATTTCCGTTATCACACAAAATGCTAAATATGATCTTTACAGGTACACTCTTAGTGAAGATTTTCTCCTGAGTAAATAAAATAATTTATTAGCAGTCTGTCAAGTTAGAGCGTGGTCGTGTTAATTTATAAAAAAATTTATTTGATGAAACTTTCATATTTTTATATACATTGTATACATTACAAACAATGATTCAATTCGGTCAATAATGTGTCCAGTCACCACCGGCGTCGATAATTGCCTGGCATCTCCGAGGCATGCTTTCTACTAATTTGACGGCGTATTCTAGTGGCAAGGATCTCCAGATCCGACGAATTTCGTAAGACAACTGCTTCAAAGTGTATGTGCGTCTTCCACGAAGCTTCCGTTTAATATATGCCCACACATTTTCAATAGGGTTTGCATCGGGCGACTGCGACAGCCAATCTAATGTAACGATGCCAGATTGAGTCTTGCACTGAGTACAGAGCTCGCTGCGGTGTTTAGGATCGTTGTCCTGCTGTAGAATCCAATCTTCATTTTTTGTGATGAACCATCGTTTGGCAGATGGCAGTAAAGCCTTTTTGTAGATTTTTATCATTTTCTCGGCATTTAGGTTGTCAGTAAAGAGGTGCAAAGTGCCGAATCCCTGCTTTGAGAAGCAGCCCCAAAGATGCACCTTTATTCCATGTTTTACGGTCCGCTGAACAAGCCTATTGGTAGAAGTTGACCAGGCTCGCGTGAGGACAGAACGTGCCCATATAGAACATTTATCAGTGCAAATGACATTTTCGAAATGTCTATCAATATTCTCATGCGCCCAAGCGAGTCGCTTTGTCACATGTTTTTCAGTCAACAGAGGCTTCTTCATTGTGTTGCGCCATTTCAGATGATGAGTACGAAGATGGGTTCGGATAGTTTCGTAGGATATATCTAAACCTTTTGCCATTAATTTTGCTTGTCCTTGCCGCAGTGTTAAGGCAGGATTCCGCGAAAACAGATTCACTATTCTTTTTTCATCTTTTTTGTTCACTTTTCCTATCGAGCCACGTTCTGGTAAATCATCGACATTTTTAGCCACTATATATCGTTGTATCCACTTCTGTACAAATGCCTTCAACTTTCTTATATATTTAGCAGCCGCTGATTGCGACATTTTGGGACCTTTCAGGTGGATGCAAAGGAACACAGCCTCGTAGCGCGACGCGTTCTTAGCACTCATGGCGTTAAACGTGATTCTCTTTTAAAAGATCAACGACAACTGAATTTTTGTTAACAATGCTTTAAGGACAAAGATTTCTCCTATCGGCTCAAGAAGGAATTAGAGCAAAATCTTTTATCACCTGTCGGTGAAGTCGACCACGCTCTTACTTGACAGACTGTAAATAATAGCAACAGGCCTGCAACCATACCAAGATTATTATCCTTCATAATGCTGTGCCTGTATTAATCGTATTTCCTATCAATTTTTCAATATTAATTTTATTTTGCAATCTTTTTTTTTCTCTTTTTAATGTTATATTATTAATTAACTTTAATATTTCTTCACACATATATATTTTATGTACAAGTAACCTTAATTCTGCGGAGGTGCTTATAATTCTTTGCGAGAAGAAAATTATAGCATTAAATGTTTCAAATAATTATAACTATTCAACTGTTAATTTTTTTCGCAATATTTTATAAGAATTGTCGCGTTTTCGCACTGTCTTAATTTTTAATAATCGTCCGTGCGCAATAGTTGATTAATTCTATAATACTTTAAATAATTCAATTAAAAATAACGTGGCGGTAGAAAAGAACATGACGAATAATAATTAAATAACTCTTAGCTTTACCAAAAAGTAGCATCAAACGATTAATTATTTATCCGACAGTTATAACAATTACCTACAGATTAGATAAAATTGTAGAAGAATAATTATTTAAACTATTATTTTGAAACCATCGTGAATCATATGTTAATTATTATTCACTAACCCACGAATACCATACGTGTCCTGTATAGTAATCATTTTCCATTTATTCAAATAATTATTCTTTATTTATGTGTCCATATAAATTTAATGCGTAAAAATGCGACTTAAACTTCGTTTCTTTTGTAATACGCATCAAATCTTACGTACAAAACAATCATGAAATTCAAGTTAATGTATTTCCGTTATAAATACTAGAAAAAAAAAATCCACAAAAAATTATGCAAAAAGGGATCGTCTCTCTCTAATTCTCATTCTGCCACTTAAACGAAACGCTTTTAAGATGAAGCATTAGCGTCCACCCCGCGCTCATTTCGAGCAATCAGATTGGCACAGCGTTATCGCTGTAGAAGTGCATAAAAAGGGGAAATCCAGCTGCGGGGAGCGGACTCGACTACTCCAGGACCACTGGACTTCCGTACTGCTGCATTCGCTGGATTCTGCAGAAGCACCTGTCCTGATTGCATTAATTTTTTGTTCTTGTTCTTTTTCCTGCCAAACGTCAACGCGTCCCAATCTTCGGCCAGACACACTCTAAGAGAGAGAGAGAGAGAGAGAGAGAGATCGGGTCCAACAATCAAGCATTTTTCAACTAATAAAAATGAGTCAAAAAACTAAAATAATTGATCTTTTTTTTGCTTTCTACCACTGTCTACTCTATCTTACATTCTCCCAGAGGTAGCATTTAGCCTGAGTTTCGGCTAACTGCTTCTTACCTCTTTGCACTTGTTAGGACCTTTCCAGAGCGGTGTACCAGGCCCGAGTTTCGGCCTAGACGCACGTTCAATCCTGTATTACACCACCCTTCCAAAAAAAAAAGGCAAAGGAAAAAGTAAAGCTAAACCTCCTCCGCCATCCCGAGCCCTTAAGCTTTACTGCCTAGGCTCTTAAAGGCAGCGATCGTTTGCGTTATGTCTAATAACGCATCGTAGCGTAATTACCGACGTTACAAAATTTTTGGAGGCCCCGATGGGATCGTGAAAAAAAAAAGGAAACTGATTTCTTTCACCTTGAAGGAAATAAGCTTTATTTTTCTTTCCTTTAGCTTCTACTTTATTTCTTTTTCTCTTTAAATTAAAATTTCAAATTGTGCGAAAAATTACGCATAAACAAATTAAATTAGTACAAAAATATCAAATAACTGCGAGGTGCTTATGTCATTCTGTGCATAAAAATAATAAAAATTATTACGATAACTGAAATCAATTTAGAATAATTGATAAACAAATTTTTTTTTCTCTACTCTTTCTCTTTTCCTCTTTTTCTTTAAATAAACTCTTTTTACAAAAAAAAATATATAAAAGTAGAAATAATAGAATAAACACATAAATAGAAAAAGGGAAGAGAAGAGAACGAGTATAAAAAATAAAATAATTTGCGAAAAATTATTAAACGAAAAGATTTATAGAAGTGTGAAAAATAAAGTGCTAGTGTAAAAGTGATCTATAAATGAGAAGTAATAAAACACGTGAATGAATAAGATAAAAAGTCAATAAAATAAATGATTAATAAATAAAGTGAAGAAATAAAAGAATGATAAATAAAAGTGAAACACGAATAAGATAAAAGATTAACAATTTAAAAGAAAGAATAATACATAAATAATAAATAAGATAAAAGAAAGTAAAATAAAAATAATATATAAATGAAATGAAGAAAGAAATGAAAAATAATAAAATGAAAAGATAAATAAAAGAATGAATAAAAAAAAATAAAATAAAAATAATATAAATAATAAAAGAAGGATAATAAGTGAAATAAAGAATGAATAAATAAAAGAAAAACAGATAAATAAAATGCATTAAAATTAAAGAAAGTGAAATAAAATATATATATGCGGATTAAAATGAGTAAAATAAAACAAATGGAATAATGAATAATTAAAACAGTGCGTGGATAAATAAAGCAAAAACAAGTTAAATAAAAGAATAATATAAAAAAAGAAACCATGAAAAAATAAATAAACCTAAGGAGAGAAAAACGCGTTAAAACAAAGTGAAATAAAGCGAGACGAAAAAAATATACACAATATACAAACATAAATAAATAAAGGAAAAATTAATAAAATAAAAAAGAAGATGATATAATGCGAATTAAAAATAAAAGTGAATAAAATAAAAAAAGGAAATCAATAATAAAATTAAAGTAAATGAAGATAAAGCGATAATGAGCGAATATAAGGTGTTGAATAAAGTGTGAGAAATTAGTGACAAAGTTTGATTAAATGTTTGAAAATTAAATGAATTATTAATACGAAATTGGTGACAATCGTGTGGGTGTCAATAATGTGAGACCTTTTTTTTTTTTTGAATAAAAGTTAGTGCTAAGATTATTTTTAATAATAATAATAAAATAAAAAGACAGAATAAATAAAACAAGATAGAAAATAAAATGAATAATAAAATAAATGACATAATGAATAAATAATAGAGTGCGTGAATAAAATAAAAAAAAACGTAAATAAATGAATTAAATGAAAATAAGTGAATAAAAAGTGTTAACAGTGAATAAAGAAAATTGATTGAAAATAAATAAAAAAAAGAATGACTAATAAATAAATAAACGGATGAATTAAACGAGTAATGAAGTGAACTAAATAAAGTGTTAAAACTAGTAAACTGTGAAAGATAAACAACCAAATAACTAAGAAGTGGTAAAAAAAAGAGAACAAATAAATGAGTAGAATACAGTCGATAGAGTACGATGGGTTATCACAAAAAATGAAGATTAAATTCTGCAGGAGGACAACGATCCTAAACACCGCAGCGAGCTCTGTACTCAGTGGAAGACTCAATCTGGCATCGTTACATTGGATTGGCTGTCGCAGTCGCCCGATGCAAACCCTATTGAAAATGTGTGGGCATATATTAAACGGAAGCTTCGCGGAAGACGCACATACACTTTGAAGCAGTTGTCTTACGAAATTCGTCGGATCTGAAGATCGTTGCCACTAGAATACGCCATGAAATTAGTAGAAAGCATGCCTCGGAGATGCCAGGCAATTATCGACGCCGGTGGTGACTGGACACATAATTGACCGAATTGCATCATTGTTTGTAATGTGTACAATATATATATGAATATGAAAGTTTCCTCGAATAAATTTTTTTATAAATTAACACGACCACGCTCTTACTTGACAGACTGTAGCACTCATGGCGTTTAACGTGATACTCTTTCAAAAGATTAACGACAACTAAATTTTTGTTAACAATGCATCAAGGACAAAACTTTCTTCTATTGGCTCGCGAAAAAATTGAAGCAAAATCTTTTATTACCTGTCAATGAAGTCGACCACGCTCTCACTTGACAGACTGTAGCATAAAAAAAAAAGGGAATCATACAGAAAATAAGAAGACACAAGATAAATGATAAGAGAAAGATATTGTAAAATAACGAATTAAAACGATAGGCAAAATAATATAAATTAATATAAAATGAAGGGATAAATAATAAACAATGAAAATTATGAATTAAATCATCAAGTACCAAATAATAGTTGAAATAAAATAAGCTAAATATAATAGAACAACTAAATAAATTACTTAGTAAACAAATTGAATATAAGAAAATCAAACAATAAATAAATGATTAAATAAATAAATAAAAAGAATAATTAATCAAACGAATAAACAATTAAACAAAGAAGGATAGAAATTTTAAAGAAAGGATGAGTTTTATAAAAAAAAATGCAATAAAAAAGGGGACAGATACAAAAATCAAAACGAATAACTAAATATATGAAAATAAATAAAAATTAAAAATTTAAATTAATAAACTCTAAATATTGAAAAACGATAAGGAAAGAAGATAAAGAAATAATAAAAATTGAATGACGAAAAGAGAACGAGTCGAGAAAAATAGAAATAAATGAGTAAAGCAAAGTAAACAAATCATCTAAACAAACTGAGTAAATAATAACTAGAAGAATAGACAAATTAAAATAACAGATAGGTATTAAATAAATATTTAGTCGTTTTGTCGCACATACGAGGGTAGTCCCAAAAGTACCCGACCTGACTTATAAATACAGGTAGTTTTAAAAAAACAATAACTGCGATTGATAATACCACCTTTCAACAACTTATTGTAAAAAATTCATAACGGTACGTTAATTATTATTCATTTTACAGACATCCAAAGTAAACGCTCTCAGTGAATTTGTAAATATGGAACAAATCGGGCATCGTTATGTGATACAATACTTTCATTTGAAAGGTCTTAGTCCAACCGATATCAAAGCCAAGTTAGATTCTACTCGGGGGAAGTCTGCTTCTTCGTTTACAAGGGTCAAATATTGGGTAGCTGAGTTTAAGCGAGGTCGTACGAGCTGCCAAGATGAACACCGCAGTGGTCGACCAAGTGAGGTCACTACGTCAGAAAATGTGAAGAAAATCCACAAAATGGTATTACATGACCGTCGACTAAAAGTACGCAAGATAGCAGACATGGCAGGCATTTCAAAAAGTGCTGCGCATCGCATTTTGACCGAAAATTTGGACATGAGAAAGCTGTGCGCAAGATGGGTGCTGCGTTTGCTCACAATTGAGCACAAACAGCAGCGTGAGGATGTTTCCATCGAGTGTTTGACAATGTTTCGCAGCAATAAAGCCGAGTTTTTGCGTCGATTCATAACCATGGACGAAACATGGGTCCATCATTTTACACCTGAGACCAAGGAGCAGTCAAAGCAGTGGACTAAAAAGGGAGAACCGGCTCCAAAGAAAGCAAAGACAGTTCAGTCAGCTGGCAAGGTCATGGCATCCGTTTTCTGGTATGCGCGTGGAATAATATTAATTGATTATCTCGAAAAAGGGAAAACAATCAACGGCGCATATTATGCAGCCTTATTGCAGCGTTTGAGTGATGAAATCAAGAAAAAACGGCCCCATCTGACGAAAAAAAAAGTGTTGTTTCATCACGACAATGCACCAGTCCACACGTGCGTCATTGCGATGGCTAAAATCAATGAGTTGAAGTTCAAATTGCTTCCTTACGCACCCTATTCGCCAGATCTGGCTCCCTCGGATTATTTTCTTTTTCCGAATTTGAAAAAATGGCTCGGCGGCAAAAGATTTGCCAACAATGAAGAGGTAGAGTCTGCGGTTAACAAGTATTTTAAGGAGCTTGACGGTTCCTACTATAAAGCGGTTATCGAAGCTATTGAACATCGTTTGGAAAAGTGTATCGAACTGAAAGGAGAATATGTTGAAAAATAAACATTTTCGTAATTTTTTTACTGTTTTCTTTGTCGGGTCGGGTACTTTTGGGACTGCCCTCGTATATGAATCTAGCGGAGTTGACAATTGACCGTCTTTACATTAGAGCGCTAAAGTTCGGTTTCGACTCACTGTCCAACAGGCAAAAATCAATTTTATACACCACGGCTACCATTTTGATAAGCTACACGTAGATTACGTGACTGGAGCCTGCACTACGACCCAAAGCACCAAGAAGATCCGTTAGCTCAGATTAAGGTTGCAAATAAATAATTAAAACAAACAAAATATATATATATATATATATATATATACACCAATCGTGCGCAGCCATTAAACGCATGACCCCTGTGATCTGCAAGGATTCTTAATCCCTCAGCCTCGAGCAACAAAGTACAAGTCTTGGAAAATTGCTGAAGGTTTTGACAAAGATATGGGTTGGAAAATACAGTAGGTTAACCACTTTAATTTTTGTAGATGATTTCACTTAACTACGGGGAGTCGACCCATGATCACATCACCCAATTGATCTCCTCGCTCCACAACAGGGTACTCACACTGGATAACGCGTTAAAAGAAACCAATGCAGTAGTGGATAGCCTGATCCTTGAACTCCTAGATCAACAGAGGCGACTTAAGGAAACCCACGAATTTAGTATTATTCTGCGTTTGAGAACGGACGATACACGGAGCCAAACCGAACGCTTTAGAAGGCATTTAGAGGGCCTGGAGAAAGAATACGTTAAGGACCGAAGGCACGTCAAGAAACGGCTCCAGAGAAATCACAAGGCGCAAAGGAGACTTCACAAAGCGCTAATGTTAACAAGCGCTTTAGCTAACAAGAACCGGAGCTATATGGATAAATTGACCAAACGCGTGGCTGAACTAAGCATCAAAGATTAGGAAGTAATTGAAAGAATCTAATATTTTTTTTTCGTCTCCACTCCTTCTTTTCCTCTTTCTTCTCTTTTTCTTCTCTCTCTTTCCTTCTTAATATTTTTTTTTTATTTATATTTATTGTTATTGTTAATTCTTCTTTTTTCTATTTATTTTATTAATTCCCTTCTCTTCTTTATATTTTTTTTTCTTTCTTCTCGCTTTCATTACATTTTTTTTATTTTGTATTATTCTTACACACCTTTCCTCTTTTCCCCAGTGAATACCAACACCAGCCAGAAACCAATCACCACCGAGGACCAAGGGTACTTAACCTCCGAGCACGTGGAGGTTAAGCAGAATGAACTTCCTGCCCTAAAGAAGAACGCGAACTTGCGGCAGCGCGAGCGGTATTTCCGGGCACTCAGGGAGGCCCGCCAACAACCTTGGGTTCCAAGAAAAATATATGAGGAAAAGCGCGCAGAACGCATCCAAAGGCTAGAAGCGTACGCCGCTAAACAAGACTATCCTCCGAAGCCAGCCCTGACCATTGACGAGAGAGTCAAGTTGCTGCGCTGTCAGCACGGGGAGCCTCCAGGATTGTGCACCACCTGCAATCACCTGATGGTGCAAGGCTATGAAATACCGAAGAAGAAGAAGCGAAACAGCGAAGAAGACTTAAAAGAAAAATCGGAATAAAATATACGTAGAATCGCGCCACACCGGCGATTTGTAATTAGAAAATTTTTAAACGAATAAAAAAAACATGTTTTTTTTAAACAAGGCTGGTTATTTACGGCCCTTTCTCATTTGAATTTCTAAAATTCACAACTAGCCGAAATATTGTCGTCTTTTCTTCCTTTTTCTGTTTTCTTTTTGTTTGTTAATTGCGCTTTAGACTAATTTTTCTTCATGTTTGAGTTTTTGATCAATTCCTTTTTTATTGATAAAAAGTAAACCTCTCGTATAGTATAAATAATTTTTTTTCTTTTTCTCTCTCCTCCTTTCTCTCTTTTCTTTTTCTTTCACTTCACTGAGTTTAGATTAGCGTCAAAATTACCAGAAAAGAGGACGCCGCTTTAAAAGGAGAACCCCGGCAGACAAATCAACAAAATATATGTATATATAAAAAGAGGGGAAAATAATAACTAAATAAACAAAAAATACACTAAAAAAAAAGGGAAAAAAATAAAAAAATAAAAAAGGCATAAATATATAATAACGATAAAATCTAGGCCAGCACCATACCGAAAAGGAGAGTTCGTAGAGATTATTCTAAAAGGTCGGATAATTGCCATACGACAAAATTTCTTTTTTTCAACCTAAGATCGCACAATCTACGAGTTGCCAAACAACCAATAACTGATAAGAGACAAACCAGGCAACAATTCGCCAAGGCGTTGAAATCGGAAAAAGACAAGGACAAAATTGCCGACCCCCTCTCACGTAAGCCGCGGATATTCCGCTCTCCTTAAAACAAAGGTCTTGACTCTCCTGTCGACACTCCTCCGAGAGTAACTGAAGACATTATTCTCCCACCCTCCATCCACCAACCTCTAATCGATCTAAACATCTTGAATCAAGACTGCCCTACAATGGCTCAACTCTATAGGGCCGTTTAAAGTAGAGACGGAAGTGAAAGCGACCAAAAGCCCATCTTCCAAGCCTTGCTGAAAGATGCCCTTAGCGTAGTACCTGAATTTAACGGAACAAATATTCTATAAAGCGAATTCTTAGAAGACTGTAATGAAGCCAAGGAAATATTAGGGCCTCACGATGAAGCAAACCTAGTAAGACTAATCCGGAGTAAAGTAAAAGAGGAGAAGAAACTAGATACGAGGCCCGACCAAACAGGTTGACAGTATGCCGGTTTTGTAATAAACCAGGACATTCAGAGGCAACCTGTTTTCTCAAGGCAAGGACGTGCCAAATTTGTAGGAAGCCCGGCCACACCGCCAACCTCTGTCGCAACGACGTAGTATGCCAAATATGCGAACAAAAAGGACATACAGCGGCGCAGTGTAACAAAAACAGGCGCGTGGTAGACTTTTGTCAACTATATAATAAGCCCGAACACTTGGCGCCCAATTGCCTCACGCGCACAAACAATGCGCCACGAGCTGAAATTCGGTGTTTTAAATGAAACATGCCAGGGCACACGGCTACAGTCTGCCGTCAGCAAAATACGTCCAACTTGGATCCTGTGGCAAAGTGCAGCTATTGTCGAATAAAAGGGCATACCCTCACCAAATGCCGAAAAAGGAAATACAACTAGGCAAAAATCGTGAGGAGTCTCCCGCAACAGAACGCCACCAGGAAGGCCCCACAAACTCAAGTGCGCTCAGCCTTTCCGATAGAGCTGGAGAATTCCAGTGCAAAATTAGTGCCATAAAGACTTGTAGAACTGTACCGTTCATAAACCTCAGCCTCCTCCAAAATAAGTTCCATAGTACCTTCATGATCGATACAGGATCAGAGGTTAGTGTATTAATAACACACGTCTTGCCGTATTACAAATACCTGAAAACCCAAGACGAATTCACGCTACAAGGGTTGGGGGGCGAATCAGAACAAGGCCTGGGGAAGGCAAAAATAAAAATTGGGGAAACCATAATCGAATTTATCGTAGTAAATAACAATTTCCCTATCCCCTATGACGGAGTATTAGGAGCAAATTTCTTCAAAGCCGCCAAAGCAACACTAAACTTTGAAAACATTTTAATGACATTAACTAATAAACATGTAAAAATTATCTGGGACGACGAAGATCGGCCTCATCTAACGAAAAACTTACATAATATCACAAGCGACGGAAAAACTGGATAACGATTCTTAAAAATTCTCAATCCTCTCACCCTCAAAGAACGGAGATTATTAATCGATTAAGGGTCGGAAATAAACCTAATAAAATCAATTTTGATACCGCCCGAAGAGGAAATCAAAACGACAGAGAAATACGCATTGCGAGGAATCGGGAAAAGAATCGTACTAACTTGGGGAACGGTAGAGATCTCTTTGTTGGGGAATAATATAAAATTTTCGGTGATAAAAGATGACGTCTACATCCCAGGGGAAGGTGTACTAGGTTGCGATTTTCTGCGCGATTTCTGAGTACATCTTGACTATCTTAACCACCTAATGAGATGCAACGACGTCGCACGACCTTTCGAAATTGGGACCAATTCCATCAATACCTATGACGAAGCAAATGTCTTGGAGGTATTGAAAGACGAAGACCTCGACAGTAATGTAGCTACAAGAAAAAGTTACCTGACTTCAGAGAACGAAATAGCGACCGACCTGGAGTACCAGCTTGAGTCACTCGCCGACTTAGGAGACCCCGGGTTTCTCGAAGAACCAGAAGTTAAGGAGAACACGACGGCTCTTAAACGACGACGAAAAGTCATACGTAAGCGATCTAGTAAAAAACAACAGGGATGTATTTTATCTATAATTTATTGAAAGAAATGCTATGCGGTGCACCTGTATTGCGATTTCCCGATTTATCTCCACCTTTCATAATCACTACAGATGCTTCAGGCTACGCAGTAGGAGTCCTGTCTCAAAGAGAAATTGTAAAGGACACGCCGATAGCCTATACTTCGCGCATGCTGCGTGGCGCCGAAAGCAATTAGAAAGTTTATGAGAAGGAAGCATTAGCCGTAGTACACAGCATGACAGCATTTAGATCATATGTATACGGGCGGGAGTTTCAGTAATAACTGATCACCAACTGTTAGTACGGTTCAAAACAGCCGACCTTAATACCGTCCAGAAATTGAGAATCAAAATATCTGAATATAATCATAAAATAATCTATAAGCCCGGCAAATTGAATGCTAACGCCGATGCGCTATCACGCAATCCCGTGAAAAAGCCGCCGTTAATGTACTAACGCGTGCACAGCAAAAAAAGAATGAACCTGTCCCTGACAAAGCCCAATAAGGGCCTCCGGCACCCGAACCCGGAGAACCAATACCAAAGAAACCTAGTGGACGACCTAGAAAGACCTGAGAAGTTACCCCGATTGAGGACAAAAGGGCACTGTGACTTAAGGAAAAAGTCGACTACGAGGAAAGCGAAGACTATGACTGACGAATCTGCGAAACCAAGATCCTTCACTACGCCTAAAAGGTCCATATCAAAGTCAGACATAAAATCAGAATCCCCTGATGAATTCGAAGACAACGAAGTAACGAGCCGCAGCCTTGTATTGGAATTGAAGGAACTACTGCATACGAGAAACGACAATATAGTCTATTTCGTGAGCTCGGACGGATATTTTTGTGACAAGGGCGGAAAAAGGCTACACGAATACGGCAAAATAACCATTTTAAAAAACTTGACTGTCGCGGAAGTTCATCGCGAGAAGCGTAAAAGAAAGAAATCTTTTTACGCTATATGTATAAAAGGGAATCAACCGCTTTCCCTGACACAGATTAAACAAAATCTGCCGAAAGGTTTGGAAAATTTGAAAGAATTACTGGAAAAATTCATCCAGAGAACGTTTAGCGCTGCTAAAAATAAATATATAGAGAACTAAGAATGGTCAGAGATCCTGAGCCTTTTTAAAAGCACATTCATTGATACCTCTATAAAAATTTGTATATGTACCGGAAAACTACGATATGTCCCGATTGACAAGAAGGATAAAGTTTTCTACGAACTCCACAGATCATCGATTGGAGGTCACAGAAGAGTATCAAAAACATTTAACCGAATTTGCCGAAAATACTATTGGGAAAATCTAAAAGACGACGTACAGCGACGCATTTAACAATGCCTTGACTGTCAATTAAAAAAAATTAGTGCGTCTCAAAACAAAACAGCCCATGGCAATCACCAATAAGCCAGGGCCTGTTTTCAATAAAATAGCCATGGATATAGTAGGACCACTCAAGGCCACCAAGAAAGGGAACGAGTATGTGTTAACGATACAAGATCAGCTATCGAAGTTTTTTTTAACCGTACCCCTACAGAACACCCTGGCCACTACTATCGCCGACGCACTAATGAAGAAATTCATCTGTCTATTTGGAGCACCCAAGACTATATTAACGGACCAAGGGAAGAATTTTCAAAGTCACCTGATGAATAGAATCGCCAAAAGTTTCAGAATAAAGAAACTTAAAACGACCACTTTCCACCCACAATCGAACGGATCCCTCGAACGATCCCATCATGCACTCAGTGAGTTCCTGAAACAATACACCGATAGAAACAATGAGTGGGACGAGTAGATCGAAATAGCCATGCTAAACTATAACACCTGCATGCAAGAAAGCACAAAACACACGCCTTCTAAGGTGGTGTTCGGAAAATTAGCGCGGTTACCCTCGAGCGACCCCTTGAAAACAAGTGACATGTCACCAAAATACAAAGACTATAGCACCGAATTAGTGACCCGACTTAACCCTTTTGCTACTGACGAATTCTACGGCGCGGTACTCCCGCTGAACGGGCCGCTGCACCACAAGTGTGCACTTGCGGAAGAACTGAAGTCGCCTGCTGTACGTTCAGAACTACTGCATCTTATCCGGAGTGACTGTAGTCGCTCGTAGAAAGGAAAGGGTTATCAAATAATTAAATAACAAAAGTGACCGCCCGTATGCAGCGAGCATCAGACGTTGGGTGACTATAGTCACCGCGTGTACGTACCGAGCGTCAGGCGTTGGGTGACTATAGTCACCGCCCGTACGTACCGAGCGTCAGGCGTTGGGTGACTATAGTCACCGCCCGTAGCAAAAGGGTTAATGGTATCCAAACCCTAGCCTACGATAACCTAGTCGGATCGAAATTACCAAATAAGAAACTGTACAACAAACGAATGAATCCACAAAGCTTTAAGGTAGGAGATTTTGTGTTTTTACTGCTCGGTCCTAAACCCGGCAAGTTTAGCGACCACTACTTCAGTCCACACAAAGTATTAGAGATCCTTAAAACTCATAATGTAAGGATACAATATAAAAAGAGGGATAAGATTGTCCATGCCAATAGACTCCGCAAATCCCACATAAATCGGAAATATAAACACAAGCGCAAAAAAAAGGACGCCAATAGCGAGGACGACCTATAGACAGATAAGAACATCTAGAACCAATCAAAAAAAAATAATAATCACAACAACACTCATAAAAATATATGCGTATAAATGCATATAAAAAGGGGCGTGAGAAATATCTGTAAAATTTCAATAAAATGTAAAATCTCTATGAAATAATAATATGATAAAACGAAACAGACAATAAGAATTTATGCTTAAATTTTTTTTTGAAGTTTTATATATTATAATATAGACATTAACCACAAATTAAGTTTCGAGAACATAAGCACTAAGCACGCACCATACGATTATGAAACAAAACAGAAAGGAAACAGAATTAAGTTACCTTTATTTCTCAGATGGACTTGGCAAAAGTAATTATTTTCTTATGTCTTTTTGCTCTTATTTACAGTCTAATTGGTTACGACTGCGGATCACGGCACCTGAACATGACCACTGTATCTCTACTAGAAATAGGCGAATGCGAATTCCCCATGAACCCTGTAAATGTAACCCGTCGTTACATACAATTATTACAAATAGTGAACTATCGCCAAACTCATGTAATACAGTGTAAAGAAGAGATACAGCGGACAGTTTACTATTGCGGAATGTTCTCGCATAACTCTATAGTTAACCATGGTCAGGCCGAATATATACAGGGAATTAGTAGGCGCACTTGTAAACAAACGTACGAAACCGGAATGTTTAAGTTTGGAGATAGCACCATAATTAGCGAAATAAAAGTCAATCGTACTCTAACGCACCCAATAATCTACGCAGGTATACTCACCGAAAATGGGCGATGCCCCGGAAGTGTTTACCGAGACCCCTATGGTGCCTGAGAAAACGTGGTCGTACAAGGCCTTCTAAGGATCACCTTAAAAGAGCAATTTGCACAAATCGACTTCGATAATAATAAAATTCATTTTAACTCCGAAACATCGTGCACTCTCTCCGAAACTTCGTGCATCGATGTTGAAAGTGGGTATACCTTCTACAAAGCTCTACCCTTAGACCAATGTAAATTTGATCATTACGGACTGTTATACGAAGGACTAATTAATAAAATCACTGACAACACTTTTAACCACGAACGAACCATATATTCCCTTACTACAGACGATGTAACCTTTGCCCTATCCAGCAAGGGCAGTGAGAGCTTATGCGGATACATAGTGGTCAAGACCGAGCACCCTAAGCTATTTATCCTAGAGACCACCAAAGGATATTCTTTCGCGAAGCCAGGAAGGATGGCGATAGAAAATTTGGACATCTTTGCGTATGTGAATTCCAAGTTCTTATACGTCGAGAAACACATAAAATCCCAAGTTCAATCCTTGTATTATAATGTAATGCAACAACAATGTAAGATTGAACAACAGATAATGATGAACGCTCTAGCAATAGCCAATCAGTCACCTGATAAGTTGGCTTACAACTTGATGAACGGACTCGGCTACATGGCAACAGTAGGAGGAGAAGTGGTACACATAATTAAATGCGTACCAGTAGAAGCGAAGCTTTAACATGAGAAATATTGCTATGCCGAACTAGAAGTGTTACGGAATGACCAAACGCAATATTTGACACCAACGACACATATCCTGAAGAATCATGGCACCAGAGTATCATGCAATGGCATTCTGCCATCATATTACAAAATAAACGGAGAATGGCTAAAAATCATGCCTTAACGTTACGTGCGGGGCTACACGCACAATACGAAATTTTAATATTTATTTTTATGCGGGACCCGCCAACGCGTCCCGTACGGGCCCGCCCGCGCATCGCGAACCGAAGGGACCCAGGTTGCCGCGGATTACAACTAGGACAGCCTCTACCCCATTCTTTAGTAGGGATCAGCCGCAGAGAAGAGGCATGATGTTAATTAATTAGACATAAGTAAAAACCTACCTGGATCCTTAACGCATCCTGATTTTCCAATGGCACCCGTCCGATGAGGAATGGAAGTGCAGAATATTTAACGCAACCAGTTTTTCTTACTTACAGTGTCTTTATTTAATAAATCGTACAACCGCGATGATGGAGTTATTTAATGTCACTCACACACGCAACACGCAGCCGAGTACCGGGATGAAAAAAATTATTGAAAATGTAAACGTTCGAAAAACTTATAAAATATGGAAACTTGAATTAAACGACGTTACGGCGGAGTTAAGATAGTATTGTTCTTTTTAGCCGTCTCCCCCTCGCGGCCCGTTGGTACTCATATTTAAAGACCTTGAGGTGGAGGCATCGTGGGGATTTTTGCTTATTTTGCATCGGCGCGAGCCTCGGTGGACTCCCGAGCCTCCCCCGCGCCTCCCGACTAAACTGCAACCTTAGACATTTTATTTGTTTAAATGTGTGCGCCGAGGCGAGTTGAGCAACACAACTCTCTAAAGGTGTGTGGGAAAAATATCTGACTGTAAGAATACGTTTGTTTTCCATGTCTCCTGGGTTTTTTCCACAGGAGTCAATTTGCACCGTGAGTGCAAGTATCACCCACCTTTTTCTAACACTCTGTTGTACAGAGTTCGTCAACCTGCGCGCTCAGCATTTTCACACATTAAACGTACACATTTATGTGTTGCAGTGGTACATTGAACCGTTTAATTTTGATTTAATTTTTTATAAATTCTTAATTTAATTATTATTATTTAATTTAATTATTCAATTTAATTATTAAAATTTCGTCACGTAACAAATGACTTTGCTAAAGAGATTCACGGCCAATCTATTATTGACAATGAAGGAACAATATCTAAACTCCTCAACAAAGATGCTGTAGGTAAAATATTGGATTCGGTATGGACTACTGCCTGGAACCAACTGTTAACGTTCGGAAACATCAGCCCTGCCATCATAGCCGTCGTCTTCATTATACTTGTAATAAAAACTGTAGTAAGTAGTCTAGCCAACGGCTTCCTCCTCCACCGTATGTACGGATGCTCCATGCACCTTCTTACCGCACTTTGTGGGTCTAAAACTCGTTTATTTATGACTCTGGAGACAGCGGATCCACCCGTAAGACAGACGGAACAGCAGCACGATATCTAAATGGGATTCATAAACCCAGACACCGTAACCTCACACCCGGGACCAATAGTCACCAAAGCACCAACTCTGGCCGACTCGTCACAAGTCTTGTCATCAAGAAGCTTCTTCAACTACAGCCATCAGAAAGAACCCTGCCTTATAGTGCCGGTTTTCTTCGTTTTCATACCGGCTACGCCAACTCGATTGCTAGTTAATACTACGATCGCCTAGCAACCGTTTTAGCATGGGGGTGTAACGTCGGTATACGAGGTCTGGCTATTTAATAACGAGACTGCGCGCCTAGAGGGTGCCGTAGAGGGGTTGGGAAAAAAACGAGTAGTGCGTTGGGTATCTAGATATCTTGTCTATGCACGTACTAAAACACGTTCTCGTCACTATTATTGTATTTGTGCAGTAGCGGTTTGAAACGAACGTGTTTTTTTCTCGTGCCGAAAACCATGTGTGATGAAAAACAGGAGCGACGTATCAATCTCAAATTTCTCGTTAAATTAAAAAAAATTCCGACTGAGTGCTGTAAATTGTTGCAAGAGGCCTGTGGGGACAATTCTCTATCTCGTGCGCGTGTTTTTGAGTGGTGTAAGCGCTTCAGTGAGAGCCGAGTGAGCACTGAAAATGACCAACGCCCAGGTCGCCCTGTCACTGTTTCAACTCCAAACAGTGACCAAAATCAACCATATTGTGCGTGCAGATCGTCGAATGAGCATTCGGGTGATTGCCGAGGCTGTAAACGCCGATAAAGAAACGGTTAGATAATTTTTACACGAGGAATTACACATGACAAAAGTCTGTGCGAAGTTGGTGCCAAAAAACCTGACTCCTGACCAAAAGCTCTTGCGTCAACAGGTCTGCTCAGATTTCCTTGAAAGGTTAAAAAAAGATTTCGGACTGATGAAAAACATTATGACTTGCGACAAAACGTGGATTTTTTAATACGATGTTGAAACAAAGCGGCAATCGATGCATTGGAAGACGCCTGAATCGCCCAGAATCAAGAAAGCAAGGATGTCGAAATCAAAATTCAAGGCAACTTTGATCGTTTTTTTCGACATTAACGGTATCGTGATGACTGAATGGGTTCCAGAGGGTCAGACTGTCAACCAGACTTACTATCTGTCAGTTTTGGCAACACTGCGAGAACGAGTTCGTAAGAAACGGCCTGAGTTGTGGAAGAACAACTCGTGGATTTTGCACCAGGACAACGCACCTGCCCATAACGCGCTATCCGTGAAGCAGTATTTGGCTGGTAAGCGCACTCCAGTGCTCGAACACGCGCTGTACTCGGCAGATTTGGCACCGTGCGACTTTTTTTTGTTTTCGAGGATAAAATCTGCTTTGAAAGAGATCCGATTTAAGTCGATGGAAGCGGTAAAGCAAAAAACGGCAGAGCTCCTAAAGGCCCTCACCAAAGAAGACTTCCAGCACTGCTTCGATCAATGGAAAAAAACGTATGGAAAGGTGTGTGGCGAGGGAAGGGGAGTAGATTGAAGGGGAGTATTTAAATGTGGAATAATATTTATAGTGAAACCCTTTTTCGTAACTAGTCTCGTTATTTAATAGCCAGACCTCGTACGACCTCCGTCTTTTTTTTCTCTTTCTTGTGTGTCCGCCGATAGGACAACTCCCTGCGTTTCCGGCCTCCGGTCGCCAATTAAAAAAAACATATCGACCGTCCGCCTCGATCCACACCCAAGCGCTACTACGATAAAGCCTCTCTCCACAATCGACGTGACGCACTCTCCTCTGACTTGAACTGTTGTGAAACCTAGCCTAAGTTTGAGCCAAGCGATTACATTTTTTTTGTTGTTGTAAAGCCCATGTATCATTTGATTAAAAGATTTGTCACAGTCTTTAAACTTAATTTAAATTGAGTTTTATAATGCATTGTTTTATTTATTATTATTATTATTATATATACGCACGTATAAATCATGTTATAACAAAAATATACAGAAAAAAAAAAAGGTGTCCGTAGACTTCCGTAGATTTTCGTAGCTTTTCGTAGAAATTCAAAAATGTCTGTAAAGTTTCGTAGTTGTCCGTAGCATTCCATGAAGAATAAAAGGTGTCTACAGAATTCCGTTGATTTCCGTGAGTTCCTGTAGCTATTTAAAAACATCTGTAGGTTTCCGTAACTTTTCGTAGCTTTCTATAAAGTATAAAAGGTTTTCGTAGACTTCCGTAGATTTTTGTAGACTTGCGTAGATTTTCGTAACTTTCCGTGAAAATTCGAAAACGTCCGTGGGGTTTTGTATTTGTCCGTAGCTTCCCATGAAATATAAAAGGTGTCCGTAGACTTCCATAAATTTCCGTAGATTTCCGTAAAAATTAAAAAAAGGTCGTAGGCTTTCGTTATTGTTCGTAGCTTGTCTTGAAGAATGTATGGTGTCCGTAGACTCTCTTTGATTTACGTAGACTTTTGTAGATTTTCGTAGCTTTCCGTAGAAATTCGTAAACTTCCGTAGGGTTTCGGAATTGTACGTAGCTTTTTGTAAAATGAGAGGCGTCCATAGACTTCCGTAGATTTCCGTTGCTTTTGGAAGAAATTCAAAAACGTCTGTTAGGTTTCGTAATTGTTTGTTGCTTTCCAAAGAAAATAAAAGGTGTTCATAGACTTTCGTAGATTTCCGTAGCTTTTCGTAGAAATTCAAAAATGTCCGTGAAGTTTTGTGATCGTTTGTAGCTTTCCGTGACGAATAAAAGGCGTCCGTAGACTATCATAGATTGTCGTAGACTAGCGTAGATTTTCGTAGCTTTCTACGGAAATTTAAAGACGTCCATAGGGTTTCGTAATTGTCCGTAGCTTTTAGTAAAGAATGAAAAGCGTCCGTAGACTTCCGTAGATTTCCGTAGCATTTAGTAGTAATTCAAAAATGTCACTGTGGTTCCGTAATTGTTCGTAGCTTACCGTAAAAAATAAGAGCTGTTCGTAGACTTCCAAAGATTTCTGTGAACTTCCGTAGATTTCCGAAAAACTACGGTAATCTACATATGTCTACCAAAATCTATAGAAGTCTACGGACACCTTTTATTTTTCACAGCAAGCTACGGACAATTACTTAACCCAGCGGACGTTTCCAAATTTTTACGAAAAGCTACGGAAATCTACGAAAGTTCAAGGGAATGTACAGAAGTCTACGGGCTGCTTTTCTTGTTTACGAAAAGCTACGAACAAATACGGAACCCCACTGACATTTTTAAATATCTACGCAAAGCTACGAAAATCTACAGAAGTCTACGGACACCTTTTATTCTTTAAGGCAAGCTACGAAGAATTACGAGACCCAAAGGACGTTTTTGAATTCCTACGGAAGTCTCCGGAAATCTACATAAGTCTACAGGCATCTTTCATTCTTCACGGAAAGTAACGGACAATCCCGAAATGCAACTGACGTTTTTGAATTTCTACGGAAAACTACGGAAATCTACGAAATGCTACGGAAATATACAGAAGTCTGTGGACACTTCTCATTCTTTACGGTAAGCTACAAACAATTACGGAACCCTACGGACGTTTTCGAATTTTTACTAAAACCTACGGTAATCTACGGAGCTTATGGACACTTTTTATTCTTCACGGAATGTTACGGACAATAACGAAACTTTGTGAACGTTTTAAAATTTCTACATAAGTCGACGAAAATCTACGGATGTCAACAGAAATCTACGAAAGTCTACGGACACCTTTCATTCTTTACGAAAAGCTACGGGTAATTACCAAACCTTACGGACGTTTTTAAATTTCTACAGAAAGCTACAAAATCTACAGAAGTTCACGTGGATCTACGGAAGACTACAGACACCTTTCATTCTTGACAGAAAGCTACGGTCAATTACGAAACCCCACGAACGTTTTTGAATTTTTACAAAAAGCTACGGAAGTCTACGGACACCTTTTATTCTTTACGGTAAGCTACGGACAATTACAAGCCTCTACGGATGTTTTTGAATTTCTACGGACAGCTACGGAAATCCACGGAAGACTACAGACGCCTTTCATTTTTTACAAAAAGTTACGGATCATTACGAAACTCCACTGACGTTTCTGAATTTCTAAGAAAAGCTACGGAAATCTACAGACGTCTTCGGAAATCTACGCATGTCTACAGACACCTTTTATTTTGCACGGAAAGCTACGGACAATTACGAAACTTCACTGACGTTTTTTAATTTCTACAACAAGCTTCGGAAATCTACAAAAGTTTACGGAAATCTACGGAGGTCTACGAACACCTTTCATTTTTCACGGGAAGCTTCGAATAATTACGGAACCCTACGGACATTTTTGATTTCCTACGAAAACCTACGAAAATCTACGGAAGTCTACGGAAATTTTTTATTCTTCATGAAATGCTAATGATAATTACGAAACTTCACAGATGTTTATAAATTTCAAGAGGAAGCTACTCAAAACGACAGATGTCTACGGAAATCTATAGAAGTCTACGGAGACCCTTCATTCTTCACGGAAAGCTAGGGACAATTACGAAACCCCACTGACGTTTTTAAATATCTATGGCGATCTACGGAAATCTACGCATATTTACAGAATTCTACAGAAGTCTAAGGACGCCTTTCATTTTTGACAAAAAGCTACGGACAATTACGAAACCCCACTGACGTTTTTGAATTTCTAAAAAAAGCTACGGAAATCTACCCAAGTCCACGAAAATCTACGGAAGTCTTCAGACACCTTTCATTTTTTACAAAAAGCTACGGACAATAACGAAATTCCACTGACAGTTTTTAATTTTTATGGAAAACTACGGAAATCTACGGGAGTCTACGGAAATCTACGAATGTCTAAGACAATCTACGGATGTCTACGGACACCATTTACTCTTTAATGAAAGCTACGAAAATCTGCGGAAGTCAACGGTAATTTACGCAAGTCTATCGACACCTTTTATTTTTCACGGAAAGCTACGGACAATTACAGAACACACGGACTTGCTCGCGCAAGGCTAGTCGCGCAAGAGTGGGAGAGCGCTTTCTCTCCCGCTCTTACAGCGCAGTACGGGAGACTCGTTGTCTCTCTCGTACTCGCAGTAGACGCAGCGTGCCGGAGTGGGAGAGCGCTTTCTCTCTTTCTCTCCAACGGGCTCCGTGCGGGAGAGTAATCTTCTCTCTCGCACCCGTACGTTAAACGGCGCGCGTGAGTGAGGGAGACCTTTCTCTCGCACTCTTATAGGCGTAGTGCGAGAGACGTTCGTTCTTTCTTGCACTCATATCGTGTGTAGCGCGCGGGAGCCTTTTTCGCACAGTATAACTAGCCTTATTACCTGCACTCCTCGTGCGTACTTATTATAATTTCTTTTTATTGTTTCTCTCTATTTCTATTTATCGTGTATTGAGTTATTAAATTATTTTATTTATTTTAAACGACTTTTCTTCTTCTTTGACTTTTTCACTTCCTTTCTTTTCTTATATATTATTATTGATCTCTTTTGTATTTGTTATAATTTTATATCAATTACAGACAAAGCATTTAAATTCCTTTTTTTTTATATTTATATATCTTTTTACCTATTTTATCTATTGTCTTTTTTTTTTATTTTCTATTATTTTTTTGATTTTTTTTTATTTTTGCGACGAGGAGCTTTCATCTTTCCTCCCGAATACCGCCCTCCCCGAGATTTCAACTAGCCTGGCGAAGACGACACACGAGCCGCGCAACGACGTTTGCGCGGCGTTGCAACGGGATAGTTGGGTCCAAGGGACGGCTTCTCGTTCCCGGACCCAGGAGCAAAGTCGTCCAAGACTTTAGCTACCTAAAAGGGGGCGCAACGGGCATATTTGCACCTTTCGCGAATTGCGCGTCCCCCGAGGCTAATTGTTCAAGCTAATTCTCCCCCATGCCCAGCCGAGACCAGCAGCTCGACATGCTGCATCGTAATTTGCGGCCAGAGCTGCAATCGATGGTCCGGCGGGTAGAGGTTGACAGCGTCGAAACGCTGCTCGACCTAGCGGTAGAAGCGGAACAAACGTTAGAGTTCCGCAAAACCTACCGCCCGCCTCCACGACCCGTAGCCACGCTCTTGCCAGAGATGGCCTACAAGCCTCATTCCGAAACACGAAGGCAAAGGACCGAGCATCAACCGAGTGCAGAGAACAAGCCGGCGAGGGCAAAAGTCAGCGCTGTCGCTGCGACGCCCCCGGCGCTAGATGCTGCTACTTTTGCAGCAACGGTCGCCCGCATTTTAGGCGACCACATGAAGTCTTGGCAGCGAGATTTTAAGTCGGCCAGAACTTCTCTCCAGCCGACTCACCGCAGTCGGAGGTCTTCTCCGAGGGGCAAAGGCAAGAGCAAATCAAAGCGCAGCTCGCCACCGCCCAAAGGGAAGCGCGACGAGCGCCAGAATGCGCCGTCAGCGAAGAAAGCCTCCCCCGTGCGCACCGCCGTGCCACAAGGGCCAGTGAAGTGCCACACCTGCGACGAGCTTGGGTACACGGTAAGGACGTGTCCCAAATGTGCGGGAAACGGGTCAAAGAGCAGTTAAGCGGGAAATTAACCAACTCGTCTTTGACGGTCCCTATAACCAGTTCGGCGTCTCCACCTTTGACGGAGCACGCTACAACCCTCGCCGACCTACGAGAAGCTTTATCCCTCGCAGGACAGGTCGCACACGCATACAAACCTGAACACGAGACCCGTTGGTGGCTTCAGGTAGCGGTAGAAGTTTACCGTCTACTCGCGCTATACGATCCAGGAGCATCAAACACGGTCATGGCTCCATTGGCTTGCAAATCGCCAATGCCCTTGACCGTAAGCTCATCCCAGCCGAATCAGGACGCGTGAAAATCACTGATGGCAGGCACCTCCCGCTTTTGGGACATGTCAAGTTGTCCTTCGCTGTCGCAGGGTTAACTCATGACATAAGAGTTGCCATAATGCCTCAGCTTGACGAGGAATGTTATGTCGGAGTTAATTTTATCCGAGCATTCCGCGCGGTTTTGGACCCCGACAACGATCGTCTACATTTTAAAGATGCAAATGTAAGTGTCGGCTTGGAAGTCGCCAGCATAGTTGCCGGCGTGGGTGCGCTAGCGTCTGCCGGCGTAACCGACGTAACGGACGACGAGCGAGCCCGACTTCAAGCTCTGCTCGACGCAGCTTCGCTGAGCGAAGGGTCCACCCTGGGATGTACATACAAGGTAGAACATGCGATTGATGTAGGCGACGCCTCGCCCATCAAGCCACGCTCGGACAAGATTTAGGAAGAGATGCATCGCCAAGTCCAAGAGATGCTCCATCAGGACTTAATCAAACCGACAACCAGAGACTGGTCTAGCCCGTTGGTAATGGTGCGCAAGGAAAACGGCTCGTATCGCTTCTGTATTGACTTTCGCAAAGTCAACGTGGTTATGAAGCCGGACGCATATCCTTTGCCCTATACGCAGGATATCTTACGTAAGCTGTGGAAGGCGAGGTACATTCCTACCCTCGACCTGAGCAGCGCATACCATCAGATACCACTAAAGGTTGACTCGCGACCTTTAACGGCGTTCACCGTACCCGGGATGGAACTATTTTCAATTTCAAAGAATGTAATACGGCCTTTCGTATGCCGGCGCTACCTTTCAGCGCATAATGAACCGTGTTATCGGCCAAATTAGCGCCGAGATTTTTCGGTCCCTACCGGATAGTGAAGGCTTGGGGCTCCAATTGCTTGATGCTCGTCAGCGAACGCGGCGAGCTTCAAGTCTTGCATAGCGTAATGGTTAAGGGGTCTGCTTTATAATACGAAGGACTCAGGTTCGATCCCACCGTAGGTCAAACATTATTCTGCGTTTTTTTCTGTAAAATTATGTGTAAAATAACATCTGCTACAATGCTAATAAACGATTAAATATAATGCGTATGTTAAAAATATGTATAATCATAATAAAAAATAAATTTTTAAAATATATAAAAAATAGATATCGACACTGATTTCCACATAGATTTCTATACTGATTTCACGTTGAAACTCACGTGGTAATTTACGCGGAAATCCACGTAAATATCTACGCGGAAATCCACATACAGTGTGTTATTGGACTGATTTCAGTGAAGATTTCCATGTAATAATCCACGTGAATTTCCATGTGGATTTTTACGTGGATTCTTGCAACTGGGCACTTTATTATCTAAATTCCTACTAATATTTATATTACTATACCTCTGTTTATCTATATTCACTAACTTTTACATCCCTTCTAATTTAAATTCTTTTCCTTACTAATTTACTAGTGTCATAACAGCAAGGCACGCATTTATATGCAGTGTTATATTATACGCCTCTTTGTATTTTATCTGTTGATAATCTATGTAATCTGTATTTTATTAATCGCATTGTATTAATAATTTATATATATTTTTCAGGCACGCCAGAGGAAAATTATTCTTTTAAGCAGCACTTTAAGTGCTGACTTCCAGAAGAGAAAATATTTATAGATAGGCTACAATTTTTTTGTGGCACCACACTGAAGGTGTGGTGTTACAAAGGTGGTTCAAATATGATAGAGACAAATGAAGGTCGTGGCTTGAGTATGTGATAGCTAAGTCCCTTATGAATAGTGTGACATAGTTTTCGTCAGGAGTGCATGTTTCACGCGCGTGCTACGACCATGAGTGAACGTCAAGTGCCGACCGCCGTTGCGCAACGTATTGTCATTCGTTTTTTAGTGTGGCAAGGCGTTAAAAACTCGGAAATTTTTCTGCGTTTGCGAAATCAGTTTGACAGTAAGTGCCTGCGTTGAGCTGCTGTGTTTAAATGGGTCAAAGCATTCGAGGATGGTTGCGAAACCGTCGAGAATGAGCCGCATGATCGTCGACCGCGAACCAGCATCACAACGGACAACATTTGCCACGTAGAACAACTCATTTTTGAGGACCGTAGGATGAATGTTTGAGACATTTTGGCTAAACTTGGCATCAGTATTGGTAGTGTAGAGTCTATCATCCACGAACACCTTCAATATCGTAAAATAACGGTGCGATGGGTTCCTAAACTGTTAAACTTCAAGCAAAATTTCACGTGGTTGGAAGTTTGTCACCGCTTGCTGACGCGTTACGAGGTGGAGAGGGACGGTTTTTCAACGCGAATCTTCACAACAGACGAGACATGGGTACACTATTACACTCCCGAAAGCAAGGTGTCGTCTAAAGAGTGTAGGAAGAAAGAGGAAGGGGCGCCAGTTGAAGCGAAGACATCCAGATCCGCGGGTAAGGTTATGTGTACTGTGTTCTGGGACGCGAGGCATGCTGTACGTCGATTTCATGCGCACCCAACGTTCCATCAATGCTGCATACTCCTCTAATCTTCTGAAAACACACGTAAAACCCGCCTATCGCTTGAAAAGGAGGAGCATTCCAGCACAAAGTACGATTTTTCTCCAGGATAACGCGCGCCCTCATACTGCGCGTCTTACACTCGATGCAATATCAGAATTGGGGTGGGAGGTACTGGAACACCTTCCCCCGCCCCCCCTACAGTCCGGATTTATCATTCTGCGACTACTACATGTTTGGACCACTGAAAGAAGCCCTCGGATGTCAAAGATTCAACACCGACGACGAGGTAGAGGAGTTCGTGCGCACATGACTGTCCGAGTTGCCTAAGGAATTCTTTGATACTGGCATCAAAAAGCTTCCGGAAAGGTAAACAAAATACGTAACTTGTAAGGGGGAGTACCTAGAAAAACTAAATTTTTGTAAAGTTTTTCGATAGTAAATAAACGTGTCAGAGCATTTGTTTTGATCATATTTGAACCGTCCTCGTACAATATATAACGAAAAAGATGTTAGGAAAGTGAACAGTGATAAGCAAAAATTAAAAAAATGTGTAAAACTCTTCATATAATATTTCACGTATTATATCTCATAATAATTAGAAAAAATACAACTAATTTTATATATTTGTATATTTATTCCTTTCTCTTATATCATCACGAAAAGAAATCGCATCAAGGACTCGAACTTTAAGTGGGAGTTACTAATAATACTATCTTGCTTAGACTAAAGAGAATGTTTATAACACATCGTTCAATAAGTCCCGAAACTAACCCAGAGATGGTGCTAGTAGTACCAAACTGGTCACGTTTCCATAGAATGCGAACCTTTACATAAAACGTGTAAAAATTTCACGTCGATCAAATCACAGACAGCAGAGTTATCGAGGTTAGAGTAAAGTCACTTCGTAATTTGTTTGAAAAATGGAAAAAAGCGAGTTTCGCGTGTTGATAAAACATTGTTTTTTAATGGGTAAAAACACCGTAGAAGCCCAGCAATGGCTTGAAAAACATTACCTGGACTCCTCTCCATCCAAGCCAACGATTTGTCGTTGGTATGCTGAGTTTAAACGTGGTCGTACGGACACAAGCGATGCGGAACGTTCGGGTAGGCCATTGGAAGCCGTTACACAGGAAAATGTGAGTAAAGTGTTAAAAATTGTAATGAAAAATCGCAAAGTAAAGGTCCGTGAGATTGCAGAAATGACACAGATATCATCTGGAAGCGTATTTACAATCCTTCATGAAAAATTGACCATGATAAAGGTTTTTTCCAAGTGGGTGCCGCGATTGCTTTTAGTGGAACAAAAACAGCAACGAGTCGACGATTCAGAAAGCTGTTTATCGCTATTTACTCGCAATAAAAAGGATTTCCTGCGTCGATATGTGACCATGTATGAAACATGGATACATCATTTTACTCCGGAGTCGAATCGGCAATCATCTGAGTGGTGCATGGCTGGCGAAATGCGCCTAAAGCGTCCAAAAACGCAGCAGTCTGCTGGCAAAGTCATGGCGTCTGTTTTTTGGGATACACATGGCGTGATTTTCATTGACTACCTGGAAGAAGGTAAATCGATCAACAGTGATTATTATATTGACTTGTTGGTACGTTTAAAGGAGGAGATCGCAGCAAAACGACCGCACATAAAAAAGAAAAAAAATTCTTTTTCACCAAGACAATGCACCATGCCACAAGTCCATGAAAACAATGGCAAAATTGAATGAATTGGGCTTTGATTTGCTTCTCCACCCCCCGTATTCGCCAGATATAGCCCCCAGCGACTACTGGCTTTTGGCTGATCTCAAGAAAATGCTCCAGGGAAAAAAATTTGGCTTGAATGAGGAGGTCATTGCCGAAACAGAAGCCTATTTTGAAGCAAAGGATAAATCCTTATATAAACATGGTATAGAAATGTATGAAAGGCGTTAGAAAAATTGTATCACTCTAAAAGGAGACTATATTGATAAATAAAAATGATTTTTGAAAAAAAATGTTGTTTTTGTTGTTAGTCTCGGGACTTATTGAACGATGTGTTATAAAATTGTAGTATGAACCGAACACCATGGCTTTGGTCTTGTATGTTTAGATTAAGGTTATCTGTATCAGCACTCTCAGATACAAGATGCGCCTGCTTGTTTATTTATTGAGTCGCAACTATAAGATAATGAGAAAGTTGTATAGATCAGAAGACCATTTGCATAAATAAGATGACTCACAGTGATATCAGAATCAGTAGGAACGTCGGTAATGTAAACAAGGAATAGCAAAGGGCCAAGTACTAATCCTTGAGGGCCTTCCGTCATGAGTGATAAAAACGCAGAGGAGCATCATTAGCTGCTAGGATTGCTTGTTTCCTGGAGAGATAAAAGACAAACCACCTAACCACATCTGACGAAATGTCCATAGGAAGCAGCTTGCTTAGCAGTCTGATATAATAAACCTTATCAAAAGCTTTGATAAAATCAAACATGAATAACGTAGTAACTTAACGATTAGCAATTCTCGATCTAATATCATTATTTATTTTTGTGCAGTAACTCTTTCGGAAACCAGATTGATACAAATAAAGTATAGGGTTATCCATTTTACGCTTGGGAAAGTAAAGCTAAAGAAAACACATAAAATATTCAGATGGAAACGAAATTCTTTATTCAATATAAAGATTCAACCTTGCCATTATACGTGAAACACAACATCATTCAAATGTTCTCCACGGGACCTCTTACAGGCCTCAATCCTTTTAAGGTAATTTTCAATGACTTTTCGGCACATTTCCGGCAATATCTCGGCCATAACTTCACGAATATTGGTTTTCAATTGCTCAAGATTTTGAGGATTGTTTGCGTAAACACGATCTTTCGCATAGCCCCATAAAAAGAAATCTAAAGGTGTTAGGTCGCAGGATCTTGCGGGCCAATTGACATCACTTAATCTCGAAATTACGCGTCCTGGAAATTTCTCTTGCAAAAGTGCTCAATTAGCCTATGTTGTGTGGCTTGTGGCTCCGTCCTGTTGGAACCACATGTTCTCCAGATCATAATCTTTAATTTCTCTCCAAAAATAATCGGTTAACATCCGTCCATAGCGATCAAAATTGACTGTAATGGCTCTTCCCTGATCGTTTTCAAAAAAATACGGGCCAATAACACCACCAGACCATAATGCACACCAAACGAACACTTTTTCCGGATGCAAAGGCCTTTCTGCGATCACCTGAGGATTTTGAGAGCCCCATATGCGGCAATTCTGTTTATTTACGTAACCACAGAGCGAAAAATGAGCCTCATCACTAAAGAAAATTTTGTTCGAAAAATCGTTATCAATGGCTTGTTGTTCAATCACCCAATTCGCATACATTTAGTGTTGTGTATGGTCTTGAGGCTTAAGTTCTTAAGTGAGTTGGATTTTGTACGGATGGAGATGCAAATCCAAATGCAAAATCCGCCACAATGAGCCGTAAGACAAGCCCAAATGTTGAGCACGTCGAGGAATCGACAAACTCGGGTCTTCCTTCCCACTTTGAGCAACGACAGCGATATTTTCAGCAGAACGAATGTTGCGATGATGCACAGGCCTTGCAATATCAATAACCGATCCAGTCTCTTCAAATTTTCTCACTGTGTTAGAAATTGTTTGCTGTGTAGGTCGATTATGTCGACCGTAATCGGCTCGTAAAGCCCGAAATGTTGATACAGCAGAATCACCATTTTTATAATAAAATTTAATAATTTCAACGCGTTCTTTGACTGTTAAACGATCCATATTTCTAAATGGGAAACCTTTAACTAAAAAAAACACACTTTGGATGACATTTAACTCTGACAGATGTCAAATGGCAGGGTTATACTTTTCCTACCACGAAATGGATAACCCTGTAATTTGCGAGTCTAAAGATAATCATAAAGTTGCTGGTGGATTAAACGTTCTGGAATCTTTAAAAGAAACGGCAACAACGAGATGAGGTCGATGTTACTCATAGTATTTCGCAACCTTGTTCAATGAAATGATAGTAATTTTTTCTAAAGAGCGTAGAAAATCCATTCCTTCAGAGAGTCATTGAGTATACGATAGATAATAGGACCTAGTACTAGAGAGATATCAATTATGAAAGATTGTAGAATGCCATCAGACCCACTACTTTAGGAAGATGAGCAAGAAGCTGCATTACTTACTTCCGCTAACGTGACAGAGCTGAAAGTAAACTAAGTATTTCAAGTCGGATCAGATCAGATCAGATCATCACCGATGGTATGTAGCTTAGTCTTCGTTACAGCTGTTACGTAAAAATAAGGGCGACAGGCCATCGTAAGTCTGACCCGTTCAATGATGAGAGCAAAGAGTTGGAGGAGAGAAAGGGACCAAAACAGAAGTAGAGAGATAAAGAGTATATCTGTACAGAGCGTATATTTTCTAGATGGCTGTTACAGATTATGTATTGACGAGGGCAAGTACAGTTGAGTTTAAAAATCGCTCAGGATCTTCTTTGGTATTAATTGATACTAGAGAACCTCTCGTTTTCATATTTGCAAGACCACGACCATTCCTGACAATATCAGAAAAATTCACCTTTTTATCTTTTGATTTTTCAAGAAGGCGAATTTTAACACTTTACCGACCGCAAATCGGCTTTTTGTCACTAACGCTTACCGATCTTATATAGCATTAATATCATGAAAATATAATAATAATAATAATAATAATATATATATATATATATATATATATATATATATATATATATATATATATATATATATATATATATATATATATATACATATATATTATTTATATATATATGTATATATATATATATATATATATATACATATATATTATTTATATATATATGTATATATATATATTGGGTGTACAACTTTGCTTCCGCCGTTTTTTTTCGAAATTCGAGGCTTTATTGTAAAAAACTGGTTGTACACTTATGATTCAAAGTATTGTCTATCGCTAGCCACTACTTACTTCCATCTTACGGGCAGCATACAAATCCCGCGTTAAAAAAGCTGGTCATCTTTTAAATCGATCCACGAATCGATCCAATTTTTTACTCCTTCATAAAACCGGAAGTGCTGGTCAACCAGGCCGTGTGCCATTGATCGAAACAAGGAGTAGTCCGAGGGAGCAACGTCTGGAGAATACGGCGGGTGGGGTAGGACTTCCCATTTTAAAGTTTCCTAATATGTCTTGACTAGTTTTGCAACATGGGGTCGAGCATTGTCATGCTGTAAAATCACTTTATCATGTCTCTCGTTGTATTTCGGCCGTTTGTCTTTCAATGCTCGGCTTAAGTGCATTACTTCCGTTCGATAACGATCGCCTGTGATTGTTTCAGTCGGTTTTAACAACTCATAATACACTACGCCGAGCTGGTCCCACCAAATACTGAGCATGACCTTGGAACCATGAATATTCGGTTTGGCCGTCCGCGTGGAAGCATGGCCGGGATATCCCCATGATTTTCTGCGTTTGGGATGATCGTAATAAACCCATTTTTCGTCCCCAGTCACAATGCGATGCAGAAATCCCTTCTGTCTTTGCCTTGCAAGCAGCTGTTCATAAACACACAAACGCCGTTCAACATCTCTCGGCTTCAACTCGTACGGCACCCAATTTTCTTGTTTCTAAATCATTCCTATGACTCTCAGGCGTTTTGAAATGGCTTGTTGCGTCACTCTAAATGATCCTGCCAATTTTTGTTACGTTTGACACGAGTCTTGATCAAGTAATGCCTCCAAGTCTGCATCTTTGAAAACCTTCTCTCTTCCACCGCCATGCTGGTCTTCGACGTTAAAATCGCTGTTCTTGAAGCGTTGAAACCACTGTCGGCACGTTCTTTCACTAATAGCGGCCTCATCATAGGTATTTGAGAACATTCGATGAGCCTTAGTCGCAGATTTCTTCATATTAAAGCAGAAAATTAAAACCTCTCGCAAATGACGAGAATTTGGCTCGTAAGCTGACATGTTTAATCGAGAATAACTTTATGATGCAGACACAAATCGACTTATGTATATTTCGATGGTGTTATGTTCACAAATACCTAAGCTTATTGTATGACATCTATGATCTATTTATTTCAACTACCACTTACCGCTACAGCCATCTATTGCAAAACGGCGGAAGCTAAGTTGTACACCCAATAGGATAATTAAATACAATAAAATCTTTTATTTTTAATAATTTGTATATATATATACATATATATATATATATATATATATATATATATGCGATTTTCTTATTGTTATTATAGGATAATTAAATATAATAAAATATTTTATTTTCATAATATCAATGCTAAATAAGGTCGGTAAGCGTTGGCGACAAAAAGCCGATTAATCGATTTTTGGTCGGTAAATCCGGTCGGTGTTAAGTTGGTTTATAGTCGATGGAAAAGATTTATTTAAGTTAAGTAGAGCCAAAGAGATCGACACTGATAGTTGCTCAGCGTGCATAAGTGTTAACACGATTTCGTTCGTATGTAGCTTTCTCACACGAATCTTAGCTGCTATCATCACGACCCAGCGCATCACTCTTCTGAGCTACTAGAAGTGATATTTGCTGTGAGACTGGGAATGGAGGGGATAGCCGTACTTCTGCTACCGCCTATGGTGACGTCTGCATCTATTAAAGAAAATTACCTCGAAAATTTAAAACAATAATTTATTTTTTTGTAAATGTCGCATAATGTATGCGTTAAGCTCTGTAAAAATACAGGATATAACAATAAGGGCAAATTTTATAAATTTTCAACTGCTAAATATAAACATATTTAACGACAATAGTAAACTACTGTATTAAATAAAATAAAGTAGGCAAATATAACCTTGAAGCATGAAGTATGTGAACTTAAAATGTGTGATATAAATAAATTAAATAAAATTTTCATAGTGGTAGAGATAAATTAGTGTGAACAAATAAACAACATTATATTTTGTGACGGAGAGTCTGTCATAGGTCGTCGACGAAGAATGTAATGTTTACATTCTTGCTCGACTGTCACCGGGTTGCTGGTTGGAGAAAGCCCGTTTAGAATGACTTTTCGAAAAGCCGACTACGTACGAAAATCACACGAATTTCGAACTTGCGGCGACGATCGACGAGGAATTAGGGAGCCGCGAGGGGAGGGGAGAGGAGAGCGAGCGCAACAGTTAGTCTAGCCGTGCGCTTCCGCGGGTAAATAGTTACCACGTTTCTCGCGAAAGTGAAGGTTTTGATTGTTTGTGACAGAGAGGAGAGCGAGCATCGTGAGTAATTGGAGCCAGGAAAAAGGTGTGCGAGAGAGAAAAAGAGAGAGAGAGTGAGAGAGAGTGAAGAAGAAGTCGAGGGTGCAGCGCCAGAAGAAGAGCAACGACGAAAAAGCACAGCACAGCAGAGAGCCGGGGGAAGAGGAGTTCAAGTGTCAGCGGGAGGCGATTGGAGGTTGCCACCGCGACATCTGTAGCCGAGGGTCAGGCAGAGATAGACAGCATCCAGGCGAACTCGCAGCAAGGTCCGGCAGCCCTTCTCCAGAGGGAGAGCAGCAGGAGCGAGGTGCAGCGGCGCCGAAGAAAGCTTCCGGGAGTTTAACGGCCTGCGGACAAGCTTCGTAAACAGCAACGGTGAGTGTCCTCACTTATTCGCGCAAAATAGAAAGAGTGAGAGAGAGAGCAAGCGAGAGTGTGTGTTAGCGGATTTGCGGTAAGGGTAGCGAGGGATTGCTACTTCCTTGCCCTCGGAGAAGCGATAGGCCTCCGTCGGCTGAAGGGACAATCGCGGGCGGTTGGCCTGCATCATCGCGTCTTACAGAGCGAGAGAGAGAGATAGATAGATAGATAGATATGCGTTTATTCGTATTTACATACAAAATTATTACATGTTAACACAAGATACAATATAGTATTCAAAAGATAGAATAAAATATAAAACAAAACAAAACAAATATTGCAATTGGCGATATCACAGTCTTATTTAAAACTAGAATAATACTGGTATGTATAATACAGTAGGTCAACTTCAGTAATAGTAATATCACAGTTCAATACGAATAAAATAAATAATTAATTTGGCGTTACATCTATCAGTCAAGGTCAATAAAATACAATATTATAGAACCAAATACAATAAAATTCAGTCATAGATAAATAAAATAATATATATATATATATGTCATTAAATAAAACAAAATAATCCATTCACTCAACGCAGGCACTCTTTACTCACACACCCCTTAAATACATTCATACTATTAAAAAGGTGTAAAAGGGACAATACAGAAATAAATTAACACAAAATATAACAATTTTACCAACGCTATTCGAATTCGAGGAAAAGCCTCTTAACTGCTTTTTTAAACCCACTGAGCGACGAAAAATTTGCGTAACTCAGAAGGTAGAGAGTTCCATAGATGCGCACCTTGAACATGGAACAAGTGTTTACCAGTCTCGGTGCGCATCAAGAGGACATTGAGTTCTTTTGTCTCTCCCCTGAGAGAACCCCTGGGCACATATTTAGAGAAGAGACCCTCTAAATAGTTTGGTACATGCATACGCACGATTTTGTACATAAGTGCCGCCAAAAAATACTGTCTCCTCATATCAGTGTATAGCCAACCCAAAAAAACTGTGAGGAGAGACATGGTCATCCCTCTTAAGACCCTTCACATATCGAACACAGGAGTTCTGTAACGTTTGGAGTCGTTTCTTCTGTTCTTGAGAAGCGTCCAGCAAGACTACCGAACAATAGTCCTAATGAGGAAAAAGCAGTACCTCGGCGAGTCTCTTACGCAACTCTTGGGAAGTATAAGGCCAAAAAAAGCAAAGACAATAAATGACTCTATTAAATCTTTTTGTAATAAGATCTACGTGGGGTTTCCACGAAAGCTTGGAGTCTAGAACCATCCCAAGACTGGTGACAGTGTCAGAGAGAGGGATGCAGATGTCATCTCCAAGATCAATAAAGGCTTGCTCTTCATAGAATTCTTTCACAAATCTTCGACAACCAAAATAAATAGCCTTAGTTTTATTAGAGTTGAGTCTTAGAGATGCATCTGCAGCCGAGTCCGACACTGCTTCAGCGGCTCGCCGAATCGCCTCCGTGCCGTGATTCAGACACTCAATAGGAAATTGCGTATAAATTTGTAGGTCATCAGCATACAGAATATGCTAAACGCTTCTCGAGTCAAGTACGTCACGTAAGTCATTAATGTACAGACAGAACAGAAGTGGTCCCAGGACAGATCCCTGTGGCACGCCGAGATTTGTACTCAGCCAATCAGAGTTACCGGCCTAAGAAGTTACAGTTGACTGTAATCTATCAGAAAGATAAGAATTAATCCACTTGAGAGCTGTCCTGGAAATCCCCATAGTCCGTAATTGTTTTAGTAACCGCACAGGACGTTTCGTATCAAAAGCCTTACAAAATTCAAACAACAATAGAAGCATCATCATTTTTTTGTCAATACCACGTCTTATATCATCTGTAAGTTTGAGTAAGGCAGTTTGTGTGGAGTGGAAGGGTCCAAAACCAGTCTGAAAGGGGTCAAGAATGCGAGACGCTGTCAGATACTCCTGCAATTGCTCATAGGCTAGCTTCTCCAGCATCTTAGAAAGAGCGCATAAGATCGCGATCGGTCTGAAATCTGACGTTGAAGATGGCGCTTTACATTTTTTTAATGGAACGACATGCGCTTTCTTTCAGACGCTGGGAAAGCTGCCACTAGTAAAGGAGAGATTAAACAGCTGCACCAGAAAATTACCGATGACCGGTAGTGCGTCAACAACAATACTCAATGGAATGCCGTCAGCCCCCCGCGCCTGTGACGAGAAGTAAGAGATCGCGAGGATAACGTCGTTAATATTGACTTGCTTAAAAGAAAAGCCCTCTGCAACTGACTTTTTAATGATGTCCTCATGCTCCACCTCGTCATCCCAGGGAGATACTGACACATCAACAAAATGCTTATTAAGGTCATCGGGTGAGAAGCCACTCAACCCCTCCTCATGTTTAGGTATAAGCCCCAGACTACGAAGCTCACGCCAAGCATTGTTGTTAGCAAGAGCATTAAACAATCTATTATAGTAAAACGCTGTTCTCGCATTCTCTGTAAGTTCGTCTGTAAGTCTTCGCATATCATGAAATTCATTAAGTAGTGACGTATTGTTCGTGCGTTTATACCGTCGGTATAGAGCGTCACGTTTCCTGTATAAGTGAGCCAAATCTGCATCAACCCATGGAGGTCGTCCCTTTTTTATTGAGATTATTTTAATGGGAGCAAGATCATCTATTGCCGCCATTAGGTTTGCACAGAGATAGCTCCGATCTGTCTATGTCAAGAATCTCATCCGTAAACGACGACCAGTCACAGCAAGCTAAGAATGAAGTTATAGCGTTTGATGAGATGTTTTTAAAATCTCAGTATGTATATGAATTATGAATTGGCTGATAACTATTGTAGGAGATGGCGACTGTGATTATATTATGCCTACTGTGAAATGGTGCCGGTATGTTGAGACTATCAGTGACGCTGTCATTGTCATCTACATAAAGTACATCAATCCAGGAGCGAGACGTGGGTGTGATGTGCGTTGGGCCATGCTAGATTAGTTGCAAAGAGAGTTCAGCCGCCAATTTGTGTACAAATTTAGCGTTATCACTCTCTCGAAGAAGATCGGCATTCAGATCACCCATTATGATTTCATGACTATAGTCAAAACAGGAAATACGTAAATTAGTTAAGAAGTTATAAATTTTTTGGAACGCAATTTTAGGTGGTCTGTAAATGACGACCACAAATACTGGAGGTGAATCATTGTATCTAACATTGCAAAAAATGTATTCTGGGATACCGGGTTTGCCCTTTTGTTCAGTTTCTGAAGAAGAAAAGATTTCACATTTATGATAATTTCTGACATAAAGAGCAACACCTCCTCCGTTGGTATTGCGATCTTGTCTAAATAGATTAAAACCCTTGATCTGAATGACGTCATCCGGCACATTCGAATCCAGCCAGGTCTCAGCCACACCGAAAAGGTCATAAGAGTCATTGTCCATTAGAAATTGACGAACTTGCTCAATATGCGCTCTTAGTGAGTTTACGTTGAGAAAGCCCGCTCGCAGTTACCCTTTGACTCTCTGGTGCTCTACAGCAGTACCATTGTCAAGTCAAACTTTATTTTTATTATCTTTGTCTTTATTTGCAACTTTGTTATTTTTCTTTTTAGCATTTTTAATTTTAACAGTTTTATTTTTAATTTCACTAGGATTATTATTGCTATTGATGTCGGTATCTGCTGCATTATTTACGCCCTCTGTAATACTGTCAACCGCAACGCATGTGTCAATATTATTATTAATATTAACTTTATTTGTTGGTACACTAGAATCACTGGCAATGGATGATGAGAATAGTGTAAGTAACTCAGGTACAGAGGAAACGCAATAGGCTCTGTCTCCATCCACCTTTCTGACAAGAAATCTACCTTGACGATGCCAAACATACTTCAAACCGAGCTTTTTGGCTGAGATTTTTATTTGTTTAAATTCATTATATTTTGTCTTGTTTAAATATTCATTAATAAAAATTTTAGAATTTGCCAAGATAGAACCATTGTCAAGAATAGGTGAATGAAGGTCTCATATACTAAGAGCAGTAATTTTTTGTTTCGCTGACAAGACTTGCGATACAAGGTGACTGCTGGAGAGCGTAACTAATAGAGAAGAGACACCCCTCAAACCGTCTCCAATTTTTGCTCGCAAGATTAATTCGGTAGATAGTATATTATCCGTTGTCATATTGGGCAAAACCGCGTTGAGGACGGCCAGAGCGAAAGTCTGAGGAGCAATATTAGCAGCTGAGCAGTCAATTGCACCCAAGATCACGATCTGACTATCCTCAGCACCTCACTTGCTCACAATATGTACATCAGGCTTATTACAGGTGGTCGCTGTTACTGGAATACTATCTTTACCTATTTCTGTTACATTTAATTCTGAGTCCACGCCAGTTTCAATATGCGTCAAATCGGAGACGGTCTGCACCACAGTCGCTACACCAACTGTCAGTTCACTAAAATTGTTTGGATAGAATCCAATTCAGAGTTTATATGGTTCAAAAAGTCGACATGTTGAGATTTAATAGTATCCACGATGTTTTTCGGTCTTGGAGAAATTAAGATAAATGATATTTTCAAGTTTTGTTATTCTCTCATGCTGATTACTGTTCATTTTTAACAGCTCTGATTGATTCGAATGAACTTCAGATAGCAGAGTGGTCTGATTCCGGATGAGTGCAGCAACATTTTGGAGATCTTTTGTCATTAATTTAAAATATGTTTCACAGTCAATCAGTTTTTTTATTGGATCTAGTAAATGCTCCATTTTTTCAATTATTGCTGTTCCAGAATCAGTCAGAGCTGTGTTTTGCTGCATAAAAGAATTAGTATTAGGAACAGATGATGCAGCTATCGCGGTGATACTCTTTCTCTGCATTTGTGTATTATTTAATACGTAATCGGTATTTATTTCAACAACTGGCGTCGAGACGGTCATCGGTATATTTCTAATCGCACTACTGTTTAGGCTACTACTGATTGATGCTGAGTGTCCGCTTTTCCGATTATTAATAGTGATAATACAATTTTCACAAAGTAATATTGTGTTTTTATTACTGCCTATACCACGGAAAGTAAAATTGTGGCAAACGTCATGATATTTTTTATTACATTTCGCACAGGCATTTAAAACGCCATTTTTCCTATTAATTCTTTTACATTTAATGCAGGCAATTGGAGCCATGTCAATAGTTGGGATGTGGCGTACGTATAGTCAGTCAGTAAGTCCGATTATAGTCAGGCAGTGATGCGACTTAACGGACAATCAGTAGAGTAGCCCTATAACAGGTCATACCAAAAAATAAATTAATTAAAATTTTAGAATAAATTATAATTTATAAATTTATAACAAAACATGCATGGACTAATTTTAAAAATTGAATTCAATAAAAAAAAGTAATAAGTTTAAACAAAATTAATTTCCTCTCCTCCTCAAATTTAAATTTGAAATTTTTCGCGCGCTGCGGTTGATTGCTTGATGTGCGGTCGTTGATGTAGAGGAAGGTTAGCGTGGTAGTGTAGCGACACACTTTAATTAAAATTTGCGCTAATAATACTTGTAGCTTAAAACTAACCTCCAAAAACTCCAAACCAAGCACGCAAATAAATTGATATTTCAGACGGAGACGAACGTTGATTATAAAAAATTAATGTTTCAACGTGGACTCGCATAAAGATTCATGCAAGTAGTACCTGCAACAAGAAGCCCGAAGGCAGCAAGCGGCAGAAAATTGTTTCTAAAATAGGATAAATCAAAAGTTGACTAGCACTACTTACGAGAGAGAGAGAGAGAGAGGGACTGAAGCATAGTGCAATTATATATTATTTTTGTGCATGGCACTCAGGGCGCACGTAGCTAAATCGGCTACGACGTGGTGCCTACGTCACAAATGGCAACCGTGACAGGACCCTGGTAATTCCGGGTCCTCGTTGTGAACATTGGTAAGCTTGCCCGATGTAAACATTGCGCGCGAGTTTCTTGCCAATGTACAATTTCTCAAATATTATTTGAGAAAGTGATTTTTCAAGCGGCGTAAGTGCGAGAGAAACAGTCAGCCCACTTGCGTGACGAAGATACGCACAAAGAGAAAGGGCCGATTGCCAGCCTAGAGAGAGAGAGAGTTGAGTGCACTCGCACTAAGCGCACCCAGCACTTATCGCGAAATCTAGACTCGTTCAAACTTAGTCGATTTTTCGACTCGTTCGAACTTAGTTGATTTCATGACTCGTTCGAAATGAGTCGATTTTTCGGCTCTGCCAGCTTAGTCGATTCTTCGACTAATTCGGACTTAGTCATTTCTCGGTCAAGTGGACTTGGTCGAAATTTTGCACGTCCAAACTTAGTCAACTTCTCGACTAGTTTGGACTTGGTCATTTTCTTGGTCGAGGGGACTTTGTCAGATTTCGTGAATTCGGACTTGGTAATTTTTTTTTGTTGACTGAGTGGACTTTGTCAAAGTTTTGTACATTTGAACTTAGCCGATTTTTCGACTGATTCGAACTTAGTTCCAATCAAGGGGCGGGGGGGGGGGTGTTGAGGAGAGTTGGTGGTACGTTTTTTTGTTTGTTTTTTGTGTGTTTTTTTTTCTCTCGCTTGCTGCAGGATACCGAGATAGCCGATTACGAACAATCGATCATTCGTATGCTAAGCAGGTCTCGGGCGGCCCGCCAAGCGAGACGAGAGATCAGCGCTCTCCCGGTTAAGAATGTCATCCAACGGCTGGAAGAGCGTGGACTTAGGACGAGGGCAGAAGGTTTGAGGTTGCGTGAGCGACTCCTTAGGGCGATTGTACGAGATGATGATCCAGGCGTGTCGGTGCCGTGGTATGATGATTACGACGCTGACCCTGCAGCTCCTCCCGCGCCGACCCCAATGTCGTGTAAACGACTCTGGAAGACCAGGAAGTGGTCCCGAAGAAGGAGTCGAGCAACGCAAGGTACCTGGGAGAATTTCACGGGTGGAGAGTCCGATGCAGGGAATTGGGCGGGACAGGAGGCACTAAACTCTTTGGGGATCGGTGACACGGCCCACACTCCTGCTCGGAACAGTGTGGGGACAGTTTTGGAGCCTAGGTGGATGGAGAGTGGAAGAGCGGAGGGGCCTTACTGGCCATCCGTCGTGCTGCCGCTCGCGACTACAAGCGCAGTGGCGCCTTCCACTGGCGCTTCGGCAGGATTGGCGTCATGACTCAGCTGACGGAGAACAGGAAAGAAATTAAAGAATTGAGAGAGCTTCTGCTCTCTTTGAGTCTGTTCTCAAAAGCGACTTAGATACCGACGTCGACCGGGGAGTTGGGGACTGCTCAGAGCAGACCTTCCCCGAGTCCAGCGCACTGTCAGCCGACGGCACAAGGATCGTGGCGGGCCGCAAGCGTACGTTCGAGTACATCGAGCACGTACGATATGGGTGTTCGGCCGAAGACTCAACAAGAGCTGGGTGTACCCGAGCACCCCGAGGAGCACGTGCCGTTATATGCTCGCGGTGGCGGAGCTGCGGTAGCTCGTCGGGGAAAAGGAGAGAGGAGCGTCCGGAGGACCCTGCGGTTCGTCGTTAAATGGATCACGAAGGACGGCAATTTCGATAAACGAGCCGAGGGGAAGAGCGAGTGAAGAGAGAGAGAAGCTTATGCGTGGCGAGTATTTCCGCCAGACAGTGCGTGATTTCTTCAAAGGCGCTACGCTTGAAGACAGGTATTTACTTAGCCAGCCGCGAGTTTCAAACGGTGCGTCTGCCCATGAGGCTGGCAACCCTACCAACACATCGCCGTTCCACTCCGTGCCCGGTAGATCTTCGCAAGATCCCGTGGCGGGTGAGAGGCGGCGCGTAGTGAGCCGTAAGAAGTCGCCAGCGACTACTCCAATTTAGGGGAAGGGGGGCAGAGGCTGAGCCTGACTCGGCCATGTCTAACCAGGGGGACGAAGATGAATACGCGGTCGACGTATGAGCTGAGAATAGGTTGTTTCTACCTTTTTTCTCTGAGCGGACGTGTTGTTCGTGCGCTGTTCGACCCAGGTGCCATGATTTTACTTGTAAGCGTTGAGGTTGCGGAAAGGCACAAGGAGAAGTGGCAGCCGTCGCACGTCGTAGTTAAAGGCGTGTCTGGCCGAACTAGACGAGTGAGGGGCTTGCTCGAAGTATTCATCAAAGTTGATCTGGAGCGAGAGATTTTGCAGCTTCGTATAGTCGACGGAATCGACCACGAAGTTATACTCGGCATGGACTTCTGTCAGAAGCTGCACATCGAAACAATGTTTGACGAGAGGTTGTGGAGAGTGAGGGGTGGAGTGTGAAGAGATTTTCAGCCTGGGGAAGAGAGTGGTGTGGTGAATTCGTGGATTTTTGCCGAATGTGCGGGTATGAGTGAAGTCGAAGACGAACAGAGGCGGCTGGTCGCAGAGCTAATCGATAGGCCAATACCGCCGCCCTCGCAAGTCTTAAGCTTTACTACGTTGATTGAACGCCATATCGATGTTCAAAACGCCAGACCCGTTCAACATGCGGCTCGTAGAATGGCTCCAAAGATTTTGGAATTTGCGCAGCAAGAAATTCAGCGTATGTGTAAGGAGGGGATAATAGAGCCAAGCGCCAGCGAATGGTGCAGTGCGCCGGTTATAGTTTGACAAGGTGAGGGGAAATATCGATTTTGCGTTGACTTTAGGGATTTGAACAAAGTCACGCGCCGTGATCCGTATCCAATTCCGAATATGGATTCGATTCTCGACAAGCTGCGAAAGGTGCAGTTTATTTCAAAAATCGATCTAAAAAAGGCTTTCCACCAAATATTGTTGAGTGAGGCGAGTCGAAAGTATACGGCTTTTGTTGTACCAGATTCGGGGTTGTGGGAGTTTTTGCGGATGCCTTTTGGCCTCAAAAACGCCACTATACTTTTTGTTCGGCTAGTCGACGCGCTTTTTGGGCTACAGTTTGAGCCGAACGTCTTCACTTACTTCGATGACATCATCGTGGTTACAGAGACGTTCAAGGATCATCTGGTTTAGCTTGAGAGAGTCTTGCGAAGACTGGCTGAAGCTGGCCTTGAGGTGAATTAAGAGAAGTGCGAGTTTTGCTGCTCGAGTATGCAATTCTTGGGTTTTAGACTGGATCGAGAAGGTTTGCGGCTTGATCCTGATCAAGTTGCTTCCGTCCTTGGGTTTCCTGCCCCGAAAAACGTCAAACAGCTACGTTTTTTCTTGGACATGGTTACTTGGTATTCGAGGTTTATTGCATACGAGTCGGAGCTTAAAATTCTTCTGGTTAAGTTACTCCGCAAACATCAGCCGTAGATATGGGAGGAGGAGCAACAAGAGGCGTTTGAGGTTTTGAAAAGAGCTCCAGGAGAGGCACCGGTGCTTGTTCGTCCAGATTTTTCGCAGCCGTTTACGGTGCAAAGTGACGCGAGCGACTATGTGATAGGAGCCGTGCTCACGCAAGAGGACGACGAAGGCGAGCATCCGATCGTGTATGACAGCCGAGTGTTGAATCCGGCCGAAAAGAACTACACGACGACGGAGAAAAAGTGCCTCACACTGCTGTGGGCTATCAAGAAATTCCGGCCGTACATCGAGGGTTCGCACTTTACTGCGATCACTGATCACAGTGCCCTCAAATGGTTGCGAGACTTGAAAGAGCCTACAGGCAGACTCGCGCAATGGGTCCTGGAGATGCAGCAATGGGATTTCGAGATAGTGCACAAGAAGGGCGCTCTACTTCATGTTCCCAATGCTCTCTCCAGGTCAGTTTCGGGGAACGAAGAGGAGATAGCCGTTTTTGAGTCGGTCTCAGACCCATGGTATATCGAAAGGGCGAACGATGTTCGGCGTTATCCGAATAAATTTCCTGAGGACAATCTGCTTTACCGTTACGCCCGCGATGACCTGTTGGATCTGGTGACCCTCGGAGAAGAGGGGTGGAGATTGGTGGTGCCGGCGGAACATACAGTAAGAGTATTGGAGGAGGCCCATTGCCATCCGTCTACGGGTCATATCGGTGTCGAAAAGACCCATGACAGAGTAGCGAGCGAGTACTATTGGCCTGGTATGTATCGTGACGTTTGAGACTTCGTCTCACGTTGCGACTTATGTCAGCGTTATAAGGTGTCTCAGGCGGCCTCTCCAGGCTTGATGGGAAAGAGAATTGTAGAAAGGCCGTGGGCAGTCGTAGTGGCAGACGTAATGGAGTTCCCCCGCAGTAAAGGCCAGTTTAAATACATCTTGGTCTTTTAAGACTTATTTGCTCGCTGGGTAGAGCTCAAACCCTTATGTGTGGCCAATGGGAAAGCCGTCGCTCAAGCGCTTGAAGAGTTAATGCTTTCCCGATGGGAGACTCCTGACTTTCTGCTTACGGATAACGGGACGAAGTTTGTTAATAAACATCTGGCCGAGGTCCTGAGCGAATACGGAGTCAAGCACGTTTCGACGCCACCTTACCATCCGCAGGCAAATCCCATCGAGCAGTCGAACAGAACGCTGAAACGCTCATTGCGGTCTTCGTCGAAGTCGATCATCGGCGATGGGATGACCATCTGCACGAGGTGCGGCACGCGATGAACACGGCGGTGCAGTCGAGTTTCAAGGTTTCTCCAGCATTTTTAAATTATGGGAGAAACCCTCGGCCAGCAAAGTGGTTGCGGAGAGAGGTAGAGGAAGGTAGCCCGAAGCTGAGATCGGCTTAAAGCATCTGGGCCGATCGGCTTAAGCGTCTCAGTGCGTTGAGAGACTTGGTGCGGCATCGCATTGATGAGTCGCAGAGGCGAAACGAATGCCGATATAATCAGGGGCAACGATTCGCGGTGTTTAGTCCTGGAGATACGGTGCTGCGACGAGAGCGGGTCCTGTCAAGCATGGCGAAGGGATTTTTATCGAAACTCGCGTCGAAGTACGACGGACCCTTTACGATTAAGGAGGAACTGTCCTTGACAGTCTATCTTCTTGAAGACTTGGGTCGTAGGTCCTCGAAGGCGCATATCTCTGACTTGAAGAAGTATGTGCCTCCGCGGACCCTTTTTGGAGAGACAGAGAAAAGGGAGCATGATCTGGGTGGTACGGAGTGGTGTGAGCTCTGGGTGGCCGGCGGGTTATGCCGATGACTTGAGGCGGTAGAGGCTGTTTGTCAGCGCGCCCTCGTTTCATCTCGGCCGAGGTGGCAAAGGCCAAATCCTCGCCAGCACCTCGAGCTCGATGACTACGAGTCGGGCCCGCCAACCTCTTCGGTGGATTGTGCCGAGGTGAGAACTGGCGGGAGGAGCCGTAAGGTGGTTGGTGGCCTGCGGGTCAAGCTTGCCCCACAGGCGAGGGGTGGAAAGGCGACCCCGCGCGGAGGAATTTTCTTGCCCAAGGACGGCCCAGTTTTGTGGAATCTGCGGCCGTCGTGGTGTGGCGACGTCGTCTTGCCCCCGTGGCCGCGATTCTTATCGGGCCTAAGGGAGGACACAGGGCTCGAGAGTCGCTGAATTCGTACCCAAGCCACAGAGGGTGAAGCCCGAGGAGCCCCAGCCAGCCCCGGTGGTGGAAGAGGAGAAGAAGGAAAGCGAGCCTGATGCCTTCCAGGACAAGAGGACTCCAAAGCGTACTGCCATCAAGCGCCGTCAGGTTTGCCGCAAGAAGCGCAGCCTTGTCGCGTCCCCTGCGCTGGCGTCCTTCGCGGTCGCAGCACCTGGTGGAGCGATCGGTTACATCCGCCGCCGGATGGCGGCCGAGGAGCTTCAGCGAGCGAAAGCGCTTGGAGTTTCTCCCTTCGCCGCCAGGACGGAGGTGAAAGCCGCTATCGAAGCAGACGTGAAGGCTCGCATTCGAACGAACCGGGAGCCGGAGAAGAGGCGGCAAGACGGCGAGAGAAGAGTTCCCTCCAAAGGAACGATGTCGACTTCCCGTCAACCAGTGATCGCTACCTGCGCCAAGGTTTCGGCGCAAGCTGGCCTTTCAACCCCTTGGCCACTGCATCCTGCAGCGCCGTCGGCAAGCCGGTCGATGGCCGTTAAGCCGTCCTCTCCTTAAGCCGAGGAGCACGTAGAGTCGGTGAGGGACTGGCTCCGGCTGATAGTCAGCCTGATAGACGTCTCCCCGGAAGTCAGGGGATCGGTGGTCAAGGCTGTGGCGATGAGCACTATCGCCCGCCTCAAAAATCACCAGGGGAAGTAGAGTGAGTCTTTTTCTCTGACTATGAGGAGATTCTCGCGGCCGTCTGAAAGAGAAGGGTGCTATCGTCGACGACTTATGCTGAACTTTTTCTCCTACAAGGAGGTAGAGTTCAGGGGAGGGGGGGGGGCTTTGTGACGCAGAGTCCGTCATTGGTCGTCGACGGAAAATGTAATGTTTATATTCTTGCTCGACTGCCGCTGGGTTGCCGGTTGGGGAAAGCCCGTTTAGACGGACTTTTCGGAAAGCCGGCAACGTACGAAAATCACACGATTTTCGAACTTGCGGCGACGTTTGACGAGGAATTAGGGAGCCGCGAGGGAAGGGAAGAGGAGAGCGAGCGCAACAGTTAGTCTAGCCGTGCGCTCCCGCGAAGTTAGTAGTTTCCACGCTTCTCGCGAAAGTTAAGGTTTTGATTGTTTGTGACAGAGAGGAGAGCGAGCGTCGTGAGTGATTGGAGCCAGAAAAAGGGTGTGCGAGAGAGAGAGAGAGTGAGAGAGAGTGAAGAAGAAGTCGAGGGTGCAGCGCGAGAAGAGGAGCGACGACGAAGAAGCGCAGCGCAGCAGAGAGCCGGGAGAAAAGGAGTTCAGGTGTCAGCGGGTGGCGACTGGAGGTTGCCACCGCGACATCTAAAGCCGAGGGTGAGGCGGAGATAGACAGCATCTAGGCGAACTCGCAGTGAGGTCCAGCAGCCCTTCTCCGGAGGGAGAGCATCTTGAACAAGGTGCAGCGGCGCTAACGGAAGCTGCCGGGAGTTTAACGGCCTGCGGACGAGCTTCGTAAGCAGCAACAGTGAGTGTCCTCACTTATTCGCGCGAAATAGATAGAGAGAGAGCGAGCGAGAGTGTGTGTTAGCGAGTTTGCGGTGAGGGTGGCGAGGGATTGCCACTTCCCTGCCGTCGGAGAAGCGATAGGCCTCCGCCGGCTAGAGGGACAGTCGCGGGGGGCCGGCCTGCATCATCGCGTCCTAGAGAGCGAGAGAGAGAGAGAGAGAGTGAGAGAAAGAGACTAAAGCATAGTACAATTATATATTATTTTTGTGCAAGGCACTCAGAGCGTACGTAGCTAAATCGGCTACGACGTGGTGCCTACGTCACAATTTGCAATGATCATTCCATTGGAGGTAAAAAATCTGATATAGCAATAAACCTTAGCTTTGCACCTCAAATTTTTCAGCCATTAACTCCGAAAACAGAAGTATTGTAGTACGATTTATACCTACAGCAGTAGACAATATTGAAACAGGCTTATAGTCCATAACAGTAATGAAATTTATACTATTGTTTTTGTCGTATGTTGCATGATAAGTTGCACGCTTATCCTTTTTTTTTATCAATTATGCTTAACTGGTATTCTGTCCTATCTAACTGTCCTTGTGGATCGCAATCCTAACTTTTTCAAATGGACCAAAAGATTTGCAGAGCAATAAATTATCAAATTAAATATGATAGTTTTATAAATTATGTGGACTTGTAAGAGACAAAAACTGTTGCATCGTCTAAATCACAACGCGGCTACTTAGAGAAATTCCAGGTAAAATATTACATTTGGCATTTTTTCCGCAGTTTATATCAAAATCAAACAGATACTTATTAGCACTAGCCAAACCTAACAGTTTAATACCGAATTTAATTGGTTTGAATTTGACAAATTGTTTCAAAGAACATCACCCAAAATATTTTATCATCTTTTCGACGATCTACAATGCTGTTAAAAATCAGACTGTATGACATTTTTTTTTTAAATATTTGTAAAAGATCTCAAACGCCAAATTTCCTCCTTATTTTAATTACCAAGTTTATGTAGTTTTATTTCGATTAAATTAATTCAAATTTTTTACACCCATGATGAGGCTACTGGTTCTTTTGTTGAAGCTACTAAAAACTAGATTCCCAATAAATTTGTTTAAGTCATTCAGAGAAAGTTTATGCCCACATAATGTATTATAGTACAGAAAATAATATGATTTTTGAGTGTGATGAAAAAGAAAAATTTTAAAATTTCAGTCAAAGAACTAATATTTTTCTGAAATCGCTATTTTTTACAAATATTTTATCTTTTGAAGACTTATTATACTTTATTTCACCAGTAACCCATTCATAAATATCATTTCCCTTTAATTCTTTTTGAGAATCGGTGTACGAATCTATAACTGCTTTTAACGATTTTAAGTGGCCAAGATTTACTTTATCTTCAACATTAGTTTCATCATCATCATCTTTAGAATCATTTTCTGATTCTGGACAAGAATCAGATCCCCCAGAATAATCATCATCTGGTATTAGAGAAACATAATAATCCTAACATTTCGCAATTTTAACTTCAACTTGGCGAGTTATTTTTCTATTACTACAACTATTTCTTTTAAGCATTGTCAATCTATATTACTAACATTCTACAAATAAAACTTTAAAACTTGTAGAAAAAAGCCTTTACATATTGTATTACATATTGCATATACGAGGTCTGTCCGAGAAGTATTCGACCTGCTTTTATATCTTCGCGCCAGTATTCGAGTGACCTCTGCGCCGCATGAGCATCAATAGTAAAGCCTAATGAACTTAGTTTATTTGCAGCATGTATTTGTTTACGAAGTCTTTTTTACGTTCGTCGGATTTTGCTATTGTTAAAAATGACTGAAAGATCAAATCAACAAATTTGCATCAAATTTTGCTTCAAACTCGGAAAGACTAGTTCGAAAACTCTCCAAATGATGCAGAAGGCCTTTAGGGATGAGCGTATGGGAAAAACACAAATAAAAGAGCGGTATAATCGTTTTAAAAGTGGCCGCACATTTGTTGATAGTGATCCTCGTTCTGGTCGACTTTCGACGACAACAACACCGGAGAATATCGAGTGCGTGCGACTTGCGATGAAAGAGGATCGATCTTCAATTGTGTGCAAATTACAAGATGATCTTGAAATATCAAAAACGATAATTTAGGGAATTTTAACCTCAAATTTAAAAACAATACGCTTGTGGGCTAAGTTCACCCCAAAATTGCCCAGTGCAGAGCAAAATGCTTCGCTTGGAAATCGCTCAAGACAACTTAGGAATGATTAGCAATGATAATAATATGCTTATGAAGTTGATTACTGGTGATGGATCGTGGGTTATTATCTAAAACCAAAACAACAATCTTTACAATGGAAGCTCTCATCCGGAAAAGCACGTTAAAGTCGGAGCAATATCAAGTCTATGCTAATTGTTTTTTTTTATTATCAAGGTGTTGTACACCACGAAAATACACCGATAGGTCAGACGATTAATAAGAAATATTACGTTTAAATTTTGAAATGATTATATGATGCGGTGAGAAGAAAACGACCGCATTCTTGGTCAAGCGACCATTTTTTTTTGACTGGCTTCTCCATATCGATAATACGCCAGCGCACTCATCAAATTTCGCGCAGCAGTTTTTAATAGAACACAATATCTCACTGCTTTGCTAACCTCCGTACAGTCCCGACATAGCCTTTTGTAACTTTTGGTTGTTCTCGAATTTCAGAAAACCGCTTGAAGAACTCCGGTTCGATGATAAAAAAAAAGTTGAAGACAATGCGACGAGGGCACTCAAGGCTATTCCAAAAATTGACTTCCAGGACTGCTTCAAAAAGTGGAAATACTGTTAAGAGCGCGTTATTTAATCAAATCGCGACTACTTTGAAGGATGCTACTCGCCCGATGACGAAGACTAACGCCAGCGCAGAGATATGAAGGCAGGTTGGATACTTCTCGGGCAGATCTCGTATTGTGTGAGAAAACCTAATTTAAACTTAATTTATTGTGAACAAATATATTTTCTAGCGTCCAATGTCTTGCGTCTAGCGTCTAAAAGTCTCTAGAAATTGTACGAGATGCGGCAAAAAAGTAATGAGACTAGCAACACTGCAAGCGGTCTGGTAACGCTGCGCTGTTGCCAGATCGCTTGCACGTGTATCAGTACCCTCTTATGGCTCAGTGCGAGTTTTAACTCCTTTTGTTAACTACGTAATTTTTGTGACTTCAATTAGTGAAGTTGTGTTTTGGTTGTGCGTCACGCAAAATTGAACAGCGGAATCAGGAGCAACGTTGTGCCATTAAATTTTAGGTTAAGCTTGGAGAATCGGCAAGCGTGACATTTGGAAAGTTATAACAGGCCTATGGGGAACATTCTTCATCCTGAGCTTAAGTTTCTCGCTGGCACAAATCATTATTGAAAGGTAGAGAACACGTTGAAGATGAACACCGTTCAGGGAGGCCTTTAACTTTGAAAACCGACGATAACATCGAACGTGTGAACACTCTTGTGAGATCAGACCGTCGTTTGACATGAAGAATGTTGAGCGAACTATTAAATTTGAACAGATTTACCATTCATCAAATTTTGATGGAACATTTGCACATGAGAAAGGTATGTGCCAAAATGGTGCCAAAAAACCTCATAATTAAGCAGAAGGACAATCGTAAAAACAAGTGTCTTGATCTTCTTGACAGAATCACCAATGAGCAAGATTTCTTTAGTCGTGTGATCACAAGTGATGAATCATGGATTTTTGAATACGATCCTGAGACCAAGATGCAAAGTGAGGAGTGGCACACTGCAAGCTCTCCTTGACCAAAGAAAGCTCGAATAAGCAAATCGAAGATCAAATCAATGCTGATTTGCTTTTTTGACAGAAGAGGAATCGTCCTCAAAGAATTCGCTCCTCCATGACAAACTGTCAACTAAGTTTTTTAACAAGACGTTCTTGAAAGGCTTAGAAAAAGGGTCATTCTCGTGAGACCAGACATTGCAGACAAATAGATGCTCCATCATGACCACGCCCCATGTTACACTGCCTTCTCCGTTACAAAACTTTTGACCTCAAAAGGCACTCTTGTGGTTTCCAAGCCCCCCCTTCCCCCCTATTCACCAGACCTCAGTTTCTATGAGTTTTTTCTTTTTTCTTAACTGAAAAATGTCCGCTAAGGACGTCATTTCGAAACGTTAGAGAACATCCAAAAGAGTGTAACGGACATGCTGAAGACCATACCGGTTTAAGACTTCCAACACTACTACTAAAAGTGGGAACAATGTCTCCATAGGTATATAGCTGCCCAAGGGAACAACTTTAGAGGAGATAACATCGATGTTTAAGAAAAATAAAGAATTTGGTTAATAAAAAATCAGTCTCTTTACTTTTCTGCCACACCTAGTATACAATCAAATTATTTTGTCTTATCTTAGTTTTACTTATAAAATCAAAATGTATGTTTTTGTACTTTAGAAGACAATACATTATTAAACTTTATACAAACAAAATTCTTTACCAAATTTTAAATTTACCAAAGAATAAAACTCTATGTCTATGGTTGAATTATAACATAAAACGTTATATTATTTGCAGTAGTAGAATGATGGTTATGGTATGTCTTTGAGCCATCGCAACTTTTTATCCATTATGTAATAAATACGAGGTCTGGCTATTAAATAACGAGACTGCGTGCCTAGAGGGCGCCGTAGAGGGGTGGGGAAAAAAACGAGTAGTGCGTTGGGTATCTAGATATCTTGTCTATGCACGTACCAAAACACGTTCTCATCACTATTATTGTATTTGTGCAGTAGCGGTTTGAAACAAACGTGTTTATTTCTCGCGCTGAAAACCATGTGTGACGAAAAACAGGAGCAACGTATCAATCTCAAATTTCTCGTTAAATTGAAAAAAACTCCGACTAAGTGCTGTAAATTGTTGCAAGAGGCCTATAGGGACAATTCTCTATCTCGTGCGCGTGTATTTGAGTGGTGTAAGCGCTTTAGTGAGGGCCGAGTGAGCACTGAAGATGACCAACGCCCAGGTCGCCCTGTCACTGTTTCAACTCCGGGAACAGTGACCAAAATCAACCAAATTGTGCGTGTAGATCGTCGAATGAGCATCCGGATGATTGCCGAGGCTGTAAACGCCGATAAAAAAACAGTTAGACAAATTTTACACGAAAAATTACACATGACAAAAGTCTGTGCGAAGTTGGTGCCAAAAAACCTGACTCCTGACCAAATGCTCTTGCGTCAACAGGTCTGCTTAGATTTCCTTCAAAGGTTAAAAAAAGATTTCGGACTGATGAAAAACATTATTACTTGCGACGAAACGTGGATTTTTCAATACGATGTTGAAACAAAGCGGCAATCGATGCATTGGAAGACGCCTGAATCGCCCAGAATCAAAAAAGCAAGGATGTCTAAATCAAAATTCAAGGCAATGTTGATCGTTTTTTGCGACATTAACGGTATCATGATGACTGAATGGGTTCCAGAGGGTCAGACTGTCAACCAAACTTACTATTTGTCAGTTTTGGCAACACTGCGAGAACAAGTTCGTAAGAAACAACCCGAGTTGTGGAAGAACAACTCGTGGATTTTGCACCAGGATAACGCACCTGCCTATAACGCGCTATCTGTGAAGCAGTATTTGGCCGGTAAGCGCACTCCAGTGCTCGAACACGCGCCGTACTCGCCAGATTTGACATCGTGCGACTTTTTTTGTTTCCGAAGATAAAATCTGCTTGGAAAGGGACCCGATTTAAATCGATGGAAGCGGTAAAGCAAAAAACGGCAGAGCTCCTAAAGGCCCTCACCAAAGAAGACTTCCAGCACTGCTTGTATCAATAGAAAAAACGTATGGAAAGGTGTGTGGCGAGGGAAGGGGTTTATATTGAAGGGAAGCATTCGAATGTAGAATAATTTTTATAATAAAACCCATTTTCGTAACCAGTCTCCTTATTTAATAGCCAGACCTCGTACATTGATAATTTTTTTTCTCGAAACGTATAAGCTTTACGAAAAAATTTCATAGAACAAAAAATGCACAGAATTACAAGGGCGGTTCAAATATGATGGAGACAAACGCTGTAGATGGCGCGCATGTATGTTTCGAAGGTCGGGGTATAAGTATGTGATAGCTGGATCCCTTACGAACAGTGTGGCATAGTTTTCGTCGCGAGTGGCATAGTTTTGGTCGGGGTATAAGTATGTGATAGCTGGGTCCCTTACGAACAGTGTGGCATAGTTTTCGTCGGGAGTGCATGTATCACGCGAGTGCTACGACCATGAGTGAACGTCAAGTGCCGACTGCCGTTGCGCAACGTATTGTCATTCGTTTTTTAATGTGGCAAGGCGTTAAAAACTCGGAAATTTTTCTGCGTTTGCGAAATCAGTTTGACAGTAAGTGCCTGCGTTGAGCTGCTGTGTTTAAATGGGTCAAAGCATTCGAGGATGGTTGCGAAACCGTCGAGAATGAGCCGCATGACCGTCGACCGCGAACCAGCATCACACCAGACAACATTTGCCGCGTAGAACAACTCATTTTGGAGGACCGTAGGATGAATGTTCGAGACATTTCGGCTGAACTTGGCATCAGTATTGGTAGTGTAGAGTCTATCATCCACGAACACCTTTAACATCGCAAAATAACGGCGTGATGGGTTCCTAAACTGTTGAACTTTAAGCAAAAATTCACGTGGTTGGAAGTTTGTCGCCGCTTGCTGACGCGATACGAGGTAGAGGGGGACGGTTTTATTAACGCGAATCTTTACTACAGATGAGACATGGGTACACTATTACACTCCCGAAAGCAAGGTGTCATCTAAAGAGTGGAGGAAGAAGGAGGAAAGGGTGCAAGTCAAAGCGAAGACAACCAAGTCTGCGGGTAAGGTTATGTGTACTGTTCTGGGACCGGCGGGGCGTGCTGTACGTCGATTTCCCGTGCACCCAACGTTCCATCAATGCTGCATACTACTCTAACCTTCTGAAAACACACGTGAAACCTGCTTATCGCTCGAAACGGAGGAGCATTCCAGCATGAAGTGCGATTCTTCTCCAAGATAACGCGCGCCCTTATACCGCGCGTCTCACGCTCGATACAATATCGAAATTGAGGTGGGAGGTACTGAAACACCCCCCCCCCCCCCTACAGTCCGGATTTATCATCCTGCGACTACCACATGTTTGGACCACTGAAAGAAGCCCTCGGAGGTCAAAGATTCAACACCGACGACAAGGTAGAGGAGTTCGTGCGCAAATGGTTATCCGAGTTGCCCAAGGAATTCTTCGATACCGGCATCAAAAAGCTTCCGGAAAGGTGGACAAAAGGCGTAACTTATAAGGGGGAGTACCTAGAAAAACTGTAAATTTTTGTCAATTTTTTTGATAGTAAATAAACGTGTCAGAGCATTTGTCTCGATCATATTTGAACCACCCTCGTATTATAAGAATACGTATAGATTCTTTGAGAAGTTTTTGAGTGAATTTCGAATTTCAAGAATGGACTATTTTTTGAAAAATCTAAAAATGGCTCAGAAACTTACAAAAAAATTTTGTACATAATTTTTGGATGATTTTAAGCAGTTTTGTTTTTTGTTTCATAAATTTTTTCCATTAAGTTCGAATTTGTTGAAAAATAAAATCATAAAGTTTTACATAGCGCTGTTTCACAAAAACCGCCATTTTAAAAAAACCAAGAAGGAAAAGAAGTTGTGCACCAGAGTTGAAAACTTTAGACATCTGGGCCACGATTTTTGGTAATAATTTGCTTATGTAAATGTAGCAATATTTGTGAGAATCGATTAAAAAAAAAAAAAAAGTTAATTGAAAGTGCATCTTCAAAAGCCCCCATATAGAATTTAAAAAAAAAATCGATATGTTTTTCTAAAATCACGGTGTACTTGAAGTTTTGTGCACACATTTGGCCTTCTGCGCATTAATGGCTTAAGCTGGTCAAATATTTATTTGTGAAAATGATGATCACCAAAAATGTTGAAAGAAACATTTATGTGTTAGGTATGTGTATCAAAATCGTGGAGATGCAGAATACAAACTGATATTAATGGCCTGATAAACCAAGTGAAATTGAATAAAATTAAAAAGAAGAGACATTCAAGTTGTAATAATAACATAAAAGAGTATACTGATGTAGCTGTAGGATCAAATGAAACAATGATTGATGATGATCTTATAAATGAGCACAAATGCTCTAAAGGTTATGTATCAATAAAAATAAAGATGGGTTAACTGATTTGACTGGTATTTCTTTTGATACAAAAATTTTTCCATGGTATAGAATTTTGTAATACAGAAAACGTAAAACAGATCGAGAGCCACGTGTAACGAAATCTCGAAAAAGCTAAGCTGGAACACGCACGCTCGTGACGTTTTTCAACAATTTTGTTCTATTAGAACCTACAGTTTTTTTTCTGAAGCAAAGAAAATAAATTTCAGTTGCAAGTATTCCGATAAATTAATCTATAAAAAATGTGTATGTCAATAAAATGCATAAAAGTACCCCACGGCACCAGAGATTTCACCGAAAATAGATCCCCTAGGAACCACCCATGCAAAGCCACAAGCAGACCTACCTACCTAACCTAGGGAACAGCAAGTTTAATCGCGTATCTTTGCTTGAATTATATGAACCCACACCAAAAACGAGCCAACCCACATACAATTAATAACCTAGCCCCTACCCTATTATACAACATTTATTGAATCAGCTCGTTTAGGTTAAAAATTGCACGTATATTGACAAAATAAAGACTTATACTTGACTTATATTTGGGATTTTTTAAGAAAGACAGAATACATACGTAAACATTTATACATGTGTATGCGTATTAATATATACATTCTGTCAAAAAAAGGACCGAGAATTGTCGATTTGAATCTGGCAGGGCAATTTAGGCTGGTAAAATTTTTTTTTCTAGGTTGGTACAACTGTCCTTAAGGGGAGGTTCTCATCTAGCGACCCAAAAATTACGTGATTTTCGCGATTTTTTTCTCATGGAAGGAAATGAATAAAGTAGTCAAGTTTTTTGGTACTTATTAAGTATGTTATTAACTACTTTTACAAATTTTTTTAAACAAAAATACCGAATAGTTTATTAGTTATATGCATTGAAAAATAGTCATGAAAAAAAAGACACCTCCACGGGCGGCAAGGTAAATCATCCAATTTTTGTCTGAAATCAAAAAATCGAAGTTTGTTATAAACTAAAAAACATTTGCTGGATCTTGAACTAAAATCAAGAAGAAAAGTTAAAAATTAACAAAATGGCGGGCTTGCAAAGAAAAAAACAATTTTTTTGCACTTTTTTTTGCTCTAAAAAGTGCAATAACAATAAAAATAATCATTGTAAAATTATGATTTTAAATCAAAATCCAGCAAATTTAACTACCTTTAAAATAAAAAAAACTCATTTCAATATCTATGATAGTTTTTGAGATATCTTGTCGCCCGTCTCAAAAAACATGGTTACGAGAAAAACGCGTTTCAAGTTTTAGTACGCGATTCAGTACGTAAAAAGACGACTTCGGTTTTTAGACTATAACTTTAAAAATAAATTGAATTCGGCAAAACGGGTTTCACGAGCGTATTCTACGAGACATTTGCCAACTTTTTAAGCAAAAAAAAAATCGATTTTTTAGTCGTGCTTGATGAGAACCTCGCCTTAATGACTATGCCAAGTTTGAGCAAAATCTGTCAACGAGTGTGTTTACAGTAGCTGGTTAACTCAGTCGATATCAATAGTGCGTGCTGATTTTTTACAATGGGTGATTACGTTGAACGAAGAATTTGTCTAAAATTTTGTGTTGCGAATGAATTTTCGTGTGCCGATGCATTGAAAATGTTGCAAAAGGCTTCTGGTGATAAAGCACTATTGAAAACCCGTGCGTATGAGTGGTACAAAGCCTTCAAGGAGGGTCGTGAAGTCGTCGAAGTCTTGCCTTGTTCTGGACGCCCATCGGCGGCTTCGACCGCAGATAACGTTGATAAAATTAAGAAAATGGTGCTTGAAAACCGCTATGCCAGATTGAGAGAGATATCACATGAGCTTGAAATATCCCACGAGTCCACACGTACGATTTTAATTGATATTTTAGGCATGAGAAAGGTGGCCGCAAGACTCGTTCCAAAAGAGCTTAATTTTCTTCAAAAACGCTATCGCAAACAGGTCGCTTCAAACATGCTGGATCGCGCCAATTCCGATCCCGCATTCATGGAATGCATCATAACTGGTGACGAAACGTGAGTGTATGAGTACGATATGCAAAAAAGCCAGCAAGCATCGGAATGGGTGGGAAAAAACGAGCCGAAACCGAAAAAACCACACCAAAGCCGCTCAAAAGTGAAGGTGATGCTCATTGTTTTCTTTGATATCCGTGGCGTGGTGCACTACGAATTCGTTCCAGAGGATCAGACGGTAAACAAAGAGTATTACCTAGGCGTTATAAAACGTTTGCGTAAGCATATCCGTAAGAAGCGGCCAAATTTGTGGGCGAGCAACTCGTGGAATTTGCACGACGATAACGCGCCATCTCACCGAGCTATGATTGTGACCGACTTTCTCGCCAAAAACTCAACGAATACGCTTGAACAACCACCGTATTCGCCGGATTTGGCTCCCTGTGACTTCTTCCGTTTCCCAAAACTCAAATTGCCGCTCCGTGGCACCCGTTTTCAGTCGATTGAAGCCATAAAACAAAATTGGACGCGCGAGCTGAAGGCCATCCCGGAAAGCGCCTATAAAAAATGTTTCGATGATTGGAAGTACCGTTGACATAGATGGATCGGAGCAAATGGAGCCTATTTTAAAGGCGACTCAATTAATTTTGATTACTAAACGTAAAAATGTTATTTAATTTAAAATTCCCGGTACTTTTTTAACAGACAGTACAATAAATAAATACTTATTTACCTACACTGCACGAAAGATTTCGAAAGATTTCAGTGGAAGATTTCATGTAAGGTTTCAGTGAAAATTTGTGGAAAGGTTCCATTAAAACCTTACAAAAGCTTTCAAAGAAACATAACATTGTAACATCGTTTTAAGATAATTAAAACATTACATTGAAATCTTACAAAGAAATCTTGTATTAACCTTGCTGGAACATTTCACAAACATTTTAAGAAAGATTCCTGTAAGGTTTTTTGAAACATATAGTTAAAACATTTTAAAAAGGTCGCTGCTTGATTTCGTATAAATGTTTCAACGAAACCTTAAAGCAAACTTGCTAGAACAATTCACAAAACATTTTAAGAAAGATTTCTGTGAGGTCTTCTAAAACATCTACTTGAAACATTTTAAAAAGGTCGCTGCAAGATTTCGTATAAATGTTTCAACGAAACCTTAAAGAAATCTTGCTGGAACATTTCACAAAACATTATACGAAAGATTGCGGTATGATTATCTATAACATCTATTTGTTATATAAAACTTCATTTTTTATTTTGGATAAAAATACATCGATAATTAAAATTTATTATATTTGTATATGTAGTAAAATCTCAAGAGCGAAGTTATGTATTTAAATATATTGAATTTTTAATTATATCTTAATTTTAAAACATATTTTACACTATAGAAGAAATTTCAAATGTAAAATTAATACTAGTGTATATGGATTGCCATGCAACTTATGATTTAAATTTATATCTTTGTTTTACAAGCGTTGCACAGCATAATGGTTAGAGCGTCTGCTTTACAATGCAAAAGACCCGGGTTCGATTCCACCGTAGGTCAAACATTTTTCTGCGTTTTCTTTCGTAAAATAATGTGTAAAATAACATGTGCGTCAATACGAATAAACTATTAAATGCAATGCGGATGTTAAAAATATGTATAATTATAATAAATAATAAAATTCTAAAATATATAAAATACTCAATAAAATTTAATAAAGGTTACAAATGATCTTTCAGAAAGATTGTGTAAGAGGTTACTGGAATTTTCTTGGGAGATAACTGAGAGTTACTCAAGTCAGACATTTCGATATTACGTCAATATTCTGTAACAGCTTCCTGGAAGATAATTAAATCTTTTAGGAAGCTTAAAAAAATCATTCTAGAGTGCTCACAAGAAGCTTTATGCAAGGTTTTATTCAATGTTACTCATCTTTGCGGAAAATGTTGATATGAGGATTATGCGTGGACGCAGAAACATCACTATAACATATTTTGTAAGATTTTTGCGAGGTTTCAAAAAACATTGCACAAATTCTGCACAAAATGTTTCTGCAATTTTTTTGTCAATCTTTTATAAACATAGCGTGAAATCATTCCTTATCTTTACGGGAAATGTTTATACGAGGATCATGCGCGAACATATGTAGATAAATCACAGAAACATTTTTTGAAAGATTTTTGCGAGATTTCAAAAAACATTGCAAAAATTCTGCACAAAATGTTTCTGCAATTTTTCTGTCAATCTTTTATAAACATAGCGAAAAATCTTTCCTCAATTTTACGCGAAATATTTATACGAGGATTATGCGCGGACATAGATACATCACAGAAATATCTTTCGTAAGATTTTGGCGAGGTTTCAAACCTCTCATGAAACCCTGCAAAAACCTTGCAAAAATCTTCGGTGCTGTGTGGGAATTAAATATTTAAAATTAATTTATAAAATTCTAAACATACATAAATGTAATAGAATTATTTTGTCGGCAATTTAAAAATATTTTTAATATTTATTATTAATTTCTATATAAATAATCATTAAAAAATTAATGTGTTCATTTTTTTGGAACACCATAAATCATTTGCGTCGATTTTTTTTTGTAGATTATACTGTCTGTCAAAGAAGTACCGGGAATTTTAAATTAAATAACATTTTTACGTTTAATAATCAAAATTTATTGTGTCGCTTTTAAAATAGGCTCCATTTGCTCCAATACATCTATGTCAACGGCACTTTCAATCATCGAAACATTTTTTATAGGCGCTTTCCGGGATGGCCTTCAGCTCGCGCGCCGAATTTTGTTTTATGGCTTTAATCGACTGAAAACGGGTGCCACGGAGCGGCAATTTAAGTTTTGGGAAGAGGAAGAAGTCACAGGGAGCCAAATCCGGTGAATACGGTGGTTGTTCAAGCGTATTCGTTGAGTTTTTGGCGAGAAAGTCGGTCACAATCATAGCTCGGTGAGATGGCGCGTTATCGTCGTGCAAATTCCACGAGTTGCTCGCCCACAAATTTGGCCGCTTCTTACGGATACGCTCACGCAAACGTTTCATAACGCCTAGGTTATACTCTTTGTTTACCGTCTGACCCTCTGGAACGAATTCGTAGTGCACCACGCCACGGATATCAAAGAAAACAATGAGCATCCAATGAGCAACCTTCACTTTTGAGCGGCTTTGGCGTGGTTTTCTCGGTTTCGGCTCGTTTTTTGCCACCCATTCCGATGTTTGCTGGCTTGTTTGCATATCGTACTCGTACACCCACGTTTCGTCACCAGTTATGATGCATTCCATGAATGCGGGATCGGAATTGGCGCGATCCAGCATGTTTGAAGCGACCTGTTCGCGATAGCGTTTTTGAAGAAAATTAAGCTCTTTTGGAACGAGTCTTGCGGTCACCTTTCTCATGCCCAAAATATCAATTAAAATCGTACGCGTGGACTAATAAATAAAGATATAAGATTTATGTTTTTGCTAGACTAAAATATATTTTAACTACGAGGGCAGTCCCAAAAGTACCCGACAAAGAAAACAGTAAAAAAATTGCGAAAATGTTTTTTATTTTTCAACATATTCTCCTTTCAGTTTGATATACTTTTCCCAACGATGTTCAATAGCTTCGATACCCGCTTTATAGTAGGAACCGTCAAGCTCCTCAAAATGCCTATTAACCGCAGACTCTACCACTTCATTGTTGGCAAATCTTTTGCAGTCGAGCCATTTTTTTAAATTCGGAAAAAGAAAATAATCCGAGGGAGCCAGATCTGGCGAATAGGGTGCGTGAGAAAGCAATTCGAACTTCAACTCATTAATTTTAGCCATCGGAATGACGCACATGTGGACTGGTGCGTTGTCGTGATAAAACAACACTTTTTTTTTCGTCAGATGGGGCCGCGATTTCTTGATTTCATCACTCAAACGCTGCAATATGGCTGCATAATATGCGCTATTGATTGTTTTTCCTTTTTCGAGATAATCAATTAATATTATTCCACGCGCATCCCAGAACACGGATGCCATGACCTTGCCAGCTGACTGAACTGTCTTTGCTTTCTTTGAAGCCGGTTCTCCGTTTTTGGTCCACTGCTTTGACTGCTCCTTGGTCTCAGGTGTAAAATGATGGACCCATGTTTCGTCCATGGTTATGAATCGACGCAAAAACTCGGCTTTATTGCTGCGAAACATTGTCAAACACTCGATGGAAACATCCTCACGTTGCTGTTTGTACTCCATTGTGAGCCAACGCGGCACCCATCTTGCGCACAGCTTTCTCATGTCCAAATTTTCGGTCAAAATGCGATGCGCAGCACTTTTTGGAATGCCTGCAATGTCTGCTATCTCGCGCACTTTTAGTCGACGGTCATCCAATACCATTTTGTGGATTTTTTTCACATTTTCTGACGTACTGACCTCACTTGGTCGACCACTGCGGTGTTTATCTTGGCAGCTCGTACGACCTTGCTTAAACTCAGCTACCCAATATTTGACCGTTGTAAACAAAGGAGCAGACTTCCCCAGAGTAGAATTTAACTTGGCTTTGATATCGGTTGGACTTAGACCTTTCAAATGAAAGTATTGTATCTCATAACGATGTCCAATTTTTTCCATATTTACAAATTCACTGACAGCGTTCGCTTTGGATCTCTGTAAAAAAAATAATAATAAACGTACCGTTATGAATTTTTTACATTAACTTGTTGAAAGGTGGTTTTGTCAAGCGTAGTAATTGTTTTTTTAAAACTACCTGTATTCATAAGTCAGGTCGGGTACTTTTGGGACTACCCTCGTAGGAGTCAACTCAAGTCAATTTATAATGGATTATTTCATAGTATAGCAACGTATGGAATAATTGCATGGCGTGGGGCCTATAAAACGCATACATACAAATTGATAAAGCTGCAACACAAAATAGTCAAACAGATTTTCAAATCTAATGATCCTCTAAAGCTATTAAATATTAGGCAAACTTTCTTTTTGGAATCAGTAGTTAATCAATACACTCGTATCAAAAAAAGCTAATCTCGCTTTTATTATTTGCGTCAGCATGAAAAAATTCATTCCCGTGTAACCGATCTCATTTACGAATGTCATCCTTGCATCAGCTTCACGTGCCTCTTTTGAGTCGAGTAAGCAAATGACTAATACTCGTATTTAATTATTAAGATTTTTGATAGTTTGTAATATAATTAAAAGTAATTTATAAAAATTTATACTATTAAAAGTAGTTAGCTAATCGATTACTGTGCTGAAATTTAAATTTTCATATATTTTCACATTGCCTAATGAATAAAATAAATCGAAAAGTATTTCAGTTTTTAAAAAAATTAACTAAGTAAACTGCAATAAATATGGAGACATCTCATTGCTCTTGATATACTATGAAATATTGAAGGTGATGTACTGCTATACTATAATAAAGAAAATAATTGTTTTAGATCTTTTCATACCTCATAAGCATTTTTTTCAGTTAGCTCAATGCCACATTTCCTAAAATGTCAATTGTGTTACATGTTATAAATGAATATTTTTAATTTTAAAAAAAATATGTATTTTTATGTATAAAATCGGTATTTTTTCATAGGAATTTTAAATTTGCATCATTTTGAAGTATAAAGGGTTAAATAAAAATTTGAACATTTTACTTGTGAATTTTAAATTTTAATTATTTTACATAAAAAATTGCTGATTTTTATAACAAAAAAAATTTCGTATTTGTACAGAACCAAGTAATTTTTCAATTTTTAACGAGACTTGCTAAATACGTTTGTTATTTATAACAAATGTATTACTACTAAAACTATCGAGTGGAATAAAATATTTTGAATGTTTAAAAAAAGTTCTTACCATTCTATTTAAATATTGTTCATAAATCTAAAAATTAAAAGGATGTGTATTATTTTTAATATTACTAATATTTTTTCTTCTATATTTTTTTTATTCTAAAATATAAATATTAAAAGCATTAAAAGTAATTGAAAGAATTATTATTTCATGCACGTAAAGTTTTTATTTTTTAAAAAGCAGAAATAATAGTGTATTAAAACATAATTCAAACTTACTACAATATGCAATTGTAATTAACGAAAAATTCGTTAATTTATATCATTTATATTCTAAAGATTTAAAAAGTTATACTTCAAATTATGATTTTGTGTATGCATCTTCAATATAATAATTTATATTAGTTAACAAAAAATCTATTAAAAATACTTATTTATAATATCCTTAAATCACATTCAAGAATTTTTTTAAATAAAAGTAATAGAAACTAAAACAACCAATTAATATACCTGTATTTAGCGTTTTAGATAATATTTTTTTACATGTTGACACTGCTTCGTCATATTATCAGGTAGATAAGAATTATGTGCTTTTGGTTGAGTAGATGTTAGTAATCACGTGGCTGTTACTGGCGCTGTAAGTGATGTTATTGTTGTTTTACGAAGCTAAAACTATACGTAAGTTTAATTAAATCTGTAATAAATAACGAAACAAATACTTTTGAAAACATGAATTCATGATGTATTTTCAAAAATACAGCTTTGTCTTTATGTAGTAATATTAAGAAATAAAAATATTGTTATGAACTGTATATGTAAATTCCCAATAAAATAATGGCTTAGTGATTCTTATTTATGGTAATTTAATTAAAAAAATAATAAATAAATGTCATAATAATTCACTTCTATTTGTCAGCAATAACCTTTTTAAAAACCCTAATTTACATCCACAAATTTTCTCTAAATAAATAACAAAAATTCATAAAAAGTTTTGAAATTAAATAAATAATCGTTTGGAAACATAGTAAAGATATGTACTTTATCATGAATTTCCGAATAATAATAACAAAACTAATGCAATATAAGTTAAAATACTATTAAGATACTTGTAATTTTTTATGCAGTATACATTTATAAATAAAAATGTCATTACACTTTCATTCATTAAAATACTATTTATAGATAAATAAAATGTTGATCTATTAACAAGTAATCTTTATCAAATCAGAAATTATTCATATAATTTGTTATTTTATTCATAATGACCAAAATAAAACTTATCTTCTATTATATAAACTAATAAAATATCGTAAAAATCGAGACATTAATAAAAACATTAAAATTATTAATGATAAAAATATGAATTATGTAAATTTATATCTAATTCTAAAAAAAATATTTTTAATAAGTAATAAAATAAACGATTATTTGTTTTAAATATTACATATCCTACAATAATAAACTTCTTAATAAAACCCAAGCGGAAATAATCACGCGTATGTAAATGTTATTAACAAAAAGTAATTCTTCATAATGATTATTAGCTTTTATTAGGTAATATTAAAATCCTATAATGTGTGGATTTTGAACTCTAATAAAAGTCAATAATGTATATTAATGTTTCGAAGTTTTTATCGTCATTTCATAAATTTAATAAATGTTTATAAGATTTTATTAGATTTTTATAGATTTTTATTTTTAGGAAATGTCCTTACAAACAAAGATGCAATAAAAGCTAGAATATAAATAGTTATTAGCTTTTAGAATAGTTACATATTTCTTTTTCGTGTAAAAACCAAAAAGTTAATCATTATAATGATTGTAAGTAGTTGATGAAACCTTTTAAAATACTTTTTTAAAACCTTTATAAAAACTGTAGTTAAGTATTTTATATATTTTAGAATTTTATTTTTTATTATTATATTTTTATTATTATATATTTACATATATACTACATATGTAGTAAAATCTCAAGAGTGAAATTATGTATTTAAATATATTGAATTTTTAATTATTTTTTAATTTAAAAAAATACTTGACACTATAGAAGAAATTTCAAATGTATAATTAATACAAGTGTATATGGATTGCCATGCAACTTATGATTCAAGTTTAATTCTTAGTTCTACAAGCGTTGCATAGCGTAATGGTTAGGGCGTCTGCTCTATAATGCGAAGGACCCGGGTTCGATCCCACCGTAGGTCAAACATCTTTCTGCGTTTTTTCCGTAAAATAATGTGTAAAATAACATGTGCGACAATGCGAATAAACGATTAAATATAATGCATATGTTAAAAATATGTATAATCATAATAAAAAATAAAATTCTAAAATATATAAAATACTTAATTAAAGTTTTTATAAAGGTTGTAAAAATTATTTTAAAAGGTCTCATCAACTTCTTTCAAAAATGTTTTTTTTTAATATTTCTATAACTTTTATAGAAATGTTTTTAAAAATTATTTTGAAAGGTTTATAATAGGAGCTAAAAAACGTTGCTAAAGGATTTAAAAACGGACATAAACTCATCTTAAACGTTTTAAAAACATTTTAAAAACCTTTCGATCAGTGTGGGTTTCTACACTTATTTCTACGTACATTTCTACACTGATTTCCACATAGATATCGACACTGATTTCCACGTAAATTTCTACACTGATTTTACGTTGAAACCCACGTGGTAATCTACGCGGAAATCCGCGTAAAAATCTACGCGGAAATTTACGTGGAAATCTACATACAGTGTGTTATTAGACTGATTTCAGTGTAGATTTCCATGTCAAAATCCACGTAGATTTTCATGTGGATTCTTGCAACTGGGACGTAGATTTCTACACTGATTTTACGTTGAAACCAACGTAGTAATCTACGCGGAAATCTACGTGGAAATCCACATACAGTGTGTTATTGGACTGATTTCAGTGTAGGTTTCCATGTCAAAATCCACGTGGATTTTCATGTGGATTTTCACGTGGATTATTGCAACTTCTTATTGATCGCGGCTGAAACAAATTTTTTACTAACTTTTGCATTTATATGTAATCATTAGGACATAATGTTCAATAGCTCCATGCTTTTCCCTACTTTTGTGACAGGATCAAATTTTTTTCATCTGTCGGACGTTTAACTATAGCTTTGAAATAAACTAACCTCTAGAAAAATAAAACTCGAAATTTTTTTAACAATGTCGAATTTAGGGGTGTATATATTAAAAAAAATAATTTAATATTAAGTGTATCCTTAGTAGAAATAGAAAGTGTACATACATATACAGAAGCTTACAAATGTGTATTAAAGTCGGTATTGGGATAAATAATAATCCTTTTTTACATTTATATACAATTTTACAAATTCATAAACACTTGCACATTTCCTAAAAAAATAAAATTTAATAATCATTTGTACATTTTTATGTTCATTTATAAATATTAACATCAATTTGTGGACATTTACATACTATTTGTTTCGAGTAATAAAGTGCACAAAAGTGTACAGAGTGTGCAAAAGTGTACAAAAGTGTTTAGATATGATAATATTTCTAAGTTAATTTGAGAGTTATATTTTATTTTTTATTAACAAGTTAATATTTAATATTTTGTATAATCTATCATATTAGAAGTAACTTAATATTATTACTCCTAATATGATAGCAAACAATTGTATATTTACGAAATCTAATCATTAATATTTTATCATTTCTATCATTAAATGAATGAAAGGGAAATATTAAAATTAAATTAGATTTTGGTAAAGTTTAAAAAAATAAATAAAAACATATTTTTATGTAATGCATGTCATTTTAGTTTCCTTTTACATTTTTATTAATAATTTCGTTGTATATATCGATAAGATAGAAATATCTTACAAACAGAAATACAACAATGTACATGGAAATGTACAAAAGTGTATAGGAATGTTTATAAGCATGCTAATCTAAAAAAAAAAAAAAAAATAAAATGTATATAAATGTTGCAAAGTATAGCGAAAATCGCATGCTTATACATCTTTTTCTATATTTCTATTTATTTCTTAATATTTTTATACACTTCCTTGCTTTCAAAAATCAGCTGACAAATCAGTTAAAAAATCAGCTTCAGTTAAAAAAAAAATTAAAATTCAATATATATATATATATATATATATATATATATAGCGTGTCATTTTAGGCGTTTAAAATATTCATAACGCTGGTTGCAGGGAGAAATTTTATAAATAAAAAACCTTGTTACGTTAAAATCGGTAAATTAGTTACTATTTAATTATCAATTAATTAACAGCCAATCAGATTTCTTCGCGATCGAGTTAGCAAGCCTTAAGAAAAAAAAAACAAAAATGGGCGGAACTTACAATTTTCGATTGTGTCGGCGACGTCGCACGGCTACGCTTCATTCTCCACACCTCACTACGAATTTTAATTCTACTCTTCTTATGTTCATTCTTCGTAATATCTATATATTCATTAAAACAATTAATGATTATATTTATGTAAAAACATTAATTAAATTCAAATGTCATCTTATGACGTAAAAACTGGGAATCATTATTTACGTAAAAAATGTTTATAAAAATCTATTATTTTAATTTCTCTAATAACTTCAATAAAAGTGCTTCATGAGGGAATTATGAAAATATTTTACATTTAGTAGAGGAAAAACAGATAAGCGATATTACATGGAGAATATTTTTTTAGTCTCCTCAAGTTATTAAATAGAATATCTCTTTGTTCTTCGTAAAGCGGGGAGTTCCATATTATATGATTGAGATCTTGTGATTTAAAAAAAAACAGTCACATTTTAAGTTATTAATGATACCAATACGTGCCAAGGAAGCTGCCAAGTTAAAGAACCAGGGTTTTATAGAGTTTGTTTCATACTTTTTGAAGTAATCTTTTTCTTTTTATTTGCCTTATTACTGATTTTGTTCTTCCATTGCAAACCAGACTGTTAGTTTATATTAGGTTGCTGCAGATGAAATGGCCGATTTAGTAATAAATTTTTAAACAGCTATAACTTTTTATAAAGACAATTTATTCAATCAAAATAGGTACCAATAGATGCAACACACTTTTCCCAACGAGGTACAAGTACATTTATTCCAGTTTTGTAGAAGCCCGAGTTTCTGGTTCTAAGAAACTCCTCGAAGGCATTTTTGACAGCAGCTTCATTATTAAATCTTTTTCCTGTCAAAAAGTGATCCAAATGTTTAAAGAAATGTTAATCTGTTGGTGAGAGGTCAGGTAAATATGGAGGGTCAGGAAGAGTCTCATAGCACAACTCGTTTAATTTTTGGACCATTGTTCTCGATACATGAGGTCGTGCGTTATCATGAAGCAGTATCACTCCATCCCTGTTGACAAGCCTAGGTCGTTGGACTATCAATTTCTGATGCATTTTATCCAATTGAGCACGGTATTTCTCAGCATTGATGGTTTCGCCAGGTTGCAGGAACGAATAGTAGATAACTCCAGCTACAGACCACCAAACAGTTACCATTATTTTCTTTGGATGAAGGCTTGGTTTCTTTCACGACGATTATCGTATAAAATCCACTTTTCATCGCAGGTCACAATTCGGTGCAAGAACGGTTCCTTTTTGTTGCGGGAGAGAGGAGAACTTGAAATCTCCATTCGGCAGGTCATGTTTTGCTTGGTAAGATCATGCGGAACCCATTTGTCAAGCTTTTTCATTTTCCGAAGTTGTTGCAAGTAGCGGCAAACTGTCGAATTGTAAACGCCTAATTTCTCGGCAAGATCCCTTATGGTTTGGCGGGGGTCAGACTGCACTAATGCACGCAGCTTGCCGTTATCTATCGATGGTCCTGGGTGTCCAGGTGGCTCATTTCCAAGGTCCATATCTCCAGATCCAAATTTTTTGAACCACCGCCGAGTGGTTCGTTCCCTAACTGTATCAGGCCCAAATGCGCTGTTGATATTTCTCGTTGCTTCCGTTGCGTTGTGCTCTAATTTGAATTCGTATAGTAAAAGTAGCCGTTTTTGATTCACTTCCATGTTTACTTTCTCTTTTTGTTTTTACGATCACTATGAAGTGCAAAACAGAAATGACTCCATAAACCAAGGTAGCAGTATTTATACTTCAACATGTCATATCATTTGCGCCGCCTTGTACCAACATAATACACTAAAATTGCAGCCAACTTTATGTCATTGCTAAATCGGCCATTTCATCTGCAGCAACCTAATAGCTTTATCGAAAATCATTATTATATTATCAGGGGTATTAGTGCATTTGTAGATTGCTCTAAAATGGAAGCTTTTGAAGCTATTGAGTCTGCTTTTTCATTGCCTTTAATTCCGATGTGCGAGGGTATCCAGATAAATTCTAGATTATTATTTTTAGACTTGAACCATTGGTATTTATTTTTAAGAGACAAAATATGTGGATTTGTTTTTGTATTTAATTTAAGACTATTGAGACCTTCTAATACACTCTAAGCGTATGTTATTATTAGGATTCTTAATCGCTATATCTACAGCTTCATTAAGTGCTATGCATTCTACCGTGAAGATAAACGTTTCTTTCGGTAAACTTTTATTTACAATAATATTTAGATCGCCACAAACGCATGAGAACCCCACTGATTTTGATTCATTTGATTTGCTTCTGTCGGTGTAAATTTTAATTACATTATAACTTAAAATTTATTGTAATAGCTATTCATTTGGATTTTGTGATATTCTAACTGTTTTCTCTAATTCTGTATTTATTGGTATTGTAGCGAGTACGTCTTCATATTTAAAATTATATACTTGTAAGTTAAAATTTTGCTTAGTAACAATTTTCTTTTTTAATATTTCTATAGACTCTTCAAAACTTGTTGTATGAGTCTTTTTCTTTTGTGCTTCTTTTTCTTAGTTTTAATATAAAATTTATATATAGCTTGATTCGCGCTAGTATTAATATTCGAAATCGATTTAAATACGTATGTTTAGCATAAAAACTGCGATTTTCGATTATTACTAGTTCAGATTCTTCTAAAATAATATTAATAAAAGTACTTGGGAAGCAAGTGTTGACCTTCATTTAAGATTTTCAAATGGGAATTCCTACTTTTTGTCTCACAGAAAAATGTATTTTGATTTACAACTTTTGTTCGAAGCGTTTTTCAAGATTTTACGTAGTTTTCAAAATAAACGCAAAAAATGATGATTTTTATGAGTTTTTCATTGTTTTTTCCATGAAAATAAAGTTTCTGACAATTTCGCATTTGATAATCAGCGTGTCAAAATAGATAAATGAGCTTTTTTTTTCAAAAAATGTCATGGAAGCACTTAAGAGTGTTTAATAAACGCTGATATACCAATGTATTCAACTGATATGCGTTTAAACGCATTGAACTCGGAAAATATTATTTCTAGAGAAAAATACGCACTATCGAAAAGATGGATTTTGATTTAATCCACAACTATTATTTGCAATTTTTTTAAGTATTAATATTTCCCGAGATAAATGCGAGAAAATACTATTTTTATGAGTTTCTCACGGTTTTCACTATGTTTTTAAGTCCGGCTTCTAAAGACGTATAAAATTTGGCGTTCATAACAGAATAAGTTAGTTCAAAGATAAACCAAAAGAAAAAGCTCAGGACAATATCTACCTTTGCGAGTACCATTTCCTGCATTTAGTATATAACTTAGAGCATACTACTATGATCAAAAAATAAGACCAATTTTTTTTTTTTCTCTAATTCTTTATTAATTCTTTTGAATCTACTTCGTTGCCTTCAAAGTAGTCCCCACCCGACACAATACACTTATGACAACGTTTTTTCCAATCCTCGAAACAGTCAGAAAAGTCCTTTTATGGAATTGCCTTTAATTGACGCAGCGATTCACGCTTAATCTCCTCAATCGAGTCAAAACGATGTCCCCGAAGTGGTTTTTTGAGTTTATTAAGCAGCCAGAAGTCACACGGCGCTAAATCAGGCGAATACGGTGGTTGCGGAACGATGTGAATTGAATTTTTGGCCAAAAAATCGTGAATAGTCAATGCGGTGTGAGACGGTGCATTATCGTGATGCAAAAACTATGAGTTGTCTTGCCACAATTCCGGCCTCTTTTTGTGAATAGCTTCACGCAAACGACGCATAACACTCAAATAATATTCCTTGTTAACAGTTAAGCCCGGCGGAAGAGATCCTGAATGCACAACACCACGATAATTGAAGTAAACTGTCTACATGACCTTGATTTTTTAACCACTTTTACGTGATCATTTTGGTCTTGCTTCACCTTATGCACGATATTTGCTCGATTGATGAGTTGTTTCTGGATCGTAGACATACTAGATAGATAGTAGATCCATGACTCATCACCCGTAATAACGCATTCCGTGACGTTCTGGTAATCAGAAAGCATCTCTTTGCACACATTGACACGACACTTTTTTTAAAAAAAATTGAGTGTTTTTAGAACTAATCGAGATTTGACGTGTTTGAGACCCAAATAATCTTTTGAAATTGCTTGAATCGATCCAAATGAAATGCCAAAAATATTAATAAGGTCTCTAATTGTTAATCGACGATCTTTGAGCACTAGGTTTTTTATTTCTTCGATGGGTTTCTCATCTGTTGATGTCGATGGTCGTCCTTGACTCTCTTTGTATTTGACGCTGTCTCTACCTTCTTTGAACTATTTGTATCACTTGTAAATATTTTTTTTCGACAAAGTCAACTTACCGAAGGCCTTTTGCAACATTCTGAACGTTTCTGCACAAGAAACTTCATTCCGAAGATAAAATTTAATGCAACTTCTTTGCTCATTAAAATCTGGCATTATGAAAATCGCTGAAATCACTTTTTAATGTTCACAAAAACGAGCGTCACTTGCAAACTAATGAATATATTGACATGAAATTTGACACAGATGTTCCTCACAGAGTTACCAATTTAAAAAAAAAAAAAAAAAAAAAAAAATTCGTCAAATCGATGAACCCGCGAAATTTAAATTGAAAATTGATCTTACTTTTTGATCATAGTAGTATACCCTGGTATAACTTAGAGCGACCTTAACAGCCGTTAATTATATTTTTTCTAATTTTCGAATAAGGTTCTTCCGGGTAGGATAGTAAATAAACGATCCATAATAGTATATAAGGTCGTATAGAACTCTTATATAAAATGAGTAAAGTTCCAAGGTCAGAGCCCTACCATGTACCACAAAAAAACTTAATAATATTTATTGCATTTGCACATTTTTTTTTGAACGTAGGATATATGTTGTTCAAATGTCATTCGACAATCAAATATAATTTCAAGGAATTTAGTTGCTTCAACCGATTTAATAACTGTATTCTCAATTGCAATTTCAGTTTTACCTAGTGTGACTTTCTTTTTATTTAAGTGTATAAAAAATTTTTTTAGCGCATAGTTCTAAGCCAAGATGTTTTAAATTATTTATAATTATTAAGATTAATTTTTTTAGGTCAGTTATAGTTCTTTTGAGCAAAAATATTTTTTTATCAATAGATGTATCGTCTGCGAACTGTGAAATGTTTATGCTTTCCCGTAGGTTCTTAATGATTTCAGAAACATAAAGAGTATATACAAGAGGGCTAAAAATCTCTTTATATATAAGCCCAGGTTTGTCACTTGTAAAATCTGTAGTAACAATTCTTTCATGTATTAAGAATTTTATAAAATAAATAAGACATTTTGAGCATCCAATCGAAGCGAGTGTGTTTAGCAGTATTTTACAAACGACGTTATCAAAGGCGCCTGTGACATCTAGGATGGCTGCTAGTGTATTCCTATTATTTTTAAAACCTTTCTTAATATAAAACGTAAGATTGATAAAGTTGTCAATGCAAAATTTTCCCTTCCAGGCAAAATCTTTTTTAATTTTTTGGTATGAGACTATTGTATTCACACCACCTCTGAAGTCGATTTTTTACTAATAATTCAAACAATTTATATATGAAAAAGGAAAGAGAAACTAGTTGATAGCTTATGCCATCACATTTTTCAGTAAAATGTAGGTACGAGCGTTTCAAAAACGTCTGGGCAACAAAAGGCTGGAGCGAACTAATGACCTTGATTATCGTAACCTTGAGGGCAACTTGGTAGATCATTCGAAGGTTAATATGTTTTAATAAATAAGAACATCTACCTTTAATTTCAGATTTTTAAAGCGAAGAGACATTATTGTTGTAGAAAAATAATGTATAATAATCTGTTAGATTGACCTTTGGATGGTCAAATAAGAAAGAATTGTCCAAAAGCTATTTTGTTGCAAATTTTAATAGATTTATACATGGAAAACGCTTGAGTAGATTCAGAGGTCAACGACTTTGACTACATTTATCTTCAGATTTGAAGATTATGTAAAGGTCAAGAGAATTTTTCTAAGTAAATATGTTTACTTTTAGAGTTACCCAGGAACAATGTCGTGGACGTACATTCGAATGAACTTCCAAGTTAACCTCAATATCAAGATGATCAAGGTTGTTAGTTACAAGTCTACTCCAGCTACTTGTTGCCCTGGCGTCTTAAAAGAAAATAAAAAAAAAAAACATTTTCTGGATGATTTTTTTAAATTAACCTTGATTTGACCTTGTGTAAATTAACTCTAACTATCATTTCAGACGTAAAATTTTCTGCTCTTTCAGAATCCAGTATCAAAAATAAAGGTTCCTATTGAAAAAAATCACTTTAAAGTTGAAATAATCTTGAAGATTGATCTCAAAGTCTAAACCGATATTACAAGAAAATGGCCCTTATAGTTTTGAGCAGCTTGGTCTGAACAATTTTTTTATATACTGTTTATTTTTTTGGAGATTTTGGGGTGGATAGATTAAAATGGCATATCCGGTATATTTCCACGTCGGTAACATCGCATTTTTATATACACATACTTACTTATACACTATATACAAACATTCATCAATACATCACTATATAGATATACAACCTGTTAGTACTAAGTGCATATAAAGAGCATATATGCGCAGCAACTTCTTGACTCATTTTAGTCTCAGCTCATAGGAACTAAGGTACGAACTTTACGGTTAGGTCTGATATAAAAACTTTTTCATATATTTACCACTTTAGTGATTTAGCAGAATTGTGTCTTAATTTAGTCGATCGTCTAAGTTAAGCAGAGTTTGGGAAGCTTAGTTCTTGGATAGGTAATCGCACGTGTAAATACATATACAGCGTGTTCAAAAAGTCTCAGTACGGCTGAATAACTTAAAAAATAATAGTCCCGGAGAAAAACTTTTATTTCAAATTTTTCCAGAAATTTCCTTGGTTATCCGGCGGTAACCTTGGCTTTGACCTTAAATTAAAACTTTAAGGTCATTTAAAGGTCAAAATGATTTTTTTAAATAGGAACCTCTATTTTTGACACCGGAAATAAACAAAGCGAAAAATTTTACGTTCGAATATGTCCTTGATCATTTTTAAAATTCAACATTGAATGGACATGGTGAGGGTCAAATTCGAAAATAATGGAGCTATTCCAAAGGTGGTTACGGTAATGCGAAACAATAACGAATTAATATTTACTACCCATGGTTATCATCAGATCGCTAATAAAAGTTAAAGCATTATTTTTTCGCATTACCGTAACCACCTTTGGAATAGCTCCATTATTTCCACATTTGACCTTCACCATGACTATTCAAGGTCAAATTTTAAAAATGATCATGGACATATTCGAACGTAAAATTTTCCGCTCTATTCATTTTCGGTGTCAAAAGTAGGGGTTCCCATTAAAACAAATCATTTTGACCTTCAAATGACCTTAAAGTTTCGATTTTAGGTCAAAGCCAATGTCACCGCCGGATAGCCAAAGAAATTTCTTAAAAAATTTGTAAAGGAAGTTTTTCTCCAGGACTATTATTTTTTTAATTATTTAGCTGTACTGGGACTTCTTGAACACGCTGTATTTACTAGATGTAGAAATATAAAAAACCGGTATTTTTTGTAAAAATGACACGTCTGGTATTTGAAAATAATAAATATTTTATTTAAAATAATCTCCATTGTTATTTATACATTTTTTCCACCTTTCCAGCAGTTTATAAATTCCACGCCAAAAAAACAGTTCTTTTGAAGCAAACTAGTTATCAAGCCATTTTCGTAGTTTTCTATACAAATTGAAGCGTTGTTCAGCGAGAACGTGTCCTATTAATGCGAATAGATAATAATCGGACGAAGCTAAGTCTGGAGAATAATCCAACAGCGCTTATATTTTCCAACCAAACGCTTCGATCGATTCTCAGGCTCGTTTTGCTGGGTGTGATGGAGCATTATCATGGAGCAGAATCCCTTTGTGTTGCCTTTTCCCATATTCCGGTCATTTTTCATACAATGCTCGATTTAAATCGATCATTTGCTGTTAGTAGCGATCAGTATTAATGATTTTACCAGGTTTAAGCAGCTCATAATAGATAACATTCTTCTGATCTCACCAAACATAGAGCATTGTCTTCATTCTAAAGCGATTTAGTATTGCGGTGGATGCTGATAGTTTAACTTATTTCACTCATGATTTCGGATGCTCAGAATTCTCAAAATATATCTATTTTTTATCATCTGTCACGATTCGATGGAGAAATGACTTTCTTCTGTATCTGTCGAATAGCAGCATTTCACATGTGGTTTTTCGATTTTCTTGTTGTCTTTCATTCAGTTCATCCGGAACCCATTTTCCCACTTTCTAAATCTTTACCACAGTTTTCAAATGAAAAGAGACGCCTTTCTGCATCACATTCAGTTAATCCGCGAGTTTTTATTAAGTTTGAGTATCATCTTCATCCAAAAGGCTTGCAATACGCTGTCTATGAACTTTTTCGTTGGTTTCCTAAGCTCTTTGTTTCTCACGTTGAAATCAACACTTCACGTTAAAATCTCATCTTCCTTGGTATCGTCGCTGTTAACTGACGGTATTTCTTGTGGTCCTTAAAATCGTACACTATTTAACGGTGAAAAATTTATCATTTAAATGATTGAATGCAAAAAAGCAGCATGGCTAAGTTTTAAAAACATTTCTGAGAATTTCTTAGGAAATAGAAGTGAAGATTTCCAGGATTAAGTTGATGAAATGTAAACGAATTGTAAATACCTCGGACGTTTAATAAATTTAAAATTGCATTTTATACACTCTCATCTGTACTATTTCCCGGGAAACCATAGAGATTATAGCCAAGAACAAGGTAAAGAATTTCACAAAGAAATCAAAGAGATAAAGCGACGATACCAAGAAAGGTGAGATGTTAATATGATGGCAAATTTTCATTGGAAGTTTAAGAGGGAAACACAGGTGAGGAAGAATGATAAAAAGAAATCCCTTACATAGATCGTTTAAGGACAGAAAAGTATGTAACAGCAATAAAAAGCAATAAACAATCGTTTCGAAATTGCAAATTCTGCACCGTTGCATTTGAAGACATACATTAACACTTGCAGTCACTGTCACTTGATGGCCCTTGCTTCACTACTAATAAATAAAACAAAACTGACAAACCAACAGAATATAACACAAACTAAACCCCGGATTTAGATTAGGCACGTTGAAACACAAACGTTAGTCATAACAGTTACATTATTTCTATTTTTTAATTCTATTTGCATGTAAAATTACGCGTATTTTCCGCTTTTAAAGGTGATTTTTGGTCATTAAAAAAAAATTACGTGATGAAGTCTATTTTGACTTCGGATTAGATTTCAGTATATCAAAATACATGTATGTAAGGTATTGTAGTCACACTCCGCCTATTTGTGCATACTATTTATATAAACAGTAAAATTTTCGCATATTTCCTGCTTTTAGGAGTTATTTTAGGTGATTTAAAAATAAGTAATGCTATCAAGTCCAGTTTTGGCTCTAGATTTAGATTCAGCCCATCATAATACGTGAAAAATGACAGGTCTAGTCTCTAGATCCGACCATTTTTCTTTTTCGTGACTGTAATTTTCCGCGAAATTCCCAAAGAAAGTTCCGTGGGTCATAATAAAAAATAATAAACACTGTATCATCTCTAAAGATACACATTTGCTATTTAGTATTTTTATATTTAATTTTGCTATTCAGTAGACTATTATTTAATAATAATGTAAACCAAGTTTAAACCAAATTCACATAACATTTTAGGGGTAACTGAGACAAGAAATTTAAATACTTCAGTTGGTTTTATAGAGAGAGTAATTTTACCAGGTGTACAAGTATGAAATGCGGGTTTTAGACAACAGATGGTGTACTAATGCAGTTTAAGCTGTTATGATTTAACACTACGCCATTTTGTTGTGTCATCAACAAGTTCAAACGCGCATTAGTGATAGACTGAAAAAGTGTGTGCATCGTGTTGTATTGTTGTGTTTAATATGTCAAAATTTATACCGAACAAAGAGCATTCGCGGACAGCATTAATTTTTTGTTTTCATTTGATGAAAACTGCTGCTGAATCCTTCTGGTTACTACGAGAAGCTTATGGTGAACATGCTCCATCGCAAAATACGTGTGAACGATGGTTTCAGCGTTTCAAAAAAGGTGGCTTTGACGTTGCAGATAAGGAATATGGAAAACTGCCGAAAAAATTCGAAGATATGGGTTTGCAAGCATTGTTGGACGAAGATGATTCGCAAACACAAAAACAACTCGCACAGCAATTATGAGTTTTCCAACAAACTGTTTCCAATCGCCTACGAGCGATGGGGAAAATTCAGAAGAGCGGTAAATGGTTACCATATGAGTTGAATGACAAGCAACTGGAAAATCGCAAAACCACATGTGAAATTTTGCTCGCTCGGTACAAAAAGAAGTCGTTTTTGCATCGAATAATAACAGGGAATGAAAAATGAATTTATTTTGAAAATCCCAAACGCAAGAAATCATGGTTAGACCCAGGAGCACCATTCACATCGACCGCAAGACGAAATGGTTTTGGCAGAAAAACGATGCTCTGTGTTTGGTGGGACCAGAGGGGCGTGGTCTATCATGAGCTATTGGAACCTGGGAAAACGGTTAACACTATACGTTACCAACAACAATTTACTGATTTAAACCGTTTGCTGCTTGAAAGAAGGCTAGAATACCGAAAGAGGCAACACAAAGTAATTTTTCTCTAATGACAATGCTCCATCACATACGGCAAAACCTGTTCACGATACATTGGAAGCACTCAACTAAGAAGTTCTGCCTTATGCGGCTTACTTACCAGATTTGGCTCCTTCTGATAACCACTTGTTTGCATCGATGGGTACGCATTTACCGAGCAGCGCTTAAATTCCGATCAAGATGTCAAAAATCGGCTCGATGAATGGTTCGCAGCAAAAGGGGAAGATTTCTACTGGCGTGGTGTTCACAAATAGCCCGTAAGATGGGAAAAATGTATAAAAAGCGATGAAGCATACTTCGAATAAAGCACTTTTTATTATTCTACCAAATTTAACGTGTTATTTTTTGTTTTAAAATCCGCATTTTATACTTGTACACCTGATATATATTTATTTTTATATCTCTTAAAATGTCTGTCAATCTTCAACTGGATATAAGTTAAGAAACCAAAGGAAATGATTATAAATTTAAAGAATTTGTAACATTACTCTGTTACATATCTCTTTTTTGTTTCGCATTAAATCCTTAAGATAATATTCATGACTGTATCGGATTCCCATCCGCTATGTCTTTTTGTAGCCAATATATCTTCTCTTCCATCGACCAGCAAGATTGCAGAATTTCCTTAAAATGCGTGGCTTGTATATAATTCTAGATTTTACAGATTTAAAGAATTTGCAATTTAGCGTGGCAGTCCGTTATTTTATTTTTATCAATGGGCTGTTCGGTGCATTGGCTCATTTGATAACTAATAAAAACTGATCCGGTACGTTAGATTTTCATAAGCTAATATATTTTTTTACCCTGTTGTAAAATTCACCATTAATAAAGAAAGAGTTCATCATTTTGATTTTTGTTACAGGTATTTTTATAAAAAACAGCGTACCACGATCTTGAATAGAGTTGTATTTTAAATTAACTAACTCCGCTCCTCCAAGTCCTCCAAAAATGGATACTGCAATACCAGTCTGTTAAGGAGGGAGATACTTAGGATTTTCATAAAATCAATTTTTTTTTCTGCATTTTCTAAGACTAGCGCATTTTAAAAATATTCTGTGATAATTTGAGAAAAAACTGACTCTTATTTACAGAGATATAGAAGTTTGAACGGAGCCGTTTCCAGCGTAGGCAGGTAGCGGCTGCGCGCTCGACTTCCTGATGGATTACAAAGACCTTAAGTGTACCTTATATATATATATAGAATACCTGTTCAATTTAAAAATAGTCTTACACATATTTTTGAGTAGCAGCTGCTTTTGGAACAATTTCTTGTGAGATGTCAAGCTATGTGCACGTCATGTTACTCTCGCCTTGCAAAGTTTTCATATTCGAAATCAATAAGTGAGTGTGTGCAAAATAAAAAAAAATTCAAAAGAAGAGCGCAAGACTCGTTTAGTTTACAAATTAAGATTGAGAAAAAGAAAGCAATATTTTGATCCAGCGACGAATTATTGCAAAGATGCATTGGAGGATTTACGCAGAATAGCAACGAAAGCTTTAATCGAAGCGTTTGGAAGATCATGCCGAGACGTCACCTGCGAGTCTTACTACCGTCAACATAGCTGCCTATATCGCTACCTGCATATTTAATGAGGATATGCGAGGGCTATTATAAATTTTCGACGCGATGGGGATTAAATTAGGACCGCACGCACACGAATATGCAAAACAGGAAGATTGCAATCGAATCGGTTCAGCTAACCGTCGTTCATTAGACAGCACTCGGGAAGCAAGAATAGCTTAAAATTACTATTAAGGCCATCAATAAACAAAAGAAGGAACATTTTATGGTACCGAAATAGACGATTCACTGTAAGTTTAAAAAAAAATTTTTTATCTGCATGCAAATTGTTTTCAAAACTTTAAACGCGTTTTTCTTGAAATCATGTTTTCGAAATCGGTGATCACTGTAGCTTGAGAACAGCTTAACTTATCGACTTGAAATTTTGTACACTTTTTCTATACATATAAATGCCCTGTTTGGATGAAGGATTTTTTTGTACGATGGATATTTTTTTTTATAGACGAAAATGTAAGCAAAATTTTAGTTAACAAAATTTTGACATTCAACATTTACCATTTTGTGAAAAAAAAATTTTTTTCAAAATCCTTCATTCAATCAGAGCATTATACAATTACTTAATGATGGTATCTTACTTTTTATTTTAGATGATCCAGTCATGAGCAGCGGTAATCACCGCAACACGGTTTTATTGTGGACCCTCTGCAAATGTACTATATTATTATTATTATTATTATTATTATTATCATTCATTTACCATTCCTCATTTACACATAAATATTGATATAAAACAGTACATTTCATTTATGTGTTCCATAATTTTTGGTTCTGCATTAAACATTAGTACATTTTATTATTTTCTTTATGTAAATAATTATCCTACTGGAGTTTCAGACAGAAACCGTATCGTAGGTGGCGATATTGGTTAGTAAATAAATGAAAATTAAACAATATTTATAATATTTATAAGTAATCAATACAGCAAATTATTATTAAGCTTATTTTGTATCTTCGTTCTCATATTTTGTAAAGCATGTTGCGACATAGTAATCATCTATTTTGATATAATATTGACTCTCTTTTAACTTCTTCTTGTATATTTATTCTAATCCATTCTTTAATTTGTGATTTAATTGATTTTTCAGTAAGATCAAGCATTTTTAGTGTATTTGGTAACATATTAAATATTTTGAAGCTTATATAGGCAAAAGTTTATCTACCTTTCTCTAGGTTTACTTCAGGTAATTCTAAGCAAGAGTTTCTAGTATTTCTAGGATTCAGTAAAAACTCTACTTTTAGATGCTTACGAGGGCAGTCCCAAAAGTACCCGACTTGACAAAGCAAACAGTAAAAAAATTGCTAAAATGTTTTTTATTTTTTAACATATTCTCCTTTCAGTTCGATACACTTTTCCCAACGATGTTCAATAGCTTCAATACCCGCTTTATAGTAGGAACCGTCAAGCTCCTCAAAATACCTATTAACCGCAGACTCTACCTCTTCATTGTTGGCAAATCTTTTGCCGCCGAGCCATTTTTTCAAATTCGTAAAAACGAAATAACCGAGGAAGCAAGATTTAGCGAATAGGGTGCGTAAGGAAGCAATTCGAACTCCAACTCAGTGATTTTAGCCATCGCAATGACGCACGTGTGGACTGGTGCGTTGTCGTGGTGAAACAACACTTTTTTTTTCGTCAGATAGGGCCGTTTTTTCTTGATTTCATCACTCAAACGCTGCAATAAGGCTGCATAATATGCGCCGTTGATTGTTTTTCCTTTTTCGAGATAATCAATAAATATTATTCCACGCGCATCCCAGAAAACGGATGCCATGACCTTGCCAGCTGACTGAACTGTCTTTGCTTTCTTTGGAGCCGATTCTCTCTTTTTAGTCCACTGCTTTAACTGCTCCTTGGTCTCAGATGCAAAATGATGGACCCATTTTTCGTACATGGTTATAAATCGACGCGAAAACTCGGCTTTATTGCTGCGAAACATTGTCAAACACTCGATGGAAACATCCTCACGTTGCTATGTGTGCTCCATTGTGAGCAAACGCGGCACCCATCTTGCGCACAGCTTTCTTATGTCCAAATTTTCGTTCAAAATGCGATGCACAGAACTTTTTGAAATGCCTGCCATGTCTGCTATCTCGCGCACTTTTAGTCGACGGTCATCCAATACCATTTTGTGGATTTTTTTCACATTTTCTGACGTAGTGACCTCACTTGGTCGACCACTGCGGTGTTTATCTTGGCAGCTCGTACGACCTTGCTTAAACTCAGCTACCCAATATTTGACCGTTGTAAACAAAGGAGCAGACTTTCCCAGAGTAGAATCTAACTCGGCCTTGATATCGGTTGGACTTAGACCTTTCAAATAAAAGTATTGTATCACATAACGATGCCCGATTTTTTCCATATTTACAAATTCACTGAGAGCGTTCACTTTGGATGTCTGTAAAAAGAATAATAATAAACGTACCGTTATACATTTTCCACATTAAGTTATTAAAAGGTGGTATTGTCAATCGTAGTAATTGTTTTTTTAAAACTACCTGTATTCATAAGTCAGGTCGGGTACTTTTGGGACTACCCTCGTATATTGATTTACTACTGATTCCAAAAAGAAAGTTTGCCTAATATTTAATGGCTTTAGGGGATCATTAGATTTAAAAATCTGTTCGACTATTTTGAATAGCAGCTTTATCAATTTGTGTATATGCGTTTTATAGGCCCCACGCCATGAAATTATTGCATACGTTGCTACGAGGTCTGGCTATTAAATAACGAGACTGCGCGCCTAGAGGGCGCCGTAGAGGGGTAGGGAAAAAAACGAGTTGTGCGTTGGGTATCTAGATATCTTGTCTATGCACGTACCAAAACACGTTCTCATCACTATTATTGTATTTGTGCAGTAGCGGTTTAAAACGAACGTGTTTTTTTCTCGTGCCGAAAACCATGTGTGACGAAAAATAGGAGCAACGTATCAATCTTAAATTTCTCGTTAAATTGAAAAAAACTCCGACTGAGTGCTGTAAATTGTTGCAAGAAGCCTGTAGGGGACAATTCTCTATCTTGTGCGCGTGTTTTTAAGTGGTGTAAGCGCTTCAATGAGGGCCGAGTGAGCATTGAAGATGACCAACGCCTAGGTCGCCCTGTCACTGTTTCAACTCTGGAAACAGTGACCAAAATCAACCAAATTGTGCGTGCAGATCGTCGAATGAGCATCCGGATGATTGCCGAGGCTGTAAACGCCGATTAAGAAACGGTTAGACAAATTTTACACGAGGAATTACACATGACAAAAGTCTGTGCGAAGTTAGTGCCAAAAAACCTGACCCCTGACCAAAAGCTCTTGCGTCAACAGGTCTGCTCAGATTTCCTTGAATGGTTAAAAAAAGATTCCGGACTTATGAAAAACATTATTACTAGTGACGAAACGTGGATTTTTCAATACGATGTTGAAATAAAGCGGCAATCGATGCATTGGAAGACGCCTGAATCGCCCAGAATCAAAAAAGCAAGGATGTCTAAATCAAAATTCAAGGCAATATTGATCGCTTTTTTTGACATTTACGGTATCGTGATGACTAAATGGGTTCCAGGGGGTCAGACTGTCAACCAGACTTACTATTTGTCAGTTTTGGCAACACTGCGAGAACGAGTTCGTAAGAAACGGCCCGAGTTGTTGAAGAACTCGTGGATTTTGCACCAGGACAACGCACCTGCCCATAACGCGCTATCTGTAAAGCAGTATTTGGCCGGTAAGCGCACTCCAGTGCTTGAACACGCGCCGTACCCGGCAGATTTGGCACCGTGTGACTTTTTTTTGTTTCCGAAGATAAAATCTGCTTTGAAGGGGACCCGATTTGAGTCGATGGAAGCGGTAAAGCAAAAAACGGCAGAGCTCCTAAAAGCCCTCACCAAAGAAGACTTCTAGCACTGCTTCGATCAATGGAAAAAACGTATGGAAAGGTGTGTCGCGAGGGAAGGAGAGTATATTGAAGGGGAGCATTCGAATGTAGAATAATTTTTATAATAAAACCCTTTTTCGTAACCAGTCTCGTTATTTAATAGCCAGACTTTGTATACTATGAAATAATCCATTATAAATTGACTTGAGTTGACTCCTAGTTAAAATATATTTTAGTCTAGCAAAAACATAAATCTTATATCTTTATTCTCTAACTAAATAATTATTCTGTTTATTTCAAGTTAACCCAGCATCTATGTATATTTCTAGGTACTTTATTGAGTGCACTCTTTTCAAGGTTTTATAATGCAAAGACATTTGAATGGCATCAGGGATTCTATTCAAATAGTTTGCACAGGCTATATATATTAAGTTTTATCAACATTTAACGCTAGTTTATTGTGACATAACCAGCAGTGTACTTCTTTTAATATATTATTTATCACAAACATTACATCATTTCAAGATTTCCCTGAACAATAAATAGCTGTATCATCAGCATAAGATATAATATTTTGAGAGATTAGAAGCATACTATAGATGTATATTTTAAAAAGGAGTAGTCCTCATATAGAACCCTGTGGTACACTAGTTTTTATTGCTGCATTTATACTATATACTCTACTTATTTTTGTACACCTTAACCTGTTAGTTATATAGCTTCGAATTAATTGCAACGCATTACCTCGAATACCAATTCTATCCATTTTTTGTACCAGTATAGAGTGATCAACCGTGCAAAAGCTTTTTTCCTTTGATTTTTATTAGTCTTTGTTACATTTGGCATCAAAGCAATTAGTACTGAATAATGATTAGTTATTTTACATAAAAATTTACAAGCAACGACTGGTTTTTGTGTTTTAACCATGATGTGATCAATACAGGTACCATTATGATTTATTAGCCCAGGTCTAGTCACATTATTTATATATGGAGAATATTTGTTTTCCATAAAATTTTTTAATATGTCACGTTTAATTCATAAGATTTTAAAGTATCAATATTTGAATCACCTAATACTATATGATTTGGAATTTTTTTATTTGAAACTATGTAGTCTTTCATATTTTCTACAAATTTATTTTCTTCATATTGAAAACATCTATAGAAACCTGATATTTTAAATATAGTTTTATCAACTAATTGCACAGTGATACTTATAATTTTAAGTTTATTACCAATTTCTACTTCAACAGAATGTTGAATGCCTTCCTTAACGTAAATAATAACACCATTATTGTGATTCAAGCATCCATTATTCTTGTATGTAGTGTAACCAGGTATCGATATGAAACCTTGACTTTGTCTAGGCCACGCTTCGGAGCAGACAACTACCTGAGGCTTAATCTCGAATGAATAATAAAGAGTTCTAATTCATTTAGATTTTTCTTTATACTCCTTATATCCAGATGCAATACACTAAAGTTACACTTTTTAAACAACTGATGTTCATTAAATTCTTGAACACTATCAAAAGATTCTTCATCACGCATAAGGTCAGGATCTTCAACCGTTTCGTTAATTTACATGCAAAGGAGGCTTCCTATTTTCCAGGTGAGCCCTTGTAAACAAAAACATCGGTTTCACTAGATCATTTATGTTATTTACAGCTATGTTGAACTTATTCTTGTATGTGTCACAATTGTAAATATCAGTTTCTTTGTGATCTGTTTTTCTTTTATTAATTAAATATTTATTAGCTTTGATACAGTTAACACATTTTAGAACTTCTTTATCAACACAGTTATTAGATTTGTGTGATTCAGCACAAAAACTACATATTTCACCCACTTTATCACAAAATTTAGTAATGTGATTAAAACCTTGACATTTAAAACAGCGGAGCAATGTTAGGTAGTCCGTATAATTGCACTTCTGATATCCAATGAATAATTCATTTTGTCTTACTGTTTTTAAGTAACTATCAGGGTTAACACTAATTAAAACATTTTTTACACCTTGATCATTTTTCTTGTAAACATGAATAATCTTGAAAGTGTGCATCTTCATATTATTTCTGGCTCTAATGTCTTAAGCTAGTTCGTCATCAAATAAATCATTTTCAATATTAAATATTTTTATAAGAGGATTCTTTTTTTTCAAAAGGTGTACATTGCAGTTATCTTTAAAATTATTTTCAAGCTTTGACTTAATTTTATCTTTGTTCGCCTCACTGCATTTAATAATAACACCTTGTTTACTTTTTCAGATTTCATTTATAGGCATTTTCACAGATTTTACTATTGTTTTATTAATGCTAACAAAAGCATCACCTCTATAATTTTTTTGAGGCTTTATAATAATAGCAGCATTATTTAGTACCTTTTTAGGTAATAAATCTAGATTCATACTAGTCAGTTGAATATTCAAGGTTATTTACATTGCGCACATTTTCAGCAGCCTTTCTTAAAAATTTATTATTTTTAATTAGTTCTTTATTATACTTAATTAATTCAGCATTTTGCTTTTTTGACTTTTTAACTCCACTACTTAACGAGATAATGGATAATATGCCATAGTTGTGATTGTACAATACTTCCCAATAATTACCAATAGTCTCATCATATATAGATTCATCACTCTGCTTCTGACTACAAATAATATCAAAAAACAAAATAAAAAAAGTTTTTCAACCATAAAATTTATTTTTAATTTTAATATTAACCCTTTTCTTCCCAATCTCCTTGAAGAAAGACATTGAAAAGGAAAATTTATAGAATATTGCAAACGCGTGCTATCCGAACCAATCAAAATTAATCAACTTACTATTGTTGTTTACTAATAGAAAAAAATTTACCATACTTTGCTAATACAATGACAATTGATAATATTTCAAAATTTGAAAATTGAATTTTGATTCAAAGATGAAATTTTTTGTGTCTTAGCATCAACCGGGGATTCAAAAATTTTATCTACTACTGTGATCAAAAAGTAAGGTGAATTTGTTTATCAAATGTAAATTCTTTATTTATTTTTCCAAATCAATTTCATCCCCCTCAAAGTTATCCTTGCCTGATAAAGCGCACTTTTGCCAACGCTTTTTACTGTCTTCGAAACAGTCGGAATAGTCTTTTCCCGGTAAAGCCTTTAAGACCTTCTTCGATTCGGTTTTGATCTCCTCAATCGTGTCAAAACGGCGTCCCCGCATTGGCCTTTTGAGTTTGCTGAATAGCCAAAAGTCTCACGGAGCCAAATCAGGCAAATACGCTGGTTGCGGAACGATATGAGTCGAGTTTTTGGCAAAAAAGTCGCGAAGAACCAATGCAGTATGACATGATGCATTATCGTGATGAAGGAACCAAGAGTTGTTCGTCCATGATTCCCGCCGTTTCAGACGAATAGCTTTACGCAAACGACGCATAACGCTCAAATAATATTTTTTGTTGACAGTTTGGCCCGGCGGAAGGGATTCATAGTGCACCACACCACGATAATCAAATAAAACTGTCAACATGACCTTGATTTTCGATCGACTTTGCCGTGGTTTTTTCGATCTTGCTTCACCTTTTGCACGATAATCGCTGGATTGGTCGGTGGTTTCAGGGTCGTATGCGTAAATCCAGATCTCGTCTCGAGTAATGATGCATTTCAAGTGGTCCTGATAGTCAGACAGCAAAGTTTCACACACGTTAACGCGACGCTTCTTTTCCAAAAAATTGAGCGATTTTGGCACCAATCGAGACTTGACGCGTTTGAGACACAAAACATCCTTCAAAATGGTTTGGGCTGAGCCAAATGATATTCCAACACTATCAGCGAGGTCTCTAATTGTCAATCGACGATTTTCAAGCACCAAATCTTTGATTTTTTGGACGTGGCCCTCGTCGATAGACGTTGATAGTCGTCCAGAGCGCGGTTCGTCTTCAACGCGTTCTCGGCCCGCTTTGAACTCGTTGTCCCACTTATGAACGTTTTTTTGTGCCATAGTTTGATCACCAAAGGCCTTTCGCAACATTTTCAACGTGTCCGCACAAGAATATTCGTTCCGCAAACAAAATTTGATGCAAGTTTTTTGCTCAACAAAATCAGCCATTGTAGAAATCGAAAAATTCACTTTTGGTTGTTTACAAAAATACGTGTAACTCGGAGATAATTAAACCTTTTGACAAACAGACTCTTGGCAAATGTTAAAGATAGTCCTACCAACCTAGGAAAAAAAAATTTACCTGCCTCCCTTATGCCCGGGAGTTTTTAATGACAATTTCCCCTTACTTTTTGATCACAGTAGTATAGATTTTAAGGTATCCAAAGAATGAAATAAAAGTTTTTATTAGATTCATACATATAAATGAATTCTAATGTATACCAATATTATTTGTTCTCTGTAGTGGACTCCCGGTTAGGATTTCATCAATGCATACACACATATCATCGATATTAAAACAAACAATGGTGCTGCGCGAGCGGCTGCGCGTATTGCTGGCCATTAGTTTACTCAATTTTCTTTCTACCCAAGTCGTCGGACTAGATTCAGACTTCAAGCGAGAGTGACTCCCGTTGGGTTGCACAACGGCAGCTTTTCCGGCGTCCCTTTGGAGGGGGACATACGCGAAGCGCGGCAACAGTTGTGAGCGACGACGGAGAAAAATTCATAGGCCTTTTTTCATAAAAAAAAGAGAAGCACTTTGTGACGGAGAGTCCGTCATAGGTCGTCAACGAAGAATGTAAGTGTTTACATCCTTGTGCGACCGTCTCCAGGTTGCCAACTTGTGTAAGCCTGTTTAGCCGCGAAAATGCGAACTTGTCAAAAACCGGCAACGTTCAAAAATCATGCGATTTTCGAACTTGCGGCGACGATCAGCAAGAAATTTTTAAAGCTGTGAGGGAATGGAAGAGGAGAGCAAGCGCAACGGGAGTTACACTGTGCTCTCCTGCGAGAGTTTCGCTGCGCGCTCCCGCGAGGACGGATAGATAAGTCCCGCGGTGAACATAGTTCTGTTTCCTTGTATTAGAGTAAGTGTCGCGAATGAAGCCAAGGGTGAAGGTGTGCGAAAGAGTGAGAGAGAAAGAGAGTGAGGAAGAAGCTGAGAGAGCAGTGCGAGGAAGGAGAGCGAAGACGAGGAAGTACAGCGAGGAAGTGAGACTGGGGACGAGGAGGTCAAGTGTTAGCGGGAGGCGACTGGAGGTAGCCACCGCGACAACTGAAGCCGAGGGTGAGACAGAGGCAGTCAACGTGCAGGCGAACTCACATCGAGGTCTGGCAGCCCTTCTTCAGAGGGAGAGCCTCTGGAGCCAGGTGCAGCGGTGCAGAAGGAGACAGCCGGGAGTTCAACGGCCTGCGGACGAGCCTCGTGAGCAACAACGGTGAGTGTTCTCACTTATCCGCGTGAAATCGTTAAAGAAAGAGAGAGAGAGAGAGCGACAGTGTGTGTCAGTGGGTTCGCGGTAAGGGTGGCGAGGGATTACCACTTCCCTGCCCTGGGGAAGCGATAGGCCTCCGTCGGCTGGAGGGACAGTCGCGGGTGGCCGGCCTGCATAACATCGCGTTATAGAGAGCGAAAGAGAGAGAGAGAAAGAAAAAGAGGATGAGAAAGAGAGAGAGAGAGAGAGAGAGTAAGAGAGATTGAAGCATAGTGTAATTATAATATTATTTTTATGCAAGGCACACAGGGCGCACGTAGCTAAATGAGCTACGACGTGCTGCCTCCGTCACAACTTTAAAAAAAAATGAATAATAAACGACTCGCGGGCGTCAATTGATTTATCAATATTTATCTTGTCCTCTTCAAAGTAACCTATCAGATATATACTTGTGCCAGCACTTTTTCAAATCTTTGAAACACTTTTCATAGGTGGTTTTCGGTATAACTTTCAACTTCTTTAGCGATTCGGTTTTTATCTGCTCAATCGTCGAAAACCTCTGTCCTTCGAGGGTGCTTCTCAGTTTTAAATAAGTCGCACTAGGCTAAATCTGGTGAATATGGAGGCTGAAGCATGATTGTGGTATTGTTTTAAGCCAAAAAATTACAAGCCAACAACGATGTATAAGTTTTACTTCATTTTTTTAACATCGAAAAATCGCCACGTACGTGTAAAAACAGTTACTCTTTGTGTCTGCTGTAAGCAATATGAACATGCAAGATGGCTGATATTGTCAACATATTTTAGGGGCATGTGTATCCACATATTAAGAAAAATCGAAACTCGAATGTATGTAGCCCGCGTAATTTGAAAATTGACTTTATTTACTGAACATACCTCGTACATAACGCGTCACCGCTTACGGATTACGAAATTAATACAAATCCTGTTAATATAAACCCCACAGTACTCACAGTCATATACTAAATGTAATGAAATGTAATAATAACTACGCCACGGCATTACTAGGTCGTCGTATAAAAAAAAAAAAAAACAAAAACAAATTCAGAATCGGACATTATAATCTGAATAAAAATCAGAATGCTGATTTCGGCACCAGTGAGAGAAAAAAGAAAGACAGGCAGTGGTGTAATAAGTTGTAAATAATTCAATGTTCGAACTATGCCTCTTTGCTAATGAGAGGATCCAAGTACAAAAAAAATTCCAATGAAAAAAACCCTACGAATTCTTATCCTGATGCTGTCGTTTCGGATCCTTTTCCTCTTATTCTCAAAAAAAAAAAACTTCACTTTTCCTAAAATAGAGTTGATGGATGTTAGATGATATGACGTGGCGTATGCACTAACAACAAAAGGATGATTGATTTTAATTTCCGTCGTGAATCTTTAAACTTCTATGCATACAGAAGTCGCCGTATCGCTCTCTTCTTTGCTCTCCTACCTGTTGATTGACGCTGTTGTATTAAATTTCATCAGCGTATTGATTGATTCTGTCCACGTAGTTTTATCTATCTTCTTAGTGCAGACAGCTGCCATCTACGAGTTGGCATGGTTTCCAAACATCGTATCTTGTAGAAGCCAGGTAATGGCATTTTACGCCGTTTACTAGATCTTTCCATAATTAGAAATAGCAAAGAGAGAAAGAGAGGGAGGGAGAGATAGATAGATAGATATAAACTGTCTGTCAAAAAAGTACCGGAAATTTTGAATTAAAACAACATTTTTACGTTTAATAATCAAAATTTATTGGGTCGCCTTCAAAATAGGCTTCATTTGCTCCGATACATCTATGCCAATGGCACTTCCAATCATCGAAACCTTTTTTATAGGTGCTTTTCAGGATGGCCTTCAGCTAGCGCGAATTTTGTTTCATGGCTTTAATCGACTAAAAACGGGTGCTACGGAGCGGCAATTTAAGTTTTGGGAAGAGGAAGAAGTCACAGGGAGCCAAATCCGGCAAAAACGGTGGTTGCTCTAGCGTGTTCATTGAGTTTTTGGAGAGAAAGTCGGTCACAATCGTAGCTCGGTGAGACGGCGCGTTATCGTCGTGCAAAATCCACGAGTTGTTCGCCCACAAATTTGGCCGCTTCTTACGGATACGCTCAAGCAAACGTTTCATAACGCCTAGGTAATACTCTTTGTTTACCGTCTGACCCTCTGGAACGAATTCCTAGTGCACCATGCCACGGATATCAAAGAAAACAATGAGCATCACCTTCACTTTTGAGCGGGTTTGGCGTGGTTTTTTCGATTTCGGCTCGTTTTTTCCCACTTATTCCGATGCTTGCTGGCTTGTTTGCATATCGTACTTGTACACCCACGTTTCGTCACCAGTTATGATGCATTCCATGAATGCGGAATCGGAATTGGCGCGATCCAGCATGTCCGAAGTGACCTCTTCGCGATAGCGTTTTTGAAGACAATTAAGCTCTTTTGGAACGAGTCTGGCGGCCACCTTTCTTATGCCCAAAATATCAATTAAAATCGTACGTGTGGACTCGTGGGATATCTCAAGTTCATGTGCTATCTCTCTCAAGCTGGTATGACGGTTAAGAACCATTTCCTTAATTTTATCGACGTTATCTGCGGTCAAAGCCGTCGATGGGCGTCCGGAACGAGGCAAGTCTTCGACGACTTCACAACCCCTTCTTGAAGGCTTTGTACCACTCGTGCGCATGGGTTTTTGATAGTGCTTTATCACCAAAAGCCTTTTGCAACATTTTCAATGCATTGGCACACGAAATTTCATTCGCAACACAAAATTTTAGACAAATTCTTTGTTAAACGTAATCACCTATTGTAAAAAGTCGGCACGCACTATTGACATCGACTTACTTAACCAGCTGCTGTAAACACACTTGTTAACAGATTCTGCTTAAACTTGGCAAAGTCATTAAGGACAGTTGTACCAACCAAGAAAAAAAATTTTACCTGCCTTAATTGCCCCACCAGATTTAAATCGACAATTCTCGTTACTTTTTTGACAGAATGTATAAAAAAGAGACAAAATAAACTAAAACTAGCAGACAGATTCTCAATAGAAAAATTTTTAAAAGCCAAAACAAATGTTACATAATAGCTAAATATTTTTGAAAAGGAATGTGAACGCTTGGAATGAAACACAGATATAGAAAAAATTGAGATGTTGATATTGCTGCTAGATGACTCTTGCAAAGACTGGTTCATATCAATACTGATAAAGCACACAGTAGAGTCAGATTGGTCTACATGGGAACAAAGCTAAAAAGAAACATATGCTGATAAAGGTTGGTCGCCCATGAGGTATGCTATAAATTTTAAGTATTTAGAGGGATAAATATTACTCTATGCACTTAAAAAAGAAAGATTATTGCTAGAAGTTGATACTTCTATTAATAAGTCTTTACTTATAAACACGATTGCCACCAGCTTACCAGATTTTATAACAGATAAAATAGATAGAGAAAAATTAAAAAAGGTCGATGACCTTTGCAATAATTTAAGGGGGTTAGAACACCTAGTAAAAGAAAATAATTTAAGCATCAATAAATACGTCGATAAATAATAAGCAAAAATTTCAAAAGCCAGGTGGTACAAAAGAAAAAGGTCTATGCAAAATATGCGAATCAAAAGAAAAAAAGAAGAATAGATTTCATCCTGACACTACATGTTGGTATAAAAATGAAAAAAAAGAGGATAGTGAATTAATAAACACACTTTTAAACGTGAAATTATCAGATAAAGATCCAAAAAACTAAATGTCCCCTCACTAATTGAAATAAAAGTACGGTTAGAAGAATCTTTGGAGGTTAAAGGACTTTACGACCCAGGTTTAAGAATAACGGTAATAAATGCAAAATTGATGAATAAAAAAATTATGAAAAATAAGAAAAGCTATCATCTAAAAACAATTAGTGTGCGGGGCATAAGTTATGGTTTTGTAAAATTAAATGTAGACATATGTGGAGTAAAAAAATATTTGAATGCCTTTGTGTATGATAATGAAAATTTCAATTTTGACCTAATTTTAGGTCTAGATAGTGTACAGAGATTTGGGTTGACTCATGATGAAAATTTAAATATCCAACTCCAAAACACAAAAGAAAAAAAAAATAATGAAAAGACAGTTAAATTAACTGAAAACAAAAATCTAGATATAAAATTTAAAAATGAAGAAAAGGATAAAGTCAACGTAGAGATTGATGATAGATATGGAATAAATTTTAATCAGTTTATAAATACAAATGAATTTAAAATAGATGTAGATCACTTAGATGAAGATAAGAAAGAGAAAATGAAAATTTTATTGAATAATTATAAAGATATTTTTGCTAAAGATAAGTATGATGTAGGTCAAGTAAAAAATGATGAAGCTTTTATTGACCTACAAATTGATAAATATTGTTATAAGACCATGTAGGTGTACAATAGACGATAGAAGGGAAATAGAAGATCAAATCTCATAACTTTTGAAAAATGGCTTGATTAAGGACTCATATAGTCCCTTTGCTGCACCCGTCACACTGGCCTTTAAAAAAGAAGAAAATAAGAAGAACAGACTGTGCGTGGACTTTAGAGAATTGAATTAGATAATTGTTCCACAATCTCAGCCATTCCCGCAGATAGAAGACTTAATAGTAAAAACAGTAGGTTGCCAATATTTCACAACATTAGACATAAACTCAGCCTTTTGGTCCATTCCTTTGAGAGTTAAAGACAGACAAAAAACGGGATTTGTAACCCAGGAAGGGCATTACCAATGGACTTGTCTCCCTTTCGGATTAAAGACGTCTCCAGCCATCTTCCAAAGAATCTTGGTAAATATAATAAAGAAATATAACTTATCTTAATTCTGTGTAAATTACATAGATGATATATGTTAATGATCTTTTTGAAGACATTTGATGAACATTTAAACCACATTGGATTACCACTAGACGCGATAAAACAAGAAGGATTAAAATTTAAATTTACGAAATGCAAATTTGCAAAAAGCGAGGTGAAGTATTTGGGTCACTTAATAAAAAAAGACACAATTACACCGCTAAAAGATAATTTAAAATCAATAAAAAATTTTATTACTCCAAAAAACAGAAAACAGATAAGGCAGTTTTTAGGAAAAATAAATTTTGAGAGATAGTATGTACCAAAAATCACAGAAATTTTTGATACGTTGCATAACCTGCTTAGAAAAAATGTGAAATTCCATTGGTCAAACGAATGCCAAGATGCGCTTGAAAACATAAAAGAAATTTTGTGCTCAAAACCAGTTCTAGCCATCTCAGATCTAAAATCAGATATCTTTATATACACAGATGCAAGTACTTAGGGCCTTGGAGCGGTGTTAAAACAATCTCAAACAGATGGCGCGATGAAACCAGTCGCATACTTTTCAAAAAAATTAAATGAAACACAGAAAAAGAAAAAAGCAATCTTCCTGGAATGTCTAGCCATTAAAGAAAGTGTAAAATTCTAGCAACATTGGTTGATCGGAAAGCCCTTTACAATATACTCTGACCATAGACCTTTGGAAAACTTAAATGTAAAGAATAGAACAAATGATGAGTTAGGAGATATGATACACTACATATCTCAATATAATTTTACCATTAAGTATAACCCTGGGAAAAATAATGCGGGAGCAGACTTCTTTAGTCAAATACCGGTATTAGAATCGGATGAGAATACAGATGATGTTTTGATAACAGTAAATAATATTACCCTACAAGAAATAATAGATGACCAAAAACTGAATAGACAAATAACAGAAAATACACAAAATTTTACAGTAGAAGATGAAATCTACTACAGAAAATTTAAAAACAAGAAAAAAATTGTACTAAGTGAAGAATACAGCAAAACTCTAATAAAATGTGCTTATGAAAAATACTGTCATACTGGAATAAACCAGACTACGCTTAAAATAAAGCCATTTTACACCTCGCCAAATTTGTAGAAGAATATACAACATATATGTAAAAATTGCGAAGTCTGTATTAAAAACAAGACGAGACTAAACAGAAAATATGGACTTATGTCACACCTAGGATCAGCAGAAAGGCCTTTCCAAATAATGTCGTTGGATACTATCGGTGAATTTGGCGGACAAAGATTAACAAAAAGGTATTTATACTTATTAGAAGATCACTTTACTAGATTCGCATATATTTTATGCTCGAAAAATCAAAACGCACCAGATTTTATAAAATTGATAGAAAAAGTTTAAGCAGAAGAGAAAATAGAGACCATACTTTCAGACCAATACCCTAGAATAAATTCAAGAGAACTCAAAAACTACCTTGAAACACGAGACATAGAATTAATCTTTACAGCCGTGGATACACCGTTTTCAAACGGACTAAACAAGAGATTAAATCAAACATTGGTAAACAAAGTACGGTGCACATTAAATGAAATAAAAAAAAATATCATGGGCCACAGTAGCAGAAGAATGCAGGAAAAAATATAATGAGACGGACCATACAGTTACAGGTTTTTCACCCGAATATTTGCTGGATGAAAAATCCACAGATCTACTGCCACCGGAGCTAAAAAAAACCAAACATACAGAAGAAATTTAGAAGAAGACAAAAATCTAGCGCTACTCCAAACTCGTAAATCACATGAGTATAATAAATCTTTGTTTGATAGAAACAGAATAGACTGTAAGTTTAAGGAGGGTGACATGGTGTACGTGGAGAATCAAAACAAGAGGAACAGAAAAAAATTGGACGAAATTAGAGTTGGTCCCTTCAAAATAGAAACGAAGATATCGGACTCCATCTTTAAAATAAATACAGAAAACAAGAAAAATTCTATGGGTTTATACCATATCACAAAGCTTATCCCAATCGATAATCCTACGTGACATTCATTTTCATAAAAATTAATGTTTCTTTTTGGGGGGAGGGGGGGGGGGGGAATTTAAGCTTCGAGAGAGAGAGAGAGAGAGAGAGAGAGAAGATAAACAAGGATAAACTAAAATGTTTATGCCAGAGAGCATTACTAAAAGTTGTAACCTCTAGAGTGACGACATAAATCATACGGAAATCAATTATTAATTTTGAAATAAATAGAATTTTATAAAATAAATTAGAATTGTGAAAAACAAGTGAATAATAATTGAGAGTATTAAAGCTTATAAGTTGTTAAGAAGATCCGTGAAGCAATAGCTTTGATTATTGATTCTCTTTATTTTCGATTAGTACAAAACGTGCTCCTTTTGTAAAGATTGTAATTTTGTAAATAAACTAATGAAACTTTTTATTTTGGACAAATCTAATCCTGTTGCTTCAACTGATTTAATACCATCTTCATATATATGTGTATATTAATATTGTATATTGTAACAAATGATGTACTTATATATATATATATATATATATATATATATATATATATATATACAGGGTATCTCATTTTAACTTAGACAGCTAAATAACAAAAAATTGCAATATAATAAAAAAATGTTTTTGACAAAAGTTATTGAGAGGCTGACTCTTCTATGTTATTGAATATGTCCTTGACCTTTATTTTCAAGGTCATTTAAAGGTCAACTTTTGTTTTTTGAATAAAGTCCTCTGTTTTTGACCTCGAAAAACATGAAATTGAAAGAGTGCGAAGTTTTACGTCCGACTAAGCTTTCGCATTAGGGAACGATGTGAACTTCTTCTGAGTTACACCATGACCTCTTACGTTAATACTCCGCAGATCGATTTTAAATAAAGCAGCTGTCTCATCTTCATGTACAAAAACCATAATAGATCGTTTTATATTTAAATTTTAAAATGGTACCGAAATAGTATTTTTTATTGTTTTATCGATTATCGAATACGTGAACTTTTTATTCAAATTCTGACCCTACAGTGTGTTGTTGGACTAGTAATTGTTTCACATATTCAAGGTGCTTACACCTTGTTTTATTGTATTCTGTTATCATGGTTCTCCATAGATAAGCGAAGAACAAATGCTTACCTTCAAAATCGATAAATAATCTTCCCATCAATTGAGTTTCTATAGTATCTACAAAATTTTATCTATTTAGTGCCTCAGTAACTAGTTCTTATGTATTTTTTTGCACATTTGTAATTGAGCATTAATCAATCTGATAATATTCTTGTCATTACAATGGCAAATTATACGCCTAATGAAGTAGTCGATATTCTTATAACCTCCGGTAAATATATTGCCAAAGACACAGGAATAGACTTTAGAATAATAACGACCCTAGGTTGCTTGCAGTTTTGGCTATGGTTAACCGAAATTTGTATATTAGTACCCGTCAAATAGAACGGGAACTGGGAGTCCCTCGAACTACGGCTCACAGATTGTTACGATCAGTAAATTACCACCCGTATAACATTACTTTGGTACAGGAATTAAGTCAGGTTGATTTCATACTTAGAGTACAGTTTTGTAGATGGGCTCTTGAGATGTTGGATCAAAATCCAGATTTTTTTATTTGGAATGTTTGTTTCAGTGATGAAGCGACATTCATAAGCGATGGTAGTCTCAATAGGCATAATTGCCATTATTGGTCACCAGATAATCCACATTGGTATCGTGAGATACTTTCCAACGGCCATACCACGCTGATTGCACAGGTTCTCGTCCGATCACCAGAGTTAAGCAGCGTTTGACGCGGTTAGCACTTGGATGGGTGATCGCTTGGGAACCCCGCGTGCCGTTGGTGTCAAATAAGGGCATCACTATGGGTCAATTTTTGGCCTTGTGAGGACCAGATGAAAATCTATTCCCCTTCTAATTAAAAAAAAAAAAAAAAAAAAAAAAAAAAAAATTTTGAGTTGCTTAAGGGGAGGTTCTCATCTAGCGACCCAAAAATTACGTGATTTTCGCGATTTTTCTTCTCATAGAAAGAAATAAATAAAGTAGTCAAGTTTTTTGATACTTATTAAGTATGTTATTAACTACTTTTACAAATTTTTTTGAACAAAAATACCGAATAGTTTATTAGTTATATGCATTAAAAAATAGTCATCGAAAAAAAAGACACCTCCACAGGCGGCAAGGTAACTCATCCAATTTTTGTCTGAAATCAAAAAATCAAAGTTTGTTATAAACTAGAAGACATTTGCTGGATTTTGAACCAAAATCACAAAAAAAATTAAAAAATTAACAAAATGGCGGACTTGCAAAAAAAAAAATATTTTTTTGCACTTTTTTTTGCTCTAAAAAGTGCAATAACAATAAAAATAATCATTGTAAAATTATAATTTCATATTAAGATCCAGCAAATTTAATTACCTTTTAAATAAAAGAAAATTCATCTCAATATCTATAATAGTTTTTGAGATATTTTGCCGCCCGTTTCAAAAAACATGGTTTCGAGAAAAACGCGTTTAAAGTTTTAGTACGCGATTTAGTACGTAAAAAGACGACTTCGGTTTTTTGACTATAACTTTAAGAATAAATTGAATTCGGCAAAACGAGTTTTACGAGCGTATTCTACGAAACATTTGCCAACCTTTTAAGCAAAAAAAAAAAATCGATTTCTTGGTCGTGCTTGATGAGAACCTCCCCTTAATCAACGTCGTTGGAGTTTACATGTATGAGTCGACATTTGTAATGACCAAGTAATTGGACCACATTTTTTTGAACGTACCATTAATAATTTAATGTATTTGGAATTTTTGAAAAATGATTTGCCAGGATACCTAGATAATATTCCTCTTGCAGTTAGACTACATTTATTGTATCAACAGGACGGTGCTCCTGCTCATTCTGCTCGTATTGTACAGACATTTTTTAATCAACGATTCTTAAATCGATGGATAAGACGAGGTGGAACAGTTGCGTGGCCCTCTAGATTACCGAATCTCAACCCACTAGATTTCTTTTTATGGGGATATGTAGAAGATGCTGTGTATAGTGAAGCTCCAACGACAAGATTGAATATGATGGATAGAATAAGAAGAGCTTGTGAACCGATAACCCCTCAAACGCTTAGAAATGTACAACGTAATTTTCGCCGTCGATTACTGTTGCGCTCAGAAAATAATGGTACACACTTTGAGCATTTACTCGATATAGGAAGCGCTGATAACAATGCGATCTTGCCTTAACTGTCTGGATCACTACACGTTTTTCCCTAAATTGGCTGTGTCTCTACACGATCTTGTCTTGACTGGTTGTATTACTACACATTCTTGCCTTAACTTGCTGGGTCTCTACACGATCTTGCCTTGACTGATTGGATTACTACATGATCTTAATTGGCTTCGTCTTTGCAAAAAAACACAACCACAAATCGGCCCTTATAAGGGCCAAAGAAGTAGAGCCGGGAGGCCCCCTACGTCCTCGTCGTCGGCGCCAAGGGTGCTTACACGTTTCATAAAAATATGCACGTGTCAACATCGCGGAGAGGGGGTCTTTTTATCAATAAATCTTTGAACCTGTGTTGACTTGTACCTAGTGGCTAGGTTTGCACTGCATTGCTGGAGGCATTATGTTGTCCTTTAGTGTCCAGTCCATCCACAATAAAAGTTGATATTATATCATTAGACATAGTCACTGATATATGACAGTCTTCGATCTGAAGAGCGAAAATTATGATTTATAAGCTTTCGGCTCAAATCCAAAATTAGACCGTGAAATGACATGTAGAGTTAACTTTGACCCCTAACGCAAAAGCTTAGCGGGACGTAAAATTTCGCGCTCTTTCAGAATCCAAGGTCAAATATAGGAGATTTAATTCAAAAAATAGAAGTTGACCTTTAAATGACCTTGATAATGAAGGTCAATTAAAGGTCAACTTTTGCTTAGACCTGTTTTGACATATTCAAGGTCATTATAGAGTCAGCCCCTCAATACCCAACAATTTTTGTCTAAAACATTTTCTTATGACATTGCAATTTTTTGAATTATTCAGCTATCTAAGTTAAAATGGGACACCCTGTATAAATATATATATATATATATATATATATATATATATATATATATATTAGGTGTAGTAAAAAGTAATCTATTATTTTGCCAATAGATGGCTTTAGTAGTCTGTATCTCCCGTTGTAAAAGTGCGATCATGTTACACTAGATAGCGTTAGAAAGATAAGATTTCCTACTTAAAAAGCATCTGATACAGTTTTGTGATTGCTTGACTCAGTATTTTTTTAGCACGCGTCAAAGATGGACACCGATAAAGAGAAAATACGCCATATTTTAGTTTTTCTTGGATAAAGGCGAAAACGCAAGCCAGGCAGCTGAAAATGTTAATAGTGTTTATGGTACTGATACTGTAATAGCCAATCACGCGCAATTTTTGTTTCATCGATTCTGTTCCGGTAATTTTGACGTCAAAGATGCACCACGCTCTGGAAGGCCAATTGTCGAAAATGTCGATAAAAAAATGGAAATCGTCGAGTCCGACCGTCACGTAAGCACTATTCCAATTGCCCAGGAGCTAAACATTGCACAAAAAGCCGTTTAAAACCACTTAAATAAGGCTGGATACAAAAAGAAGTTCGATGTATGGGTGCCACACGAGTTATCGCAAAGAAACCTCATGGACCGAATTTCCATCTGCGAATCGCTGCTGAATCGCAACAATATCGATCCATTTCTGAAGCGGATGGTTACTGGTGATGAAAAGTGGGTCACTTACGACAACGTCAAACGACAACGGTCGTGGTCAAATCGCGGTGAGCCGGCGCAAACGGTGGCCAAGCCAGGATTTACAGTCAGGAAGGTTTTGCTGTGTGTCTGGTGGGACTGGCAGGGAATCATCTACTATGAGCTGCTCCCCTACGGCCGAACTCTTAATTCGGACCTGTACTGTCAACAATTGGACCGTCTGAAAGAAGCAATCGCACAGAAGCGGCCAGCTTTGGCCAAGAGGAGAGGAATTGTGTTTCATCAGGACAACGCCAGGCCGCATACATCGATAGTGACTCGCCAGAAGCTCCGGGAGCTTGGTTGGGAAGTTCTTATGCATCCACCTTATAGTCCGGACCTGGCACCCAGTGATTACCACCTGTTCCTGTCTATGACGAATGATTTTGCCAGTGAAAAATTCGCCTCAAGAGAAGACTGTGAAAATCGACTGTCCCAGTTTTTTGACAATAGGGACAAGGGTTTCTACGAGAGAGGCATTATAAAATTACCTTCAAAATGGCAACAAGTTATCGAACAAAACGGTGCATATTAGACCTAAATCGTATCATTTTATCTATGCTAAATAAAACTTTCAATTTAATGCAAAAATAATGGATCTCTTTTTACTACACCTAATATATATATGTATGTATATATATATATGTATATATGTATATATATATACTCGTATATATATATATATATATATATATATATATAAGTACTTCATTTGTTACAATAATGCCCAAAAAGTCTTTGGGTAAAGACAATATACTACTGGATCCTGAAAATTCTGATATAGATGAAGAGTCAGTATTCATTATTTTAGATTTATTATTTCATTTAATATTTTTTTCCAGAAAATCAAAACACCTTACAGTTCGGCCGATAAGTTCGTAAGCTAACATAGTAAAACTTATTTTTTTGGTAAAATTCGATTTTATTATTCAATATTATTATCTTCGTTGGCGATACAACGATTAAAGCGGTCATATAGTTTTCCGATACCATTTTTATAGTGCGTTTTTTGTTTAGGCTCAAAATAGGCCTCAGTTTCGGCGATTATCTCGACATTGGTGTTGAATTTTTTGCAGCGAGCATTTTTTTGAGATTTAAAAAGAGGATAAAGTCACTGGGAACAAAATCTGGAGAATACGGTGGATTAGGTCTGCAAACAGGAAATAGTCACTAGGGGCAAGATCTGGAGAATACGGTGGATGGGAAAACAATTCGTAGCTTAATTCATGCATCTTTGCCATTGTATTCATTGATTTGTAACACGGTGCATTGTCTTCATAAAGCAGCATTTTTTTCTGCTTCGAATGGGACCGTATTTTTATGATTTTATCCATAAAATGCTCTCACAATGCTATGTAATAATCGCTGTTGATGATTGGGCCTTTTTTGAGGTAATCGATGGATATTATACCATGCACATCCCAGAATACTAATGCCATAACCATACCACTGTTGCGTCCTTCCGCGCTTTGGATTCACTCAGCTGACTATCGATTGGACTCTGGAGTGCAGTGATAAAGCCATGTTTCATCCATTGTCACATATCGTCTGAAAAATTTATCTTTATTAAGTTTGAATATCGCTTAATATTGCTCTGAATCATCAACACGTTGTTCTTTTTGATCGATTGTGATCTTGCGTGGCACTCACTTTGCACGCAGCCTTCACAGGTCCATATATTCATGCACGATATGTCCAACATGTTCCTTTGATATCTTTAGAGTCTCAGCTATTTCGATCAACTTTACTTTACGATCATTCAAAATTATTTTGTAAACTTCCTTTTTGTTTTTGTCGATAACAACTTCTTTCGGGCGTCCACTGTGTGCATAATCCGTGTATCTTACAACCTAGTAGTCTGCGGTGGTTAACCTTGTTAAAAGGTCGTCAACTTCTAGGCGCCACAGTAGGGGCGAAATGACTTCTTGTAAGCGGCCTGAACTTACGCTGTCTTGTACTATAGTGTTTTCTTTGCTATCTTCTAACGAATAATTTTCCAGCATGTGGCATATCCATTCAACTATCATCTCGGGCACTCTATTTGAGATCATGGCAAATTTAATGGTGCCACAAGATGTGTTGTTGAAGGCTCCTGTTATACCCATGGCAACTGTAACTCTATAGCCCCCGGCCTTAAGTTGAGGTTTTATTAGTTGCTTCACCTTGAACAGAGCAATTTCAGATCAGAAGTCTACCAGGTATGCGTGTTGATTCTTGCAGAAAGGTCTAGCTATGAGTCACATTATCTTTAACCGTTTTTTGTCGCTGAATCAGTGTTCTGCAAGCTAACCTGTCTTAGTGATAGAGATAAGGGAGACATTATTAAGCCACCTCGACCTTGATTGTAATCTCATCCTCTTGCCTTTCATGGAGTGGCACCTTAAAGGTAAGAAGTCCTAGGTGCAGCCAAGGTTTGTAGTAGAGAGCCACTAGAGCCCTGGCTTGGGACTCAAGCAGCTGGAAAATGAGGATGTATTTATCTCCAGCTTCCTGCCTTTACTAGTCCCCATCAGCTAGCTTGTGAACCCGCTAACTGGCTGTTATAAGGGAGGGGTCGCAATCCTTCAGACGCCAAAGATCGTTTACCGATTCATCAGGTGGTCCAGGGAATCAAGCAATGGCCTTCAGCATCCTTTTGATGAGTTTTACCCCTCCCACTTTGAGTTCCGAGCCTCCGGGCACTAAGGTGGCGGCCTCAGTTACCAAGCACTCCTTGGCATCCTCGTTGGAGGCCATGAACACTATCACCTTCTCCCCTCCCCCTATACAATGAGATGCGTCAAATCTCGGCCACTGCTCCAGAGAAATGTTATTAAGCTCCCTTTTAAAGTCGGCCCTGAAGGCGTTTGGGTTTTTCTGAGTTTGCAGAACGATTTTCCCTCGCCACTACAATCACCGTCAAAGGGTTCGTTCTTGGGCCCGCTGTCAGGCCCTCTCTGTTCAGGGGGCCTTCAGTTGGAACTTCCGCAGCTCTTCGATTATCTTAGGGTATGTTCTGGCCTCCGCTCCCTTCAGCGACCCCTGCAAGGGTGGCTTTGGGGTAAGCAGCTGAGTCCGATTGCCTCCACGGTGTATTTTAGAGGAATTCTTGCCATATCTTGCCAGTTGAAGGTGACTTCTCTATTGACTTCTTTCTTCTTTTGGTAGAATCTTTCCTTTAAGGCTCAGGGGGGCAATCCTGAAGGTTAACTTCTTCCCTCGCTTTAAATTTTTTAAATTTCTTTCTGTAAGCTCTGCATCTCTTAGCCGATGACGGTCTAGAAATAGGTAGTCTATATTGTGTTTGTGTTGTATGTTGTCCCGGTGGTTCGAGGGCTTATGGGCCCTATGCTTCCGAAGTAGCAGCAGATGCAGCCTCAAGTTCCATCTAGATGTTCGCACTATAAAGAGGGTCACCTTAAAGAGGCGTAGAGGGAGTTTCCTCCACGGCCTTCATCCAGGCTTGTCCCTCTTCCTCTCTTGTGGGAATGGTGTTGTGTGTCAGTGTTTTTGTTTGTGTTAGTGTACATGTGTATTTCTCTTTTACTTTCTTGGTCTCTGTTTCTGTTTTTGTTTCTTTTTTTCTTCTATTTTTTATTTTTCTTTTCTTTTTCCTCTCTATATTTTCTTTTTCTATTTCATTTTCTTTCGCTGTCATTTTTATTTGGTTTATGTTTCTGTATCTGTTTATGTTAAGCTCCATTTTATTCCCACGAGAAGCTAGGAAAGGGTGGCTTAGCCCTGTAGAGCCCCGCTTGCATAAGTAAAGCTAATTACTCGAATAGGTCGTCCGATATCTCCGAGGTACCGTTCGAGACCCTCTGCAAACCCCCGAGGGCCAGAAAGTCCCCTCGGTATGGTACGCGTGACACCTTGGAATTGAGGAGGTGGCATGTACCCAATAATCCTACTACCGTTACCGGTTGGAAGATTGTTTGTTGGTCCCTCCAATCTTAAGGACATCCTTGTCGACTCAGGTGAGTCAACGAACCCCCCTCCTTAAATTCTCCGGACAAGGCTAAGTCTTACCTCGGGGATAAGTTTATAAGTGTCTATTGTCTGGCGAATTCGCTAATGGAAGCCAACATGGGCGAGGGGAACCTTGGTCTGATTTGGATCCTCAGAGAAGATAAGATTTAATGTCCTACGATTTAGAGGTAAGCACCCTTGCCATTTTCTAAGGGCACTCTACAAGGTCCTAAAAGCTTTAGAGAGGGTTGAAACTGCTAATAGACAAAAGATTTCGAATCTCAGCAGTTGGGGAGTTCCACAAACGCGCACCTTAAACTTAGAGCGAGTGTTGATCAGTGCACATCGAGGGAACGATGAGTTTTTAAAAAGTATCCAGCATAACCACTGAACAATAGTCGAGATTAGGAAAGAGCAGCGCCACAGCAAGCCTCTTATGAAGTATTTGAGATGTATATTTTCAAAAGAATCGAAGGTCATATAGAATCTTATTAAATTTCTTAGAAATATAATCTATGTGTATTTCCCACAAGTCTGAAGCCTAAAATCATCCCAAGACTGGTAAAAGTGTCATGGAAGGGAATACGAACACCCTCTTTAAAATCAATATAGGCTTGCGCTTCATAAAAATCATTAACAAATTTTTGGCAACTGAAGTAAATAGGCTACGTTTTAGTAGGATTGAATCTTAAAGAGGCGTCTGTAGTTCACTAAGACACTGATGTATCTACTCTTTGGTGTGTCCTCCTGTCCTAATTAAGACAGTCAAAAGAAACTTGAGTATAGATTTGTAAATCATCTGCCTATAGAGTATGCTTAATGCTCCTCGAGTCAAGTACGTCGCGTATGGAATTTATAAACAAACAGAACATAAGAGGTCCCTAGACAGAATCCTGTGGCACGCTGTGATTGGTACTCAGTCAATTAGAATTACCGGTTAAGGACGTTATAATTGATTGTGCTCTATCAGAAAAATATGAATTAATTTTTTTGATAACTACCCTAGAAACTCCCATAGAGCTTAATTATAACAGCAGACGTTTAGACCACTGAGTATTAAATGTTTTACTAAAATCGAATTAAAGTAATAGCGTCACCATTTTTATGTCTTTACTACGTCTAATGTCGTCAGTAAGTTTAAGTAAGGCTGTTTGCATTGAATTTTGTTTGTAAGTGAGCTTCTCCAGTACTTTCGAAAGAAAGCACAGTACTGCTATCGGCCAGAAATCTGATGCTAACGAAGGAGCATTACATTTCTTTAATGGTATGATCTGCGCCTTTTACTAGATGGCAGGAAAAATATCGCTCAAGAAAAAGTGATTAAACAAAAGAGAGAAAGAGAGAGAGAGATGTACAAAGTGTCCCATTTTAATCACTCCACGCAAATAACTCTGCAAATATGTCCTTTGGAAAAAACATTTTAAAGAAAAGTTGCAGGGTTTCAAGAGGGACATCCAACTGTGACCTTTACTGTGATCTTGACAATGACCTTCAGGGTTATTTAAAGGTCAAGTTAGTTTTTTTCAATGAGAACCTCTACTTTTAACCCCAGAAGTGGAAGGAGCGGAAAATTTTACATCCGAATATGACCTTGACCATGATCTTTAAGGTCATTTTAAGATCAAGTTAGTTTTTACAAATAGAAGCCCGTAGTTTAAACGCCGGAATTGTAACGAGGCAAGACATGAGATCCGCCGATTTAAGAGAAGTATATTAATACCTAGCTAGCCAAGGCAAGGTATGGATTCCACCGAGTTAAGGAAAGACTGTACATACGCAGGCAGTCAAGGTCAAGGCAGCGAGTTCGCCCAATCAAGGGAAGACTCATAGTACCCAGCCAGTCAAGGCAAGGCAACGAGTCCGCCCAGTCAAGAGAAGACTCATAGCACTCAGCTAATCAAGGGAAGACTCATAGTACCCAGCCAGTCAAGGGAAGACTCATAGCATCCAGCCCGTCAAGGCAAGATAACGAGTCCGCCCAATCAAGGGAAGACTCTTCGAACTCAGCCAGTTAAGACATCTCTTGAAACAGATGTTCAATTAGTCGTCCATTTTCTTGAATGCACATATTTATTCCTTGACGGAAACTCAGACGGACCCTCTCTAATGTTTCAACCGTAATGGATTCGAAAACTCTCCTTATTCTTTCTTTAATGTTCTCTGTGGTTGTTGGAGCTTGCGCAAATACCTGCTCTTTTGCAACACCCCATAGGAAAAAATTCATCTGAGTGAAATCTGGTGATCTGGCTGGCCATTCTGCTGGTGTCCCATCTTGTTGGAACCACATGATTTGTCTCAAGGCTAATGGGACCTCCTCTAACAATTGTGGCACTTTATTTTGGAGAAAATAGAAATATAAAGAACCATTCCAATTATTATTATAAAAAATTGGACCTATCACATTATTACCTATTATACCTCCCCATAAATCCAATGACCACTGTCTCTATATACGATGATCCTTTTGCCAATGAGGATTTACTTGGGAATAGTAATGGGCATTATGGAGATTGACACCTCCCATATTGTCGAATTACGTCTCGTCTGTAAATAAGAATTAGTCAAAATAGAAAAGATCTTGGCGCATTCTATTAGATGCCCACCTACAAAAATTCAAACCCTGCTAGTCATCTCCGATCTCAAGACCATGAGTGAGACATGGTATGGATGGAATTTGAAACTTTTTAAAATGCGGCTAGTAGTTATTTCTGGAACTCCATGCGCTCTACTGATTTTCCAAGTATAAATATGGGGATCATCAGCAACCGAAGCCAACACACCTAGTACAATATGCTCTCTAGAGCTAGTTTTGCGCCTTTTTCATGTCAGATTACCTTGTTCAGCTCTACTCACTAATCGCTTAATAGCCTCTCAATCTGGATATCGAGATGCTGGATATTCTTCTGCATAACGCCCTTTTGCAGCTTTATAATTGTCTTGACACTCGCCAAGAACCTTAATCATATTAACTATTTCCTGTGACGTATAATCAGCCAAGACGGAAAAAAAATGTAAATCCACAGATAAAATAATTTAAACACTCGGGATTACAAAGATCAAAATTATTGGAATTAAAACTATTATCGTATAGACCTAATAACGAAAAAAAAATACAATTTTTTCTTATCACTAATCATGATGCTATGATTCGTTTTCATGTAGGAGAGAGTTAAAGATGCGAGACGGGGGTTAAAGGAAACAGAATTCAGCCGCTGGAACACAATGGTATTTATGTTATTTAACTGAGCAGGAGTCGTCCCCTAAACTAAACTGGCTAAGGTCATAATTCAACGTGACTTCAAATTAATTCACTCATTAATTTCGGTATGAAAATAGAGATGTTCGTCAATAATTATTACGACCTTATTACGTCTTTGATCTCAAAGTCAAGGTCAAGATCATAAGCTGTCGTAAAATGTTCTACTCTTTCTATCTCTACGTTTGAAGGTAGGGTTTCCCCATTGAAGAAACTAATTTGTTAGCCTTTGAATGTACTTAAAGGTTATAGTCAAGGTCATAGTCGTATACGGACGTGAAATTTTCCGTTCTTTCTATTTCCGGGGTGAAAGGTAGGGATTTCCAATTGAAAAAACTAACTTGACCTTAAAATGGCCTTGAAGGTCATTGTCGAGGTCACAGTAAAGGTCACCATTAGATGCCCCTCTTAAAATCCTACAACTTTTATTTAAATATTTATTTCCAAAGTACATACATATTTTCAGAGTTATTCGCGTGGGACGATTAAAATGAGACACTGTATAGAGGGAGAACGTGAAGATATACACGTTATTTTACATATGCTTGATTCATAAATCGAGGCAGCATACACATTTGATGCAGTATTGATTCATGCTAGTGCGTATACGCTTCATGCTAGTGCGTATACGCGTACGCGCTTGATGTAGTGCAAGCCTTAATTAATGCCTGCTCTCTCTGTCGCTCGTTTTCCATTCAAACGAAGCATGGTCATCCAAAAGCGTACAAAATCGAGTGTGCGTCCTCTATGTTGTGAGCGTAGAAGACGTGTTAGTCGATCATTCGCCCTCTCATGACGCTGTATAAGGACGGATGAAAAAAAAAGAAGTCGAAAAAAGTCTGATACTTTGTCGCTACAATTTGGTTCCGATAGCAGTTGAAGTAAAGTGTATAGATTCCTGTTTAGTGAATCTTGAAGTTATTAGATAGATTCTCATCTCAATAGTTCGATTCAAATGTTATCAATTCCAATATATTTAAACCGGTTTTAATAAAATTAATTCAATATTATTAGTATGAAAGCCATCATTAGTCTATATTTCATCAGCTCGATTTAAAGGAATGCAAAAATTATTTTTATAGCATTATAAAAAAGATAATTTTTTCTTTATTCAATGCTTGCCATGATCATTTTCGAAAAAAACTTCCCTGGTTAATATTCTTGTAATTTGGTATTTTTATACTTAGAGATGTTTTAGTTCTTGAGAATTTTTTTATTGAATTTTATTTCACGTATTCTTAGCAACTTTCATACTATTTTATTATAATTATCAAGGCAAAATTTTTTTTGAAAAACTAATAGTAGACTGTTACATGTGGGGTAACACGCATATAATGAAATTTTATTATTTATTTTCATGCGGGACCCACCAACCTGTCCCGTACAAGCCCGGCCGCACATCGCGAACTAAGAGCTATTTCCTAGACTGGTAATTCCTGCAGGTCCTCGAAACTATTTCGGCCCCAGTAGACAGGGCAGCACCCGAACAAGGGATAAAGGGACATCACCGGGTATTAAGAAGCAGAAAACAATTACTTAGGGAAAATTATAATGAGACTTACCGGTCTGTGTTGTCTCCTCCTATCGGACTACTTCGCCCACTTGTATATTGGTTGGGATTTCTGCTAGACGAACTCAGCGAGAGGAATAGGTTGGAATAAAACGAACTGCAATGTTACTTTTCCAAATAGTTTTGTATTCTGTTTATTTCCTTTTATGTATTCATTTCTCTCCACACACAGTTTTGGTGTTCACGCACTTCCTCGCACCAGGTACCGGAAACTTAGGGGCAAAACTACTATAAAATGACCTGGTTGTCAACTAGTCGAGAAACTTCGCAGTCTATTAAAAATTAATCGTTCAAAAATTTCTATAACTCGCTCGTAACACGAAATTATCAAAAATCTCTCCGCGGTCCACTCTTCCCCATTACTTAAAGACTTGGTCGCAGAGGCTTTGTGAGGATTTTTACCTATTAGGCATCAGCATAAGTCTTTGTAGACTCCCGAGCCTTCCTTGCGCCTTCCAACTGAAATGCAATCCTAGTTCATTTATTTGTCTAAGTGTGTTTGCCAATAAGAGTTGGGTTACTCGACTTTTTATACGTGTGTTGGAAGAAGGTTATTCTCTAGATATAAGAATAAGTTTATTCTCCTGGATTTTATCACAGGAGTCAACTTGTAGTATGGCTGCAAACATCACACATTTTGTATATTAACACACTGTCATATAAAGGCGTTTTATTGAATAGCGCGCTCAGCTTCTTCACACATTAAACATTTATATGTTGCAATTATTATTTATTATTCTATCAAAAGTTTAATTTAATTGATTCTAATTTTAATTTTCATGATTAATGATGATTAATTTTACTATATTTTTTTTATAAGCATTATTTAAATTTTTACGTCACATAACATCCTCCCCCACTTACAGAAGTTTATCGTCCTGGTAAACGGCAGACTTGCTGCGTGGTTTGTGCGTTTATAATTGATTCTTAATCTATACTTAAGTTTGTTTATATTTACGGTTAATACTAGTATTGAATACCCGAGATTATATATAAAATTATATGTGCATATTCCCTTGGTTTTCTTTTATGAGATTAAATATAGGAGTATATGTGACTAATTATGTTCGTTATTTCTTATAATAATATTATATTGGGTGTACAACTTTGCTTCCGCCGTTTTTTTCTGCAATTCGAGGCTTTGTTGTAAAAAACTGGTTATACATTTATGATTCAAAGTGTTGTCCATCGCTGGCCACTACTTTTTCCCATCTTTCGGGCAGCATACGAATCCCGCGTTGAAAAAACTGATCATCTTTTGAATCGATCCACGAATCGATCCAATTTTTTACTTATTCATTAGACCGAAGAAGGTCTTGAAGGCTATACCGGAAAAAGACTATTCCGACTGTTTCGTGGACTGGGAAAAGCGTTAGCAAAAGTGCGTCTTTTTGGACAGGGATTATTGTGAAGGGGATAAAATGGATTTAACAGAATAAATAAAGAATTTACATTTTATAAACAAATTCACCTTACTTCTTGATCACAGTAGTATATCAAGTCGACATACAAATTGTCGTTACTAACTTTAGGGATTAATTTTTGTACTAAATACTATAATCGTTTTAAGTCACACATGCACCTAATGAAATTCGAGTGGTTAGCAGAAGATGATATGCGTAACGCTGGCCGTTGGAACGACCCAACGTACTCAAACATTCATCCTTGCATAGGCCAATTAAGTTTAAAACCTCGGCTCATAATTCGAAAATATGTTTATTGAATATTAAAAAAGGTTTTACTTAGATATTTTCCTATCAAATTTTAATAAAATTTTAAATTTGGATTTAGAAATTAATATAATTCAAACATTTATATAACTTCTAGTAAAAATAATACATTATGTTGTTTGATAATTAATGTCGTTTTTTCCATGTATTTCCAAGTGAATTTATTTATATTAGCAACAAACATTTATCAATGATATATTGACCGTTTTATTGGATGACCTTTTGCCATCTTGCAGTAAATTGGAAAATTCCGTGTTTAAAGAAGCCTTGGCTTTTAGAAGTGTAGAACTGGTCCAACTCATTTTTAACAACCTGATCGGAATCGAAAGTTTCACGATTCAAATGGTTTTGAAGGAAGCGAAACAAATGATAGTCTGATGGTGCTAAGTCAGGGCTATAGGGTGGGTGTGGCATCAGTTCCCAATTGAGCTCTATTAATTTTTGTCGGGTTATCAAAGAGGTGTGATGTCTGGCGTTATCATGATGAAACATCACACCTTTGCGATTGGCCAGTTCAGGGCGCTTTTTCTTAATTGCTTCGTTCAATTTTGATAGTTGACGACAGTAGACATTCGTATCAATAGTTTGGTTTCTTGGAAGCAGCTTAAAGTAGACTATACCCCTGTAATCCCGACACACAGAAAGCATAATCTTCTTTTGGTGAATATTAGCTTTGGATATTGATCGTGGGGGCTTATCTTGCTTGATCCATGATCGTTTCTGAATTACATTATCGTACACAATCCATGTTTCATCACCCGTTATGATTCTTTTTAGAAATGGGTCGTTTTCGTTACGATTCAGCAAAGAGTCGCATATGTTAATGCGTTTGGTGAGGTGGATTTCCTTTAATTCGTGAGGAACCCAAACATCCAGTTTGTTTACGTAACCAAGCTATTGTAAGTGCAAGTAAACGGTTAAATTCGATATGCCGAGCTTCTCTACTATCTCTCGAGTTGTCATATGCCAGTTAGTTTTGATTAACGCCTTTATTTTGTCGTCATCAGTAGTGTTTGGACGACCAGTATGTAGTGCATCTTGCACATTGAAATTTCTAGAACGAAAGCGAGCAAATCAACGCTAACACTGGCGTTTAGTAAGGGAGTCCCCATCATAAGCTTTAAACAATTTCTTCCAAGCTTGCACCGCATTTTTGCCTTTTCGGGAGTGAAACAATGAAATATGCCGATAATGCTCACTTTAATTGTCCATTTTCAACTTAATTTTTAACTAACTTGTTATTTACTAATGACGCTCAGTTTTTGACAGAAGATAGTGTACAGTCTAACCTTTATAATGTGTAAGTATAATAATACACGCCACGCAGCCGCTACTACATGAAATATGCAGTTCACGCTATCTATGAGAAAAAAGCGATATTAATTATCGAACAACCCAATAATATATAAATAACACATCGTTCAATAAGTCCCGAGACTAACAACGAAACCAACATTTTTTTTCAAAAATCATTTTTATTCATCAACATAATCTTTTTTTAGAGTAATACAATCTTTTCACCGCCTTTCCAACATTTCTATACCATGTTTATAGAAGGATTCATCCTTTACTTCAAAATAGGCTTCAGTTTCGGCAATGACCTCCTCATTTAAGCCAAATTTTTTTCCTGGAGCATTTTTTTTTAATCAGCAAAGAGCCGGTAGTCGCTGGAAGCTAAATCTGGCAAACACGGGTGGTGAGGAAGCAAATCAAAGCCCAATTCGTTCAATTTTGCCATTGTTTTCATGGACTTGTGGCATGGTGCATTGTCTTGGTGAAAAAGGATTTCTTTCTTCTTCATGTGCGGTCGTTTTGCTGCGATCTCCTCCTTCAAACGTACCAACAAGTCAATATAATAATCACTGATGATCGATTTACCTTTTTATGGTAGTCAATGAAAATCACGCCATGTGTATCCCAAAAAACAGACGCCATGACTTTGCTTGCAGACTGCTGCGTTTTTGGACGCTTTGGGCAGCTTTCGCCAGCCATGCGCCACTTAGATGATTGCCGATTCGACTCCGGAGTGAAATAATGTATCCATGTTTCATCCATGGCTACGTATTGATGCAGGAAATCCTTTTTATTGCGAGTAAATAGCGATAAACAGCTCTCTGAATCGTCGACTTGTTGCTGTTTTTGTTCTACTGAAAGCAATCGCGGCACCCACTTGGAAAAAACCTTTCTTATGCTCAATTTTTCATGAAGAATTGTAAATAAACTTCCAGATGATATCTGTGTCATTTCTGCAATCTCAAGGACCTTCACTTTGCGATTTTTCATTACAATTTTTAACACTTCACTCACATTTTCCTGTGTAACGGCTTCCAATGGCCTACCCGCACGTTCCGCATCGTTTGTGTCCGTACGACCACGTGTAAACTCAGCATACAAACAACAAATCGTTGCTTTGGATAGAGAGGAGTCCGGGTAATGTTCTTCAAGCCATTTCTGGGCTTCTAAGGTGTTCTTACCCATTAAAAAACAATGTTTTATCAACACGTAAAACTCGCTTTTTTCCATTTTTCAAACAACTCACAAAGTGACTTTACTCTAACCTCGATAACTCTGCTGTCTGTGATCCGATCGACGTAAATTTTTACACGTTTCATGTAAAGGTTCGCACTCTATGGAAACGTGGCCAGTTTCGTACTACTAGCACCATCTCTGGGTTAGTTTTGGGACTTATTGAACGATGTATTATGTATATATATATAGGGTGCGTACGGTATTTAAGGACATGCATAAATGTGACTATAACTTCGCGAATTTTTTTTTTTTATTTTTTTTCCGTTCCAGATAAGAAATAGCGGACTACAACATCACTCAAGAAATGAAAAGGCATGCTGTCATCGTCGCTATATGTGCGAACCATACAGATTTAGTGATCTCTAATTTTCTTAATTGCGCCCGTTCATTCGTGCATAAGGTTCGCCGTGAATTGGAAGCATCAGGAGGCGATACAGAATTGGTTGCAAAACGCAAAAAGCACGAACAACGTTCTAACACTGTCCGATCTGCAGAATTTTCAGAGCAAGTGCAAGCGATCATAGATGAGGACCCTTCAAAATCCATGAGGATCCTTGTGAGTGAGCTTCATGTTTCTGAGCGCTTTATTCGTAGAGTTGTCCACGAAGACCTTCGGTATAAGTCTTACGTGATGCGCAGAGGACAGTTTATGTTGGAACGAACACGGAAAGAGAGAGTTCTCCGATCGAAACGTCTTTTGAACAAAATTAAACACCCCGAGGCGCCCAAAATGTTATGGTTTTGTTCCGACAAAAAAAATTTCGACCAAGATCAAAAGACCAATCGCAGAAATGACAGATGGCTATGTTCAAATCCTACGGAGGTTCCTGTTGTTATGCACACAAAATTTCCAGCCACTGTTATGGTTTTAGGTGTTGTCAGCAACGAAGGACATGTTATGCCACCACACTTTTTTACTCAAGAACTTCGAGTGAACTCTTCTGCATACATCGACGTTTTGGAGATGGTAGTAAAACCCTGGATAGACAATGTAAGCGGAAGCAGACCATACATTCTTCAACAAGACTCTGCTCCTTTACATAAAGCAATGGCGACACAAGATTGGCTGGCCGAAAATTTTCATGACCACATAACACCAAACCTATGGCCACCTAGCTTCTAGACCTTAATCCTTTGGATTATTACGTATGAGGCGTAGTTGTGCGTAAGACCAATAAGTGTTCTCATAACACCACTTCTTCGCTGAAGACTGCTATTAATGCCGTAATGGTCAATATGAACAAGAAGCATTCAATTCGGGCATGTATTCGTTTCCGGACCCGGATCGAAGAGGTTATTGCTGCTAATGGCGATTTTATTGAATAACTTTATAGCCATATATTAATTTAACGTTGTATGAAAAATTCCTAAAATTTTATTAAATTTTATTAAAAATACAAGCTAATTAATTTTACTCTCAAGTTGCCCTCAAATACCGTACGCACCCTGTATATATATATTATTAATAATAAAACTATTGTATTGTATAAGTAAATCACAGCACTTAGATCAAAGAAGCATTTGGTAGTCTCAGTACAAAACCAAGATGCTTATACGTTTTTGCAACAACATACTCCAAGTGAAGATCAAAGCTAAAGTCAAAACTAAATATAATATGCAAATCACTATAAGATGTTATTTTTTCAATCACATCGCTACATAAAAAGTACTGATAATCCCAATAGTTTCTAGTTTTATGAATCGACATAGTTTTGGTTTTATCTTTATTTTATTTTAGTCCATTTACAACAGACTAAGCTTTAATTTCACTTAGATCCCTTTGCAAGTTACTACAATCAAGCGGTGAACCTACTCTATCAAATATCTTAAGATCATTAGCATAAAGCAAGTGTCTAGAATTTTTTATACAATTAGCCCTTAGATATTTAAAGTAAATGTAATTAGATATATCATTAGTAATTTTCCACTTCCAATGCGCTATTTTTTTATCTTTAATCAGTCTCTTAAGTTATTATCTTAAAAAAGAATCCATATTCACACGCTTAGGTTCTACATTATTATAGATAACTTTTTATTAAATACTAACTATTTCATTAGATACTCCAATATATGAATTGATTCAATCACAATTCAGTACAGAACGTCAATCAACGGCCATCAAATCGCTGTTAATTTGACCGCAATCCGCGTTATTAAGATCATAGAATATTATATGGTAGTTGCGTTTTAAGTTTCATAAAATCTTAATTAGTATTAAAATTGTAAGGCACGTGATGATCATTAATCACTTCGAATAACAGAAGTTCGAAAGACTTTACCATGATACTCATATGCTTTTAGGGTCGCTGAATCTGAATCCGTAATCAGTTTAACCCCATTAGGTCATGGTTAAGGCCATTTCAAGGACAAATATACAAAATTCATCGCAATCGAAGTTAAACCGTTTGCACAAATGTTTTTAAGATCGCTAATTACAAATCCATGTTCGGTCTAACCCCATCAGGTCATAGTGAAGGTTATTTCAAGTCAAATCTACAGAATTGATCGCAATCAAATTTAAGTCATTTATACACACGTAGATACAGACACATGTATATATATATTACACTTTTAGATTTTAAATATACTGAAAAAATGTACGTGTACACATTTAATACAAAATTCACCGTCGTTGATATGAAAAACATTTACCATGTTTGTTTCAAGATTTTACCTATTGTTTCATGAGTCCCAATTTAATGTCCAGAATTAGTATTAGCACTTTTGGTGAATCAGCAAGTGGCTTCTGTATAATCAATGAATATAGATGCTTATAGAAAAATTATTCTGGGTTAATATTTTGTAACTAATCGTGAGTCAGAAGAGAGTTAGTTACTGGTCCAGCTTGCAAGCAACGCTACTTTTTCACATACACTACCGTTCAAAAGTTTGGAAACACCCGATTTTTATTAGATTAAAAAAAAATGCTATAAATAAATCTTTAAATAAACACGTTATTATCAAAGTTCATTCATTATTATGACCGTGCTTATAACAATAATGAACAAAATTACTTATTTTTACCAGTTATTCCTTATCTTGAAAATGAACAGGCACACGTGTTTTATGACCACAAAGGTAATGAGATATACTATTTTTGCATAAATATGTACTGAATATTTTTTACTAAATGTTAATCTAATGTTTGATTAAGATTTAAGTGTAATAAATCATGACTTAAGTCTTTTACATATTGTCATTTACATTCAAATAACCATAGTGATTCCAAACTTTTAAACGGTAGTGTATACAGGGTTAGTCAAATGAATCTATTACTTCTAATAACTCAGGGTCAGTCTCAGTCAGGATGACCAGATATCAAAAAGAGTTTCATATAAAAGTGATAGGTTTCAAGGGGGAAACCAAATGGCGCACCATTCAACTTCCAGTTTTGACCGAAAGTAATTCTTTTTGAATCAAAACCCCCTTTTTGACACTGGAAAATAAAAGAGCGAAAAATTTTACGTTCAGATATGACCTTGGCTATTTTTAAAATTCCAAGATGGTAGACTAAGATATCGGACAAAAGTTTTAGTTTATCGATCTTCACATAATTAAATTTATAGAGGTTTTGCGATCGCTGATCACGAATCCGAGGTCAAATTTAAAAAATTCAGGATGACGGGCTAAGTCGATTTGCCGTTTGTAATTTAGTAAATTTAACGTTGAACTTAAAATCAGCGGTCTGAAAAATTCCTATCTACTAAATTTGGTCTAAATCAGTTATCTTTTATAAGTTTCGTCCACTATCTTGGATCTGCCGTCACGAAATTTCTAAATTTGACCTTGAATTCGTGATCAGCGACCGCAAAAAACCCCATGTACAAAATTTGGTGAAAATCTGTTGACTTACAGAATTCATAGTTATGCACGACTAGTTCACAGCTCTTCCGCTAGGTTGCTATGACCATGACTATCATCCTGAAATCAAACAGCTGACGTAAATACTTAAATACAGCAACGATGTCTCCGCTTATTTGTATCTATTGAGAAATCAATACTTTTAGAATTTAAGTAATAATTGTACCTATCTATAATATGACAGCCTACCCACCAACCGTAATCATGGACATGATTAAAATATTAGGGGAATGCAGAAATAATTTTTCGAGAATTGTATGCTCAACGTTATCGTGGCAGAAGGCATCCAACGAGAGTGATCATTTAAAACCTTATTCAGAGAGCAACTAATAGGTCTATTGATCGCTGAGTATGACATCGTAAATATAATGTTAAAGATAATCGTTTTTGTTGAAGAGATAGCGCACCACACTCTCTTCTAACCCCCCTTTTTGTCTTTCTAATTTCTGACGCGTGAGACGCTTGAGTTAGTTAGCCTTGATACTTCATGTCGAACGAACGCTCTTATACTCTTTTTATAATTTTGTAATTTGCACCCTGTGCATTCAAGTTGAATAATCAATAACTATTGTTAAATAAACCAAAAGAGAGGAAATTGTGTGTTTCATTCATATTAACTGTATAATATATCACCCAGCAAAAAGTTTGAGAAGGTTATGGGCCCATAAGAGGCTCAGGATATAAGGAGGAGGTCACCGTTAACGACGATAAAGGTAAGAAAGAATATATCTTTCTTGTATAGAAAAGCCAGGCTTGTTAGCGACGGGAACTACAGTAAAGAATCTCTGTAGAATAAGTAAAAGTGAATTTGTGCGCGACAGCTAAGTGTTTCGAAGATATGTGCATCGTGTGACTCTCAACGCGGGGCACCCGTGAGGGTAGTGCGAAAATCGGGATAGGATCCTGGACGCGAGGTACTGTGCAGGGTCGTTAAAACGAAAGATATTACAAATGCGATGGTGTATGTGTGCGTAGAAAGCGCGAGGAGTCATAAAATTGTAATTTCGATTGTTTGCTAATTCAAGGAATTAGACCTTGCCGTTGGCGAGTTTGAATACACGCGCGATACCGAGAAAAACAAATGCGAGCGCGGTGCGATAGAGAGGGAACGCGAGCGGTGCGAGAGAGATAGCATGTGAGCACGATGCAAGAAAAAGGGAACGCAAGCGGTGTGAGAGAGAGCATGTGAGAGTGGTGCGAGAGAGAGGGAATGCGAGCGGTGCGAGAGAGAGAGCATGTGAGCGCGGTGCGATAGAGAGGGAACGTGAACGGAGAAAGAGAGAGGATACATTAGAGACAGTATGACAGTCTCTTACGTGTATAAAACACGCGCGATGATGCTAGATGTGTGTACGTGGAATATCTGCTACAACACGGTAAGTCTAGCTTAACAAAATATGAAGATAAACATGCGTATAGATATATGGATTACGAAAAAAATAGCGACGGGAATTATGAAAAAACAATAGCTAAATACTTATTTGAGAAAAAGAATTATAACTGAATTAAAATTGCTTTAATTCTTAATTGCTCTAGTCAGTTTGATTTGCTTGTGTTCGGCAAGTCAAATTTGATTGAAAGTAAAGATTTTCCGGAACTAATACAAATTAAAATTTATACATGAAAATAAATATAAAAACAATACAGCGAAAATATTTTTATAATATTGTCAGTTTGATTTGCTTGTATTCGGTAAATCAGATTTGATACACACTATTCAAATTAAATTACTCAAGACAAAATTAAAATTGTATTGAACAGTGGCGAATAAAATATTTTGAGTATGGTAGCTAATAATATAGCTTGCGAAAAGTGGCAAATGTATTAGCAAACGATGATGACTCTTTAAAATAAGTGCGGATATAAATGTGTTAATAAAAAAAAAAAAAAAAATAACGATTATATATATATATACATATATATATATATATATATATATATCATTAATGCATGTTAAAACAATCTAACAATTTCTTGATCATCATTAATGCTTTCTGCGCAGACGAGTAGTCATTATTGCTTTTCCCGAAGACACAGAAGCTGGTTTTTGGGTTCCCAGAAAAAACATCCTGAACAAATCAGAAGCGTCGGAATACTGGATAATTTTATAATATTAGGTGTAGTAAAAAGTAATCCATTATTTTGCCAATAGATGGCTTTAGTAGTCTGTATCTCCCGTTGTAAAAGTGCGATCAGGTTACACTAGATAGCGTTAGAAAGATAAGATTTCCTACTTAAAAAGCATCTGATACAGTTTTGTGATTGCTTGACTCAGTATTTTTTTAGCACGCGTCAAAGATGGACACCAACAAAGAGTAAATACGCCATATTTTACAGTTTTTCTTCCATAAAGGCGAAAGCGCAAGCCAGGCAGCGGAAAATGTGAATAGTGTATATGGTCCTAATACTGTAACAGCCAATCACGCGCTATTTCGGTTTTATCGATTCCGTTCCGGTTATTTTGACGTCAAAGATGCACCGCGCTCTGAAAGACCAATTGTCGAAAATGTCGATAAAATAATGGAAATCGTCGAGTCCAACCGTCACGTAAGCACTGTTTTGATTGCCCAGGAGCTAAACATTGCACAAAAAACCGTTTAGAACCACTTAAAGAAGGCTGGATACAAAAAGAGGTTCGATGTATGGGAGCCACACGAGTTATTGCAAAGAAACCTCATGGACCGAATTTCCATCTGCGAATCGCTGCTGAATCGCAATAATATCGATCCATTTCTGAGGCTGATGGTTACCGGTGATGAAAAGTGGGTCACTTACATCAACGTCAAGCGACAACGGTCGTGGTCAAATCGCGGTTAGCCGGCGCAAACGGTGGCTAAGTCAGGATTGACAGTCAGGAAGGTTTTGCTGTGTGTTTGGTGGGACTGGCAGGGAATCATCTACTATGAGCTGCTCCCCTACGGCTAAAGCCTTAATTCGGACCTGTACTGTCAACAATTGGACCGTCTGAAAAAAGCAATGGCCCAGAAGCGGCCAGCTTTGGCTAATAGGAGAGAAATTGTGTTACATCAGGACAACGCCAGGCCGCATACATCGATTGTGATTCGCCAGAAGCTTCGGGAGCTTGGTTGAGAAGTTCTTATGCATCCACCTTATAGTCTGGATCTGGCACTTAGTGATAACCACCTGTTCCTGTCTATGACAAATGATTTTGCAGGTGAAAAATTGGCCTCGAGGGAAGATTGTGAAAATCGACTGATCCAGTTTTTTGATAATAGGGACAAGGGTTTCTACGAAAGAGGCATTACGAAATTACCTTCAAAATGGCAACAAGTTATCAAACAAAACGGTGCATATTTGACCTAAATCGTATGATTCTATCTATGCTAAATAAAGCCTTTAATTCAATCCAAAAATAATGGATTACCTTTTACTACACCGTATATATATATATATATATATATATATATATATATATATATATATATATATATGTGTATGTATATATATATATATATATATATATATATATATATACAGGGTGCGTACGGTATTTGAGGACAACTTGAGAGTAAAATTAATTAGCTCGTATATTTAATAAAATTTAATGAAATTTCAGCAATTTTTTATACAACGTTAAATTAATATATATCTATAAAATTATTCAATAAAATCGCCATTAGCAGCAATTACCTCTTCGATCCGGGTCCGGAAACGGTTACATGCCCAAATCAAATGCTCCTTGTTCATATTGACCATAACGGCATTAATAGCAGTCTTCAGCAAAGAAGTGGTGTTATAAGGACGCTTATTGGTCTTACGCACAACTACGCCCCATACGTAATAATCCAAAGGATTAAGGTATGGGGAGCTGGGTGGCCATAGGCTCGGTGTTATGTGGTCCTGAAAATTTTCAGCCATCCAATCTTGTGTCGCCATCGATTTATGTGAAGGAGCAGAGTCTTGTTGATAAATGTATGGTCTGCCTCCGCTTACATTGTCTATCCAGAGTTTCGCTACCGTCTCCAAAACCTCGATGTATATAGCAGAGTTCAATCGAAGTCCTTGAGTAAAAAAGTGTAGTGGCATAACATGTCCTTCGTTGCTGACAACACCTAAAAACATAGCAGTGGCTAGAAATTTTGTGTGCATAACAACAGGAACCTCCGTAGGATTTAAACATAGCCATCTGTCATTTTTGCGATTGGTGTTTTGATCTTGGTCAAAATTTTTCTCGTCGGAAAATAAACCATAACATTTTGGGCGCCTCAAGGTATTTGATTTTGTTTAAAAGACGTTTTGATCGGAGAACTCTGTGTTCCAATTCGTTTCGACATGAACTGTCCTCTGCGCATCACGTAAGACTTATACCGAAGGTCTTCGTGGACAACTCTACGAATAAAGCGCTCAGAAACATGAAGCTCACTCGCAAGGACCCTCATTGATTTCGAAGAGTCCTTGTCTATGATCGCTTGCACTTGCTCTAAAAATTCTGCAGATTGGACAGTGTAAGAACGTTGTTCGTGCTTCTTGCGTTTTGCAACCGATTCTGTATCGCCTCCTGATGCCTACAATTCACGGTGAACGTTATGCACGAATGAACGGGCGCAATTAAGAAAATTAGAGATCACTAAATCTGTGTGGTTCGCACATATAGCGACGATAACAGCATGTCTCTTTATTTCTTGAGTGATGTTGTAGTCCGCCATTTCTTATCAGAAAAGGAAAAAAATTAAAAAAAAAATTCGCGAAGTTATAGTCACATTTATGCATGTCCTCAAATACCGCACGCACCCTGTATATATACGAGGGTGGTCTGAAAAGTTTCCGACCGAACACAGTTACAAGACATTTTTTCTTAATTTTTATTATTTCTCAACATAGTCTCCTTGCAATTCTACACACTTTTCTTAGTGATGCTCCTATTTCTTTAACCCATCCAAACAGTACTCGGCGTTTTTCACTGCAAAATGACTGTTCACGAAGGTGATTACCTCCTCATTTGACGAAAATCTCTGTCCTCCGAGTGCAATTTTCAGATAAGGGAACAAAAAGAAGTCGCTTGGGGCTAGGTCTGGTGAGAAGGGCGGATGGTCAAGCAGCTGAAACCGTAATTCGAGGATTTTCGCCATAGCAACCGCTGAGGTGTGAGACGGCGCGTTGTCTTGGTGAAACAGGATTTTCTTTTTCTGCAAATGTGGACGTTTTTCGGCAAGTTCTGCCTTCAGCTTGTCTAGCAATGATGCGTAGTATGCTCCTCTAATGGTTTTACCTTTCTTAAAATAATCGATTAAAATAACTTCATGACCATCCCAAAAAACAGTGGCCATCACTTTTCCAACCGAAAAAATAGTTTTTGCTTTTTTTAGAGCCGTTTCCCCTTTTGCAGTCCACTGCTTTGACTGTATTTTTTTTTCGGGCGTATAATGGTATATCCAAGTTTCATCTACAGTAATCAATCGGCACCAAAACTCGGATTTATTGCGCCTAAATTGCGCCAATAGAGCGTTGGAAATGTTCATTCGAACACGTTTTTGGTCTAACGTGAGCAAACGTGGCACCCAAAGTGCAGACAGCTTTCTTATGCCTGAATCTTGATTTAATATGTAGTAAACACGTTTTTTGGACATGTTCATAACCTCTGCTATCTCTCTTACTTTAATTCGGCGGTCGTCTAGCACCATTTGGTGAACTTTGGTGATGTTATCGTCAGTGGTTGCAGTTTTTGTAGGTCCCGAACGTTCATCGTCTCCCAAGCTCTCACGGCCACGTTTGAATTAAGCTGCCCAAAATTTCACTGTCGTAAATGATGGTGCAGAGTGCCCATACACAGAATTTAACTCATTTTTGATTTGCGTAGGCGTATTGCCTTTCATAAACAAAAATTTAACAATACTTAATTTTGTCCATTTTAACAACAGCACTTACATCGACTCACTTCAACGACTGTCAACTAACAACTGCGCATCCAAAATGGCTGAAACTTGTATGAGCAACTGTCAACAGATGAACAACGACATTCGCTAGCTTTTATTGACGAGTGCTGCTATCTTCACGTTATGGTCGGAAACTTTTCAGACCACCCTCGTATATATATATATATATATATATATATATATATATATATATATATATATATATATATATATATAATCGATTCGATGAAAATAAATTTTCTCATGTAAAAATAAAAATTTGTTTTTGTAAAATAATAATAATTTAAAAAATAATAATAAGAATGGTAATAACTAGTGCATAAAATAAGAAACATCTGCCTATAATATTGCGCAAATTGATGAAATATACATTCTGTTATAATAGTACCGGGAATTGTCGATTTAAATCTGGCGGGGCAATTTAGAAAGGTAAAATTTTTTTTCTAGGTTGGTACAACTGTCCTTAATGACTATGCCAAGTTTGAGCAGAATCTGTCAACGAGTATGATTACAGTAGCTGGTTAAGTCAGTCGATGTCCATAGTGCGTGCCGATTTTTTACAATGGGTGATTACGTTGAACAAAAAATTTGTCTAAAATTTTGTGTTGCAAATAAAATTTTGTGTGCCGATGCATTGAAAATGTTGCAACAGGCTTTTGGTGATAAAGCACTATCGAAAACCCGTGCGTATGAGTGGTATAAACCCTTCAAGGAGGGTCGTGAAGTCGTTGAAGACTTGCCTTGTTCCGGACGCCCATCGACAGCTTCGACCGCAAATTACGTCGATAAAATTAAGGAAATGGTGCTTGAAAACCGTCATACCAGCTTGAGAGAGATAGCACATGAACTTGAGATATCTCACGAGTCCACACGTACGATTTTAATTGATATTTTGGGCATGAGAAAGGTGGCCGCAAGACTCGTTCCAAAAGAGCTTAATTTTCTCCAAAAACGCTATCGCGACAGGTCGCTTCGGACATGCTGGATTGCGCCAATTCTGATCCCGCATTCATGGAACGCATCATAACTGGTGACGAAACGTGGGTGTACGAGTACGATATGCAAACAAGCCAGCAAACATCGGAATGGGTGGCAAAAAACGAGCCGAAACCGAGAAAACCACGCCAAAGCCGCTCAAAAGTGAAGGTGATGCTCATTGTTTTCTTCGATATCTGTGGCGTGGTGCACTACGAATTCGTTCAAGAGGGTCAGATGGTAAACAAAGAGTATTACCTAGGCGTTAAGAAACGTTTGCGTTAGCGTATCCGTAAGAAGCGGCCTAATTTTTGGGCGAACAACTTGTGGATTTTGCACGACGATAACGCGCCGTCTCACCGAGCTACGATTGTGACCGACTTTCTTGCCAAAAACTCAACGAACACGCTTGAACAACCACCGTATTCGCCGGATTTGGCTTCCTGTGACTTCTTCCTCTTCCCAAAACTTAGATTGCCGCTTTGTAGCACCCGTTTTCGGTCGATTGAAGCCATAAAACAAAATTCTGCGCGTGAGCTGAAGGCTATCCCGGAAAGCGCTTATAAAAAATGTTTTGATGATTGAAAGTGCTGTTAGCATAGATGTATAGGAGCAAATGGAGCCTATTTTGAAGGTGACCCAATAAATTTTGATTATTAATTGTAAAAATGTTGTTTTAATTTAAAATTCCCGGTACTTTTATGACAGACAGTACATATATACAAGAAATAGAAATTATGGCGCCAACAAAAATTAAAATTAACAACTAATAAAATAATTTAACAATTAATATTTCTAAGTTTTCTAGCAATTAACGCAACTTATACTATAGTGTATTATAAATATAGTATATAATAATATTCGTAAATATATTATCTGAACTACGTAAATAGAACCTTAAAATTACAAAAAATATATGGGCGAGAAATGATTCATTCGATTAAAAATCGCAAACAGCCCTGAATTGAGGAACGAGATCGGCATAATAGATCCTTTTGCCAGGAGACTTCTAATACCTCGCGACTCAGATCAGCAGCTAGGACCCTTCGTGGTTACCTCGACTGAGGCTTCTAGCGACATCCGCCCTTATACAACGAAGATAAAGGAAAGCTTGAAAAGAAGGACATAGGAAATGATTTTGCGAGTAAAAGGAAACCAGAGAAGAAAAGGGAAACGGACACCCAACTACCTGCTGCACTTCCAAACCCCTGATCTTATTAGACACCCTCCCCCCGCGACCAAAAATCTTTGTTTTCTTTTCTCTACCATAGACATGGCAACGCCAACGCTGCAAGCTAGTCCTGCAGAAGGCATGAGTCAACCGATAAGATTAAGAAATGCACTAAGCGTAGCCCCGAGTTCAACGGCCTTTAACATTCCGTTGAGCTGATTCTAAGAAGGATGCGACAAGGCAAGCGAAATGATAGCCTCTCACGATAACGTTAACCTAGTCAGGTTAATAAAGAGCAAGATCCGTGAATAAGCCTGTGCCGCAATCCTTGAAACCGTGTTCCACACGATAGATAAATTGAAAAATTAAGAAAAGACATTTATTCCTCGACGAAAACTAAATAACAGTGCAGACAGAAACATACATAGTGAAATGTTTTAAACAAGGTCTGAAACCGGAAATAGAAAATAGGATGAAGGCGATAAGCAACATCTCGGACATCGTGAGAAACGCGATATTTGCTGAAAGACAAATCGCCTCTGAAACAGCCCTACACGAAAAACAGCGATCTCAAAAAAAAGGTTTCTTTTATACGAGCGAAGAGATTGCAAAACCAGAGCCAAAAGATTGGAGGAAACAAGATACGAAGCGCGAGTTAATAGGTTGGAAATGTGCCCTTTTTGTAAGAAACCTGGACCTTCCGCGGAAACCTATTTCCTTAAGGCAAAAACATGCCAAATTTGTAGGCAGCCATGCCACGCTGCCAACCTCTGCAATTACGATATTACATGCCAAATATGTGAAGAAAAGGGACACACAGCGGTACAGTGTAAGAAGATCAGGTGCGTAGTCGACGTCTGTGAATTATGCAATAAACCCGAACACTCAGCGCTGAATTGTTTGTCGCACACAAACAATGCGCCTAGAGCAGAGGTACAGTGTTTGACATGCAATATGCTCGGCTATACAACAGCAGCCCACCGTGAATAAAGATCCTCCAATCTGCTTAACGTACTGATTTGCAGTTACTGATAGATAAAGGGGCACCTGATCACAGAATGTAGAAAGAGAAAATATAATCAGCCAAAAAACAAGAGGAGTTTCCCCCTACATAGCACCACCGGAGAGACCTCACGACCTCAAGTGCGCTCATCACTACCGATAGAACTGCAGGATTTCCGAAGAGGATTTGTGTCATAGGAACCTGCAAAACTATACCGTTCGTAAGCCTCAAGCTCATACAAAACAAGTTCCCCAACACTCTTATGATCGACACAAGGTCTGAAGTTAGTATACAGTACATGTCTTTCCAGATCACAAATACCTTAAAAATCAGAACGGATATACTCTGCAAGGCCTAGGAGGTAAAATAGAGGCAGGTTTGGGAAAAGCAAACATAAAATTCGGTGAGACTATAATCGAATTCCTAGCAGTACCAATGATTTCCCTATCTCTTTTGACGGAGCATTAGGAGCCCACTTTTGCGAAACCATAAATGCAGAGATTACTTGAAAAATGAACTAATGACGATATATAATAAATACATTAAAGTAATCTGGGACGACGAAGATCGCCCTCACCTGATTAAGAATCTACATAATATCACGAGCGACGTAAAAACTGGTTTATCGTTCATAAAAATCCTTAATCTTCCTTCTCTCACGGAAGGAAGATTATTAGTCGATTCAGGGTCAGAAGTAAATTTAATAAAATCTAGTCTGATACCACTCGAAAAAGAAATTGATACAACAGAAAATTATAATCTGAGAGGCATTGGAAAAAGGATCATACCTACCTGGGGAACAGTAGAGATCTCTTTGTTGGGAGGTAAAATAAAATTCTCTGTGATAAAAGCCGACTTATATCTCCCAAGGGAAGGTGTATTAGGTTGCAATTTTCTACGCTACTTTTAAGTGTTTCTCGACTACCCTAACCACCTGATGGTATGTAACAACGTCGCACGACCACTTGAGATTAGAACAACACTTAGCGATACGTACGATAGTGAAGCAAGTATATTAGAAATCATAAAAGACGAAGACCGTGATAGTAATATAGCTATGAGAATCACTCAGAAAATGACCTCAAAAAATGAGATAGTGACAGACCTGGACTATCAGCTCGAGTCAGTCATCGACTTTGGAGACCCAGGAACTCTCAAACAACCAGAAATTAAGGAAAAATCAAAGACTATTTGCATACCAACCACTTAGACGACTATGAAAAGTTATACGTAGTCGATTTGATAAAAAATCACAAAGATGTGTTCTACCCACTCGGAGATGAACTTCCAGAAACAGACCTCGTTACACACGAAATGTCCACGACTGATGACATTCAAGTCTGCACCAAGCAATATCGGTTGCCACATCGTTAGAAGATGAAATAAATCGTCAGGTGAACGACTTGTTAAAGGCAGGAGTCATAAAGAACTTCAATTCACCCCACAACGTCCCGGTTCGGGCCGTGCCAAAGAAACCAGACGCCCAAGGCCGCCCTAGATGGCGCATGGTGTTAGATTTCCGGGCCTTGAATGGAAAAACTATAGGTGACTCGTACCCACTTCCGAACATCGAGGAGATATTCGACTAACTAGGGTCTGTCGGGTATTATACTGTTCTTGATTTGGCTTCTAGGTTCCATAAGATAAAGATGCACCCTAAAGATGCCCACAAGACGGTCTGCAGTACGCTATTCAGCTACTACGAATTTGTGAAAAAGCTTTTTCGATTCAAAAACGCGCCCGCCACCTTCCAGAGATTGATGGAATAACTGCTAGGAGGCATGCAAGGAATAACATTGTTTATCTATCTAGACGACATTGTTATTTACTCAAACAGCATAGATGCACACCATAAAATAATCGAATTAATGGACAGGATAAAAGAAGTAAAATTAAAACTACAAATTGATAAATGCGAATTTTGAAAATATGAAGTAGTATACCTAGGTCACATGTTCAGCAAAAAAGGATTAAGATTCGATCCTAAGAAGCTGGAAACCGTGAGATGCTTGTTGCAACTTAAAGACGTAAAGAACTTTCGCTAATTGTTGGGCTTAGCAGGATATTATCGGTAATTTATAAAGGGATTCGCATACTTATTCAAGCCTCTAACTAAATTATCAAGAAAGAAGGCTGTGTTCAAATGGAAGGAGAAAACCAAGGAGGCGTTCAATTGATTAAAGGAAATGCTGTGCAACGCGCCTGTACTACAGTTTCCCAATTATTCTCAGCCCTTCATAATCACTACAGATGCCTGAGGATATGCTGTAGGAAGAGTTCTATCTCAAGGAGAGATAGGAAAAGACCAGCCAATAGCTCACACTCCCCGGATGCTGCGTAGCGCCAAAGGTAATTATGAAGTGTATGAGAAAGAGGCTCTAGCCATAGTTTACAGCGTAACAGCATTCCGATCTTACGTAGATGGGCGGGAATTTACAATAACGGATCACCAACCATTAGTGCGGTTCAAAACTGCCGACCTCAATACGAGAGTCCAAAAATAAAGGTTAAAATTATCTAAATATAACTACCGGATAATTAATAAACCAGGAAATTTAAATGCAAATGCTGACGCTTTATCACGCAACCCAGTTGTAAGAGGCGCCATTAACGTGGTAACAAGCGCGCAACAAAGGAAGAATGCCCTCGGTGCCGACGAAGACGAAAAAGAACCATTAGTAGCCAACCCTACAGCGCAGGCACCTAAAAACCCAAAGGATGACCTAGAAAGGTTCAAGAAATCATCCCAATTGTAGAAAAGAGCACACCGCAACCCAAGAAAAAGGTCGACTATAAGGAAAGCGAGGACTATGACACCGACCAACTTACGAAACTTAAACCCTTCGCCACGCCCGCAAGATCCGTACCAAAGTCAGATGAAGAATTCAAATTCCTCGACGAATTTGGAGACAATGAAGTTGCAAGCCGCAGCCTCATACTAGAAATAAAAGAACCAATATATACTAGAAAGGACAATATTGTCTATTTTGTGGCCTCAGACGGAAATTTTTACGACGAAGGCGGTAAAATAATGTTCGAATAGAACAAGATTAACGTTGTAAGAACTCGGCTGTTGGAGAAATTCACCGCGAAAAGCGTGATAAATAATCTTTCTACGCTGTGTGTATAAAAGGAGATCAGCCGGCTTCCTTCAAACAGATTAAAGAAAACTTATCCAATAGCCTGAGAAACTTGAAAGAGCTATTAGCCAGATTCGACCAAAAAACGTTTAGCGTCGCTAAAAATAAATATATAGAAAATTCAGAATGGATAGAAATCATAAGCCTCCTTAAAGGTTCATTAACTGATACCTCCATTAAAATCTTCATCTGTAATGGAAAACTAAAGTACGTCCCGATCGATGAGAGGGATAAAGTTTTCTACAAACTCCGCATGTCACCGATTAGAGGGCACAGAGGAGTATCTAAGACATTTAACCGAATCCGGCAAAAACATTACTAGGAAAATCTCAAAGACGACATACCGCGGCACATTTAACAATGCCTCGACTGCCAATTAAATAAACTAGTGCGTCTGAAGACGAAACAGCCTATGGCAATCACAAATACACCAGGGACTGTTTTTGACAAGATTGCGATGAATATAGTAGGATCCCTAAAGGTCACCAAGACAGGGAATGAGTACGTGTTGACAATACAGGATCATTACAAAACACTCTGGCTATTACTTTTGCCGAGGCATTAATCAAAAAAGTTATCAGTTTATTTGGAGTACCTAAGGCAATATTGACAGACCAAGGGAAGAATTTTCTAAGTAACCTCATGAATAGGATTGCTAAAAAATTTAAGATCAAAAAATTTAAAACTACCGCTTTCCAGCCCCAGTCGGATGGATTATTGGAAAGACCTCATCACGCGGTGCTTAGGCGCTAAAAGGCAAAAGCAGTCGGCGTATTTTTTTACGCGAATGTAACACCGTCTTTACAATTTTATAAGTGTAGTAGAATTTTATAAAATTATTAAACTTAACTTATTAACTAAAGAATTTTCGACTTGTGACTAGGCATTAACATATTTATTCTCCTTTTTATTTTCAACTAAAAACTTTTTGTAGTATTCTAATTTTGTAAAAGATTAAGTGAATAAATTGCACAAAAGAGATCATAAATTTAAATTAATTATTTATGAGAAATTATAGATCTTCATTTATGCTACTGGTTTAAATTATAGAAAGATTAAAGAATTTTGATAATCTTACAAACACCTCTTTCATTGTTTTCTGCAATTTCTGCTATACGAGGTCTGGCTATTAAATAACGAGACTGTGCGCCTAGAGGGCGCCGTAGAGGGGTGGGGAAAAAAACGAGTAGTGCGTTGGGTATCTAGATATCTTGTCTATGCACGTACCAAAACACGTTCTTGTCACTATTATTGTATTTGTGCAGTAGCGGTTTGAAACGAACGTGTTTTTATCTCGTGCCAAAAACCATGTGTGACGAAAAACAGGAGCAACATATCAATCTCAAATTTCTCGCTAAATTAAAAAAAACTCTGACTTAATGCTGTCAATTGTTGCAAGAGGCCTACGGGGACAATTCTTTATCTCGTGCGCGTGTTGAGTGGTGTAAGCGCTTCAGTGAGGGCCGAGTGAGCACTGAAGATGACCAACGCCCAGGTCGCCCGGTCACTGTTTCAACTCCGGGAACAGTGACCAAAATCAACCAAATTGTGCGTGCAGATAGTCAAATGAGCATCCAGATGATTGCCAAGGCTGTAAACGCCGATAAAGAAACGGTTAGACAAAATTTACACGAGGAATTACACATGACAAAAGTCTGTGCGAAGTTGGTGCCAAAAAACCTGACTCCTGACCAAAAGCTCTTGCGTCAACAGGTCTGCTTAGATTTCCTTGAAAGGTTAAAAAAAGATTCCGGACTGATTAAAAACATTATTACTTGCGACGAAACGTGAATTTTTCAATACGATGTTGAAACAAAGCGGCAATCGATGCATTGGAAGACGCCTAAATCGCCCAGAATCATAAAAGCAAGGATGTCCAAATCAAAATTCAAGGCAATGTCGATCGTTTTCTTTGACATTAACGGTATCGTGATAACTGAATGGATTCCAGAGGGTCAGACTGTCAACCAGACTTACTTTTTGTCAGTTTTGGCAACACTGCGAGAACAAGTTCGTAAGTATCGGCCCGAGTTGTGGAAGAACAACTCGTGGATTTTGCACCAGGACAACGCACCTACCCATAATGCGCTTTCTGTGAATCAGTATTTGGCCGGTAATCGCACTCCAGTGCTCGAACACGCGCCGTACTCGCCAGATTTGGCACCGTGCGACTTTTTTTTGCTTACAAAGATGAAATCTGCTTTGAAAGGGACTCGATTTGAGTCGACGGAAGCGGTAAAGCAAAAAACGGCAGAGCTCCGAAAGGCCCTCACCAAAGAAGACTTCCAGCACGGCTTCGATTAATGGAAAAAACGTATGGAAAGGTGTGTAGTGAGGAAAGGGGAGTATATTGGAGAAGAGCATTGGAATGTAGAATAATTTTCATAATAACACATCGTTTAATAAGTCCCGAGACTAACCCAGAGATGGTGCTAGTAGTACCAAACTGGCCACGTTTTCATAGAGTGCGAACCTTTACATAAAATGTGTAAAAATTTCACGTCGATCGGATCACAGAAAGCAGAGTTATCGAGGTTAGAGTAAAGTCACTTTGTAATTTGTTTGAAAAATGGAAAAAAGCGAGTTTTGCGTGTTGATAAAACATTGTTTTTTAATGAGTAAAAACACCGCAGAAGCCCAGCAATGGCTTAAAAAGCATTACCCGGACTCCTCTCCATCCAAACCAACAATTTGTCGTTGGTATGCTGAGTTCAAACGTGGTCGTACGGACACAATCGATGCGGAACGTTCGGGTTGGCCATTGGAAGCCGTTACGCAGGTAAATGTGAGTGAAGTGTTAAAAATTGTAATGAAAAATCGCAAAGTGAAGGTCCGTGAGATTGCAGAAATGACACAGATATCATCTGGAAGCGTATTTACAATCCTTTATAAAAAATTAAGCATGAAAAAGGTTTTTTCCAAGTAAGTGCCATGGTTGCTTTCAGTGGAACAAAAACAGCAGCGAGTCGACGATTCAGCGAGCTGTTTATCGCTATTTACTCGCAATAAAAAAGATTTTTTGCGTTGATACGTGACCGTGGATGAAACATAAATACATCATTTCACTCCGGAGTCGAATCGGCAATTATCTGAGTGGCGCATGGCTGGCGAAAGCCGCCCAAAGCGTCTAAAAACGCAGCAGTCTGCTGGCAAAGTCATGGCGTCTGTTTTTTGGGATACACATGGCGTGATTTCCATTGACTACCCGGAAAAAGGTAAATCGATCAACAGTGATTATTATATTGACTTGTTGGTACGTTCAAAGGAGGAGACCGCAGCAAAACGACCGCACATGAAGAAGAAAAAAATCCTTTTTCCCCAAGACAATGCATTATGCAACAAGTCCATGAAAACAATGGCAAAATTAAACGAATTGGGCTTTGATTTGCTTCCCCACCCCCCGTATTCGCCAGATTTAGCCCCCAGCGACTACTGGCTCTTTGCTGATCTTAAAAAAATGCTCCAGGGAAAAAAATTTGGCTCGAATGAGGAGGTCATTGCCGAAACTGAAGCCTATTTTAAAGCAAAGGATAAATCCTCCTATAAACATGGTATAGAAATGTTGAAAAGGCGTTAAAAAAATTGTATTACTCTTAAAAGAGATGATATTAAAGAATAAAAATGATTTTTGAAAAAAAATGTTGTTTTCGTTGTTAGTCTCGGGACTTATTGAACGATGTGTTAAAACCCTTTTTCGTAACCAGTCTTGTTATTTAATAGACAGACCTCGTAATTTATTCCATGCAACTAATGCGTACTCAGGATCAACTACATCTAAGATTAGAGTTTTTGAGCTGAAAAGTAAACGATTACTGATATTTAAATGTAAATAATGTTATAAGAATAGTAATACTAATGTTTATTAACTTATAGAAATCTTGAAAGGGAATATTGATAAAATTGAGAACTTTCTAAATATGCTTAATTCTCTTGTTAAAAAAAGATATCCACATATTAAAACAAGATATTAAAAACCTGAAGAGGAAGATTAATGATAATAAATCTGTAATATCAAGTATTCAAATTATGAATAAAATTTAAAATAGAATTAACACTTTGCATACAAGGTCCTTTTAGCTAAAAATGTAGAACGAGCATAGTCCACGAAAGTATTTTCGGGAGAAATATCTTATCACACATCGTTAAGAAGCAGATCGAATTACAAAAGACTGTAACGCCGCAGCAGCGTGGCTCGCGTAATAGATCTTGCAATATTTTAAAATTCATCTTATTTATTCTATAAGATGCTTATAATGTTCTGGATAATGCTTCTTTTATTAAGCAAATATTAGTTTCTATGCGTAATGATTTGTCCTTAGTACATCAGGAAAATTTTAATTTTTGCTGTAAATAACACTAGGCCTTAATGTGTTACGCTAAAAAATAAGAATGATGTACATAGAATTATGATGAATAAATCTAAACTTCAATTTAAATTTGCTAATGTCAAAATAGGCTTCTGTCAGAACTAGATTACAGCAAGCTCAATATAAAAATTTTACTACTGTAATAAAAAAATAAGAATGGAGAGAGTAATAAATTTTCAGCAACATGATAATATTCCTACAGTTATAAAATAACCTGAGCAGTTGGATTTTAGCACCTCCTCAATGTATAATTACACAGTCCCGCAAAAAAGAAATTGAAAGTTCGAAAGACTTGACCATAGTGCCTGTATGATTTTAGGACTGCGAAATCCAAATTCCTGGTCGGCTTAAGTTTATCAGATCATGGTCAAGGTCATTCTCAGGTGAAATCTAAAGAATTTATCACAATTAAACTTGAACGGTGCCTACGAATTTTTTTGAATTCGCTGAATAACTTTTCCCGCACTGCGCCATCGATGGCCTGATCGATGGTGCTGCGTGTAGTCACGCCGCGAACTCTAACTCGCACCGCATGCTAGGTGACTTAACCTCGATGGGCCGCCTGTCACATCCCTCTCCAGTCGCTGCTAGGCTCTGCTTAGCAGCTACTTTTAGCCACTATCCCAGGGTTTAGGTTTCAGGGTTTAGGGTGAGGATCACAAGTTCGCGCTCATCCTTCGGAGCGAAGTCGGAGAGTTTTCGCCCACGCTCTTCGCCTTCCTAGTGCCTGATGGCCTTCCCGGGCCTCGCTTCACGCTTACACCTGCGTTGGGTCGAGCCTTTGGTCACGGTGGTTTCCTCACATCAACCGCGGGACGCCTTACAACGCAGACCATCTTCTAAGGCCAACCGCGCTTTCTGGCCGGCGCAGTGGCCGCCCTGTCGCACTGCGAGGATCCCCCTCTGGGTATTGGGCCTGCTCCTAGTTGGCTCGCCATAAGAGGCCCCGCCGCATTGAGAGTACGGCTTGTCGTACTCTCGTCTTCTTTTTGTGGCGAAGGTTTAGCAGCTACATACTTCTTGAGCTGACTAAAGTGTACGGGACGGATGGTATATTCGTTTCTGCCTATCAGCTCATAGGTATTGCTGCGCAGGGTCTTGCTTACCGATAAGGCCCTGCGAATTGAGGGTCTAGCTTCCCCGCTATCGCCTAAATTCGCTTTCCACACCCGATAGCCTTCTTGAAATGAGAGCTTCCTGCAGCGCGCGTCGTAGTAGCATGCTAGTCTCTCCTACTCTTTCGTGGCGATAAGTTCTGGTAGCTTCCGCACGCGCTCTGCCCAGTTGCGTACTGCTTCCTACTACAGTAACTGAGTTGAAGCCTCATGTGACTACCTAGCTTTGCTCTTTGGTGGGGCGGCAGACTTGGCATCTACGCACATAGTCTGCTACATAGTCTACCACCTTAGGTCAGTAGTATTGCCGCGTGACCCTGGAGTGCGTCTTCTTACGACCCAGATGTCTACCGGGTCATCGTGGCACTCCTAAAAGACTTGCTTCCTGCGTTTGGTGGAGACGATGACTTTCCATGCGTCGTCGTCATCTCCTAGGGCATCCTCGATGTTCTGGTTGGAGTCGTACTTGTAAAATTTACCTCCAACCACCTTCAAGCGAGGATGCTTTGATCTCTTTCTGCACCTCATTTGGTAGTCAAAGGTACCATTCGTTTTTAGTACTTTCTGCCCAGGTCAAGACCGCTATGGCTGGCCCTTCTTCCTCTTCCTCGAACATCCTCGAAGGGACATCGGTCACGTGACTGAGTGCCTCTTCCTGATGTTCGATGGTAAAGCGGTGGCCTTGGAGCTCCAAGGCTCACCGCGCCAGCCTTCCTGTCGGGTTGTGGAGGCTACTGAGCCAGCGTAAGCTGCTGCGGTCTTTTATGACCCTGAACTCATAGCCCTCCACATACGGACTAAACTGTCAATGGCCCAAACTACAGCGAGACACTTTCTTTCAGTGACACTGTAATTTCTCTCCACTGGGCTGAAGGTACGACTCGCGTACTCTAGCGGTTGTTCCTCTTCATCTATAACTTGGAGTAACACGGCTCTGACCCCCCGTATCACTTGCATCCGTCTGGATGACGAATTCCTCGTCAAACATGGGACTTTGTAAGATGGAAGCAGAAGCTAACAGGGCCTTCACCTGCTAGAAGACTGCTTACTGCTCCTCTCCCCATTCGTAGTGCCGTCCCTTCTTGGCCAAGCGCGAGAGCGGTTCGACGATTGTAGCCAAGTCCTTGAAGAACTTACGATGCCACGATGCCATGCCTATGAATTTGCGCAGCTGTCAAAGATTTTTGGGTTCTAGGAAATCGATCATTGGAGCGACTTTGGCTAGCTCTGGGCGAAAGCCTTTCCGATTTGCCAGAACCCCGAGGTACTTTGCCTTGTCTTGGCAGAACGCGCTCTTTTCGCGGTTGATCGTCAAACTGGCCACTCGAATGCGTCGTAACACTTGCTCGAGCCGCCGCGAATGTTCTTTGAACGTTTCCGTGACGATGATAACGTCGTCAAGATACGAGAACGCGAATGGCTCAAACTCCGGGCCTATCACTATGTTGATGAGCCGCTGGAAGGTCGCACCAGCATAGCTCAGCCCATACGGCATTTAGGTGAACTAGAAGAGTCCGAGTCCGGGCATGGTAAACGCCGTGAGCGGCCTCGACTTCTCCTTTAGCCGTATTTGGTGATAGGCCCTGCTAAGGTCGAACGTAGAGATGTACCTCGCCCTCTGCAGCTTGCGCAGGATGCTATTTATCCTATGCAGTGGATAAGCATTCAGCTTTGATACTGCATTGACCTTTCTGAAGTCAATGCAAAATCTGTAACTGCCGTTTGCCTTCTTGATCATAACGACTGGGCTCGTCCAGGCGCTACGTGAAGGCTCAATGATGCCGCCAACATTTCTTTCGTTGGGCATGCATCTCCTCCTGGATTTTTGGGGGGTACGAATAGGCCTTCTGTTTTATCGGCCGAGCATCGCCGACGTCAATGGCGTGCTTGATCCAATCTGTACACCCCAAGATAACTAGCTCTTCGGCCAGCATACTATCTAGAAGCTTCTAGAGCTGCTCTCGCTCCGGGGACTGAACGTCAGTCAGGCCTATCGCTGAAATCGCTGGATTGCTGGCAGTTTCCAGCAAAGTCAGCTCCAAAGCCAGCTCCCTTTTGGCTTCCTGTAGGAGCAGTTGGTTCTTCGCTGGATCGAGAGTTGCATTTAATCCCTAAATTAACGCCGAGGTAACAATCTGCTGGAAAACCAGGCAGAATTGCCACCTCGATGTCCTTTGCCACGCCGACCACCTCAAAGTGCAGCTGGACAAATCCAACTATTAAAGCGTAATGGCGGTTTGCCACGATCGCTCCCTTTCCTTGGCTCGGCGTGACCGCGCGTCCACCTGCCGTGGCTATCTGCTAGTCTACAGCGCTCATCACTGTTTGTGACGCACCCAAATCATACAGCGCACGTAGGGTGTACCCCCTTACGCATACCAGCGACCACCACCTAGCACCTTTTGGAGCACCCTGTTCCGGGTGGTTTGGTGCTGGCTCGAGCGCGAACTTGGCGCTCGCGAGCTCATCGGTGGATATCCCGTCATGAACTTGGATCACAGACTCGGTGAGGGAGGGCGTAATGGTCTCGTCTACGCTCTTCCCTGGTCGTTTCCCGAGCAGTCTAGGCAGAACCTCCGAATCATGTCTCGCCTGCCACAGCCGTAGAAGCTAGACTCTTTGGTTTGCTTTGGCTGCTTATTCGGTCCCCCCTTTTGATCGACTTTAGCTTTGGGCTGCTTGTGCGAGAGCCTGACCTCGCTGGCCTCTTTGGACTCGTTTTCCTTGGCGGGCTTCTCCTTCTCTCGCGGCGTTTGTTGCCCGCCATGAGGCAGTTGTGCTACGCAAAGGTCGCCAGGACCTGAGTCAGCGCCTTGGTCATCTGGTCGATCGGCGATGCCGACTGATCGACCTTCGCAGTAGTGACCGTTATTTCGGTTGCACCTACCTTCGCCGGCCTTCTACTGCGTGGTCTTGGTCGAGGTCCTTGATCGATAGGCCGCCTCCAGCACTATCGCGTGATTAGGGGAAACGGGCGTTCTGTCGCCTCGTTTCCTCTCAAGAGTCAACACGGCCTTTGCCGCACGGTCTATCAGTTCATCGTCCGTGCGGGACGTAATGCGAGGGACTATCCTTTTATCTGCGGGAGTAGATTGTCGTTAAGACTATCCACCATCTGCTCCTCGCTTAATGCCGGCGATATTTTTAATAATATCTAGCCTTAGTCTAAGGGCGGGGAGGGTTTCCTTCACCTCCTCGCTCTCCATGGCGAAGAGCCACTGGTCCACTCTAGAGACCTGTTCTGTTGCAATTTTTTTTAGTATAATCTATATTTTTTGAACGCACGCACGCTATTTATACACTAGTTTTTTAATTTCGATATCGTGGGTACCTCAACACCCTTACAATCTACTAAATAATTAAATAAATAAATAAATAAATAAATAAATACAATTTGTGCGAGAGGGATTTACCTCTTCCCTCTACCCACGGTATCGCAACTCACACTGGCGTGGCTGTGGGGGATCAGTTCTCCCTGACCTTACGCTCGCTTCAGCCTTAGTGCTACAATCAACCCACAATCACCACAAAAACAAAACAAGAAACGAGGAAAAAAAGAAAACGTTTCTCGCCCCTCCAGCCCTTTTTACCTTTAAAACTTTATTACCGTACCCTTTGCTACGCCAAGGACACTTATATTGCGCGCCTACTAATTTTTACGCACGCTTGTGTGTGTGGGCCTCGACTACACTCTCTGCACACGCTTTGGGCCTCTATTCCCTCTCTGTGCACGTTTTCTGCTATCACGCGTCCCTATGCCTCCCACACACATTTAAGGCGCTAGTTGTAACGGGGTTTTTTATCGGGTGCACGTGCGGGACTCTCCCTCACACGTACTCACTGCTGCGGCCACAGCTATCCCTCGATGAGGCCTTGGGTGCCGACCGACGTTAGCCGGTCTTACACTATTTGAATGATGTGCTGGCGCACCATTTAATTGAAGCTACATTCGTTTTCTGGTGAATAAATCAATCTCTTCTAATAATTCCGGTAAATTGTTTTTTAAAAACTGCAAAAAGTTTTATCCATTAACGTTTTTTTAAAAAAAATAAAGACCTATTAAATTGCCATTTACAATGCCACATTAGAATGTTAAAGACCAGCGATTTCAAAATTGGTTAAACGAAACTAATGAAGATTTTCATCAGACCAGTAGTAACAATTATGTTTATTTAAAGTTCAAATGCTGTGAAAAGTTGCCTTGTTCGAAAGGAGTACGTACCGGAAAAGTTTTTATCTTGTTGGATTGTTTACAAAGCCAATTCACAATAATTTACACGTAGTAAATAATCATTAAAATTCAACTGCTGTGCTAACATAATGTGATATGTATGAAATTTCCTCGCCTTTAATATTCTCGCAACTGTTCACTGAAGTATGCCAATTTCTCTTTTGATTTGACGAAAGCTAATATGAGGATCGAAATGAATTTTCGCAAAAATAGTTATAAAACTTTTGAAACTTTCTGCTGGGTGATATCATATTATACAGTTAATATGAATAAAACACACAATTTTCTCTCTCGGTTTATTTAACAATAGTTATTTATTATTTAACTTGAATGCACAGGGTGCAAATTACAAAATCATAAAAAGAGTATAAGAGCGTTCGTTCGATTTGAAGTATCAAGGCTAACTAACTCAAGCGTCTCACGCGCCAGAAATTAGAAAGACAAAAAGGGGGGGTAGAAGAGAGTGTAGTGCGCCATATCTTTAACACTCCCTCCTGCGCTAGCTTTCGCTCTGCCGCCTCTATTTATTGCCTGAAACACACCAAGTATACAGATTAATTTATTTATTTATATGTATATGTATATTTAAATGCTCATTATTTCCTTGATCAAACGATCATGCAGTTCGAAAGATAAAGGTTTAATTAATGCGTCCGTGATCTGTTCTTTCGACGAAAGCGATTGTTCATTTATAAGATTATTTCGAACACACTCTCGCTCATAGTGTTCTTTGATATCGACCATATGTTTTAATTAATTTCCTACGCCCGTTTTAACTCTCGCTTCTGCCGCTTTATTATCGCACCATAAAGTTATCGGAGTAAATTCTGTCTCTATTATCTATTTTAAAGAATTGTATATTGGAATCAATTCTTGACTACAGTCGCTCATGGCTACATATTCAGTCTGACATGTGGATAATGCAACGTATCGCTGTTTTCTTGTTCGCCATGTAATCGTGTCACCAAATAACTTGATTACATATCCACTTGTTGTTATTGATTCCTTACAGTCGCCTAGGCTTGCATCTGAATAGCCTTGTAGATCATTTCGATAACTACGATAACATAGACCAAAACCTTTTGTGCCTTTAAGATAACAAAACACTCATTTAATTATCTTCCATTCATTTTCTGTCGGATTGACCTGATGTCTACTTAATACATTTACTGCAAACGTTATATCAGGACGACTGGCATTTGACAAGTAAAGAAGCGTACCAATAGCTTCTCTATATGGTCTATTTTATCCATTTTCTGTTGTAATTAGTTTTTCAATTTCGCTGTCTCTTCTCTGAGCTTACGTGTTCTATTCATTATTTAGTTTATGACCATAGGTGTCCTTTGGGGGTGCATTTCCTCAAAACCAAACTTCCGCATCATTCTGTCGATATATCTTTCTTGTTTTATTATCAACACTTTCGCTTTTCTGTCTCTTTCTATTTCTAGTCTAAGAAACGACTTCGGTTCGCCCAAATCAGTCATTTCGTACTCTTCCATTAACTGTCGCTTAATTTCATTTCAAATCGTATTTATTGGCAATCGCTAGAACTGATCTAATTAGCAGCAATCGTGATACTGGTGCGTATGTTTCTTGCAACTCGTAAATGTTCTTATCTTTGAAGCCTCTTATTACTAATCTTGCTTTACATCTTACGCTATTGTTCGGTTCAATTTTTTTCTTTAGTACCCATTTTGAATCAATGATGTTTGGTTTCTTTCCATCGCTTGTGATGGTTGGCCTGTCGATTATTTTCCAAACATTGTTCTTATACATGGAATTCAATTCTTCGTTAATTGCCTCTGTCCATTTTTTTTTCTCTGTCGTTTTCATGGCTTCTTGATAAGAACTTGGGTCACCATTTGTTTCTGCTAAACGTGCATGAATCGTTTCGTCGTTCATTAGATTTTCTTCTGTGACTGTCGCCTTATTCTTTCCCGAGCGTCCTCTGCCTCTTTTCTGCACTCCCTCCGTTCTCGACGTATCTTGAGGAATTTCCTTTTCAAATTCTACGAACCATGTTTCAGTGTTTGTTTCACTGTTTAAATTTTCCCAGTTATTCAAATCTTGTTTCTTGTATTTATTTGCAAATACAAGTTTTTCGTTAAATCTCACATCTCTGCTTTCATAAAATTTTCCTTCTTCTGGTTTATATAAAATATAGCCTGTCTCTTTGTATCCTACTAATATAGCTCGCTTTCCAATACATCTAAATTTCGAACCTGTCTTTCACTGCACTTTTATATAGGCTAAACATCCAAAACGTTTTAGCTGATTTATGTTTATTTTGTACTTTGGGTTAAATATTTTAATTGGAGGAATCATTTCATTCGAAGCATGTGGCGTTCTGTTGTATGCAAATACAGCTGATCCAAGAGCCAAATACCACATGTTTTCAGGTAAGCCCGAGTTATATATAAACGCTCGCACTTTCTTTTGAATTGTCTACTTAAATCTCTTAGACACTCCGTTATGTTGCGGGGTATCTGGACAAGCTAGCTGTAGCTCTGCCCCTAGTTTTTCTAAAACTTTTACTGTATAGCCTCCTGTGAATTTCGTTCCTTGGTCTGTCCTTAAATAACATACTTTCGCATCCCTTCCTAACTAATTTCGTGCGCTCTTTACAAAATTTTCCGTACAATGGCCTGTTTCAACTTTCGCTTTCATTGGGTACGCCATTGCTAACCGAGAGAAATCATCTATAAATACAGATGTGTATTTACATCTCTTCGGATAAGTCGCTGGACTTATTATCCCCATTATATCAGAATGAATTATCTGTAGAGGTTCCGTCGTTCTCCTTCGCACGTTGCTGAAAGATAGTCTGTTTAACTTCGATATCAGACATATTTCGCAGTCCAGAATGGAATCATTAAAGACTGTCTCTTTTAATTCTTTATTTTCTGAAAACTTCTTTTGTAATTCCTTTAACTATCCCAAGGATGCGTGTCCCATTCTTACATGCCACAGCATGGCTTTATTTATGGATGATTGTTTACTTGACTTGTCTTCAAGTTTGACATCACAGTTCGCTCGTTCATCCTGCTGCATGTCATTCGCTTCGTTTATGTGTCTGTCGCATAATGTGATTTCGAAGTCAGAACTTGACTCTGTCCTGGTTTCTGTATTTTCAATTTTATTTGCTATTGAACTTTCTTCATTTTCATTCGCCTTTCCTTTTCCTGTCGAACTTCAAGTTGTTACATATGCTATTATATTCCTTTCTTTTGTTTGCTTATTATTTGTCGATTTATCAATTTCAAACTCAACTATCCAATATGGCCGTTTATATATGCCCGTGATAAATGTCCCATTATTTTCAGGATCATAAATATCAATTCGCTCATTGTCTAAATAAACGCTCAGTCCCTGATCAGTAAACTTTCGCAATGATAATAAGTTCTCTGTTAAGTCTTTCGCATATACATTCTGTCAGCAAAGTATCGGGAATTACCGATTTAAATCTGGCGAGGCAATTTAGACAGGTAAAATTTTTTTTTCTAGGTTGGTATAACTGTGCTTAATGACTATGCCAAGTTTGAGCGGAATCTGCAAACGAGTGTGTTTACAGTAGCTGGTTAAGTCAGTGGCCTTCAGCTCGCGCGCCGAATTTTGTTTTATGGCTTCAATCGACTGAAAACGGGTGCGACGGAGCGGCAATTTAAGTTTTGGGAAGAGAAAGAAGTCACAGGGAGCTAAATCCGGCGAATACGATGGTTGTTTAAGCGTGTTCGTTGAGTTTTTGGCGAGAAAGTTGGTCACAATCGTTGCTCGGTGAGACGGCGCGTTATCGTGTCTCGTGGCCACCTTTCTTATGCCCAAAATATCAATTAAAATCGTACGTGTGGACTCGTGGAATATCTCAAGTTCATATGCTATCTCTCTCAAGCTGGTATGGCGGTTTTCAAGCACCATTTCCTAAATTTTATCGACGTTATCTGCGGTCGAAGCCGTCGATGGGCGTCCGGAACGAGGCAAGTTTTCGACGACTTCACGACCCTTCTTGAAGGCTTTGTACCACTCACACGCACGGGTTTTCGATAGTGCTTTATCACCAAAAGCCTTTTGCAACATTTTCAATGCATCGGCACACGAAATTTCATTCGCAACACAAAATTTTAGACAAATTCTTTGTTCAACGTAATCACCCATTGTAAAAAATCGGCACGCACTATTGACATCGACTGACTTAACCAGCTGCTGTAAACACACTCGTTGACAGATTCTACTCAAACTTGGCATAGTCATTAAGGACAGTTGTACCAACCTAGAAAAAAAAATTTTACCTGCCTAAATTGCCCCACTAGATTTAAATCGACAATTCCCGGTACTTTTTTGACAGAATGTATAACGTTATTTAGATTAAGAATTTTGTTTTGTTCCGCAATTACTTGAACCGCGCCTACTCCCTCCGATCTCAAGTTTGCACTGTCGCTTTTATTCGCGCATCTAATTTCGCCAGGATTATTATTAAAAGCTTTAAATATTAATTTTGAATTGGTTAAATGTTCTGTCGCTCCCGTATCTATTAGAAATTTCTCTAGTCCTAATTTCTCTTTACTTTCATCGATACAATTCGATTTTAAGACACTAACATCTATTTTATAATCTACTTTATTTTCCGTCAACGATTTATCCTTGTACCCACCTTTTCTAAGAGGATTTTTCTTTGGCCTTTGTCGATTGTATTTTCAAGTTTCCTTTTATGGAATGTTTTAGTTTTGTAGCTGTTTGTTCTATTTTTGTTATTTTTATACTCTTTATTGTCATTCGCTATTCTACCAAAAATACGCCGTCTTTTACTGTTGCCTATATCGCGTCTATTATTAAACTTCCTCTTATTTCCGCGATAATTATTTGCGCCGCTGTATTTGTAATTAGTATTTTGTCGATACCTCTGTTCGCTTCTCCTCTTCATTTCACGGCACTCTGCTGCCTTGTGGTTGGTCAATCTTTAAATCGTTGGTCTGTCGCTCATACTCTCTATGTCGTACTTGCATATTATCTACCTTGCAGTTCAGCTTTTTCAGCTGTGCCTTTATTTCTATAAAAGATTCATTAATGTTATTATCCTTTTCACCATGTTGTATCAATTTATGTGTATCCATGTTCTTATTTTTATTAATGAAAATTTTTTCATAAAAATATTTCTCCTTTCAATATTTTTAATTTTTGGTATACCTTTTAGCATCGTAACTGTCGCTTGATTCTCGTGTCTTTCTGTCTCTTTGTTTATGTCGCTTTTTTCTTTCGTCCGGCAGTAGGGCAGTAGAAGCTTTCCTTCTTTCACTGCCTTTTTCACAAGGTCCACTTCCTTTTTTGTGGTGAATTCCTTCTCTGTAAGATGTGGTAATTATAAGTAATTATAAGTAATTGTAGTTTTCTATTTTGCTCAGATCTGATATGCCAAACACAAGTCAATCAGATCGTTATATAACTTAATTAAAACAATTACAGTTTTTATTTTGAATATCCATCATTCAATTTCATAAGTAAAGTATATCAGTCACACCTGATTTACTTAACACAAGCAAACCATATGCGTATATGATAATTTCATTAGATTATTTTAGATCAATAGAATTCGTTTAAGCTGTCGTTATCTTTCGCTGTTAGATCATACAAGTAGATGTTTTTTTTGTTTTTTTTTTGATTTACTTTACCTGATTGATAAACAGTTCCATCATCAACCGTAAATATTAGGTGTAGTAAAATAAAAACCATTATTTTTGCATTAAATTGAAGGTTTTATTTAGCATAGATAGAATGATACGATTTAGGTCAAATATGCACCGTTTTGTTCGATAACTTGTTGCCATTTTAGAGGTAATTTCGTGAAGCCTCTCTCGTAGAAACCCCTGTCCCTATTGTCAAAAAACTGGGACAGTCGATTTTCACAATCTTCTCTTAAGGCGAACTTTTCACCTGCAAAATCATTCTTCATAGACAGGAACAGGTGGTAATCACTTGGTGCCAGATCCAGACTATAAGGTGGATGCATAAGAACTTCCCAACCAAGCTCCTGGAGCTTCTGGCGAGTCACTATCGATGTATGTGGCCTGGCGTTGTCCTGATGGAACACAATTCCTCTCCTATTGGCCAAAGCTGGCCGCTTCTGGGCGATTGCTTCTTTCAGACGGTCCAATTGTTGACAGTACAGGTCCGAATTGAGGCTTCAGCTGTAGAGGAGCAGCTCATAGTAGATGATTCCCTGCCAGTCCTACCAAACACACAGCAAAACCTTCCTGACTGTCAATCCTGACTTAGCCACCGTTTGCTTGACGTTGTTGTAAGCGACTCACTTTTCATCGCTGGTAACCATCCGCCTCAGAAATGGATCGATATTGTTGCGATTCAGCAGCGATTCGCAGATGGGAATTCGGTTCATGAGGTTTCTTTGCAATAACTCGTGTGGCACCCATATATCGAACCTCTTTTTGTATCCAGCCTTCTTTAAGTGGTTCCAAACGGTTTTTTGTGCAATGTTTAGCTCCTGGGCAATCAAAACAGTGCTTACGTGACGGTCGGACTCGACGATTTCCATTATTTTATCGACATTTTCGACAATTGGCCTTCCAGAGCGTGGTGCATCTTTGACATCAAAATTACCGGAACGAAATCGATGAAACCGAAATAGCGCGTGATTGGCTGTTACAGTATCAGGACCAAAAACACTATTCACATTTTCAGCTGCCTGGCTCGAATTTTCGCCTTCATCGTAGAAAAACTGTAAAATATGGCGTATTTTCTCTTTGTTGGTGTCCATCTTTGACGCGTGCTAAAAAAATACTGAGTCAAGCAATCACAAAACTGTATCAGATGCTTTTTAAGTAGGAAATCTTATCTTTCTAATGCCATCTAGTGTAACATGATCGCACTTTTACAACGGGAGATACATACTAAAGCCATCTATTGGCAAAATAATGGATTACTTTTTACTACACCTTATATTATAAAATCATCCAGTATTCCGACGCTTATGATTTGTTTAGGATGTTTTTTCTGGGAACCCAAAAGCCAGCTCCTGTGTCTTCGGGAAAAGCAAAAATGACTACGTCTGCGCAGAAAGCATTAATGATGATCAAGAAATTGTTAGATTGTTTAAACATGCAATAATGATATATATATAAGATCTTTTATTGATAATAATAAACTAAATTAGTTTCTCTGTAACATAAAGGTTTTATTACTATTTAATTGATCTACGAGCTATTTACAGTATTTACAAAATTACTTGTAACATAAAGAAACGACAATTAAAGTTTATTACAATCACTTTTAATTCGCTCACTTAACGCTGTTAATCAAATCTATCTATTCATGAACTGTATTATTTATCTTTATTATTTGTCTTTTCTTCAGAACTGTCCTTCCTTCAATCTATTTTTCTAACCTCTTTACTCTCTCTAAAAATCTGCTAATCATTTTATCTAAGTTTCCATGTAGTCGGCGTTAATTGAAGGAGGCGTGCGTATTGTGTGAAACGCGGCAAATTCAAATGAAGAAAGTCTATTTTCTTTATATCTCCTCCTCCCGCCGTGAAAACTATTTTAAGAGTTTTCATTATCTACTATATCTTCTATTGGTATTAGTTTTGTTTTATGGAATAATCCATTTTCTTCATTTTTTCTTCCAGTTTTAACTTTGTATATTGAATCTGATATTTTTATTATTATTTCGAATGGGCCAATTCTAAGTTTGTTTAGTTTTTTCCTTTTTAACTTGTTGCCATTTTCCACATATACTGGGTCTTCTGTGTTGAATTAGTGTTTTTTCCTGTTTTTGTCAGAGAGTTTTTTATTATATTTATGTGATTCTATGGTGTTTTGTAATGCTAGTTTTCTATCTTTTTTCCAATCTTCTGCATTTTTATTTTCTTTTAGTTCTTCGGGCAACAGACTTGTGTCCGTACCGTCTAGTAGATATTTTGGTGTAAAGCCTGTAACTGAATGTTCCGTTATGTTATATTTATCTACACAATCTTTTGCTATCGTTGTCCAAGCTTTTTTTTCTTTAGTTTCGTTGATTTTTCATCTTATTTTATTAACTATTGTCTGGTTAAGCCTTTCATTTAGGCCGTTTAAAAAGGTGCATTTAAAGCTGTGAATATAAGTTTTACTTCTTGATCTTCTAAAAATTTTTTAAATTCTTTTGAATTATTGCCTGGATATTGATCCGTGATTATCATATCTATCTTATCTGTTTTCAGTATATTTTGGACTAGTTTTATAAAATCACTTGCCGTTTGTGTCTTAGATGTTAGAATAAATGCGTATCTTGTAAAATGGTCAACTAATAAATAGAGATATCTTTTCGTTGACCTTTGACCACCAAATCCACCAATCGTATCAATCGACATTATTTCAAATGGTCTGGTTGCTGGTCCCAGGTGTGACATCAATCCGTATTTTATTTGACCTCTTGATTTATTTCTAATGCATATCTTGCAATTTTTACATATTCTTCTTATGTTTTCTCTTAAATTTTTCGCTGTATAATGTAGTTGTATTCTGTTTAACGTTTGTCGAATTCCGATATGGCACCATTCTGCATGTGTTTCTTTTATTAGTTTATTACTCAGTTTTTCTGATAGGATTATTTTCTTTTTATTCTTATTCTATCTGTGAAATATTTCATTACTATCTAATATTTTTCTTTTTAGTTTTTTTAGCATATTGTTTTCTTTTTGATCCATTTTTATTTCATCCATTTTTATCAAATTTACTATTTTCAGTGTATCTTGTGTCTTAGTTAGGTCTAAAACTGGATTTCGACTAAGGCAGTCTGCTTCAAGATTATCTTTTCCTGGTAAATACTTTATTTTAAAATCATATTGTGATAGGTACAGTCTGTCAAGTAAGAGCGTGGTCGACTTCATTGACAGGTAATAAAAGATTTTGCTCTAATGCCTTTGCGAGCCGATAGAAGGAAGCTTTGTCCTTAATGTATTGTCAACAAAGATTCAGTTGTCGTTGATCTTTTGTAAGAGAATCACGTTAAACGCCATGAGTGCTAAGTACGCGTCGCGCTACGAGGCTGTGTTCCTTTGCATCCACCCGAAAGGTCCCAAAATGTCGCAATCAGCGGCTGCTAAATATATGAGAAAGTCGAAGGCATTTGTACAGAAGTGGATACAGCGATATAAAGTGGCTAAAAATGTCGATGATTTACCAGAACGTGGCTCGATAGGAAAAGTGAACAAAAAAGATGAAAAAAGAATAGTGAATCTGTTTTCGCGGAATCCTGCTTTAACACTGCGGCAAGGACAAGCAAAATTAATGGCAAAAGGTTTAGATATATCCTACGAAACTATCCGAACCCATCTTCGTACTCATCATCTGAAATGGCGCAACACAATGAAGAAGCCTCTGTTGACTGAAAAACATGTGACAAAGCGACTCGCTTGGGCGCATAAGAATATTGATAGAGATTTTGAAAATGTCATTTTTACTGATGAATGTTCTATATGGGCACGTTCTGTCCTCACGCGAGCCTGGTCAACTTCCACCAATAGGCTTGTTCAGCGGACCGTAAAACATGGAATAAAGGTGCATCTTTGGGGCTGCTTCTCAAAGCAGGGATTCGGCCCTTTGCACCTCTTTACTGACAACCTAAATGCCGAGAAAATGATAAAAATCTACAAAAAGGCTTCACTGCAATCTGCCAAACGATGGTTCATCACAAAAAATGAAGATTGGATTCTGCAAGAGGACAACGATCCTAAACACCGCAGCAAGCTCTGTACTCAGTGGAAGACTAAATCTGGCATCGTTACATTGGATTGGATGTCGCAGTCGCCCGATGCAAACCCTATTGAAAATGTGTGGGCATATATTAAACGGAAGCTTCGTGGAAGACGCACATACACTTTGAAGCAGTTGTCTCACGAAATTTGTCGGATCTGGAGATCTTTGCCACTAGAATACGCCGTCAAATTAGTATAAAGCATGCCTCGGAGATGCCAGGCAATTATCGACGCCGGTGGTGACTGGACACATTTTTGACCAAATTGCATCATTGTTTGTAATGTGTACAATGTATATATAAATATGAAAGTTTTATCAAATTAACTTTTTTATAAATTAACACGACCACGCTCTTACTTGACGGACTGTAATATGTCAATTCACCCAGTTTTTCGTCCGTTCTTACTTTAATGTTAAGATGTTCCAAAGGTTTGTGGTCTGAGTATACTTCAAAGTATCTTTCTATCAACCAGTGTTCCCAGTAGCTTATTGCTTCCTTAATTGCTAGGCATTCCAAATATATAGCTTTTTTCCTTTTTTGTGTTTCGTTTAATTTTTTTGAAAAATAAGCTACTGGTTCTTTTTTTCCATTCTGTTGCACTTGTTTTAATACTGCACCTATGCCTTCTAGTGAAGCATCTGTATATATTTTGATCGGCAGATCTTTATCGCATATCTCTAGCACTGGTTGAGAAGATAATAATTTTTTTATCTTGGTAAATGATTTTTCACATTCTTTAGACCAATCAAATTTCACATTTTTCCTTAACAATCTATGTAACGGATCTAGTATTATTGAACTTTTTGTATGTATTCATGGTAAAAATTAATTTTTCCCAGGAACTGTCTAATATTTTTCTGAGTTTTGGGTGTTGGAAAGTTATGAATTGAAATTAAGTTATCTTTTATAGGTCTTACAGTGTTATTTTCAATGATGTGTCCAAGATATTTTACTGATTTTGATGCAAATGTGCATTTCTTTAATTTCAATCTAAATCCTTCTTTTATAATCGCATTTAAAACTCGTTCTATGTGTATTATATAGTCTTTAAAGGTTTCTGAGAATATTAGTATGTCATCTATATAGTTTTCTGTAAAATCTTTGAGGTTATGTTTTCGTAGTATATTAGATAAGATTCTCTGAAATATTGCTGGCGATGTTTTTAGATCAAATGGTAAGCAAGTCCATTGATAGTGTCCTTCCTGTGTTATGAAACCGGTTCTTTTTTAATCTTCTATCCTTAGTGGAGGTGACCAGAATGCAGAATTTATATCTAACGTTGTAAAATATTTACAGTTTCTGGCTTTTACTATTAAATCATCAATGAGTGGAAAAGGTTGAGTCTGTGGTATAACTATCTTGTTCAGATCCCTAAAGTCGATGCACAATCGAGATTTTTTTCCTTCATCTTTCTTAAAAGCCAGAGTCACTGGTGCCGCAAAAGGGCTATAAGACTTTTCGATTAAATTTTTCTCTAATAATTTTGCTACTTGCTGTTCTATCTCTTTTTTATCTTCAATCGTACATCTATATGGTCGTTTGCTACAATATTTGTCCACCGATAAATCTATCCTTGCTTCATAATCTTTCACTGTTCCTACATCATATTTGTCTTTTGCAAAAATCATTTTATATTTATCTATTAATTTCTCTATTTTATTTTTTTCTTTTTCGTGTAAGTGTTCTAATTTTATTTCAAATTCTTTTTCTTGGACATGCTCATTTAAGTTTACTGTAATTTTCATTGAGTTTGTTTTGTCTGTCTCGGTTTTGATCTTGTTTTTTTTCAACTTTTGAGAAATATTTAAGTTTTTATCTTGAGTTAATTTGAATAGTTTTATCATATCTAGTCCAATTGAGAAATCTTCAAATTCATCATTTTTTACTTTAAATACATTTACTTCTTTCTCTATCTCAAGTATTTTAATTTTTATTGTTACTAATCCATTTGTTTGTGTCACACCATTGACCGTTTTTAATGATATTTTGTTCATATCTTCTTTACTACCTTTTATCTTAATGAATCTTGAATTTATTATTGATATCTGTTATCCTGGGTCGTAAATTTCATCTATATTCAATTTATCTTCTAGTAACATTTTTACCTTTATCAATGGTGTGATAATTCGTTTTTTTGTTCGTCTTGTAAATCTACTTCTATAACTGCATTATTACCTATTGTTTTTGGTTGTTCTTTGGTTACATTTGATTTTGTTTTAAACCAACACTTATCTTCTGTGTGGTATCTTGCACCTTTATTTAAGCTTTCACATGTTTTGCAGGGTTTCTTTTCTTTATTCTTGTTTTCCCAGTATTGTTTAGTTTTTTTTATTTTAAAATTACTCTTTCTTCCTATTTTTCCTTCATGTTTTTCTAATTCATTAAATAAATCTGTTATATTTTCTAAATTTGCTCTATCTATTTTTTCTCTAATATTTTCTGGTAAACCAAATCCAATTCTATCTATAATTGTATCTATGTCCATATTTTTGTTGATTTCTAGTAATAATTTTTCTTTTTTTATTGCATACTCTAGTAATGAGCTCTCTTTGTATCTATAAAAATAAGCATATGCTCTATTATTCCATCCTTTATTTCCAAATGTCTCCAAGAATTTTTCTTTCCATGGGTTCCACTGACTTTCTCTTACCTTTAACATCATTGAACTATACCAGTTTTGGCTTATGTCACCCAGAAAAAATCTTAATACTTTAATCTTGTATTCTTCTTTATCTATTTGTAATCTTGCACACTCTTTTTCGTACGCACTTATCCACTGATGGACATTTGATGTTTTACTATTAAAATTTTCCACAATCAATTTATCCGCAATATGTTTCAAATTTTTTTCTACTTTTCTCTATGAGGCTTCTACTAATTTTTCTAATATTTTAGTTAAACTTGGATTTTCTATATTACTGCTTTTTCCATTACTTATTTCTTGTAGAATCCTATCTTTAAATTCTAAATTTCCTGCTTCATCTACATATGTTTTTTCTAGATCATCTGTTAATATAAACCATGCACTTATTCTATCATGTCTTCTTTTCAAACTCGCTTTTACTTTATTAAATGTATTTACTTTTTGCAACTCCTTATGTGCACCAACATACATAGCATCTTCTGGTAGCACGTACATTTTTCCATCCTCCGTCAGGATTGAGGTTATGTTTATGATATTTGTCTTATCATCCTTTGGAGATGCTACGACTTTAAAAGTGAACTGTAGTCTCTTCATGTTTCACCAAAATTGTCGTTTTATAAGATGCTTTAATCTTTTATTGATAATAATAAACTAAATTAGTTTCTCTGTAACATAAAGGTTTTATTACTATTTAATTGATCTACGAGCTACTTACAGTATTTACAAAATTACCTGTAACATAAAGAAACGACAATTAAAGTTTATTACAATCACTTTTAATTCGCTCACTTAACGCTGTTAATCAAATCTATCTATTCATGAACTGTATTATTTATCTTTATTATTTGTCTTTTCTTCAGAACTGTCCTTCCTTTAATCTATTTTTCTAACCTCTTCACTCTCTCTAAAAATCTGCTAATCATTTTATTTAAGTTTCCATGTAGTCGGCGTTAATTGAAGGAGGCGTGCGTATTGTGTGAAACGTGGCAAATTCAAATAAAGAAAGTCTATTTTCTTTATACATATATATATATATATATATATATATATATATATATATATGTATATATACATAATTTTTTTTTTTTTTTTATTAACACATTTATATCCGCACTTATTTTAAAGAGTCATCACCGTTCGCTAATACATTCGCCACTTTTCGCAAGCTATATCATTAGCTACCACACTCAAAATATTTCATTCGCCACTGTTCAATACAATTTTAATTTTGTCTTAAATAATTCAATTTTGAATAGTGTATATCAAATCTGATTTACCAAACACAAGCAAATCAAACTGACTAGAGCAATTACGAATTAAAGTAATTTTAATTCAGTTTTAATTCTTTTTCTCAAATCAGTATTTAGCTATTGTATTTTCATAATTCCCGTCGCTATCTTTTTCGTAATCCATATATCTATACGCATGTTTATCTTCATATTTTGTTAGGCTAGATTTACCGTGTTGTAGCAGATATTCCGCGTACACACATCTAGCATCATCGCGCGTGTTCTATACACATAAGAGACTGTCATACTGTCTCTAATGTATCCTCTCTCTTTCTCCGTTCGCGTTCCCTCTCTCTCGCACCGCGCTCACATGCTCTCTCTCGCACCGCTCGCGTTCCCTCTCTCTCGCACCACTCTCACATGCTCTCTCTCTCTCTCACACCGCTTGCGTTCCCTTTCTCTCGCATCGTGCTCACATGCTCTCTCTCGCACCGCTCGCGTTCCCTCTCTATCGCACCGCGCTCGCATTTGTTTTTCTCGGTATCGCGCGCGTATTCAAACTCGCCAACGGCAAAGTCTAATTCCTTGAATTCTCAAACAACCGAGATTACAATTTTATGACTCCTCACGCTTTCCACGCACACATACACCATCGCATTTGTAATATCTCTCGTCTTAACGACCCTGCACAGTACCTCGCGTCCAGGATCCTATCCCGATTTTCGCACTACCCTCACGGGTGCCCCGCGTTGACAGTCACACGATGCACATATCTTCGAAACACTTTGCTGTCGCGCACAAATTCACTTTTACTTATTCTACAGAGATTCTTCACTGTAGTTCCCGTCGCTTACAAGCCTGGCTTTTCTATACAAGAAAGATATATTCTTTCTTACCTTTATCGCCGTTAACGGTGACCTCCTCCTTATTCCGAGCCTCTTCTAGGCCCATAACCTTCTCAAACTTTCTGCTGGGTGATATAATAGGCAGTTAATATGAATAAAACACACAATTTCCTCTCTCTCGGTTTATTTAACAGAAGTTATTGATTATTCAACTTGAATGCACAGGGTGCAAATTACGAAATTATAAGAAGAGTATAAGAGCGTTCGTTCGACATGAAGTATCAAGGCTAACTAACTCAAGCGTCTCACGCGCCAGAAATTAAAAAGACAAAAAGGGGGGGGGGTGGAAGAGAGTGTAGTGCGCCATCTCTTCAACGAAAACGATTATCATTAACATTATATTTACGATGTCATACTCGGCGATCAATAGACCTATCAGTTGCTCTCTGAATAAGGTTTTAAATGATCACCCTAGTTGGATGCCTTCTGCCACGATAACGTTGAGCATACAATTCTCGAAAAATTATTTCTGCATTCCCCTAATATTTTGATCATGTCCATGATTATGGTTGGTGGGCAGGCTGTCATATTAAAGATCGGTACAATTATTACTTAAATTCTAAAAGTATTGATTTCTCAATAGATACAAATAAGCGGAGACATCGGTGCTGTATTTAAGTATTTACGCAGCTGTTTGATTTCAGGATGATAGTCATGGTTAAAGCAACCTAGCGGAAGAGCTATGAATTAGTCGTGCATAACTACGAATTCTGTAAGTCAACAGATTTTTACCAAATTTTGTACATGGGGTTTTTCGCGGTCGCTGATCACGAATTCAAGGTGAAATTTGGAAATTTCGTGATGGCAGATCCAAGATAGTGGACGAAACTCATAAAAGATAACTAATTTAGATCAAATTTAGTAGATAGGAATTTTTCAGACCGCTGATTTTAAGTTCGACGTTAAATTTACTAAATTACAAACGGCAAATTGACTTAGCCCGCTATCCTGAATTTTTTAAATTTGACCTCGGATTCGTGATCAGCGATCGCAAAACCTCCATAAATTTAATTATGTGAAGATCGATAAACTTAAACTTTTGTCCGATATCTTAGTCCACCATCTTAAAATCTTAAAAATAGCCAAGGTCATATCTGAACGTAAAATTTTTCGCTCTTATATTTTCCAGTGTCGAAAAGGAGGTTTCGATTTAAAAAGAATTACTTCCGCTCGAAACCGGAAGTTGGAAGGTACGCCATTTTGTTTTCCCCTTGAAACCTATCACTTTTATATGAAACTCTTTTTTATATCTGGTCATCCTGACTGAGACTAACCCTGAGTTTTTAGAAGTGATAGATTCATTTGACTCACCCTGTATAAACTACCGTTCAAAAGTTTGGAAACACTATGGTAATTTGAATGAAAACGACAATATGTAAAACACTTAAGTCATAATTCATTACATTTGAATCTTAATCAAACTTTAGATTAACATTTAGTAAAAAATATTCAGTACAAATAAACGCAAAAATAGTATATCTCATTACCTTTGTGGTCATAAAACACGTGTGCCTGTCTTTTTTCAAGAAAAGGAATAACTGGTAAGAAATAAGTAATTTTGTTCATTATTGTTATAAGCACGGTCATAATAATGAATGAACTTTAATAATAACGTGTTTATTTAAAGATTTATTTACAGCATTTTTTTTTAATCTAATAAAAATCGGGTGTTTTCAAACTTTTGAACGGTAGTGTATGTGACAAAGTAGCATTGCTTGCAAGCTGGATCAGTAACTAACTCTCCTCTGACTCGCGATTAGTTACAAAATATTAACCCCATTCCCTGTCATAGACAGGAACAGGTGGTAATCACTTGGTGCCAGGACCGAACTATAAGGTGAATGCATAAGAACTTTCCGACTAAGCTCCCGGAGCTTCTGGCGAGTCACTATCGATGTATGCGGCCTGGCGTTGTCCTGATGGAACACAATTTCTCTCCTATTGGCCAAAGCTGGCCGCTTCTGGGCGATTGCTCCTTTCAGACGGTTCAATTGTTGACAGTTCAGGTCCGAATTAAGAGTTTGGCCGTAGGGGAGCAGCTCATAGTAGATGATTCCCTGCCAGTCCCACCAAACACACAGCAAAACTTTCCTGACTGTCAATCCTGGCTTGGCCACCGTTTGCGCCGGCTCACCGCGATTTGACCACGACCGTTGTCGTTTGACGTTGTCGTAAGTGACCCACTTTTCATCACCAGTAACTATCCGCTTTAGAAACGGATCGATATTGTTGCGATTCAGCAGCGATTCGCAGATGGAAATCGGGTCCATGAGGTTTCTTTGCGATAACTCATGTGGCACCCATAAATCAAACTTTTTTTTGTATTCAGCCTTATTTAAGTGGTTCCAAACGGTTTTTTGTGCAATGCTTAGCTCCTGGGCAATCGAAACAGTGCTTACGTGACGGTCGGACTCGACGATTTCCATTATTTTATCGACATTGTTGACAATTAGCGTTCTAGAGCGTGGTGCATCTTTGACGTCAAAATTACCGGAACGGAATCGACGAAACCAAAATTGCGCGTGATTGGCTGTTACAGTATCAGGACTATAAACACTATTCACATTTCTAGCTGCTTGGCTTGCGTTTTTGCCTTTATCGAAGAAAAACTGTAAAATATGGCGTATTTTCTCTTTGTTGGTGTCTATCTTTGACGCGTGCTAAAAAAATACTGAGTCAAGCAATCACAAAACTGTATCAGAGGTAGTATCATCTAGTGTAACTCGATCGCACTTTTACAACAGGAGATACAGACTACTAAAGCCATCTATTGGCAAAATAATAGATTACTTTTTACTACACCTAATATATATATATATATATATATATACACACTACTATGATCAAAATAAGTAAGACCAATTTTTAATTTGAATTTCGTGGGTTTACCGATTTGACAAAACTTTTTTTTTTAAGTTGGTACCACTGTGAGAGACAACTGTGTTAAATTTCATGTCAATATATTTATTAGTTTGCAAGCGTCGCTTATTTTTGTAAACATTAAGAAGTGATTACAGCGATTTTTATTATGCCAGATTTTAATCAGCAAAGAAGTTGCATTAAATTTTGTCTTCGAAATGAGTTTCTTGTGCAAAAACGTTCAGAATGTTGCAGAAGGCCTTCAGTGAGCAGACCCTGTCAGAAAGGTATATTTACAGGTGGTGCAAGCAGTTCAAAGAAGGCAGAGACAGCGTCGAAGACAAAGAGCGTCCAGGAGGACCACCAACATCAGCTGATGAGAAACGCATCAAAGAAATTAAAGACCTTGCGCTCGAAGATCACCAGTTAACAATTAGAGACCTTCTTGATACTGTTGGCATTTAATTTGGATCGATTCAAGCACTTTCACAAGATCATTTGGGTCTCAAACGCGTCAAATCTCGATTGCTGCCAACAACACTCAACACAGATTCTGATCAAGATTTTGGCCTGAAAATTGTCTGACTTACTGTTGAAATTTTAATAAATCTACAGTTAAAAATTAAAACTTCTATATTTTTATTGTTCCTCAAAAAAAATCTTAAAAAAAGCTAAAAAAATTATCCGTCACACGGGTTGACTACTTTAAATAAAGCACTTCGAATAGTGTAAGGCAAAGGAACTCACTTTAATCAAGCACCACAAACAGTGAGAGGCAAGGGGATTTACTTTAATCAAGCGTCCCAAAGCTAACAGTTCTGCTGCGTCGACGTCATTGTTTTGGGTAAGGCTAAAAGCAAGGTTAACAGAAAACGAATAACGCAAGATTCTACACTATTATTTTAAAGTCAATATCAAAAATAATTCCTTTTCAAAAGTAAGTCTATGATCTAGAATTAGCTTTGAGAATTGACCCTAAGGTGAAGGTTAATGTTGTATTCAATAAGACCTATCTGTTAAAACAACCTTTATAACGTAGATTCCATCAAAAAGTAAAATGAACAGATGGCAAGCAAATTTTTATTATTTGACCTTGACGTATTCTTCGAAAGGAAAAATCATCTAGAACAACTGAAATATTAACTCCATTGTTAAATTTTTTTCTTTTTTTTGAATCGGGGATCATAAATGAAATTTTTCGCTAAAAATCCTTTTTTGACCTTCAAATGATAGTGAAAAATTATTTCAAGGTTAATTTTTTCAAAGACGTTTTCTTACTTGGATTTGATATTGATCACAAAAGCACTTTTGCCATGATTATTCCGTCAGAAAATTTTAAAAGATAGCCGTCGCTTAGCTTCTTCAGCTCCTCACCTCAAAATGATTTTCTTAAGGTCACGAAAAAAATTTTATTAATATTATTTCAAACGTAAAATTTCCCACTGTTTTTGAATCTAAAGTTAAAAATAGGAATTCCTGGTTAAAAAAATTAAGTTGATCTTCAAATGACCTTGAAAACGAAGTTCAACATTAAAACTTATTGCACAGATAGATAACCTCTTTTATCTTAAACAACTTTTGTCTAGACCATTTTTTTGTATTACCTCTTGGGAACCGAGATGTTTAGGTGCATCGATTAAAATGGCCCACTTTGTATATCACACTTTCAGAGATGAACTGCCGGAAAGTTAGACTGTACTAAACCCGACGACTCAAGTGAAAAGAAACGGTTAGCGTTCTCTCTTATTACGCTAGGCCTAGGCTGTACTGAAACCGGGTAATTTTCTTAAGCCAAGCGAGCGTGATTTACTTTAGTTCGGAGAAGTGTGTGGCGCCGAAGGGTGAGACTGGACTGAAGTTGATGCTTTAAGTGACTGGTAACGGCTTCGGATACCCGCTTTTCCTTTTTATAGCGTGCATTACTAACCCTGAAGATTTAGAATTCTTGAGTTCCCATTTGTACGTTTGCGCTATTCCCTGAAAGGAGTTACAAACTCCTAATAAAACATTAAAAAGCCTTTTTATTAATCCTACGTAAAAACGCATTTGCAAATCCTTTTTCTTTCATAAAAGGCGAAGAAAAAATAAATGGAAAATTCACAATTTCTTCCGACTCCATGAAGTAAAAGGTTCACAGAAGCACCCCGCCCTATTTTCGTAAGTTAGGCGTGAACGTCAACTAAAATTCGTTAATTTTAAGGGTCGTGAATTTTCTTCAAAGTGGTTGATCGCGAAGTCTGTAACCATATATGAGAATAATTTAAAATAAACTTAAATTAGATAATCGTTGAGATTAGCTATATATAATAAATTGAAATTTATTTTAATTAACATTAATATTAACGATGCATTAAACTTAAAAATATTTTCTTATATTTTATATTTCGAAATATAATATATACTTGTAAATTTAAAATTTATTATAAAAAGAATTAACTACAGCTTATTATATTTGAGTACGTAAAATATCAGGAAGGTGTTCAAATTATTATAAGTTTCATGGTAAGGGTGAATTTGCTAATGCTAAAAATAATTTTTTGGCAAATTATAGGTCAATCCGTTCTTTACCTTTCATCTTGTTACTCTCGATAAGGTGTATAGAGACATGCCTTACTTTTTTTCTCTTGCTGATTGCTAATAACCGGTAGGCCCAGGCTAGTTAACCAACCTATGGTGATGTGTGGCTTTTGTCCAATCCTCCGACGGTAAATGACTACTATGAAATCTTTTTTACTGTCTCGGCTTGCAATCTCTGGAATACTCTTCCTTCTTCCTACTGAGCGAGCAACTTTAAGATATAGATTTACGTTTTCATCTTTAGTTTAGTCTAATTAGTTTAATTATTTTATAGTGTTTGTTTTTTTATTTTTAATTTTATTTTACCAATCTCCGTTTTCCAGATTGTCTATTTTATTGAATATTATTTTACTTTTTTTTTATTTTAATTGTTATTTTTAGTCTTAATTTTTTTTTTTTTTATTTTTTTTTTTATCAATTTTAAATTAGTTCAAATTTATTGATTAAATATTACGACTATAAATGCAAAGTTTAATAAGCTAGTGGACCAAAATCAAATCATCAAACGTGATGTAAAGTTTACAACCATAATAAAATAGATTGTAGAGCTTCACTTATTAAAATAAACCGTCTAAGGATAAATACAGTTTTGATGTCTAAATTTTCGGTAACAAACAAGAATAGATGAAATTAACATACGTTAAGATTATGATATAGCTTTTAATTAAATTTAACCTTTTGCTTTAAGAAATTGATAATAATATCTTCTAAACAACTAATTACCTTTACAGCTCAAAACAACCATTTTTACATCTTATAAATAAATTAAATGTAAAAAGCATTCGTCCAATAACTCTAGCTTCATGTTTTCGAAATTTTTTAAATTTCTTAAGAAGGTATCCAGATGAAAAATTAACTACCGAGTGAGCCCTGACATTGCGTAAAAAAAGATTTTCTTGCAATCGATTTATAGGAAATACTGACGATAAAGAGTTGAATACAAGCGCTAGCATAAAAAAATTATCAACTTCAAGTAGCAGAGATGCAATAGTTAATTCACTTTGTTGTTAATAAATCATAATTTTCCACGTGAAGCTTTTTATGTGAATTCTGATACTGTAATTTGCAGACGGGGTCAAGGGTTGGCAAAATTAACTTAAGTTGAGTTAATGGAGCACATTCGCTTTGTGTGGATATCGATATTTTAAACAGTCAGTAAGAAATCCATCAAAGGAGAAGTGAGAAAAATGTTTAGGAAATAACATATTATCGCGAATCGCAGCGCGCATGCGCGCAACCATCCATTTGTTCTTCGTGTAAAAACGAATGTGTACTTATTAGGTTAGCGAATTTTGTGTAGTTAAATTATTCAGCATAATAAAATGTATGCCATGTAGCTACATGAATACTGTGCATTCTCGCAAGTGACTTGCGATATTCTTGATTAGTATGTATACGATAAATTTTTATATTTTTTATATGCGATAGTTATTATATATGTTCGAGTATATATCATTGCGATTGCGAATGCGAAAGTATCAATATGTAGCGAGCAGTTAATTCTTAATCAAATATATATAATAATAAAAATTGAAAATAGAATAACAGATGTTCTCTAGGTAAAGCAGAAGAAAAAACTTTTCTTTGTTTTCCTTAAAAAATGAATACTTAATGTATTGTAAAATTAAAATTTACTGTTAGAAAAAAGTAAAAATTATATTGAAATTCAGTAAATTTTCCGAATTTATTGTAGCAAATTTTAGTATTAAAAATATTGGAATGAAAATTGATTCAGTTAGTTTTTTGCGGTCAAAAATGCATTTGTTTCAAAATAAGAATTAAGAGATTAATCAAAGTATCGTCCATCGCTAGTTACTACTTTTTCCCACCTCTCAGGCAATTTTCGAATTCCATCTCGAAAAAATGTCTCGTCTTTTGAGGTGATCCAAGTTAGGAGCCAATTTTCGATTTCTGCGAAAGAAGTGAACCGATGACCGGCCAGCTCGTGCTGCGTCCCTCGGAACAACCAGAATCAGAAGGAGCAATGTCCGGAGAATACCGCGGGTGCGGCAAAATATCCCATTTAAGCGTTTCCAAATATTTTTTCATGACTTTTGCGACATGAGGCTGAGCGTTGGCATGCAGAAAAATAACTTTGTCATGTCTATCCTTGTATTCCGGCCATTATTCTCGTAATGCACGGCTCAAACGAATCAATTGCTGCCAATACCGATTGGCCGTTATGGAATCGTCAGGTTGTAGCAGCTCATAGTACACAACACCCTTTTGGTCCCACCAGATACACCACATGATCTTCGAACCATAAATATTCGGCTTTGGTGTTGATGTTGAGGTCAATGGCAATGATTGACCAGGCATAGCAAAGTATTTTTTCTTCTTAGGGTTATCATAGAATATCCGTTTTTCATCTCCAGTAAAAATTCTATGTAAAAAACTTTTTCTTTGTTGCCTTTGAATCAGCTGCTAGCAACAGAGAAATCGCTTGTCAATGTCTCTCGGTTTCAGTTCATAAGGCACCTAAGTGCCTTGCTTTTGAATCATTCTTATGGAATTCAATCGTACAGAAACTGCTTGTTAAGTCACTTTCAATGATTCTGCTATCTCCTTTTGCGTTTGACTCGGATCTTCATCGAGTAATGCCTCCAACTTTTAGTCTTCGAATTTTTTTGGCTGTCCAGAGCGAGGCTTGTATTCATCGTTAAAATTTTCATTCTTGAAACGTCAAAACCATTCCCTACAAGATTTATCAGTTGAAGTATTGCCACCATAAACTTGCACAAGCATTCGATGCGCTTCAGCTGCACTTTGCTTCCAATTAAAACAGAAAACTAAAACCTTTCACAAATGCTGTTTAGTTAATACAAAATTGAACATATTTAACACAGTTGAAAACAAGATGTTTTCATGAAACTCGAAGCGATATAAACTAATTATTATTGACAGATGTCTAACCTCTCTGAAACTACTGACTTCAGCTGTTACTATTAAACATTCATAATAGCCAGAGCCATCTTTTGAAAAAGGACCGAACTAATTTGTACTCCCAATAGTAAAAATTAATTTAAGGATCAGTAATATTTCTGAGCCCACCGTAGCAAACTTTACTATTTTTCTTATAAATTCTACTGTTTAAAAAGTATATTCTCGCTGCGCTATTAAATAATATTAAAGAAGCCTATTTTTATTGTAAAAATTACTATAAAATTTTTCTCAGTGTAATACTTATGTACAAATTTTCACATAGAAAATTATATATTTTCAGAAACAATAAATCTTTGTTTTAATTATGTAATAATCAATAATAAATTATTTTTCATATTTGTCAGCCGTCCCACGACGGCTTCATTTTTTTTTTTTTTTTTTTTAATTTTTTACTACTTTCTTTTTTCTTTTTGTTCTTTTTGTAGTATTTTTTATTAATTTTATTTTCTTTTTCACTTTTTTTATGTATGTTCATTTTCTTTTTTTTTACTATTCGATTTCTCTCCAAATATCGCCTTCTCTAAGAACCAGCTAGCATCCAAGGACAACATATAGAATTCGCGCAATGATGTTTTGTTATTGGTAAGAGAAAGCAATAAATCAATACCAAAAGATCAGAACTCACATATTCCGGTTCACGCGAACAATTAATTAATTTTTGTGAATGGCTCGCGTTTACTCCCGTAGTAGTTAATTTTATTAATGTTTGAAAACTATCACTTCTTTACAACGTACCTTTAAAAGGGTAGAAGTAGCAACAAACAATAAATTATAGCGTGGCATAAACTAAGCACAGCTAATCGCAGCGTGCTAATTGAGTTTTTTTTGTTTTTCATCACTTACAGGACACATAAGGGATGCGAAGATCCTTGGCGGAGCGCAAACGAGTCGCTTGCTTCAAGATACCTGAAGAATAAAATATCTTATTTTATTTTGCTTTCTCTTGTGTTTTTTCTGTTGCAGAAATAATTGACAGATTATTATATACTTTATTATATTATTTACTGGGTACATAAGAACCTTCAAGCCAGCGAAAGATATTACTTTTTTCAACCTAACACATCGTTCAATAAGTCCCGAGACTAACAACGAAAACAACATTTTTTTTCAAAAATCATTTTTATTTATCAATATAATCTCCTTTTAGAGTGATACAATATTTCCAACGCCTTTCCAACATTTCTATACCATGTTTATAGAAGGATTTATTCTTTGCTTCAAAATAGGCTTCAGTTTCGGCAATGACCTCCTCATTCGAGCCAAATTTTTTCCCTGGAGCATTTTTTTTAGATCAGCAAAGAGCCAGTAGTCGCTGGAGGCTAAATCTGGCGAATACGGGGGGTGGGGAAGCAAATCAAAGCCCAATTCGTTTAATTTTGCCATTGTTTTCATGGACTTGTGGCATGGTGCATTGTCTTGGTGAAAAAGGATTTTTTTCTTCTTTATGTGCGGTAGTTTTGCTGCGATCTCCTCCTTCAAACGTACCAACAAGTCAATATAATAATCACTGTTGATTGATTTACCTTTTTCCAGGTAGTCAATGAAAATCACGCCATGTGTATACCAAAAAACAGACGCCATGACTTTGCCAGCAGACTGCTGCATTTTTGGACGCTTCGGGCAGCTTTCGCTAGCCATGCGCCACTCAGATGATTGCCGATTCGACTCCGGAGTGAAATGATGTATCCATGTTTTATCCATGGTCACGTATCGACGCAGGAAATCCTTTTTATTGCAAGTAAATAGCGATAAACAGCTCTCTGAATCGTCGACTCGTTGCTATTTTTGTTCCACTGAAAGCAATCGCGGCACGCACTTGGAAAAAACCTTTTTCATGCTCAATTTTTCATGAAGGATTGTAAATACGCTTCCAGATAATATCTGTGTCATTTTTGCAATCTCACGGACCTCCACTTTGCGATTTTTCATTACAATTTTTAACACTTCACTCACATTTTCCTGTGTAACGGCTTCCAATGGCCTACCCGAACGTTCCGCATCGTTTGTATCCGTACGACCACGTTTAAACTCAGCATACCAACGACAAATCGTTGATTTGGATTGAGAGGAGTCCGGGTAATGTTTTTCAAGCCATTGCTGGGCTTCTACGGTGTTTTTACTCATTAAAAACAATGTTTTATCAACACGCGAAACTCGCTTCTTTCCATTTTTCAAACAAATTACAAAGTGAATTTACTCTAACTTCGATAATTCTGCTGTCTGTGATCCGATCGACGTGAAATTTTTACACGTTTCATGTAAAGGTTCGCACTCTATGGAAACGTGGCCAGTTTGGTACTACTAGCACCATCTTTGGGTTAGTCTCGGGACTTATTGAACGATGTGTTATTACAAATTTCAAACTTGCAGGAAGATTGTTTTAGCCAGGAACAAGGATTTTCCAATAAAATTTAACTTTAATTTTAATTTTGATTAGACTTGGCTAATTATAACAGCGAGGAAAATCATTGAACTTGGCAATAAATTATTTCCTTAATTTTTGTTAAATAAACTGCTGGCTCAGAACTAAAAGTTTTCAAACATTTACAGCTCGATTGTCTAATAAGAAGCGATTAAGTTAACCTATACTACATATAGGTTCTATTGTATTGAGACAAAATTCAATAGACTTATAAAATTTTTGAGACCTGTCAAGTCTGCAGGACTGTTGAGTCTCCAATTTTGAACCATAAATACTGAAAAGCATTCTGGAATGTTGAAGATGATATCTAATTATGTGTAAGAGATTGCATTCTAATGATATTATTTCTCTTGTACCAATTGACATCATAATTTATTAAAATAATTATATCTAATAATTTTCTTCTTGTTTTTTCAAAAAACAAATTCACCTCTTTTGGTACAATCGCTTCTGCAGTACTTCGACCGTGACTACTCCAAGAGCCCAGAAGTATCACGGATGAATTCGCAGTATTTTTTAAAAACACTTCTGTTATCTGGGTAACCTGGGATTTAAGATCTCCAGTTGCTTCTTTTAATACTAAAAACAAAAGCGAAAGCAACTCACCTTTCTGATATAGTAGACTTATTAGTGTAGTTGTATGTTAACGAAGATAATGATTGTGCTTGTTAAAATTTAAAAATATAAATTTAAGTTGAATGATTGTGTAAGAAGAGTGTCAATGTAGTACAATAAATCTACTGATATTGCAACGTATGTATTGGGTTATGAACCGCTGAAATAGCGGAAGTAGCTGAGTCGACAATGTACGAGTATTTACATAATATAAGAAGCTGAGAAGCACCGGGCTAAAAGTCGAAAATCGTAAGTCGTCAGTCGTCGTTGTAAGCATGGTATCGCTGTACGTAAGTCAACTGTAACCCAATTTGTCAAATAAAGATTTATAAAATAAAGTATCGAGGAACACTTTATTTCTCAACAGTGCTGAGTTTTATGTTTCCTTAATTCATTTATAATTCAATGTTCTACTAGTGCGAAACTCTAAACTCAATCTACTTTAATCTGGATTGCATATAATACGTTCTCAGCACCGAATTTTATAAGTCGTTTTCTAATATAATTTCTAAAATAGTTACCTTTGTCTTCTATTTCATTAATTTTAATCAAATAAGCTTCTGTAATTAATTAAGTAATTTTTTAAGATACTCGTAATAGCTTGGGAAGGAATGCTAATAAAATTTACTTCACGTTAATATAACTCTATTAACAATACAAAAGGAATAATATTAAGTTTCAAAAATCTCGTATGACTTTTCTAATTTTAAATTTTTCCTTAGCGGACTGAAAAACACTTTTTGTAAATGCAAACATTTTTTAAAGCGACTAATTTGTCATCTTGCACTATTTTAAATCACTAAAAAATGGTACGATTTCTGCTCCTTATAAATTACATTATAATTACATTATATAATTATTATACCAGGTGTACAAGTATAAAATGCGGATTTTAGACAACAAATGGTATACCAATGCAGTTTAAGCTGTTATGATTTTATACTGCGCCATTTTGTTGTGTCCTCAACAAGTTAAGACGCACATTAGTGATAGACTAAAAAAGTGTGTGCATCGTGTTGTATTGTTGTGTTTAATATGTCAAAATTTATACCGAACGAAGAGCATTCGCGGACAGCATTAATTTTTTGTTTTCATTTGAATAAAACTGCTGCTGAATCCTTTCGGTTACTACGAAAAGCTTATGGTGAACATGCTTCATCGCAAGATACGTATGAACGATGGTTTCAGCCTTTCAAAAACGTTCACTTTAATGTTGCAGACAAGGAACATAAAAAACCGCCAAAAAAATTCGAAGATATGGGTTTGCAAGCATTGCTGGACGAAGATGATACGCAAACACAAAAACAACTTGCACAACAATTAGGAGTTTACCAACAAGCTGTTTTCAATCGCCTACGAGCAATGGAAAAAATTTAGAAGAGTGGTAGATTGGTACCACATGAGTTGAATGACAGGCAACTGGAAAATCGCAAAATCACATGTGAAATTTTGCTCACTCGGTACAAAAGGAAGTCGTTTTTGCATCGAATAGTAACAGGGGATAAAAAGTGGATTTATTTTGAGAATTACAAATGCGAGAAATCATGGGTAGACCCAGGAGCACCATCTACATCGATCGCAAGACGAAATCGTTTTGGCAGAAAGACGATGCTCTGTGTTTGGTGGGACCAGAGGGGCGTGGTCTATTATGAGCTACTGAAACCTGGGAAAACGGTTAAATACTACACGTTACCAACAACAATTAACCGATTTAAACCGTTTACTGCTTGAAAAGAGGCTAGAATACCGAAAGAAAGTAATTTTACTTTTTGCAACACAAAGTAATTTGACTCAATGACAATGCTCCATCACATACGGCAAAATTGGTTCGCGACACATTGGAAGCACTTAAATGGGAAGTTCTGCCTCATGCGGCGTACTCACCAGATTTGGCTCCTTCTGATTACCACTTATTTGCATCGATGGGTCACGCACTTATTGAGCAGCGCTTTGATTCCTATCAAGATGTTAAATGGCTCGATGAATGGTTCGCGGCAAAAGAGAAAGATTTTTACTGGCTTGGTGTTCACAAATTGTCCGAAAGATAAGAAAAATGTATGAAAAGCGACGGAGCATCCATTTAACCCTTTTCGAACGTATTCAATTTGGAGATGGGTGTCGTACTGATCGGAATTAATTTTCGTTGAAAAAGCAGTGATACATAACATGCAAGATTATAAAGAATGAATGAGATTTATTAATTCTTTTGACAACTTTATTTACATGTTTATACAATAATATGTTTTAATGTCATGTTTTCAATGTCATACGACCGGAACGGTAAAAAGGCTTTGGTGGCTGAGAGTAGACATGCGTTCGAAAAGGGTTAAAATGTGCTTTGATTAGAATCATATACATGAAATCATTAATTTAACCACATAAATCTGCATACATTCTATAATTAGGATTCTCTGGCCATTTTTATACATGTAGAGATGACTTAACTGGATTGCTTTCATTTTTAAGACATAATGAACAGGAATTTTTCAATATTTTTAATATTCTTGTCAAGTGTAGGCCATCAAATATAGGATTTCGCCAGACTTTTCATTTTAACGATGTGTGAATAAAACTATGAAGTTCATTTAAATGTCCCTTCTGTTTTTTAAATAATCTTTCGATTTGGTATATTTAATAATAACCTCATTTTAGTATATTTTGTTCTACAGTTAATTCAAATTTTTATAAGCTTCAAAATATTTATTATTATTTTCTGATTCTGGTCAATCTTTTAAAACTATTTTTGCCACTGTACTTAAAATTATATCTTTTAATATTCTTACCTAACATACAAAATTTAGAAATGAGTAATTAGCTTTGTTTTGTTCTTTAATTACTTTTGTAACTTTATTGACCACGTTTCTTAACAAACTATCGGCCATACAATTATTTTCTCTTCTAATATATTTTATATCAAAATCATATCCTTATACATCTTTATAGTCTAAAGAAAAATGTCAAAAAATAGCAATAGAATAAACCATATAAAGCATTGTGTACGCATAACCATTTATTTTTTATTTTTTCTTTATCCGTAGCAGCTCTTAATTTCATGCAGTGTATGTCGAAAAACATTTTATAGTTATTGCATTAGTAAATACAACTTTTACAAAGTATGTTAATAGATACAACATTTTCTTTAGGAAAATTTACTGTACAATACAATAACATTGAATTCTACATTGTTAAGAAATCTTCTGCCCACGGGCGTCCTGCGTAGTCACGTTTAAGTTACCGCAAAATGCCAAACTTATCCACTGGATAAGTAAGCGCCTTATCTCAAGTTCTCAATAGTTGACAAATTTACGGAGGACAAATTTTGTGTGCATACGCTGAAGAGAAAACCGTTAATTGGTTTATGCAGAAACTAATCAAACTTCGCTAGGTGATTATAAATAAAGCTGTGCCTCGATCGACTGCTCAATCAGCTTTCGGATTGGCCTGACTTTTCTAGTCCAAATTCGCCTTACTCGATGTTGCTTTTACGCGAGTCCTAGCGAGCAGTATGAGTGCGTCATCAAACCAAATCCATCGCATTCGCATTCAATGTTTCTAGGCAACCGCGCTGATTGGCGATCCTTAAGCGCCTAACTGAAGCATCTTTTGTTTATTTTATGACACCGCGAGTTAGAAGCCTCTATGGAGAACCAGTAAAACTCCGACGTCGCAAGAAACCGACGCTACCAGGCCAGCCGCTCCAGACTAATGTTCGCTACTGTAACTGTTTCTATTCTTATGATTTATCAGTGACTCAGAATACCGTGATTTAGGTTAGGTTATTTTGCAATAATTTTATATTAGGCGTAGTAAAAAGAAATCCAATATTTTTGCATTAAATTGAAGGTTTTATTTAGCATAGATAGAATGATACGACTTAGGTCAAATATGCACCGTTTTGTTTGATAACTTGTTGCTATTTTGGAGGTAATTTCATAATGCCTCTCTCGTAGAAACTCTTGTCCCTATTGTCAAAAAACTGGGACAATCGATTTTCACAATCTTCTCTTGAGGCGAATTCTTCACCTGCAAAATCATTCGTCATAGACAGGAACAGGTGGTAATCACTTGGTGCCAGGGACGGACTATAAGGTGAATGCATAAGAACTTCCCAACCAAGCTCCCGGAGCTTCTGGCGAGTCACTATCGATGTATGCGGCCTCCCGTTGTCCTGATGGAACACAATTCCTCTCCTATTGGCTAAAGCTGGCCGCTTCTGGGCAATTGCTTCTTTCAGACGGTCCAATTGTTGGCAGTACAGGCCCGAATTAAGAGTTCGGCCGTAGGGGAGCAGCTCATAGTAGATGATTCCCTGCCAGTCCCACCAAACACACAGCAAAACCTTCCTGACTGTCAATCCTGGCTTGGCCACCGTTTGCGCCGGCTCACCGCGATTTGACCACGACCGTTGTCGCTTGACGTTGTCGTAAGCAGCCCACTTTTCATCACCAGTAACCATCCGCTTTAGAAATGGATTGATATTGTTGCGATTTAACAGCGATTCGCAGATGGAAATTGGGTCCATGAGGTTTCTTTGCGATAACTCGTGTGGCACCCATACATCGAACTTCTTTTTGTATCCAGCCTTATTTAAGTGGTTGCAAACGGTTTTTTGTGCAATGTTTAGCTCCTGAGCAATCGAAACAGTGCTCACGTGACGGTCGGACTCGACGATTTTCATTATTTTATCGACATTGTCGACAATTGGCCTTCCAGAGCGTGGTGCATCTTTGACGTCAAAATTACCAGAACGGAATCGACAAAACCAAAATTGCGCGTGATTGGCTATTACAGTATCAGGACCATAAACAGTGTTCACATTTTCAGCTGCCTGGCTTGCGTTTTCGCCTTCATCGAAGAAAAACTGTAAAATATGGCGTATTTTCTCTTTGTTGGTGTCCATCTTTGACGTGTGCTAAAAAAATACTGAGTCAAGCAATCACAAAACTGTATCCAAAGCTTTTTTAGTACGAAATCTTATCTTCCTAACGCCATCTAGTGTAACCCGATCGCTCTTTTACAACGGGAGATACAGACTACTAAAGCCATCTATTGGCAAAATAATGGATTACTTTTTACTACACCTAATATTTGTAAGTCAAGGCGGTTGATGTTAGTTTATAGTTTTAAGCAAAATTTGTATTTGGATTTTAATTCTTTTAAACGTGAACATATGTTTTAACTGTTTATGACCATCTCGTTATTTTCCCCACTCCGTTCCGAATTCTGGGACTGCAGCACTCTGACACCGGAGTTTAATCCTTACAAAATAAATATGGCTGCAGTGATTATAGTGCGAGTACCGTGATTGTCAGTGAAATAGTCACACAATCATGAATTATTAAATTGTTCTTTTTAAGTTTTAACTGACAAAACAATCTGTTTCCTAGAATCTTCATGACACAATCATAATAAAATATTGACTTAATTGTGTTTTATGATCAAATAATTAATTTTTGAAAGAATTGTTTCGCCCTTCATTGTGCATTTTAATTAAATGAGATTATTATCGCTGTTATAATAATATACATTTATTCTTCTAAATTTTATAATAAAAAATTGGTTATTTTCAGATTTTCGCAATATTAAATATAAATAATAAAATCAATGCATATAACAAAATGTTTTCCTGTTTTCCAAAACCAAGTATACTTGCAAAAAAAGGCAACATCAATTTAAGTGGATTATTTACAGTAAGATAAAATATAATTTAATTTATGTACTTAGAAAATATGTTAAATTAAAGTTGATTGTATTATTGCAGAATGACGCTAATGAGGAACCTCTGGTAATGAGTTACAAGCCAGCTGCAGAATCAGAGTTTTTCAATAACAACGTAAGGCTAGAAATTTAAAATAAAACTTATAATTTTTTCGTAGTACTCGATATTTTAATAATAAATTTATTTTAGCTGCAATAAAAACTAATACGTTTTTTTATCTAAAATATAAAAGAGAGGAATTTAATAAATAATTAACAATAATTAGTTTTGGAATTTCAACTTTATGAAATATTAGCTTTGAAACAATTTTCATTTAGTAAAATAAATATAAACAAAATAAAACCAACTTAAAAAAATTAACCTATATACCATAGTTGTATATTATTATATTAGGTTGCTGCAGATGAAATGGCCGATTTAGCAATGAAATAAAGTTGGCTGCAATTTTAGTGTATTATGTTGGCACAAGGCGGCGCAAATCATATGACATATTGAACTATAAATACTGCTACCTTGGTTTATGGAGTCATTTCTGTTTTGCACTTTATAGTGATCGTAAATACAAAAAGTGAAAGTGAACATGGAAGTAAATTAAAAACGGCTACTTTTACTATACGAATTTAAAATAGAGCACAACGCAACGGAAGCAACGAGGAATATCAACAGCGCATTTGGGCCTGATACAGTTAGCGAACGAACCACTCGGCGGTGGTTCAAAAAATTTTGATCCGGAGATATGTACCTTGGAAATGAGCCACGTGGACACCCAGGACCATCGATCGATAACGACGAGCTGCGTGCATTAATGGAGTCTGACCCCCGCCAAACCATAAGGGATCTTACCGAGAAATTAGGCGTTCACAATTCGACAGTTTGCCGCCACTTGCAGCAACTTGGAAAAGTGAAAAAGCTTGACAAATGGGTTCCGCATGATCTTACCGAGCAAAACATGACGTGTCGAATGGAGATTTCAAGTTCTCTTCTCTCCCGCAACAAAAAAGAACCGTTCTTGCACCAAATTGTGACCTGCGATGAAAAGTGGATTTTATACGATAGTCGTCGCCGATCAGCCCAATGGCTAGATGCCGATGAAGCGCCAAGACATGCCAAAACCAAGCCTTTATCCAAAGAAAATAATGGTATCTGTTTGGTGGTCTGTAGCTGGAGTTATCCACTATTCGTTCCTGCAACCTGGCGAAACCATCAATGCTGAGAAATACTCTGCTAAACTGCATGAAATACATCAGAAATTGATATTTCAACGACCTAGGCTTGTCAACAGGGATGGAGTGATACTGCTTCCGGATAACGCACGATCTCATTTATCGAGAACAACGGTCCAAAAATTAAACGAGTTGTGCTATGAGACTCTTTCTCACCCTTCATATTCAGCAGACCTCTCATCAACAGATTAATATTTCTTTAAACATTTGGATCACTTTTTGACAGGAAAAAGATTTAATACTGAAGCTGCTGTCAATAATGCCTTCGAGGAGTTTCTTCGAACCAGAAACTCGGACTTCTACAAAACCGGAATAAATGTACTTGTATCTCGTTAGGAAAAGTGTGTTGCATCTATTGGTACCTATTTTGATTAAATAAATTGTCTTCATAAAAAGTTATAGCTGTTTAAAAATTTATTACTAAATCGGCCATTTCATCTGCAGCAACCTAATAGTTCTATAATACGTATAATTAATCGATATTATCATAACTAGGCAGATGTTAGTTGATAAGAATGTTTGCTCTTTAATGAATTACACGAAATTATTTTACAAGTTCATTACTCATTATTATGGTATCTGACTACTTTGTTGTCAAAAGATCCGCGACATGGATTTCTTTTTCATTTGTTCGATTCTGAAAGTGAATTTTTTTTTAATGACCAACAATAATCAGCTCACATACAGGGTCCGGCAATAAAACTTCCCGTATTAGAAGTAGCCAGCGTGCGAGTTGTAGTGGGGGTACTGATGTAAGGGGGGGGGGGGGTATTGTTTGAAAGCGGTATACGTGCTATTTTCAGTGTGCGCCATGGCTTGGCTTGTTGAGCATCGTGCGTTTGTTATGGAGGAATTTATTAGTAACGGTGGTTCTGTGATTAGTTCTCAGCGAGCGTTTCGGATACGATTCAAACTTGGCCAACATGATTGTGTCCCGGATAGAAAAACTATTTAATTGTGGGTGTCAAACTTTAAAAATACAGGTTTAGCTCTGCTAAGAAAACCTACTGGCCGACCTTGGACTGCAATAGCGCCGGAAAATGTGGCGTGTGTGACAGCGTCTTTTCAGCAATCACCAAGGCGTTCAGCACTTAAACATTCAGCTGCCCTGGGATTGTCTGATATGAGTGTAAAAAGAATTCTTCATAGAAACCTTCATATGCAAATCCTTCAAAATGATGGTTACTCAGAAATTAAGTGAAAGACATTTTGAAACTCGCAGAGCTGCGTGCGAGCAAATTCTTCTAAACATTCCCCTTAGCGCTTTGTTTTTTTTTCAGATGAGGCCAACTTCCACTTATCAGGAACTGTAAACAAATAGAATTTACGCTACTGGGCTGCAGAAAACTCATTAAAAAAGTTAATCAGAGACCACTACAGAGCCCTCATGTGACAGTTTGATGCGCAGTCGTTGAATATTTCGTGTGGGGACCGTATTTTTTCGAAGAAGGTGGCTAAACGTTAACGGTTAATACAAACCGTTATTATCACATGGTAGAGACCTTTCTCCAATCTAGGCTAAACCAGTTTGTTGCAGATCATGAAGATCATAAAGTGTGGTTTCAGCAAGACGGAGCAACATCTCACACCTCTCAGCGTTCTATGGAAATGTTGAGGGAGTTGGTTCCTGATCATCGTGTCTCTTTACGAGGAGACATCGCTTGGCCGCCAAGGTCGCCTGATTTATCGCCTTGTGATTTATTTCTTTTGGAACACTTAAAGGCTAAAGTATACAAAGATCATTCCACAATACTGCAAGCACATAAGGAGGCCGTTACCCAGGAAGTAGCAGCCATTCCAAGAGACATGACACGAAGATGTATGGAACTTTTGGGAAAGACTTCGTCAATGTGCCAACAATAGAGGACGTCATTTAGCGGATATAATTTTTAAAACCAAATAATCAAAAATGGCAAAGTACATATTTTTTATAAATAAAAGTATTTTTTCTTTATCTTTTTTAGTTTTTCTGTGACAGCCTATAAAAATGAGGGAGGTTTCATTGCCGAGCCCTTTATTAATATACCATCTTTATTGATACTTACGACGTATCTACTTAATATCCTTAGAAATGGACAAAGTGTATCTTTAGACTCATTAACCTTTAGAGGATGGAAAATCTCGTATACGGGTGAAGAACAAACATTTCTTTTTTTAATCATATAGTATGAATCACGTTCTATTCGCCATTTTAAATCCATAATTTTGTATTTCAATATTCCGATGATGATTTCATGCAGAGTGATATTAAAATTTTTTTAATTGTTTTTAATTTCTTTACCCAATTATAAATAAGACAATAGAATTTTTTAAAATGAAAAGATTTAAGGGGTTAGGCCACTCTAGAGGCCGGAAAAATAGGCTTTTTTAGGATTTATTTTTTCAGAAATACTACAAAATAAATTGAGTTTTCAATAAAGAGTATCTATTATAAATATCAGTGACTATACAAGAATTTTTTTAAAGCGATTAATTTAAAAATGCCGGCTGTGTAGCGTTTTTCCGATGACGTCTCCATTTATTCAGGGTCCACGGTCAGACAAACAATTCCTATACAGTCTGTCAAGTAAGAGCGTGGTCGTGTTAATTTATAAAAAAATTTATTTGATAAAACTTTCATATTTATATATACATTGTACACATTACAAACAATGATGCAATTTGGTCAATAATGTGTCCAGTCACCACCGGCGTCGATAATTGCCTGGCATCTCCGAGGCATGCTTTCTACTAATTTGACGGCGTATTCTAGTGGCAAGGATCTCCAGATCCGACGAATTCCGTAAGACAACTGCTTTAAAGTGTATGTGCGTCTTCCACGAAGCTTCCGTTTGATATATGCCCACACATTTTCAATAGGGTTTGCATCGGGCGACTGCGACGGCCAATCCAATGTAACGATGCCAGATTGAGTCTTCCACTGAGTACAGAGCTTGCTGCGGTGTTTAGGATCGTTGTCCTTCTGCAGAATCCAATCTTCATTTTTTGTGATGAACCATCGTTTGGCAGATGGCAGTAAAGCCTTTTTGTAGATTTTTATCATTTTCTCGGCATTTAGGTTGTCAGTAAAGAGGTGCAAAGTGCCGAATCCCTGCTTTGAGAAGCAGCCCCAAAGATGCACCTTTATTCCATGTTTTACGGTCCGCTGAACAAGCCTATTGGTGGAAGTTGACCAGACTCGCATGAGGACAGAACGTGCCCATATAGAACATTCATCAGTAAAAATGACATTTTCAAAATCTCTATCAATATTCTCATGCGCCTAAGCGAGTCGCTTTGTCACATGTTTTTCAGTCAACAGAGGCTATATCTAAACCTTTTACCATTAATTTTGCTTGTCCTTGCCGCAGTGTTAAAGCAGGATTCTGCGAAAACAGATTCACTATTCTTTTTTCATCTTTTTTTTTCACTTTTCCTATCGAGCCACGTTCTGGTAAATCATCGACATGTTTAGCCACTTTATATCGCTGTATCCACTTCTGTACAAATGCCTTCGACTTACTCATATATTTAGCAGCCGCTGATTGCGACATTTTGGGACCTTTCGGGTGGATGCAAAGGAACACAGCCTCGTAGCGCGACGCGTACTTAGCACTTATGGCGTTTAACGTAATTCTTTTTCAAAAGAACAACGACAACTAAATCTTTGTTGATAATGCATCAAGGACAAAGCTTTTTTCTATCGGCTCGCGAAGGAATTAGAGCGAAATCTTTTATTACCTGTCAAAGAAATCGACCACGCTCTTACTTGACAAACTGTAATTTTCGAATTACAATAAGCTAATTCTTTTTTTTTTGATTTTATGCAATAATTGCTATAGAAGTACGTTGGTTATTTTCAATATATCAATTTTTGACTAAATGGCGCACTCCTAAAGTGGAAAGTAAAAAATTTGCCTAAAAAATCATCAGATAATTGTTAATAACAAATAAACTATGCAATATAAAAAAAAAATCCTACGTAATTCCATAGACAATGTATTTTTTTAAGATATATTTAATATTTAAAGTAAATCGGTTGAAAATTGTCTGAGTTATGTTTCCGGCCAACTTAAATGCAGTTTTAAGATACACGTGTTTGAAGTTTTAAGTAGTAGAAAATCATGAATAATTTTGCAGGGGACCTTGTACTAAAACTCAAAAACTGAGTAGTTAGAGATTTTTTCCGACCATAATCTTTTGGGACATCATTTTTTAAGGTCTTAGGGGATAATTAAAAAAAAAAAAACGATTTTTCGGAATTTATAGAGTGGCCTAGCCCTTTAAGATTGATCTTACCTCTACAGACGGGAACACTTGCATGCAGGCGCGACGGATGGTCGATACTGTCCGGATGATAACGCATTACCTAGTTATATTATACCTTTTTTATGAATTTTTGATAAAAACCAAGAATCCGAAATCCCTGTCCTTTAGAGATTAAACATCTTTGCTTCTTGTAGCTTTTTACTAAATCTGATTCGATTTGTTTAAAATTTGGAGTCTTGTGATTTCCAAAAAAAATTTTTTACTCCGTCCTTGAAGCACAATTATGATGTTCTCTCATTTTTATTGATTGTTATTATAAAAGTATCATTCTTTATTATCTCGAGTATCTGAGGTCCATCAAAAATCCCTTTGTTTGTTATAGCATAACTTAACTGATTTTGTAGATACGTAAAGCGTTTACATCCATTCTTTCACTAATGTGAGTACTGAATCTTCTTTTTGAACAGATAGTGATAAATATACAGGCTTTGTTACACTTTAAACTTTGGCATAATAAATTTGCTACTTGTTTTTATTGTTTGTACCTCGCAAATTAGTTAATTCGTCGCCACTGACAAAAGAAGAAATTCATTGGATATGCACATGAGTAAAAGAATGGTTGTTGAGCAAACTTTTGAAGGCAACGAGGAAATAGAGAACTTAAAGAGAAGAAGTGGAGAAAGTACTCGATGAGTATGAGAAAGCAGAAGGCTTGAGTGACAACAGTAATATTATTGTTTCGAACGATAACAAAACAAGTGACGAGGATCATACATTATACAGGGTGTCACAAAAGTCCCGGAACGGCTGTATATTTTAAGGTCAATCCTTAAGTAACTCTTAACGAGGAATTCAATGGTAACCTATATTTTGACCTTGATGATATCCTTCAAAGTCATTTCAAGGTCAGGTCATGTTTCGTAAATGACCCCCTTTTTTGACATTGGCAATCGAAAGAGCAAGAAATTTTTTTCCAATCTCTTCTAGTAGATTTCGCTCTGAGGGCTGACGTACCAAGTGACTCGGATAGAGCACCTTGCGCACGAGCTTTAAACCTTAAGTACGAGGGACCCGTGCTCTAACGACTTCTGTCGCTTTGAGCGGGGCCAGGAGGTATAGAGTCAGGGCGACGCAAAGTCGAGCCCAGGGCTTCGTAGCTCCGAGAAAAAAAGAGAAACTAAGATTACTTAATTTTCTCTTGACCCAAGCCGTTCAACTTGGATCAAACTTCGAGCGAGGGTAACTTTTGCTGGGCTGCTTACCTATTTTTAGCCCGTCTTTTTTTATAAAAGAAAAGAGGAGCGCTTTTAAAAAAATATGAATAACGAGCGACTCACGAGCATCAATTCCCTTCTGGTTTGTCGACTTTTTCTCCGAATCCTAATATTTAATTTGATGTTTTGCTTTACTTTTATTTTTTTTTTTTTATTATTGAAAAAAAACTTTTTTTTCTTTTCACAATTTTTTTTGTTTTACAAATAATATAAAATTATAACTTCGAAGACTTAATAGTATAAATTTTTTTTTCTTAGAAAAAAATACTAGTTTAATTAATCAAAATTCAAAAGAATTAAAATTTTGATTTTAAGTTTATAAAATTCAATACAGTTCAACAGTTACTTATAAAACAACTTATAATATTTATCAGTATTCCACTTCCACTTTTCGCTGAAACTTGATCCACTGCATCATAGCTTATGGTTCTTACTTTCGGAGCATAGGTTGGCATAGCTGCGTCAGTGATCTGCGCTTGCCCGTTTTTGGAAACACAGAGGTTATGTGTTGTCAGCGTGCTCGCATCGACTTTATAAAACATACAAATCGTTTCCAGCGCTGGTTTTTTTTTGTGATCGCTGCACTTGTCTGCCATTTTTTAAATTTCTAAAGCAATGCGGACTTTGAAGTCACGTCCTCTTCTCGGACGCTTTCGGTGCACCATTATTAAATCTTTTTTTTTTTTTATAAACGTAATCTCAACTTATCCACTAGTTTCTTTCTATTTTTACTTTCACTTTCACCTTCATTTTATTGTTTTTTTTCGACTTTTTTTTTAAGCACTTTTAAGAAATGTTCGTGGATCTGTAGTGGATATTGACAGGACACTTTCAAGTGCCGGTCGAGAGCTTTCTGAGAAGTTTCGACCTTTATAGGTCTACCACACCTACACGACAATTGCGTGGCAGTATTAAAATTTGCGCGCATAGCCGATGAATACAGCTGGGGTGGCGCCATCGCTAGGATTGACAGTATCTACACTACTACTCTGACTCTGTCGCGTTGTTAATACATGCGTCTGGCGACAAGTCAAGCGTAGGTGGCGCACTTCGCCTTCGTACCTTTTAGCTAGGCTGCATCCGCAACTTTTGCCGTTTCCGAAGACATCCTTTTTAATGCAGTAACGTGTAATTTAATATTTTCATGTCCTGGTTGCTCCAAAATGTAGATATCGTTGCTGCATTTCTCTCTAAGAACAAAAGGGTCGATCCACCGCTAAGCAAGCGTTAAATCCTTTGGCCACATTTGTTACTGCAAAATTTTTTGCGAGCACTATATTTCCTTCTTGCAAAAGTGTTACGTGTGGGGTAACATGCATGCAATAAAATCTTAATATTTATTTTAATGCGAGACCCACTAATCCGTTCCGTAGGGGCCTATTTGCGCATCGCGAACTGGAAATTGTCCTATTATTACCCTTTGCGCGAATTCCCAAGGCCACCTATGCCCCATCGAGTAAGGAAGCACCCGGACATGGCAAAGAGCACATGTTAACAAATATAAATACATTGTTATAAAAATTCGAACCTACGACTTCCGGTCACGGCTGTAGCCTCGCAATCTGTTTCAGATTCCCGCGTGAGGAGATTGGTTAGAGAAATCAGGTGCAACGCAATGAACAGCGGCTATACCAGGTGTACAAGTATAAAATGCGGATTTTAGACAACAGATGATGTACCAATGCAGTTTAAGCTGTTATGATTTGACACTGCGCCATTTTGTTGTGTCCTCAACAAGTTCAGACGCGCATTAGTGATAGACTGAAAAAGTGTGTGCATCGTGTTGTATTGTTGTGTTTAATATGTCAAAATTTATACCGAACGAAGAGCATTCGTGGACAGCATTAATTTTTTGTTTTCATTTGAATAAGACTGCTGCTGAATCCTTCCGGTTACTACGAAAAGCTTATAGTGAACATGCTCCATCGCAAGATACGTGTGAACGATGGTTTCAGCGTTTCAAAAAAGGTGACTCGACGTTGCAGACAAGAAACATTGAAGACCGCCAAAAAAATTCGAAGACATGGGTATGCAAGCATTGTTGGACGAAGATGATTCGCAAACATAAAAACAACTCGCACAGCAATTAGGATTTTTCCAACAAGCTGTTTCCAATCGCCTACGAGCGATGGGGAAAATTCAAAAGAGCGGTAGATGGGTACTACATGAGTTAAATGACAGGCAACTGGAAAATCGCAAAATCACATGTGAAATTTTGCTCGCTCGGTACAAAAAGAAGTCATTTCTGAATCGAATAGTAACAGGGGATAAAAAGTGGATTTATTTTAAAAATCTCAAACGCAAGAAATCATGGGTAGACCCAGGAGCACCATCCACATCGACCGCAAGACGAAATCGTTTTGGCAGAAAGACGATGCTCTGTGTTTGGTGGGACCAGAGGAGTGTGGTCTATTATGAGCTATTGAAACCTGGAAAAACAATAAATACTACACGTTGCCAACAACAATTAAGCGATTTGAACCATTTACTGTTAAAAAAAAAGCCGGAATACCAAAAGAGGCAACACAAAGTAATTTTTGTCCATGACAATGCTCCATAACATACGGCAAAACCGGTTCGCGACACATTGAAAGCACTCAACTAAGAAGTTATGCCTCATGAGGCTTACTCACCAGATTTGATTCTTTCTAATTACCGCTTGTTTGCATCGATGGGTCACGCACTTACTGAGCAGCCCTTTGATTCCTATTAAGATGTCGAAAAATGGCTCGATGTATGGTTCGTGGCAAAAGGAGAAGATTTCTACTGGCGTGGTGTTCACAAATTGCCCAAAAGATAGGAAAAATTTATAAAAAGCGATGGAGCATACTTTAAATTAAGCACTTTTTATTATACTATCAAATTTAACGTTTTATTTTTTCTTTTAAAATCCGCATTTTATGCTTGTACACCTGGTATATTTTTAGATTGTTTTCTGTTTATTTATAATTATATTTATCTACACACATCTATACATGTATATACGAGGGTTAATCAAATATAAACGGTAATTTAGCTATTCTGCTTAGCACGCAACTTCAAACTAGATGTTATAGTATGGCGGTTGCTGGTTCATTTAAGGAGTGGGGGAATCGGTTTAGTTAGCAGCCACGCTCGGTTCTGCCCTTAGTACAGCTATGACGGAGCAAGAGGTACATCCGCCTGTCACGCAACGCGTCATCATAAAGTTTTTAACCAATGAAGGCGTTAAACCGTCGGAAATTTTTACTCGTTTAGAGGCGCAGTTTCGGGACACTACATTGTCTCAGAATCGAGTGTATACGTGGGCCAGGGTATTTCAGGGTGGGTGAGAACGTGTTGAAAACGAAAGTCATGATCGACGACTTACAGATGACAACATCCGTGCCGTTCGAGAGCTTATTGAATATGATCGGCGGTTAATTGTTTCAGAAATTTCGTCATGAGTGAGTATCAGCTATGGAAGTGCTCAATCCATTATCACTGATCATCTTGACTTCAGAAAAATTAGTGCTCGATGGGTTCCGAGGTTATTAGCCGGGAATCAAAAACTGGTCAGATCAGAAATCACTGAGAGACTTCTGAATCGATTTCGACAAGAAGGGGAGGATATTTTGAGGTGCATCGTCACATGTGATGAAACATGGATTCACCATTATACCCCCGAAACAAAATGGAGGATAAGGAGTGGCGAAGAAAGGATGAAGGCCGCCCAGTGAAGGCCAAAACTCGCCTCTCAGCCGGGAAAGTGCTTGCAACGATCTTTTTTGACTCAAAGGAAGTTTTACTCATTGATTTTCTTCACAATCAACAAACAGTTAATGCGGCCTACTATTGCCAATTGTCACAGTCAGCGAGAACCTCCTACCGAAAGAAAAGACGAGGTATAACTATTAGAGAGGTCATTCTCCTCCATGACAACGCTAGGCCACACACCGCGGCTTTGACAAGGGACAACCTGAAAGAAATGGGCTGGAAAATACTCGAACACCCTCCTTATAGTCCAGACTTGTCCCCCTGTGACTACTTTTTGTTCGCACCCCTGGGAGAATCACTTGGAGGAAAACGATTCAAAAGCAATGAAGAAGTCGAGAAGCATGTACGCAATTGGCTGACAACTCGTCCTGGAACTTTTTATGAACAAGCAATATTTAAGCTTTCAAAAGCTCAAAATTGGTGGCAAAAGTTTGTAGACAACGCAGAAGACTACATTGAAAAATGTTGATGATATGGTTTGTGTGTAATATTATTTTATACATTTATAAAAAAAAGTTACCATTTATATTTGATTCACCCTCGTATACGAGTAACACATCGTTCAATAAGTCCCGAGACTAACAACCAAAACAACATTTTTTTAAAAAATCATTTTTATTTATCAATATAATCTCCTTTCAGAGTGATACAATCTTTCCAACGCCTTTCTAACATTTCTATACCATGTTTATAGAAGGATTTATCCTTTGCTTCAAAATAGGCTTCAGTATCGGCAATGACCTCCTCATTTGAGCCAAGTTTTTTTCCCTGGAGCATTTTTTTTTAATCAGCAAAGAGCCAGTAGTCGCTGGGGGCTACATCTGGCGAATACGGGAAGTGGGGAAGCAAATCAAAGCCCAATTCGTTCAATTTTGCCATTGTTTTCATGGACTTGTGGCATGGTGCATTGTCTTGGTGAAAAAGGATTTTTTTCTTCTTCATGTGCGGTCGTTTTGCTGCGATCTCCTCTTTCAAACGTACCAACAAGTCAATATAATAATCACTGTTGATTGATTTATCTTTTTCCAGGTAGTCAATGAAAATCACGCCATGTGTATCCCAAAAAACAGACGCCATGACTTTGCCAGCAGACTGCTGCGTTTTTGGACGCTTTGGGCGGCTTTCGCCAGTCATGCGCCACTCAGATGATTGCCGATTCGACTCCGGAGTAAAATGATGTATCCATGTTTCATCCATGGTCACGTATCGACGCTGGGAATCCTTTTTATTGCGAGTAAATAGCGATAAACAGCTCTCTGAATCGTCGACTCGTTGCTGTTTTTGTTCCACTGAAAGCAATCGCGGCACCCACTTGGAAAAAGCCTTTTTCATGCTCAATTTTTCATGAAGGATTGTACATACGCTTCCAGATGATATCTGTGTCTTTTCTGCAATCTCACGGACCTTCACTTTGCGATTTTTCATTACAATTTTTAACACTTTACTCACATTTTCCTGTGTAACGGCTTCCAATGGCCTACCCGAACGTTCCGCATCGTTTGTGTCCATGCGACCACGTTTAAACTCAGCATACCATTGACAAATCGTTAGTTTGGATGGAAAGGAGTTCGGGTAATGTTTTTCAAGCCATTGCTGGGCTTCTACGGTGTTTTTACCCATTAAAAAACAATGTTTTATCAACACGCGAAACTCGCTTTTTTCCATTTTTCAAACAAATTACAAAGTGACTTTACTCTAACCTCGATAACTCTGCTGTCTGTGATCCGATCGACGTGAAATTTTCACACGTTTCGTGTAAAGGTTCGCACTTTATGGAAACGTGGCCAGTTTGGTACTACTAGCACCATCTTTGGGTTAGTCTCGGGACTTATTGAACGATGTGTTCTATACATGGATATAGATATTTGTCCATACAAGTCACTCTTTCAATCACCGCACGTCAACACAACACGGCGCAGACCGAAAACCGAACAGATAAAAAGAAAGCAAGAGAAAGAAAAGAAATACTAGTATTATTATTAAAAATACGGAACAACTTTCCCAAAAGTCTATCCCGCAGAAACAAACTCTAAAAAACTGACTAAATCTCGTTCAAATAACGCGTTGCCGAACAGTCGTAAAACTCTCTTTAAATATCACTCGGAAACTCTCTCGTGGGCCCGCTCTTCCCCAATACTTGAAGAATCGGTCACCGATGCATCGTGGGGATTTTTAAGATTTTTGAAGGTGTAACTCGGTGTCCTTAAAACTCTAAGCTCTGTTGACTGAACGAATATTTCGTAATGGCACATGTGAGACCGTATAAGCGGAGTCTTTTATCAAGGCACCATAAATGATCAAGATGTTCTTCGAAGGTCGCGAAATATACGACAAAGTCGTCAAGATATGAGCAATGTAATTATTAAAACACCTCGACGCGTTCTTTAGGCAAAACAACATTACACGCTATTGATACAGCTTGCTGTTGGGCGTTGCAAACGCAGTATACGGCTTAGATTTGTCGGTCATCGGAATTTGCCAGTATCCAATAATTGACGCAGAATCGCAGACTGTCATTCTTCTTTTTTGTCATTACGATAGGCGAGCGTAATGGTAAAGAAGAGGGCTCGATAATACCGTCCGCCACCATTTCTCGCACCTGTTTTTGAATTGCGGTGTTTCATCGTTAAGCTTGATATTGTGCTTAACGTACGACGTTTAACGTAGCGGTCCGTGTTAGAAGTAAACGTAGGTTTACACTGTTATTATAATTTTAACTCGGTCTACGAATTCCCCAGGAAAACCGTGTTTAATTTGGTTTAAAAAATTCGACGACGGAGCGACGTTGCCCACTAACGTTCGGCGTCTTCTTTTAGTGCGCGCGATGCAAGTCGGACGTAAGCGTGAATTTATGTATTATATGCGACAAACAAATCCTTGCCCTGACGAAGAAGAACATTAGGGTCCTCGTGTCCCTTCCGGTAAATTCCGGTAGCTCGCAGTTTCCGCCTATCATCAACATTTAGCTGTTGTGCTTGTGCCTGCTGAAGCCAATCTCAACTGCATGAGCAGTTGAGTGTGTTGTTGCGCGAGCGGTTGAGCATACTTTAGCGGGAGCTGCTGAGTATATTGCTGTGCGGGCAGCTGCATGTATTGCTGGCCATTGCTGCGCAAGTTTTCGTATCTGTTCAAATTATACGGCGGCGACATGGTGTCTAAGCGGAATCGTTTTCTGATTGAAGGAAAACTTGTATCCGAAGCTGATTGGAGTTGTGGACGCCACCAGCTGTTTCTCTACTGCCGAAAGTCGTTGATGGTGAACTTGTCAAGAAAACGAACATCTCACGATCTGAGTGAATTGGTAAAATTCTGTCTGAGTTTTACTTTCGCGATACGCGCACATGTTTTTCGCGAAAGTGCTCTATGTACAGGTGCCAATTCGCCGTACATTAGCTCAGCGGGATTTAGGTTAAGAATAAATCCCTTGCGAGTTACTTATTTAAAACAATAATTATTAACATAGTTGACCCAAATTCAACCTGCTTAGTGGTACTCGCAAATTAACTTTAAATGAGAGTTTATAAAAAGACTTTAGTTTTTTTAAGTTTTAGATTGAGGCTGTTTTTTGTTCTAGTGACGCTGGGTATTAAAATTAGCATTTTTGCGTCGTTTTAAGACACGATAAACCACTCTTATATACAAAAATTTGAGAGCGAACTCGCTCAAAGAAGGATCAGCATTAAGTGACAATGTGGAAATCGACTGGCAGTGACTGCATCGTCTATTTTATATGTATTTTAGTGTGCTGATGCTGAATCTGTAGCCATATTTGCTCCATCAACTTCCTATTTTTTTTTAATCACTAATGGATTATTGTCATTATCGAACTTCTAATTAAAATGTAGTAATTATCTCAGAACTTTATTTTTTCATTTTTTCCAGGTCTCAAATTTAGCAGTTTTTGTAATACGATTTAATTTATTTTTTATCATTATTATTATTTTTATTCAAATTATATTTTTTTTTAAATAGATTATTCGCCATTTTTTTTTTTAAAAAAGTGTCATTTGTTAGGATTACTACGATAGGCTCGTCATCCCTTCGGATAATAAGGAAAACATCACAACCAACAACAAAGGAACGAACGAGTAACACCCAATAAAGATTCATAAGCAGCAATACAATTTACGTCAACGGTCAAACAAAAAATAGAAGAAACTGCAGAAGAGTGATAGTATTACAAACTTCAACAGAAGTAAAGTGACATTCATAAACAGAAAAGACTGCTTACGATGTACTGATTGTGACATTTCTTACGTAAATCTTTAAGTAACTAACAATAAGAACTTTGCCGCTTCATATCTCTGAAACCAAGGAAGATCGTCTATATAACTCAATATAGCTACCATGCGCAATTTGAATTCCATGCCAAGCGCGTGCTTGAGCATTATTTGGCGTTCGGTTGCTAGGCGGCGCGTTTGCCAGCGCGGAAGCGCACAGTTATAATAACATTTGTCAGAGCATATAGACGAGTTCTTTTATGGTATCGGTACACGCGCTCAGCCATCAAAACGCCTTCACCGTGACGACTTTAATTCTTATATAGAGTCTGACCTGGGGAAGCCAGATTTGTGTGAATTACCAATGTCCATAAAACTTTGCTGGTGAACACAGAATTAAAAACTATTTAACACGTGCTTCTAATTTTTCTTTTCGAGTTGATATAACAAGTGAAAGATTCCCTTTCCAATATGAATAATAATTATCCCGATTTAATTCGTAAATACTATTTTCTTGTTAGAATTGCATTTGAAAAATGTGCTTAATAATTACTTTTGGGTTTTGAAAAGGTCCCTAAGTGGTGCCATCCGCTTTGTGCTTTAGGTCAAATTTCAAGATCATTTCAAGATCAACGTTGATTTGTTTAATAAAAAGCTCTTATTTTTTATTGGAAATAGAGACTTGAATGTTCAAAATTTCTGATCAAGCAGATCCCAGGGATCATTTCAAAGTCACTGATATTTTTCAACAATAAATTGTAACAATGTAGTTTTTAAGAAAAATTAGTTAAGCTGAGATTGTAGGAGTTAGAAATATGGCAAAGAGCCTCTCACTGTCAATTTTCGAACCAAATAAAATTGAAATTGAATTTTTAAAAGAACAAGTTTCAATTTGAAGAAATGAGCAGTAGTATTTTACCAGAGTAGAAAAAATCCTTTATCATTAGAAAATGTAAACGAAATTTCATAAATGAATAAGTAATTTCAGTTTAAAAATTGTATCGATAGAAAGGTTAAGTGGAAACAGAAAGTAAAACACACGAAAAATTATTCCAAGTTTTGAGGTATACTTTAGATAAATTTCTAGAAGCAATGACCTTTGAAATAGCTTTCTACGATATAGCTCGAAGAGACGGGCTCTAGAAAAAAAAAGTTGAAGATGCCATGGTTTAAAGCATTTCAATAGTGGTGGCAGCATTTTGAGACTGAACAAAATAGTATTTCTTGGAAAATAACTACATTTTTTACTCATTCAACTGTGGATAACATAAAAGATTTGCAATAAAAATGCAAAAATTTTAGGAATGACGTTAATGGATTAAGTTTTTTTTACGATAAACAAAAAGTTTTTAATTCAGATCAAAATGGTTTTTAATTCTAAGATATACAGTAGCAGAACATTATGTTATGAAGGCGCAAAAAAAGTTGAATGTGTTACTCAATCTCTTCTCTCTACGTCTCTTAGTTACACAATATACGAGGTCTGGCTATTAAATAACGAGACTGCGCGCCTAGAAGGCGCCGTAGAGGGGTGGGGAAAAAAACGAGTAGTGCGTTGGGTATCTAGATATCTTGTCTATGCACGTACCAAAACACGTTCTCGTCACTATTATTGTATTTGTGCAGTAGCGGTTTGAAACGAACGTGTTTTTTTCTCGTGCCGAAAACCATGTGTGACGAAAAACAGGAGCAACGTATCAATCTCCAATTTCTCGTTAAATTGAAAAAAACTCCGACTTAGTGCTGTAAATTGTTGCAAGAGGCCTATGGGGACAATTCTCTATCTCGTGCGCGTGTTTTTGAGTGTTGTAAGCGCTTCAGTGAGGGCCGAGTGAGCACTGAAGATGACCAACGCCCAGGTCACCCTGTCACTGTTTCAACTCCGGAAACAGTGACCAAAATCAACCAAATTGTGCGTGCAGATCGTCGAATGAGCATCCGGATGATTGCCGAGGCTGTAAACGCCGATAAAGAAACGGTTAGACAAATTTTACACGAGGAATTACACATGACAAAAGTATGTGCGAAGTTGGTGCCAAAAAACCTGACTTCTGACCACAAGCTCTTGCGTCAACAGGTCTGCTCAGATTTCCTTGAAAGGTTAAAAAAAGATTCCGGATTGATGAAAAACATTATTACTTGCGACGAAACGTGGATTTTTCAATACGATGTTAAAACAAAGCGGTAATCGATGCATTGGAAGACGCCTGAATCGCCCAGAATCAAAAAAGCAAGGATGTCCAAATTGAAATTCAAGGCAATGTTGATCGTTTTTTTCGACATTAACGGTATCGTGATGACTGAATGGGTTCCAGAGGGTCGGACTGTCAACCAGACTTACTATTTGTCAGTTTTGGCAACGCTGCGAGAACAAGTTCGTAAGAAACGGCCCGAGTTGTGGAAGAACAACTCGTGGATTTTGCACCAGGACAACGCACCTGCCCATAACGCGCTATCTGTAAAGCAGTATTTGGCCGGTGAGCGCACTCCAGTGCTCCAACACGCGCCGTACTCGCCAGATTTGGCACCGTGCGACTTTTTTTTGTTTCCGAAGATAAAATCTGCTTTGAAAGGGACCCGATTTGAGTCGATGGAAGCGGTAAAGCAAAAAACGGCAGAGCTCCTAAAAGCCCTCACCAAAGAAGACTTCCAGCACTGCTTCGATCAATGGATAAAACGTATGGAAAGGTGTGTGGCGAGGGAAGAGGAGTATATTGAAGGGGAGCATTTGAATGTAGAATAATTTTCATAATAAAACCCTTTTCCGTAACCAGTCTCGTTATTTAATGGCCAGACCTCGTAATCGACTGTATTTGCTTTTACTTCCGACTGAAATACTTCAAACTTGGATAAAAATATTTTTACTGCATAGCAAACACTTTCTAATTCCATTACTGGAATGATAGAGCAGATATTGTCAAAAAACATTTAGAGAGATTATTCATATATTAATCTAAAGTATAAAATAATACCGTAAAGCATATGACGTCGGCACAGAACCTCCGTTTTTCTTTTGGTATTGTTTATGTGAACTTCCTTGATTGGCATGTCAGTGACCTTATTAATATAAAAATACGAGCCAAAGATTATAGCTTATGTCTTAGCCACATTGAGATGAAGATGGTTTTCATTAGCCGATTGCAAGACAAGTTTAGCTCGCCTACCAATGAGTTCAACATATGTTTTAAGATTGGACATAGGAAATTGAACATAAATCTGAAGGTCATCAGCATAGGTTAAATAAAAGATAGTGATGTCAAACCTGCTGGATACGTCATTGATATAAATAAGAAACAGTAATGGTTCGAGCACTGACCCTCGTGGAATACCGGTGTTGAGTTTGAAAAATGATGATGAATTGCCATTTCGATCCAACACTGCCTGCTTTCTACCACTAAAGTAAGAGGCGAACCACCGAATAAGTGAAGGTAAGAAATCATAATTAAATAGTTTTTGCAAAAGAGTGACATAACATACCTTGTCAAAGGATTTGCTGAAATCAAATAGCAACAGTAAGGTAACCCAGCGTCTATCCATGCCTGTCCTAATGTCATCCATGAGTTTGATGAGAGCAGTCTGAATGCTGTGGCATGATTGAAAACCTGTCTGAAATGGGTCAATAAGTTGACGAGTTTAGAGATAATTTTATAATTGTTAATGTATTAGACGCTCTAAGACTTTTGACAGGTACAACAGAAGGAAGATTGGTCAAATGTCATCCATGTCTCGAGGAGAGGCAACTTTGTTGATGGTTGTTACAAGTGCTATCTTCTGAACAGAGAGTATGTGGGACTCTCGTAAAGAGTCATTAAATAGACGACAGAGTAGCGGACCTAACACCGGAAAAGCAGCGACGATTATGAACTATGAGACACCATCATGGCCCTGCACCTGAGAGGAAGAGTCACGCACAGCACTTTTCACTTCGTCGATACTAATAGCATAAAGATTAAACTGGGGATTATAGTTCATGCCGGTATTAAGTGAGTCCAGGAAGGAGACAACAGTAGGTATACCAAAGTCAAATGCTGCGATACCAAAAAAATTATTCAAATCGTTTGCAGTGAAAGTATGGTGAGAGTCAGTAAGGGAAGAGCAGTGCCAATACGGTGGCGTAGTGTCTTCAATATATATATATATATACTCGTATCAGGACCTTGAATAAGTTCTCGCTGTATCTTTCACAAAATAAAAGCTTTATTTAAAATATAAAGCACGAAAACAATTCACTCCAAGTATTGCCCATTACTAGAGACCACTGTCTCCCATCTCTCTGGTAGTATATGAATCCCACGTCAGAAAAAAGATATGCTTTTTGAGGCGATCCAAGAATCGATCCATTCTTTAGTATCTTCGTAAGCATGGAAGTGCTGTTCAGCCAGATCATGTGCCATCGAACAGAAAAGGTGAAAATTGGAAGGGGAATACTATTTCAGGTGATTACGGCGGGTGGAATAGAACTTCCCATCGAAGCGTTTCAAGGTAGGTTTTTACTGGTTTTGCTACATCAGGACGAGTCATGTAACAAAATCACTTTGTCGTGTCTTCGCTCGTATAGCAGTCGTTTTTCTTTTAGGGCTCGACTTAAACGTAACAATTGAAGTCAATAGCGATCACCCGTAAAAGTCTCATTCGGTTTGAGCAGCTAATAATAAATTACACCCTGCTGATCCCACCAAATGCAGAGAAGAAGCTTCGAACCATGGATATTTGGTTTTGCGGAAGATTTTCTACGCTTTGGATTATTGTAGTGTATTAACTTTTCATTGCCAGTCACGATACGGTGTAAAAAACCTTTTTTTTCTGCTGTTGAAGCAGTAGTTCACATGTGAGAGAACACCGTTCGATGTCTATCGGCTTCAATTCATACAGCATCCAATGTCCTTGCTTGTGGATGATTCCCAACACTTCTAGACGTTTTGCAACTGGTGACTCATCTACTTGTAATATTTTTTCAAGTTCTGCTAGCGTCTGACATCGGTCTTGATTAAGTAATCTCTTCAATTTCTTGTCTTCAAATTTTTTCGGTGCGTCAGAACGTTCTTTATCCTCAAGTTCAAAATCATTATTTTTGAAGCGCCGAAACCAGTCTCTGCATGTGATATCCGACAGAGCATTTTACTGTAAGTATTAATAAGAATTCTATGTGCTTCAGCTGCAGATTTCTTTTGAATAAAATAGTGCAATAGAATTCCCCGCAAATACACTTTATTGAGCACATAAGTAGACATTTTAAGAACCAATAAAAAATTACTTCGTTCACACTAAAGCGAACTATCATACACTGAAATTCAAGGTTAGATACAGTACCTCTTTGCAAGTGCGTCACTAATCAAAATTCCATGCACGGAGTACTGCTACTGCCATCTTTGAATAAACAGCGAGAACTTATTCAAGGTCGTAATACAATTTTGACCTCACCAATCAAGAAAGTATACTCAAAAATGATAAGACAGTTACTTTCAAAATAACTATCTCTCTTTTTTTTGTTGAGAATAAAGCTTGAAAATCGAACAAGAAATTTGCATTTCTTGGTGTTAATTGGTTAATTAATATTATACAATCTTTATAATTATAGTATATCTATTTACCATAAGTTATATATATATAACTTATTATGAAGACGAGAACTTATTCAAGGTCCTAATATACTACTGTGATCAAAAAGTAAGGTGAATTTGTTTATAAAATGTAAATTCTTTATTTATTCTTCCAAATCAATTTCATCCCTTCAAAGTAATCCCCGTCCGATAAAACGCACTTTTGCTAACGCTTTTTCCAGTCCTCGAAAAAGTCGGAATAGTCTTTTTCCGGTATAGCCTTCAAGACCTTCTTCGATTCGGTTTTTATCTCCTCAGTCGTGTCAAAACGGCGTCTCTGCATTGGCCTTTTGAGTTAGCTGAATAGCCAGAAGTCGCACGGAGCCAAATCAAGTGAATATGGTGGTTGCGGAACGATATGAGTCGAGTTTTTGGCAAAAAAGTCGCGAAGAACCAATGCAGTATGACATGGTGCATTATCGTGATGAAGGAACCAAGAGTTGTTCGCCCATAATTCCGGCCGTTTCGGACGAATAGCTTCGCGCAAACGACGCATAACGCTCAAATAATACTTTTTGTTGACAGTTTGACCCGGCGGAAGGAATTCATAGTGCACCACACCACGATAATCAAATAAAACTGTCAACATGACCTTGATTTTCGATCGACTTTGCCGTGGCCTTTTCGGTCTTGCTTCATCTTTTGCACGATAATCGCTGGATTGGTCGGTGGTTTCAGGGTCGTATGCGTGAATCCAAGTCTCGTCTCAAGTAATGATGCATTTCATGTGGTCCTGATAGTCAGACAGCAAAGTTTCACACACATCAACGCGACGCTTTTTTCCAAAAAATTGAGCGATTTTAGCACCAATCGAGACTTGACGCGTTTGAGACACAAAAAATCCTTCAAAATAATTTGGGCTGAGCTAAATGATATTCCAACACTATTAGCGAGGTCTCTAATTGTCAATCGACGATTTTCAAGCACCAAATCTTTGATTTTTTGGACGTGGCCCTCGTCGGTAGACGTTAATGGTCGTCCAGAGCGCGGTTTGTCTTCAACACGTTCTCGGCCCACTTTGAACTCGTTGTACCACTTATAAACGTTTTTTTGTGCCATAATTTGATCACCAAAGGCCTTCCGCAACATTTTCAACGTGTCCGTACAAGAATATTCGTTCCACAATCAAAATTTGATGCAAGTTCTTTGCTCAACAAAATCACCCATTGTTAAAATCGAAAAATTCACTTTTGGTTGCTTACAAGAACACGTGTAACTCGGAGATAATTAAACCTTTTGACATACAGACGCTTGGCGAACGTTATAGACAGTCCTACTAACCTAGAAAAAAAATTAACCTGCCTTCCTAATGCCCGGGAGTTTTAAATGACAATTTCACCTTACTTTTTGATCACAGTAGTATATTATTGTGACCTCAGTATCTTGTTATAAGAAAAAATTAAAATAAACAATTTTATATAAGTTAATAAATATAGAAAATTTTATATTAATAAAATCTACGATATTATAAGCAAAGTTAGAAGTAAGAAACGATATAAAATATAGCGATAGGATTAAGAAATTGAATAAAATTAGGAAAAGCTAATACAGTGGACCCCCGGTAATCCGACAAACGTTTTGCAGGGCAGTGTCGAACTATTGAATTTGTCGGATTATAGAGTACTGCCTAAGACTCCCTATAGTCCGGAATTTTTTACAAAAGAGTACCTTACAATCCGAAAAATTACCGATCCAATGATAAGATTCTGCATGTTATACTCTGAAGTACAAATCATACTTTATTATGTATGTCAAATTTAGTAAATTAAGCAACATAGTAGAGAGCTTACATTTTATTATGAAATTAACGTCATTAATGCTATAGAACTTACAAAAAATAATAACTTTACATTAGGAAATAATTGTGTACAAACAAATGTACATACTAAAATAATCAAAAATTATGAATAAAAATCATAATATGAATCAATTAATTTATAAAGCATGAAAATATTCATCAATTTTTTTTTGTTTAACATTGTTGAAAAGCGAAATCACAGCTTTGTCCCTCAGTCTTCTCAAAAGTAAAAGTTCGTTGTAGGATGCACCATTCTCTTCAGCCCATTGCAAACCTAGCTCAAAGGCGTTAATTGTATCTTATGCTGTCACTTGCGGAGTAGTTGCAATTACTTCGTCGTCACCTTCCTGATTTATTGTTGTATAACTAGAAATCTCTTTTATAATCTCTTCGTCAGACATTTCATCGAAAATATTTTCCTCTTTATCCATTCCACGGCACCAGATTTCCAAATCTTCCGGACTTATCTGTGTTTCAACAGCAACTTGCTCTATTACTTCCGAAGTTACACTGATTTGTGGATCGTTGCTAGAAGTGGCGACTATATCTGCCCATAACTTTTTCCAAGACGATGTAATAGTTGATGAAGGTAATGCATTTCACGATTCACAAAGAGCAAAAACCAAGTCTTTTATTTTAAATTCTTTTAACGTTTTTCTACTGGTTGGTCTTTTGATACGGCTTTTAGAAGTAGGTTTTTCTTATAATCTTGCTTGACAAACTGAATGATATGCTGATCAATGGGTTAAATCAGTGCAGTGCAGTTTGGCGGAAGAAACATCGCAGTGATACATTTATTCTCAGTTGTCAGTTCTTTTTCAGACGGATGACCGGGAGCGTTATCAAGAAGCAATAACGCTTTTTGAGGAAAATTAAGATCTTACAACCATTTTCTAACTTCTGGTACGAAGCATTCATCAAACCATTTTTTTAAAACGTCTTTTGTCATTCATGCACTTTTTTGTCCATAATAGTGTACGGATAAATCAATGTTTTTGAATGCACGTGGTTTATTTGATTTTCCAACGACCACCATCTTTAGCGCGTGTGTACCCCGCAGCGTTAGCACATGGTAGTATGGTTACACGTTCTTTATTTACTTTTCGTTCAGGTACGGATTTTTCGTTATAGGAAACGAAAGTTTTGTTAGGTATCACACGCCAAAAAAGCCCTGATTAATCTGCATTGTACACCTGTGACGGGTTAAGATTTAAATCTTTCACTTTTTGCAAAAATCTTAATTTAAACGACTCTATGCAGGTGGCATCATTAGAAAGTTTCTCTCCTGTAATAGTCATTAAACGTATGCTATGACGACTTTTGAAACGTTCTAGCCATCCCTTGCTAGCCACAAAATCATCTTTTTTTATTATTTCCTTATAAAAAAACTTAGCTTTCATGGCCAACATGGGTTCCGAAATAGGCGCATGCCTATTTCTTTCCTCAAGAAACCACGTGTATAAAGCTTCTTCCACTTCTGGATGTTCAGCTTTCTTGAGTGTCTGTCTCTTGCCTGGCCCACAGTTAGTAGTTGATACGAAGTTTCTAATCTTCTCGTGGTTTTTTTTAATGTCATAAATTGTAGATCGGCCTACGCCGTATTCACTTGCTAAACTACTGAAAGATTCATTACGATTTAGGCGGTCTAAAATATCACATTTTTCTTTAATTGTCAGTGTTTTGTGCTTTCGCTTCTGGGCTTGTGATGTCATTACTAGGTACGTATACGTACTACACAATGAATAAACAATAAACAATGAACGCACGCTAGGCCGCATCGCTATCACATGTAGTCAAATTCAAACTAAGCAATTAGAATCAAAACAATACCTACGCGTCGAGCACAATAGTGGTCGCGCGTACAAGTTGTAACCTGCTCAATCATGCATTATCTACATTAGCAAAGATTGTCAAAAAAATATTCAAGAATAATACATAGACATGTCGGATTACAGGGGGTGCCGGATTAGACGGGGGCCGGATTACCGGGGGTCCATTGTATTAAATAAATTACGAAATAATTCAATGCCGTGAAACAGCAAGGGCATTAAACTCAAAGGTCGTAACAATCAGCGTATATTCTATGTGATACGATTTATTGAAATAAGAAATTAATGTCGAGTTTAAACATAAAAAAGTGAAACAAAAAAGGCAAGCACCAAAATAATCTTATATAGAATAACAAATAACACATTCGACAAACAAATTTAAAAAAAAGAAAATACAAAATTTGAATTAGGAAAAAAGTTATTACAAATTGAAGGTTATAGAAAGCCAGTAACTTGACAAAGTCAAAATTCTATGAAGTTCCATCAGGGTTACTTGATGAATAAAAAACAGAATAACAATTGATTTTATAAAAACACGTAGATAAAGAGAGTACACAAATAGTGACTGGAAAAACAATCAATGAAATAAATTATTTGTACATAAAAAGCGAAAAAGAAAAATTAAAAAACTTGTAAACGATAAAACAGCTCGAAATTTGCGAAAATCACGACATTGTTATACATGTAAAGACGTGACCACATCTTAGCTAGAAAATAAGAAAAAAACATTCTCGAAAATATTGTAAATTATTAAATAATTGTCAATAGAAGCTCATAGAACTTTACCTCGACCAATAATCGTCGAGAGTATACAAAGCCAAGCTCGTCAAGGCAGAAGACACTTGATTTCAGACTTTTAAAGACGACAGTCGTAGATTAATATTATCCAATATAAGAATAATTATTAATAAATTCGCAATTTAAAGTTTGGACTGATTTTCTCTTATTATTCATGTGAGAAATCAAGGCAAAGTATAATAAAATTACAAAACTTCCAATCGATGGCATTTTGCAAGTGCTGCAGATGACTAAGTATTGGTAATGTTGTAATTTTTATACTCAAGGATTCTATGCTTTTCTAAAAGAGGATAAAATCTTTGAGTCTACCGAAGACTTTCGGGCATATCGACACTGTGTTCGAGGGCACCGGGGTCGGGTGTTAAAATATAAAAAATAAAAACAAAATTGAAAAAGAATAAACCGCACACGATTTCTACTATCGAATGAGTGTGGCTGGTTTAACATCTATGTATTAGTCTGCTACGATAATGCATTCGCTAGCAAGTACATAGGTATAGTCATCTTTAAAGTTAAACTCTTTAAGTGCCAAACATAAACATCGGCAGGTCAACGACCATAGTGGCGTCTTTCTCTAAGACGTCACGCATTGGAGTATGATCTAAAAATTTTGTATTTTCGTAAAATAAAATTTAGAACTACGAAAAGAAACATTAGTCGAAATAAAATTCATAAATTGAATATTTATTATAAAAACACAAGTAGGATCTTGGTTGATCATAGATATAAATAAAACAGTAAACATTTTAAATCAAATTGAGATAAAATACACACGCACGCACACGGTAATTGTCAAATAAATCGGGGTTCAGCACTCGAACGTGCACACTTAAAAATAGTAAATATCTAAAACACAAATGACTTAGCATAGGTTTATGTTAATTCGTTATAACGTGATAATTCGACACGTTACAATATATATATATATATATATATATATATATATATGTAACTTATAATAAATAGATATAATTATAAAGGTCTTATGTTTTAAGTAGTTAGTTATTCTTATTGCAATAAAATATGTGAATTACACGTGTAAAGATAGTAAATAATTTTTCATTTTTAAATATTTTGTGATAGTAAATATTCTTTTTTAGATAATAATTGGACTAATTTTATTCTGTATATTATTGATAGAAAATATGCCAGTATAGTCATTTAAAACATATATTTTTATTACGATACATGGGTAGTCGAGCAGAGGTGACAATATTTCGTGCGAAGACGCGCTCATGAAGAAGTCGACAATACTTTTAATCAGTAAGAAATTAGAAGTTATAAATTTACAAAAAACTACTTTATACCTACACGAATATTTTAATTCAATTTAAAATTTAAAAATAAAAAGTTTCGAACACAAATTTTTCATTTGAAAAAATAAAAAAATTTTTCAATGATTTTTCTTCTTTTAATCGCCGTTTTGTTTATATTATGAAATAAAGATTGATTTTTGACTCGAAACACGCGGAGTACATTAAAGTTTCTAGTTATTGACTTTTTAAAAAGAAACAAGCATAAATAACAAAGTTATGGCAAATTGAAGTGGAAAAAGTATTAACAATTTTTTTAGTCAAAAATAACTTTTTTATAAATATTTAGAAAACTACTAAAAATATCGATATAGTTTATGAAAAGAAAATAATGCACTGTAAAATTTTTTATTAGAATTAATTTCACAAATTTATTTTTGAGTAAGTTAAAAAAAAATTGATTTGGACAGCAGTTAATCGGCGAAATTCACTGTCAATTCAATGTCCCGTTTCTGTTCTGAGACCCTTAATTAGTGCCGAAACCAATTTATAATTTAAAAACCGATAAAATAAACTTGTAATAAGTAAAATAAGTGCAAAATGAGATAGAATAAAAACTGAATAATGCCGCCAAGTAAGTGCAAGACACTAGCGGGTGATAAGACAGAATCAGAGATCCCAAAGGCGAAAAAAGTGCATGTTTCGAAGCGTAATACGGGTTAGTTACGAGTAGTATTTCAGAGAATATCGAGTCACAGATGCATGCAGCGACGGGTGAGACGCAGCTACTTTACTGTAATAGAGTCCTCGATGGTAAGTTTAGATCCACAGTATCTTAATCGTTTGAAAATTTCAAAAAATCTACCAGTCTTTTATGGTGACCCACACTTGACTGAGTACATTTCAAAGAAACGTATAAACATTGACGACTTACAATGGTTTTAATAAACATTTTAGCAAAAACACAATGCGTTTGTTTGAAGCGTTAAAGGGTAAAGCACGAGAGAATATTAGTATGCTGCTAGCAGCTACGTACAACCTACGTAAGATTATAAAAATTCTTGAGCTCCATGATGGTAATAAAAATATAATAGCGAAAAATATCTTGAGCGAACTTAAACGTCTACCAAGTCTAAAGTCAGATAAAACTAATATTACGCGTTTTGCAACTGCATTGTTTAATTCGGTATGGCATTAAAATCATTTTTTGCTAGGGCACTTACATAATATTGATTTGGCGAAAATAATTAAAAATAAATTATCTAATTAGTTTAAATACACTTTTAATAGATACGCAGGCGATAATGTAAATAAAAAAAAAACTAAATTAGTAAAACTATACTCTCTATTGCTATATCGTCGGAATGCATCCCATCGTTTCTTTCTTTCTTTTTCTTTCTCCCTTCCCCTCTTACATACTATATTTAGTAAAGCAATTAATCCAATATATTTATATTTAAGTTAGTTACTGAAGTTGTTACGTACAAAAAAGAGGAAAGGATTGAAATGAAAAATATATATATATATATATATATATATATATATATATCTCTTTAATGTCTTCAAGGTAAAAGTGAGGTGTGATGGTTAAAGAAAATGCGAGAGAAATCTGCCGGAGTGCGCGATGTGCGGCCATTTTAAATCGTCTCCCCGCCGTCCCGCTTTTGGCGGCCCAAGCTCTGCCGCTTAGCCGCCTGCTTACGCACGGCGCGAGAGACTCCCACTCTTTTTTTGCGATGACCTTCAAAATTACTACAGAATTCCACGATAACGTTCCGGCTAGCCTAGGGGCCCCGGGTCGACTCTCTATGTCTTCCCGTGCACCCATACTTCCATAAGGAAATACTAGTGGCATAGGAGAGGAAAAACCTCTCCTTACCGACTGGCTTCGAGGCCACGCTTACACGTGCACACATGGGTAGTTATCGTTCAATCCCGAGCTTTCCTCAAATTTAAACTTTTATTTAAATACTCAAATGCTCGATTGTAATTTAAATTTAAACCGTAACTTATATTTATTTAAACGCGAATCTTACTTTTACCTACTAGAATTTTATTGTTAATATAATTTTACAATTAATTTTGAACATATCGTTTTGACATTATTTAAAATACAAAATTATTTTATTTCTTTAAATAAATATTTTTAAAGTCTACAAGATGCTCTTTTTTTTTGTTTTTTTTTTTTCTCTTTCTTTTCGTTAGTCACATTTTTCGCTTCGTCTATTTTTCTTTCGTAATTTGTTTTAAAAACAAAAGGTCTCGACGGACTTTTAAACTCTCTTTTGTTTAAATATTTTAAAATTAATTTTTAACATTTGAAAATTTTCGGTTATACATCGAGATTATTTTACATCTTAAGATGATACATGTTTCTCATTTTAGTCCGCAATATTCTCTTCCTTGTACAAAATCTCATTTTGTAACTTTTTTCCACCTAACAAACGTATTAATTTGCTTACGGGACAAGTAAGTTCTCCGTGAGGTGTTCGAACTTTTGCTACGCGTACTTCTTCGTCTGCACCTGGATAGACTTCACTAATCGTTCCTTTTTGCCATATATTTCGTCGTGATTGATAGTCTATTATTAACACTAGATCACCTATGACCAATGGGTTCTGTTTTTCTGTCTATTTATGACGTGGTATGAGATCCGGCAAATATTCTTGGAGCCAGCGCTTCTAGAAGGCTTCTGCATATGCTTGCGCGATCTGTCAGCGCTTTCTCGGGCATACGGCCTGCGCATCGTATACTCCCAATCTCAATTCACCGGAAGACGTTCCTATTAAAAAATGGTTTGGCGTCAGAGCTTCACTGTCTCGTGGATCCACGGATACGTGCGTCAATGGTCTTGAGTTTATTGAGTGTTCAATCTCTAACACTAATGTATGGAGCACTTCCTCCGACGGTGTTTGCTCACGTAGCACCGTATGCAATGCTGTTTTTACTGATCTTATTAAGCACTCCCAAGCACCTCCCTTATGGGGAGTGTTCGGTGAATTGAATATCCATTTTATTTTTCGTGAAATCGCAAATTCCCTCAAGCGCTCGTTGTTCAAGTTTGCGAGAGCTCTTTTGAGCTCTTTATTAGCGCGTACAAAATTTGTCCCGTTGTCGCTATACATAGTTTCGGGAGAGCCTCTTCTTGCCGCCAATCGTTGCAAAGCCATTAGTGCTGAGCTAGCATCGAGGATATTTGCCAATTCGATATGTATCGCACACACTGTATGACACGTGAAGAGGACTCCCCATCGCTTCTCGCGCCGACGGCCTATTTTTATTAACATTGGTCCAAAATAATCGACTCCGCAATGCGCAAATAGCCTTTGTTTGTACGCTAAGCGGCCCGCAGGTAACGCCGCCATCAATGGATTTTGAGGCTTCCCTCGGTATAAATTACAAAATATACATTTACTTATAAGCGAGCGTAGAGCATTCCTCAAGCCGACCACGTAGAATTGTTGCCTGATTTCGTTTATTACCGTGTCTTTACTCCCGTGCCTGTATTTTCGATGATAATGCGTTAAAAGCAATTTGGGTGCGAGATGCTTACTCTCCAATATAATCGGGTTATTTTCAAAAACGATGTCGCCTATATTCGTAACGCGTCCTCTCGCACGGAGAATACCTAATTCGTCAAGGAACGGAGATAATTGTTTTAATTTGCTGTTTTTATTGATCGTTTTTTTATTTTTTATAGCTAGTATTTCGCGCTCGAAGCATTCGGATTGAATTATGCGGTACCATTATTGCTCGGCTAATATAATCGCGTCAACCGAAGGAATCGTACGCATTCGTCCGCGCCAGCGGTCGAAAGCGGCTTGCACACGTTTTGCGTTTACGAGTAACCCGTTCCAACCCAATAAACGCCCGATCGCAGGAAGTTCGCGTGACACGACGTTGCTTAAAAATATAAGTTCTTTTCAACTCTAATTTGTCTATTGATTTTTTCTCTATCTTATTTAAATGTTTTTCTATAGGCCACCGTTCGCTTGATTTGCGTAAAAAGGTCGGCCCGGTATATCAGCGATGATTTGCGGTTAATTTATTTCCTGACCAGCGCGTCGCGTCGTCCGCAGGATTCAGTGACGAAGGTACCCATCGCCACTCGGCGGTTCTCGATAATTCACTAATTTCGCGTAATCTATTTGCTACGAATACATGACGCGTACGTGGCTCCGTTTTTATCCACCGAATAACCGTGGAAGAATCACTCCAAAAAACACGTGTATTTACTTTAAAATCAAGTTCATTTTCAATTGCATGTGCTAACCTTGCGCCTAATAACGCTGCTTGCAATTCTAATCGTGGAACAGATAAAGGTTTTAATGGTGCAACTCTCGATTTTGCCCAGACAAGTGATACGTGCGCGGGCGAATCTTTCAATGCGAAATGCAAGTATGTGGCAGCCGCGTGAGCTTTTGAACTTGCGTGCATCGCAAAATACGTGCAATTCGACCTTGTTGCCTTGCGTCCCGAAAGGCGTATATCATCGCGGTATTTGAAAATCTTTTGCGTCGGTTAAACATTTCAACCATGACTTCCATCTAACGTATTTTTCGTCACGCACGGGATCGTCCCACCCGACGCCGCGACGCCATATTTCCTGCATTAATATCTTTGCCTTCACTGTATACGGGGAGAGAAATCCTAGCGGATCGAACACAGACATTACGACTCTTAAATATTCGCGCTTCGTTGGTTTCCTTTTATTATTTAATATTTCGTGCGGAATTTTCGCTAAACCAAAGTTAAATTTAAGCGTATCCTAGCGAGTTTCCCAGAGTAAACCTAATACTTTCTCTCCTCCTTGGTCGCATAAACGCATCTCTTTTTCAGAATTCAAAACGTTTGATTTACGCACTTGTTCAAGCGCATCTGCGTTATTACACGCCCACTCGTGCATCTCAAAATTCGCGGCCGCGTTTATTTCCATAATATCGCGAATCAAATCTCTCGCTTGCGTTTCCGTGTCCACGCTGGCTAATAAGTCGTCCATATAACAGTTTCTTATGAGCATTTTCGAAGCTACTGGTTTTAAGTCTTTTAATTCTTCCGTGTTTCTATTTTTTATGAATACTGCGCTACTCGGGGATGATTTTGCTCCGAAAATTAAACTATTCATACGATATATTTCCGGCGTTCCATTTTTATCGCGGCCGTGCCACAAAAATTTTTGAGCGTTGCGATCCTTTTCAATGACTTTTACTCTTAAAAACATGTCTTTAATATCCCCTTTTATCGCAATTTTATTTTCGCAGAAGCGTATCAAAACGCCTGGCAAAGCTTGCAACAAATCCGGGCCCGACTCTAATTGATCATTCAGGGATATGCCGTTTGTTTTTGCCGCGTCAAACATGAGCCTAAGTTTGCCAGGTTTGAGCGCCTTCTGCACCGCGAAATGAGGCAAAAACCAATTACGCACGCTTACTGTTTCATTATTAACTTTTTCTGCATACCCGCATTCAATAAATCTATTTATTTCCTTATAATACAAAGTCGCGAAATTTATGTCTTTGTCTAGACGTTTCTCCAGTAAAATAAGTCTTTGTCGCGCCGTCTCATATCCGTCGGTACGTGGCGCACGATCGTCCTTATATAGCAGGCCTGTTTGCCATTGCCGTCCTATTCACGTACTCGTCGCGTTCATAATTTTTATCGCGTTCGTAGATTTAACTGTATTTTTAAAGTCTCCGGTAACGCCGAGTACGTGTAACTGGTAATATCGTCGTACGAGTTCGTCAAGTCTTTCGTCTCCGCAATCTATGTTTGTTTTGTCCGCGTCAAATTGTTGTGTAGACGTTAGCATTGCGTAACTGTCGTCAATTTGTACGTCTGTCCGTGTACCGTCCAGCCTAATAAACACGACGATAAACCTAGCTTTGTTCTACCTATTTTACGGAATCCACGCGTTATTATTAGCTTCCAATTGACTTGTCCTATTAGAATTTTTGGAACCGCGCGTTTGTATGGATATAAATTAATATCTTCTTTAACACGTATATGCTCTAAAATTTCTTCGGATAGCGTTTGCGACGGTAAACAAAGATTTTTCGCGGAAACTGCGTTCTTGACAATAAATTTACCCGAACGTCCTTGAATTTCAAAATTTATTGTTTCGCAACGCGACATTAACATATCCCTTTTATTTAATGTTGAAAGTGTCATTTGAATGCACGGCCCTCTCGCACCTATGCTTTTTGCGATTTGATTGTCTATCAGTGTAATCGTCGAGCCTTCATCAAGAAGCGCAAAAATAAAGGCTGTGCCTTTCGGCCCAAATATTCGCGAGGGCACTATTTTTAAAAACGTCCTTTTGTCTGTCAGTCATGATTGTCTGGCCGGCTTTCTTGCAACATTTATTTTTCCATGGCCTTCATTATATCGCGGGCGATTTAGACTCGTTGTACGCCTTTCATTGTAGTCGTGTTTATGCAGTAGTTTGTGGTGGCGTTTTTTGCATTCGGTACAATTTTTGCGATCGCAATTACTTCGCACGTGACTATCACTGAGGCAATTAAAACAAAGTCTCGTTCTTTTTACGAAGGCCTATCGACGATTTAAATGCTCTTTAGCGAAGCCAGAGCATTCACTCAAACTGTGGTTAGTTTTGTTACAGTATGCGCATACTCTTTGATTCTGGCCGCTCGCGGACTCACACATTACTGTATACGCAATGCCTGATCTTGTTTCTACGCGACGTTTCGCAAAGTCGGCTCTTGGACGCTCCGGAATGGTGACGTCAAAAATACCATCCGTGACGACTATTTCTGCTTCCCGATATAAAAAATCTGCGAGTTTCTCGAGATTGGCTCTGTCGGAGTTCTCCACGCTCGCGTAATGGTTATACGCATATTTAAAAGCAGAGGGCATTTTATTCCCTATCATTGTGGTTAAATTCGCATCGTATAAGTAGCCCGTGAGCTTTAATGCACGTAAAGATTCAATGGCTCCCTTTACTTTCGCTACGAACTGAATTAAATTTACGCGTTTAGATTCTAAATCGGGTAGAGCGCGTAATTCTGTTATAATGTTATCTGCGATTACTTTTTTATTTCTATATTGGAGCTCCAATGTGTTTATAATTATGTCGGCATTTTGACACGTAACTAGGAGAGTGCTAACTGACTTGCGCGCATCTCCCTTTAGAGCTTCAAACAGCCGCGAAATATTTTCCCTCTTAGAATAACCGCTAAGCTCTGTCGATAGATTATACACCTCTTTGAAGTGAAGCTACTCAAAAGCGACCGAAAGAGGAAAAGAGAGAGAGGGAGAATCGCCCAATTTCAATATCGTAAGAAAGTAAGTCTAAACATAATTCAAAATCGCTTCTTATCTATCTTTTTACCAATACTTTTTCTCTAAAGGGATATTTAAACGACACGCATCCTGTTATCCTTGCACCCTTCGACATTGATTAGGACCTTTTCCAAAGTGACGTTCAAGACTGATTTTGATTTCAAAACTGAGTCGCTTACGTTCGCTTCGAAACACACCTAATTCTAGAAACATTTGTAGATTTAATTTCTTGGCCGTTTCAAACCCATAAGCTTAAGTAATTAGACTCAAAATGGTGAGAGCAGCGAGCAACAATTTTTATCATTATTCTTGACGTCAAATCGTAAAGTAGTTTTAGCCAGGATTTGTAACTTAGGGAAGTTTTGCTTCGCCGGAAGAAGATATAACCTTAAGAAGAGCTTAAAGACGTTAAGAAAGAAATGCTATTTATACAGTCAAACACGATTCGCGGGAAGCAACCAATAAATACCGCAGTGAAAAACTGAAGAAGTAGACCATGTGCATTCTGTAAACAATTGAATCATGTGGAGCCGGACTGTCGAGAGTTACAAAAGAAAACGCTAAGCAGGCGATGGGGGGTACAGCACGCGTATGCTGCAAATGTCTCAAACCTAGAACTTAAGTTAGACCTAGGTCTCAAACTTAGCTTAAATCAAGACTGCTCTGGCCCGAACTGCAGTTTATGTAAAAGGGGACATCATAACCTTCGGCATGAATCTTTAAAAAAAAAGGAAAGCTAGATAATGCAAACATTCCGTATATTGATAACATCAAAAGCGAAAAAGAAAATGTATAACTAGGCTGCTGAAGAACACCATTAAAAATCCTACCGGTTACCGTATCTAATTTAGAATGCCCTTCAAATATTCACCTTATTAGACGAAGCCTCGACTGCTATACTTGTGGATCACAGTCTTGTCCGAGAATCGGGCACTCACGATTCAGAAATGAAACTGACTCTTAAAGGTATAAGCGAACGCGAGTACCTAAGCATACGAAGCAAAAAAGTTGATTTCGATATAGCGGGAGAGCATGATATTTTTAAGTTGCCAGCCGATCGTTTGGCGTACTTCGTAAGACCATTTACCCATTGTGGTGTGGATTATTGTGGGCCTATGCTAGTTAAAGACAATTATCGTAGAGAGAAGTGTTAGGAGTAAATTATATTTACCTGCTTGACGATGCGATCAGTTCATTTAAAAGTCGCTCATAAGTTGAGGGCGAATTCAAATTGATTAAATACATTTTGTAAAAACATTCAGAAATTTGTGTTTTACGAATTTGTTTTGTCCATTGATGAGATAATGGCCAAATCGAATGATAGAACGAGTTTAAAACCATTCATTCGATGAAAGCCAATATGATTTGATCTAAACTTTTGTGGTCTCTGCTCAGCTAATGAAAACTTATTTGATTTAAACCTTTACTGTGAGAAGGATTCAAGAGTTAAAAAGTTGAATAAATGTACTCTCGATACAAAAAAAGTGATAAATTTATTTTACACATTTTTCCAAACGACACCATCGATTGATCTTTTGATGTAACATCTCTATTTCGATAATTTTTTCACCAACTTAGATTTCATTTTACATTTTCAAAGATTAGGCTAAGAATCTACATGTATTATGAAAGATTACAGAGTGTCATCTAAAAACGTAATCGACAAAAAAGCTCTTAGAAGTACATTCGTTACAAAGTACGATCAAAACAGTGGAATCAACTATTTTAGTGTCATGGATTCCAAGCCAGTCTCTATAACTTTTTCAGCTACAGGAGTTACTACTCTATTACCAACAAAGAGATTCAGTGCGTTTGCAAAGCCAAAACAACTTTTACTATGTTTGTGTGCTAGTTGTTGTTATGTAGTTGTTGATATTTATTTAATTTATTCATCAATATTTAACTTTTTAAAAATGGCATCAAATCTGTCATGTAACATAATAGATAAGTTACTCCAGGTTACATTAGCATAAAAGTTTTTTTTATTTTATTCTCTTTAAATCTGCACTTGTATTTGTACTTTGCTACAGGGAATTTCATCAGATACAATTACGTATAACTTTTTTTATACTCTAATAAAGATAATTATTAGAAGTGCAAATTAGTTCGGAAAGTTTTCAAAAGATGGCTCTGGCTATTATAAATATTTAATAGTAGCAGCTGAATTCGGTAGTTTCATAAAGGTTAGACATCTGTCAATAATATTCAATTTGTATTGCTTCGAGTTTCATAAAAAAATCTTGTTTTTAACTGTGTTAAATATGTCCAATTTTGTGTTAACTAAGAAGCATTTGTGGGAGGTTTTAGTTTTCTGTTTGGACTGAAAGAAAAGTGCAGCTGAAGCGCATCGAATGCTTGTGGAAGTTTATGGTGACAATACTCTAACTGATAGATCTTGTAATAGATAGGAAATAGTTTCGACGTTTCAAGAGTAAAGATTTCAGTGTTGAAGACAAGCCTCGCTCTGGACAGCTAAAAAAATTCGAAGACAAAAAGTTGGAGGCATTACTCGATGAAGATCTGAGTCAAACGCAAGAGGAGCTTGGAGAATCATTGGAAGTGACTCAACAAGCAGTTTCTGTACGATTGAAATCCATGGGAATGATTTAAAAGCAAGGCAATTGGGTACCTTATGGACTGAAACCGAGAGACATTGTCAGGCGATTTTTCTGTTGCGAGCAGCTGATTCAAAGATAACAAAGAAACAGTTTTTTACATAGAATTGTTACTGAGGATGAAAAATGGATATTCTATGATAACCTCAAGGAGAAAAAATACGACCTCAACATCAACACCGAAGCCAAATATTCATGGTTCGAAGATCATGTGGTGTATCTGGTAGGACCAAAAGGGTGTTGTGTACTATGAGCTGCTACAACCTGACGATACCATAACTATCGATCGGTATAGGCTGCAATTGATTCGTTTGAGCCGTGCATTACAAGAAAAACGGCCGGGATACAAGGAAAGACATGACAAAGTTATTTTTTTGCATGCTAACGCTCAGCCTCATGTCGCAAAAGTCATTAAAAAATATTTGGGAACGCTCAAATGGAAACTCGAATTGGAAACGCGCAATATTTTGCCGCACTCGCCGTATTCTCTGGACATTGTTCCTTCTGATGACTGGTTGTTCCGAGGGATGCAGCACGATCTGGCAGGTCATCGGTTCACTTATTTTGCAAAAATCGAAAATTGGATTACCTCAAAAGACTTGGATCACCTCAAAAGACAAGACATTTTTTCGAGATGATATTCGAAAATTGCCTGAGAGGTAGGAAAAAGTAGTAACTAGCGATGGACGATACTTTGATTAATCTCAATTCTTATTTTGTAATAAATGTATTTTTGACCACAAAAGAACGGACTGAATTAATTTGTACTCCCAATATCTATTTAATAAGACTTGTTAGATCTGTCGATACTCTCAATATTGGTAACTCAACGCGTAGCGATTTAATTTAAATTGTTCATTTCTGATGGTTGGGCAGCATTAATGTAACATCTTTGTATAGATTTTGTTTTGGTTAAAATAGGGCGAGCTTCGGGGAGTCGTTACATGACTTCGACCTTGTCTTGGCTATCGATTGTATTCAGCGATTTCTTTGTGACGCGCATAGACGCAAGACACAACTAATGCGTTATCGCTCAAACTCTCACAAACATCCTAATAAGTGTAACCCTGTTTGACAAGAGTCACTAGCCAGGTGATTCCTGACTGAGATGAATATTGCCTAGATATGATCAACAAGCGCGAGTAGGATATGGGTAAACAAAGTTCCATATAGTATATCCAAAAACTTCCTAGAAAATCTTTGCTCTATGATTTTGATAGTAGGAGAGGCAGTAAGGGTGTCACTAACTAGCAATAGTACATAGCACTAATCAAGTAGAAAGTTTTGATAAATTTCTCAGATAATATTGACAATTAATTGCATGAATTTTTGTAGATCAAGTACTGACTACAGCTAAGAGGTATTAACTTAAAAAATAATTCAGTATTGTTTCTTAATTAATAGTGAGTAAAAAAAAAAATTTTTTTAATTTAAAAAAAAATTGTTTTTGAACATTATTTTTTTTTAACTTAAAAATTATATTTATTAGTTGAATTAATTTTTGTATATTTTCATAAAATAAAATTCTTGGTTATTAGCAATTATTAATATTCTATTATACGAGGTCTGGCTATTAAATAACGAGACTGTGCAGCTAGAGGGCGCCGTAGAGGGATGAGAAAAAAAACGAGTAGTGCGTTGGGTATCTAGATATCTTGTCTATGCACGTACCAAAACACGTTCTCGTCACTATTATTGTATTTGTGCAGTAGCGGTTTGAAATGAACGTGTTTTTTTCTCGATCCAAAAACCATGTGTGACGAAAAACAGGAGCAACGTATCAATTTCAAATTTCTCGTTAAATTAAAAAAAACTCCGACTGAGTGCTGTAAATTGTTGCAAGAGGCCTATTAGGACAATTCTCTATCTCGTGCGCGTGTTTATGAGTGGTGTAGGCGCTTCAGTGAGGGCCGAGTGAGCACTGAAGATGACCAACGCCCAGGTCGCCTTGTCACTGTTTCAACTCCGGAAACAGTGACCAAAATCAACCAAATTGTGCGTGCAGATCGTCGAATGAGCCTCCAGATGATTGCCAAGGTTGTAAACGCCGATAAAAAAACGGTTAGACAAATTTTACACGAGGAATTACACATGACAAAAGTCAGTGCGAAGTTGGTACCAAAAAACCTGACTCCTGACCAAAAGCTCTTGCGTCAACAGGTCTGCTCAGATTTCCTTGAAAGGTTAAAAAAAGATTCCAGACTGATGAAAAACATTATTACTTACGACGAAACGTGGATTTTTCAATACGATGTTGAACCAAAGCGGCAATCGATGCATTGGAAGACGCCTGAATCGCCCAGAATCAAAAAAGCAAGGATGTCCAAATCAAAATTCAAGGCAATGTTAATCATTTTTTTCGATATTAACGGTATCGTGATGACTGAATGGGTTCCAGAGGGTCAGACTATCAACCAGACTTACTGTTTGTCAGTTTTGGCAACACTGCGAGAACAAGTTCGTAAGGAACTGCCCGAGTTGTGGAAGAACAACTCGTGAATTTTGCACCAGGACAACGCACCTGCCTATAACGGGCTATCTGTGAAGCAGTATTTGGCCGGTAAGCGCACTCCAGTGCTCGAACACGCGCCGTACTCGCCAGATTTGGCACCGTGCGACTTTTTTTTGTTTCCGAAGATAAAATCTGCTTTGAAAGGGACCTGATTTGAGTCGATGGAAGCGGTAAAGCAAAAAACGGCAGAGCTCCTAAAGGCCCTCACCAAAGAAGACTTCCAGCACTGCTTCGATTAATTGAAAAAACGTATGGAAAGGTGTGTGGCGAGGGAAGGGAAGTATATTGAAGGGGAGCATCTGAATGTAGAATAATTTTTATAATAAAACCCTTTTTCGTAACCAGTCTCGTTATTTAATAGCCAGACCTCGTATGATATGCGTAATATTTAAAATATATTTACAAATCTTAATAATCAAACAAAAATATAATTACAATTATGTTATAGAGTGGATTACAATCGGTGAATTTAAAAAAAGATACATTTGGTAAGCTATTGATTCATTCCACAAATATTGAAAATGTTCCTGTATCTCCAAATATAGAAATACAAAATTCTAATAATCCAAGAGGAGGTGTTATTGGAAAATCACCAATACCACCATCTGCTCCAGTACCTACTTATGAAAAAAGTGAAAGGTAACATAAATATTAAATTATTTATTTATTTCTGTATTAAATATTAAACTGAGTTTCAACAAATTTGAAATATTACAAAAAGTAATTCCTATATGGAATAAGTTTATGTTTCTTAATGTTGATCTGTTCTCCTTTCGTTCGAAAAACAAAATTTATAAAAAAAATAAAATCATATTATTGGTCTTCATAAGATGAATATCTTCAAATCTAAATTTCTTATCCAAATCAGATTTAAACAAACTTCATTTTACTAGTAGGTAATCAAAGAAACGAAAGTTTGATCTTGTGTGTATCCAAAAGGAAGAGCAAACGGTAGCTCAGTTGGAACGTTTATTTTTAGCTGCTTTATCAATAATAAAAATCTAATAAACGGTTTATGTGGTAGCAACAACAAAACCTCAGGACAGCTTGAGGTCACCTGTTGGTGAAAGGCGATATCACGGATCTCTCGTAACAATACCAAGATCTCCCGGAGAAAATATCATCTCTCCATCAACAAGCCTCTATTCATCAACCATAGTAAATCACAAGAGCTAGATTTTCGATAGGATAAAAGTGCTGAATGAGGTGGAAGAGGGCATTTAGTGAGTGGCGAGTTACTACCAGTCATCAATTTGTCCAAATAGAGATTTGACGTTTCGACAGGTGTTTGTCACCTTTTAACAATAAGTCCAGTTTCTGGTCTAAAAGACCTCACAAGACAATAGGCAAGTATTTTGTTTTTATTTGCTATCCTTTTTATTTTTACAGTCTTGCACGAAGCAAAAGCTATCTATTAACTTACTAAGGTAAGATAGGAAACAGCCCTCGCTTCGTGCATCCGATACATAACTTTAAAAGATAGAACATCAAGGCCTCTACGTATTAGCTTAGACTTCATGCACAGCTCTCAAGGGACTTGTCCTCAGACCGAGTAACGTTAAAGAAAATAATAGTTTTTTTCCTGTGTAAGGTCAGCAAGCTGACGCTTCGTGAGAGCAGCAGGAACATTAAAACGGAACCGTCGCTTGGCATTACTTCATCACTAGGTCCTATTTTCTTTTCGAACTATGCATCCTTCTCTTTTTTCTTGGGCGTCACGACCTTCGCTGTTTTACTATTGGGTGTACAACTTTGCTTCCGCCGTTTTGCAATAGATGGCTGTGGCGGTAAGTGGTAGTTGAAATAAATAGATCATGGATGTCATACAATAAGCTTAGGTATTTGTAAACATAACGCCATCGAAATATTAGTCGATTTGTGTCTGCATCATGAAGTTATTCTCGATTAAACATGTCAGCTTACAAGCCAAATACTCGTTATTTGCGGGAGGTTTTAATTTTCTGCTTTAATATTAAGAAATCTGCGACTGAGGCTCATCGAATGCTCTCAAATACCTATAATATGGCCGCTATTAGTAAAAGAACGTGCCGAGAGTGGTTTCAACGCTTCAAGAACAGCGATTTTAACGTCGAAGACCAGCATGGCGGTGGAAGAGAGAATGTTTTCGAAGATGCAGAATTGGAGGCATTACTTGATCAAGATTCATGTCAAACGCAGCAAGAATTGGCAGGATCATTGGGAGTGACGTAACAAGCCATTTCAAAACGCCTAAGGGTTATGGGAATGATTCAAAAACAAGGAAATTGGGTGCCGTACGAGTTGAAGCCGAGAGATGTTGAACGGCGTTTGTATGTTTGTGAACAGCTGCTTGCAAGGCAAAGACAGAAGGGATTTCTGCATTGCATTGTGACTGGGGACGAAAAATGGGTTTACTACGATAATCCCAAGCGCAGAATATCATAGTGATATCCCGGCCATGCTTCCACGTCGATGGCCAAACCGAATATTCACGGTTTCGAGGCCATGCTCAGTATTTGGTGGGAGCAGCTCGGCGTAGTGTATTATGAGTTGTTAAAAGCGACTGAAACAATCACAGGCGATCGTTATCGAACGCAATTAATGCGTTTGAGCCAAACATTGAAAGACAAACGGCCGCAATACAACGAGAGACATGATAAAGTAATTTTACAGCATGACAATGCTTGATCCCATGTTGCGAAAGTGGTCAAGACATACTTGGAAACTTTGAAATAGGAAGTCCTACTCCACCCGCCGTATTCTCCAGACGTTGCTCCCTCGGACTATCACTTGTTTCGATGAATGGCATACGGCCTGGCCGACCAGCACTTCCGGTCTTATGAAGAAGTAAAAAATTGGATCGATTCGTGGATCGATTCAAAAGATGACCAGTTTTTTCAACGCGGGACTCGTATGCTGCCCGAAAGGTGAGAGAAAGTAGTGGCCAGCGATGGACAATACTTTGAATCATAAATGTATAACCAGTTTTTTACAATAAAGCTTCGAATTTCGGGAAAAAACGGCGGAAGCAAAGTTGTACACCCAATATTTTCAGTACTCACTGCACGGTAGCGCATTATCGGTTTTCGTCGAGATGGTCGGTTTCTTTTTTTACCTGTTACTATGTATGGGAAGCATAGGGGCTCCTTTCTTGTGTTAACCTCTATCTTCTGGCTAGCATCTTCATATCTAAAACAGGAGCCTAACCGATTTGGCTATTTCTCCTTCTGTATGATTTCTGCCTGTTTAGTTTTGACATCTGCTGTAATATCACCCATTTACGTCAAGGCATGCTGAATTACGCGGCTTACATTTTAAGTCTTGAGAGAACCTGAGATGACAATCATTTCCCTTTTCATACTGTTAAAACTTTCTAGTTGCTGCTTACTTGCCTCCATAACGACCTCAAAGTTTTCACAGTTACATCACCCAGTGCGAATTCAATATAACTTCTAAAAGCATTCTCGGCGCTAGCCAAGCCAAAGATACTTGTTGTTAACATTTTTAGTATTTTTAGCCTGTTACTTGTTTGCACAGGTAACACATCGTTCAATAAGTCCCCAAACTAACAACGAAAACAACATTGTTTTTCAAAAATCATTTTTATTCATCAATATAATCTCCTTTTAGAGTGACACAATCTTTCTAACGCCTTTCTAACATTTCTATACCATGTTTATAAAAGGATTTATCCTTTGCTTCAAAATAGGCTTCAGTTTAGGCAATGACCTTCTCATTCAAGCTAAATTTTTTTCCCTGGAGCATTTTTTTGAGATCAGCAAAGAGCCAGTAGTCGCTGGGGGCTAAATCTGGCGAATACGGGGGGTGGGGAAGCAAATCAAAGCCCAATTTGTTCAATTTTGCCATTGTTTTCATGGACTTGTGACATGCTGCATTGTCTTGGTGAAAAAGGATTTTTTTCTTCTTCATGTCGTTTTGCTGCGATCTCCTTCTTCAAACGTACCGACAAGTCAATATAATAATCACTGTTGATCGATTTACCTTTTTCCAGGTAGTCCATGAAAATCACGCCATGTGTATCCCAAAAAACAGACGCCGTGACTTTGCCAGCAGACTGCTGCGTTTTTTGACGCTTTGAGCGGCTTTCGCCAGCCATGCGCCACTCATATGATTGCCGATTCGACTCCGGAGTGAAATGATGTATCCATGTTTCATCCATGGTCACGTATCGACGCAGGAAATCCTTTTTATTGCGAGTAAATAGCGATAAACAGCTCTCTGAATCGTCGAATTGTTGCTGTTCTTGTTCCACTGAAAGCAATTGCGGCACCCACTTAGAAAAAACCTTTTTCGTGCTCAATTTTTCATGAAGGATTGTAAAAACGCTTCCAGATGATATCTGTGTCATTTCTGCAATCTCACGGACCTTCACTTTGCGATTTTTTATTACAATTTATAACACTTCACTCACATTTTCCTGTGTAACGGCTTCCAATGGCCTACCCGAACGTTCCGCATCGTTTGTGTCCGTACGACCATGTTTAAACTCAGCATACCAACGACAAATCGTTGGTTTGGATGGAGAGGAGTCCGGGTAATGTTTTTCAAGCCATTGCTGGGCTTTTACGGTATTTTTACCCATTAAAAAACAATGTTTCATCAACTCGTGAAACTCGCTTTTTCCATTTTTCAAATAAATTACATAGTGACTTTACTCTAACCTCGATAGCTCTGCTGTCCGTAATCCGATCGACGTGAAATTTTTACACGTTTCATGTAAAGGTTCGCACTCTATGGAAACGTGGCCAGTTTGGTACTACTAGCACCATCTCTGGGTTAGTCTCGGGACTTATTAAACGATGTGTTAGCATGAAACCTTTGTGTATTGGCGCCTCCGTGTCTGCGCCGAAGCTGCGCGCCAGACTAGGAAGGGAGGCCTCAGGCTCCTCTTCTTGCGTTTCCTTTTTAGTTTCCCTGGTTCTCCTTATCGACGCCACGGTCTGAAATAGAAAAGCTACTTTATATTTACGCCCAATTTATACGCTTTATCAAGGTTGATTCTCATTACTTCTTTCGAAGTTTATTTTCGTTGAGAAAACAATTTTTAAAAAACTACATTTCTTTTTTAGTAAATTAAAAAATTAAAAAAATAGTTTTTTTCAAAAATTTTATTTTTTTTTACAATTCATTACTTCGCCATGGCAGTATCTTTCAGAACTAGAAGTCGCTCATTTGGTAACTAATCAAAAAAGGTTATAGCCATCATATAGTCACTGATTGGATGGGTGTTAGCCAATCTGTTGTTTCTCATGCACGTGGGTGGTACTTACAATTAGATACCGCTGGATATAGGAGACGGCCAAGGTAAGGTCACCATCGTGTGACTACTCGTCGCAATGATCATGCAATTTTTCGATATGTTCCACGTGAACCTTTTGTTTATGCGAATATCATTACACAGAACTTCCAGAACTGTAGACAATAACAACAAGAGCTACGACGACGTAGGGAGCAAAACACTTCCTCCCGAATGGTGAACAACTGTCTTCGTGGAAGTGGGTTAGGAGCAAGATATCCAAATCATGTACCTATGTTAACAGCCAGATATCGCCGTGCTCGTTTAGTTTACGTTAACCAACATCGGCCATGGATTTGGAGGCAGTAGGTAATGTTTTGTTTACGGACGAGTCATGGTTTAGTCTGCATGGTAACGACCGATGCCTTCTAATTTGGCGCCGTCTAGGAAAACGTTTTCTACAAAATTGTCCACTCATTCGTAGCTTATAGCGTCGGGTCGATGGGTGGTATAAGGCGGTGTTTCGCAATCAAGGAGAACACCCCTGGTGATTGTTCCGAAAATTTGACTGCTGGATGGACGTTACATTGACAAAATTTTGAGACCAATCGTATTGGCTAAATGACATCGTGTAAGGACATTTATTCTTATGCAGGACAATGCACGTCCTCATACGACGAACGTAAGCTATACCGAGTCAACAATTAGTACAAAACAATATTGGTGTAAACCAACAAGTTTGTATACTTTTCATTTGAATTTTGATATTAATCGACGTGATCGTACTTTGTATAACGTGTAAACTATAAATCTAAATGATAAAAAGTGTCAAATTAATGAAATTTGGAGTTCTGAAAATCACATAGTCTTTTTTCGCATTTTTAACTCTTTCACGAGGATTAGGACGAGACAATTGAGAACCACTATCATTATCAAAGGTAAGTGATCATTAATACGTAAAATAAAAATTTTTATCCTTATTAACGCTTTTCATTTATTCACATTTTTTTTGGCCTTCCGAGAAAACTCGTAAAACTCTTGGCCCACGCTTAGGCTAGGCTTCACAACGGTCTAAGTCAGTAGAGAGTGCGTCAAGTAGGTTGTGGAGGGAGGCTTTTCGTGGTGGACCGCTTGGGTATAGATCTATTGCGGCGATCGATACGATCGATGCGCATCTTTCCCATTGACGAGCGAGGGTAGGAAAAGCAGAGAGAAAACTTATCGGCTGACACAGGAAAAAAAACGGAGGTCGTGTACCGACGTTACATTTCAAAATGGCGTCGGGAATGCAAAATTTTTTTGTATACATTCATTAATTTTTTTCTCGAAAAATATGAACTTACGGGAAAAATCACCATAAGTAAAAAGTTCTTAGAATTGCTCAAAGAATGCACTGAACATTTTTTGAAGAGTTTTGAGCAATTTTTTTAAATTCTGCAAATTGTAAATTTTTGCAAAATTAAAAAAATTGCTTGAAACGCTTCGAAAAAATTTAAGAGCATTATTTAAGCAATTCTAAGAACTTTTTCGAAAGTCGAAAATCGAACCATCATTTCATCAACAGAAAGAGCCGTTGAAAAAAAACCAAATTGTTGAATATTTAGTTTGAAGAAAAGTAAAATTTTACGAACTCTCTATGCCTTATCGTTATTATTTTTATCAATAGATTTCGAATGTTTTATTTTTAATTTAATTTCACTAAATCTACTACGCGTCATCGCTGAAAAAACCGGTGAGCACTTTACAAGATAATCAGTTTCCCAATATTCCCCTTGATCATTTCGAATGTTGTACGATGATAGCAATAATATGCCTACAAAAGTATTGAGTTCTTTTACAGATAATTCTAAGCTGTTTTTTTTGACTAGCCTCAATGATATAGCTTTTTATTTCTTTAGAAAAAAAAGCTCGATTAATTCCACATAAAACATTGACAGTATTTTTTGTTGTACCTTATCACTCAATAATAACTGATCATCTGAATTTGCAGGATAAACTTTTTCTCCAGTTTCCCAAGAAAAAAGATGATTTAGTTCTAATTTTTGTTGAGTTTCTGTGCAACTATAAAAAATAGATCGATATGATACATTTGGAAAAGAACTTCCCGACTTATCATTCTCATCATCTGATGGAAAATATCCATCAGAGCCAGGATAATTTGGATCAGGTATTACAATGTGCTCATCATCAGAATCAAATTCTTCATCTTAAGATAAGTCAGATTTATCACTTCTTAAAATTTTCGAGACTTTTTGTTTGGACATTCTTCAAACCATAAATCAATTGGTGTGCGAATTCTGCAAACTTATAAGATACAATACTATTTTGATATTTTAAAATTTTTTCTTGGAAACAAAGAAGTTTCGGAAAGAATCACCAGAAGTAAAAAGTTCTTAGAATTGCTCAAAGAATGCTCTGGAATTTTTTCGAAGCGTTTCAAGCAATTTTTTCAATTTTGTAAAAATTTACAATTTGCAAAATTAAAAAAAATTGCTCAAAACTCTTCGAAAAGTTTTCAGTGTATTTTTTGAGCAGTTCTAAGAACTTTTTACTCTTGGTGATTTTTCTCGTAAGCTCATAATTATCGAGAAAAAAATTAATAAATGTATGCAAAAAAATTTTGCATTCCGGACGCCATTTTGAAAACACTAAGGCAAAAAATCGATATCTAAATCACGTCTTCTTAGGGCTTAGACATTTATTCCACGAATTATTGAGGTTCCAGGTACATTACAGACTGGAAACACCTTCAAAATTTGATTTGAAAAAAAAGAAAAGTGTGGAAAATCATGATTTTTTTTGTGAAAACTGAATTTTTTCATAGTTATTACATTCTAGAGAAATTTAGAGTTCACCATCGGAAGGGACAGATCTTAAACTATAAGAATATGTACTTCTCAATTTTCAACGCAAATAGCCTTAGTTATAGAGCCTCGAAGAGTGATATATCCCGAGTGGCATTCTGGGCCGAAAAGGGTTAAAATCTTTAAATTATAAATAAATTCATCAACCAATTAAATAGATTTATGATTATAAATAAATTGGTAATCAATCGAACTAATAAAAGATGTACAAGAAACCATATTGTATCTTATACCAAAGAAAACTATAAGAACAAATATACAGTATATAGATGTTAAATACATACTGTAATATGTGATGACGTTGCGCTTTCAATTTAATGGAACGTCTCTATATGAGTGTGTTGGTTACTATATAAAATGTGTAATGCTTGCAACAATGATGCAAGTTTATTCCTGTGGAAAAACCCAGGAGAGATGGAAAATAACTTCTTCCAACACATGTATATAGAGCCGAGTAACCCAACTCTTCTCGGTATGTACACACTTAGAGAAATGTTTGTAAATATTGGTAAACTAAAAGAGGTAAATGTACCAAAGTTACATTTTTGTTAGAAGACGCGGAGAAGATTCAGGAGGTTGCAAAAACTTATACTGATGCCTAATTCTCATCCAATGATTGAAATATATTGAATAGTCTAAAAAGTATTGAGCCTTTTTTGTCACTAGATGGTGTTCGTTGTCATATATCGGGCAATACTAATCATATTGAATCAAACTGACATGCGTTTGAAAGGTGACATTCCAGTCTACAATTTTCATATGGACAGTTTTGTATTGCGTCATTCGTGTCAAAAGTCGTATTCATTTAAAAATGAGTAAAATTTCTGAAAAAATTCGTTATACATATTTTACAATACCACTAAGATCAAGGTGAAAATGCGTCGCAGGCTCGTGAAAAAATTTGTGGTGTCTACGGTCAAGATACTTTATCAAAAGCCACAGCCAAGAGATGGTTCGCTCGCTTTCGTTCGGGAAATTTTGATGTCAAAGATGCACCTCGCTTAGGTCGACCAATCACTGAAAAAGTCGATGAAATCTTACAAAAAATAGAAGACCGACACATAAGCAGCCATGACATTGCTAAGGAACTGAATATCCATCACCAAACAGTTTTGAACCATTTGCGTAAGGCTGGATGCACAAAGAAACTCGACGTTTGGGTGCCGCATGAATTAACACAAAAAAATTTGATCGACCGAATTTCCATTTGCGAAATGCTAATAAAACGCAACGAAATCGAGCCATTTTTGAAGCAAATTATTACGGGCTATGAAAAATGGATAAGATACGAGAATGTTGTTCGAAAAAAATCATGGTCAAAAAAAGGTGAATCATCACAAACGACTTCAAAGCCAGGATTGACACCAAATAAGGTTATGCTGTGTGTATGGTGGAATTTGAAGGGAATTGTTTATCATGAGGTGCTAAAACCTAGCTAAACACTCAATTCGGCTCTGTACTGTCAGCAATTAACCAGATTGCAACAAGCAATTCAAAAAAACCGGCTAGAATTGATCAAAAGAAAGGGCGCTGTCTTCCATCATGACAATGCTAGACCACACACATCTTTGATGACCCGGCAAAAATTGACAGAGCTTGGCTGGGAAGTTTTGATGCATCCACCATATAGTTCAGGCCTTGCACCATCAGACTACCATTCGTTTCAGTCTCTGCAAAACTTCCTTAATGAAAAGAAATTCACTTCAAAAAGGGACTGTGAAAATCACTTGGCCAAGTTTTTCGACGATAAACCACAGAAGTTCTACACAGATGGAATAATGGCTCTACCCAAAAAATGGCAAAAGGTCATAGATAATAATGGACAATATGTACTTGAATAAAATCCATTTTAAATAAAAGAAATATTCAATCGAAAAATGACAAAAAAAGGCTCAATACTTTTTAGACTATCCAATATTTTAATCATTGGATAAGAAAATCCCAATACTAGGCTCTAAAGAGAAAACAGGGATATATTCATACAAACTTATATATCTATACTCAATTGACTAAAAGTTTTGGAAGGCTAGGGCCTGCCCTATCAATCCCTTACGACTATAAATGAGGTAAGATTTAAATTATTAAAGTGCATGTCTTATCATAATTTTTCCAATGCCACTACGGGACAGAGGCGTCGTCTCGTCAGCTCGATTTATTATGAGAAATAAAGATCGTTTTTGGTTCACGATGCACGCGTGGGCCCGTACGGGATGGGTTAGTAGGTTCCGCATTAAAATAAATAATAAAATTATATGATGTGCGTGTTCCGTCGCACGTAACAAACGTGGTTTGAAAAGCAATGGCTCAACGTTTAAAATAAGATATCTAGCATTTTTTTCGAACAATTTTTAGAAAGTTACAGTTTTTTGTAAAGAAAACGTGTTTTTCTCAAATGCAAATATAAAGAAACATTAAAAAGAAAAAAGCTTTAATGAAAAAAAAGATTTTTTTTTTACTCATAGAACATCAATCTGCAGTTTAAAGTCGAATTCAAATAAAAAAAATTTTTCGTTTTTTCAGTGTAATGTCGGTATAAAGTTTTGACATTTAAAATTATACAATTTTTTTCTCATTTTTACTTTTTTTCCTCAACACATTAAAATCACATGCAATGAAACTGCTTGAAAATGTCACCATACCGATCTCCATTCCTATTATCTGCACTCATTTTAAAAATACGGGTAAAGAAGATCGGTCTACACTCGGAAACTTCTTTGCCCACAAAATTCTAGGACTCTAATTCTGAGCCCTAACGTAAACTGAAATTTTTACAAATAAATATAAGTAAAGTAAACTTAAGATAATAGCTGATTCTTCTTAGAAAAGGAAAGTTTGATGCAATGCAAGCCGCTCTTGACAGACACGTGCGCGACACTGACAAGGAAACTACCCCGCCAGGTGTACTTCACCGATTTCTTTCATTTTGTAATATAATGTAGTATTAAAAAAAATATTAGACGCGTGTTTCTTTAAGTACTAATTCGTCGATTTAAGGGGTGACAATCACCCTTAAATTTCACCCCTAAAAACAATTTTTTTTAATATTTCAAAAAGTTTTAGGAGTTTTTAAATAAAACCAACGGCAAATTGTTTCTTATGAAAAGTTGCTTCTATAGGCATATCTTTTATGCCAAAAGGTTGCAACCCCTATCGTTTGGAGGGGTAAATGTGCAATTTTTATGCTTTTTTCATGTAAAATTTATTAAATCAGCTTGATTAGGTTATAAATTGCACTGTCATATACAAAATAAAAAGATTAAGTTGACGTGTATCGGGGTTTTTGCAAAAAATTTTTTCTGGGGGTGTTTGACATTTAAAGTGATTTCATTATTATACTGTGATGTAGATGATTATTTACTAATTAACTTTCGAATTTAACTTCAATACTTTTATTAAAAAAAAAATCTCAGCTAAAAAATAAATGAAATACGAAAATATAGCACCTTTATGTAACAGGGCTTACTAACCCCTAGCCCATGACCGTTATAAGATTGACAGTAAATTTTTCTTTTCTTTTTATTTGCATGCAAACTGTTTTTTCATTATTATGTCATTATAAACTTTTAAAATCTTAACCTAGAAATCTCAAATTCATTAATCCTAAACTCATTAGTCACCCTTGTAGTTTACCTCCAAAAATTATTCTTTGTTTATTATCTCAAGAGCGAATTGGAATTTTTTAATAAAACAAACATGATTAAATTTTTTTTAAAAAGACGCTTCAGTGAGCATTGCTTTGCTGCTCAGGAATAGCATACCCTATTTTTGATAAGGGTAAAACTGGTCTTCTCTTCATTTTTTTTGGGCTAAAAACTTTTGTAAATTATTCTATACACTCATGACGATAATGTTGAATTAAAATTTAATGCTAAAAATTTTTAATAAGCTCAATGAAATTAAAAATTGCTCTACAACGATGAAAGTGAACATTAAAGTTTACATGTCTTATGATTTATTGTAGTACTCGAACTTATCTTTTATATGTAAATATTATTGAATGCAAATTTTAATGAAGAAAGAGTTTGATATTGTTTTGCTCACGTGTTTGTGTTAAAGCTATTTTTATTCGTGAATTTTATTCATTTGAATGGAACAACAGATAAGATTTGGTCTTTATCTTACCGTGCTTGTCTAACATTTATTTTTATTCATGGATAATGACTTCGTTGACTGAAACAATAACAGTTCGAGATTATATTTCATGAGTTATACTTAACGTGATTTTGAGTTCAGTAGTGTACCTAAAGTACTTTAAACTTTTGAATTTTTCAGAATTTGGAATGAAATGAATTGGATGTTCGGAACTAGAAATAGCAAAAAACGTATTTTTGGGCCTTAAAATATTTTTAAAAAATAGGCAAGATGACGGTTTAACATTTATGTACAATTATAGAATTATGTTCGTTATTTCACTTAACTTGAAAATTATTTTCTGAAAAGTAAGTTATACCAGGAAATCCTTAATCTAAAGTCTAAGAAATTACAAGATAAATAAAAAGTTTAATTATTTTAAATATTACAAAATATTTTATTATATTTACATCTTTAAATTTATATTGTATAACAAATGCTGTATTCATTTTATTTAATATATATGTCAGCACAAGAAGTATAAATTTATTATTAGGGTTTATAAGATGAAAATTTATGATAATCATGGAAAAAATGTTTTAACTTCTTTTTACACCAAGCACATTTTATAATTGCAACATTAGAAAATTTTTCTACTTCACAGCGAGCACTGGATTTTGACCCAAAAGCAAAATCAACTAGATTTTCAAACTCACCAGGTTTTATATCTGTGTAACTATTTTTAAACCAAGAGTATTTGAATAAATTTACATTCTTTGGTGATGACAGATGATAATGTACTAAAGATTGGAGAAAGATTATATTATTACGTGCATAAAGATTTAAATCTTTATTCATTAATATGGCACTGTCAGAGAAATATTTGACATAATATTTCCATATTCTATATCCTAATACATCAAGTGGCTGAATTTTACTTGTTGTCCTTTTTAGTATCAACTCCAAGATAACTTCTTTATTTTAAGATTAAATTCCTTTCACTGCTGAAGGATAGTAGCCACTCCATGAATCAATCAACAAAACACTTGATGGACCAACATTCGGATAGTACACTTCTTTTAGCCAAGTTCTGAAGTGATCTAAAGTTAAATAAATTTTTAAAAAATTATAATTATGCATTCAATATGTATTAATACTATAAATAATTTATTAATACCTGTAGTCAATTTTCCAGATTTTTAAGCCACAACGTAGATATTATCAGGTCTAAATAACTTTTGTTGCACAACTGGTTTAAATCTAACCACTTTTTTTTTAAGAACTAAAAAAAGAGGCGATAGAAGTCTTCCATTGCCTAAGATTGTAGGTTGAATCGTATAACTATAGCTTATTGAAGTTACAGATTGTTGAAGTCCAGGCATTATATTTGGCCTTCTCCTTCAACCGCTAATGTTCTTCCAGAATGTACGAGGTGTGGCAGAAAAGTAATGAGACTAGCAACACTGCAAGAGATCAACGCTGCGCTGTTGTCAAATCGCTTGCACATGTATCAGTAGCCCTCCATGACTCAGTGCAAGTTCCAACTCCTTCCATTAACTATGTGATTTTTGACTGCCATTAGTGAAGTTGTGTTTTGTTTGTGCGTCACGCTAAATGGAACAGCGATGACAATGCCCCATGTCACACTGTCTTCTCTGTCATAGAACTTTTGACCTCAAAAAGCATTCTTGTGGTTCCCCAGCCCCCCTATTCACCTGACCTCAGTCCCTGTGACTCTTTCCTTTTTTCTAATCTCAAAAATGTCCTTAAAGGACGTCATTTCGGGACTTTAGAGAACTTCCAAAAGAGTGTAACAGACATGCTGAAGACCATACCGGTTGAAGACTTCCAACGCTGCGACTAAAAGTGGGAACAACGTCTCCATCGGTGTGTAGTTGCCCAAGGGAACTACTTTGAAGGGGATAACATTGATGTTTGAAAAAAATAAAAACTTGGGTAAATAAAAAATTAGTCTCATTACTTTTCTACCACACCTCGTATTCCTAACTGAAATTCATTTTGATCTGAATTGTAAACATTTTTTATACCTTTTTCTTGAATAAGTTTTTTAATTTTAATGACCAATTCATCAGTTTTTCTTTGTAAATAATCTGTTCCTTTGAGAGTTTTTTTAGTAACAAACTTATTTTTTCTCTACTAACAATCCTGTGAGCTTTTTGAAAATTATTCACCCAAAAATTCGAAGCTTTAAGTCTAAAATCCTCGTGGCCAATATCCTTGGTCTTGGAATGTTATTAGGAGCGTATTTATGTCGTTGATGGGGTTGAAAATCATTTTGAGAGTCTAAAACATAATTTTTATTAAATTAAATAAAACTTCAATAAACCATCTAGCATTTATTATTAGTGTGCATGAATTATTCTTGCTCTGATTGTGAAACGAAAACTTATATATATATATATATAGGGTGATTCATTATGAGGTTTGGTTTTTAATCACAAATAAAAGGCATAAAGTTGAATTCTATAGTAAAAATTCTATTGTGAGCCGAAAAAACAATCTATGACATTTACTTTTTAAAGATTATCTCATTTAAATGTTGATCGCGACTACGCCGTAAATGGTCCATCCTGAGGGTCCAATTTTTGACGACGCGTTCCAGCATAGCGACCAATATCTCGCAAATGACACGAGTAATGTTGGCTTGCAAAGCATCGATTGAAGCTGGCTTATCCCTGAAGAGCAGAGACTTCGTGTAACCCCAAAGAAAAAAATCTAAAGGTGTGATATCACTCGATCTAGGCGGCCAATTTACTGGTTCAAAACGTGAAATCAGGTTCTCACCAAAATGATTTCACAATAAGTCCATTGTTTTTCTCGCTGTATGCAAAGTAGCACCGTCTTGTTAAAACCAAAGTTCACCGATACCACGGGCTTCGATTTCAGGTAGCAAAAAATCCGTTATCATGGTGCAATAGCGGTCGCCATTGACGGTTACGTTCTGACCAAACTCATTTTGAAAGAAATATGGACCGATGATTTCACCGGCTTATAAACTACATCAAACTGTGCATTTCTGTGGCTTTAGTGGTAGCTATTGAAGCTCTTCAGGTTGTTCATCAGCCCAAATACGGCAATTCTGCTTATTGACGTATCCATTGAGCCAAAAATGCGCCTCATCACTGAACAAAATTTCTCGATAAAACAGCGGATTTTCATTGAGCTGATTCAGAACCCATTCACCAAAAACATGATGCAAACCTAAGTCACCCGGCTTCAATTTTTGCACGAGTTGAAGTTTGTGTGCCTTAAGACCAAGATCTTTACGTAAAATACGCCAAGTTGTTGCGTACGATAAACCAAGCTGTTGAGAACGACGCCGAATCGATTCGTCACGGTCTTCAGCCACACTCTCAGCTACAGCCGCTATATTCTCTTCACTACGTGCTAGATATGGTCTAATAGGTCGAGTATCATCCTATAATGTATGCTGGGTTTTAAATTTGCGGACGGTATTGGCTATAGTGGTTTCGGTAGGTCGACGATGCCCATCATAAGTTGCTCTAAGAGCACGAAAAACATTTCTCACAGAACGCTGATTTTCGTAATACAGCTGAACAATTTGGATACGCTGTTGTGGTGTAAGTCTTTCCATGATGATTTGTCAAACAATACTGAATAAATATTACATTACAGTTTGACAGGAGTCACGCGTGATCTGTAAAAAAAGCCTAATGAAAATCAAACCTTATAATGAATCACCCTTTATATGTATATAGTAAAATAAATTATTTTATCAAAATTAATTAATCTAATATTTTTACTACCCATAACTAAATTTTACATATGCTATAGAACTAGACCTAAATTAAGTGCATAAAAATTTTCAAAACCCTTGGTTTTTTTAATAAAGAACAACTAAAATTATTTTTTTGATACTTTTTGTGATTTCATTGTTTATAACAAGTTATGAATAAATACATAACACATTGATTTATTTGAGTTTATACAATGTTCGTATAATTCGCTATATAAAGTGAACATATTCAAACAATAGAATAATCTAAAATATTAAAAAACTATATACTGAAATCAATTTACTAACTCAGTAAGCTAAACTTTTTTTTCAGATATATTTACAATATATTGTTAGAAAGTTTTGCCTTTTTTTTAAAAAATATTGGACAAGTTTTACAATTAGCTTAAATACCTAAAAAATATTCATAAATGACCTATGCTGTGGAGAAGTAAATATATTTAACAGGATTGTACTTACCAAAAGATTTAAAGGATTGTAATGTACATATAAAAGTGAAAAACTATGAGAAAATTATAGATATTCGTACACTTCTAAACTCAAAGTCACGTTAGATATAACTGACGAAATATAATCTCAAACTTTTATTGTTTCAGTCAACGGCATTATCCATGAAAAAAAGTAAATGTTACATACAGTCTGTCAAGTAAGAGCGTGGTCGACTTCACCGACAGGTAATGAAAGATTTTGCTTTAATTCTTTCGCGAGCCAATAGAAAAAAGCTTCGTCCTTGATGCATTGTTAACTAAGATTTAGTTGTCGTTGATCTTTTAAAAAAGAATCACGTTAAACGCCGTAAGTGCTAAGTACGCGTCGCGCTATGAGGCTGTGTTCCTTTGCATCCACCCGAAAGGTCCCAAAATGTCGCAATCAGCGGCTGCTAAATATATGAGAAAGTCGAAGGCATTTGTACAGAAGTGGATACAGCGATATAAAGTGGCTAAAAATGTCGATGATTTACCAGAACGTGGCTCGATAGGAAAAGTGAACAAAAAAGATGAAAAAAGAATAGTGAATCTGTTTTCGCGGAATCCTGCCTTAACACTGCGGCAAGGACAAGCAAAATTAATGGCAAAAGGTTTAGATATATCCTACGAAACTATCCGAACCCATCTTCGTACTCATCATCTGAAATGGCGCAACGCAATGAAGAAGCTTCTGTTGACTGAAAAACATGTGACAAAGCGACTCGCTTGGGCGCATGAGAATATTGATAGAGATTTTGAAAATGTCATTTTTACTGATGAATGTTCTATATGGGCACGTTCTGTCCTCACGCGAGCCTGGTCAACTTCCACCAATAGGCTTGTTCAGCGGACCGTAAAACATGGAATAAAGGTGCATCTTTGGGGCTGCTTCTCAAAGCTGGGATTCGGCACTTTGCACCTCTTTACTGACAACCTAAATGCCGAGAAAATGATAAAAATCTACAAAAAGACTTTACTGTTATCTGCCAAACGATAGATCATCACAAAAAATGAAGATTGGATTCTGCAGGAGGACAACGATCCTAAACACCGCAGCAATCTCTGTACTCAGTGGAAGACTCAATCTGGCATCGGTACATTGGATTGGCCGTCGCAGTCGCCCGATGCATACCCTATTGAAAATGTGTGGGCATATATTAAACGGAAGCTTCGTGGAAGACGCACATACACTTTGAAGCAGTTGTCTTACGAAATTCGTCTGATCTGGAGATCCTTGCCACTAGAATACGCCGTCAAATTAGTAGAAAGCATGCTTCGGAGATGCCAGGCAATTATCGACGCTGGTGGTGACTGGACACATTATTGACCAAATTGCATCATTGTTTGTAATGTGTACAATGTATATATAAATATGAAAGTTTCATCAAATAAATTTTTTTATAAATTAACACGACCACGCTCTTACTTGACAGACTGTAAGCACGGTAAGATAAAGACCAAATCTTATCTGTTGTTCCATCCAAATGAATAAAATTCACGAATAGAAATAGCTTTAACACAAACACGTGAGAAAAACAATATCGAACTCTTTGTTCATTAAAATTTGCATTCAATAATATTTACATATAAAAGATAAGTTCGAGTACTACAATAAATCACAAGATATGTAAACTTCGATATTCACTTTCGTCGTTGTAGAACAATATTCAATTTCATTGAGCGTATTAAAAATGTTTAGCATTAAATTTTAATTTAACATTATCGTCAAGAATGTATAGAATAATTTACATTAGTCTTTAGCCCAAAAAAATGAAGAAAAAACCAGTTTTACCCTTATCAAAAATAGGGTATGCTATTCCTGAGCACAAAAGCAATGCCCACATAGAACCAAAGATTTTTGCAAGGTTTTATGAAAGGTTTGAAACCACGCAAAAATCTTACAAAAAATATTTTTGTGATGTATCCATGTCTGCGTAAAATCCTCGTATAAACATTTCCTGTAAAGTTAAAGAAAGATTTTTCGCTATGTTTATAAAAGATTGACAAAAAAATTGCAAAAACGTTTTGTTCAAAATTTTTGCAACGTATTTTGAAACCTCGCAAAAATCTTTCGAAAAATGTTTCTGTGATGTATCTATGTCCGCGCATAATCCTCGTATAAACATCTCCCGTAAAAATGAGATAATATTTTACGCTATGTTTTTAAAAGATTTACAGAAATATTGTAGAAACATTTGTTGCAAAATTTTTGCAATGTTTTATGAAATCTCGCAAAAATCTTACAAAATATTTTATTGTGATGTTCCTGTGTCCACGCATAATCCTCATATAAACATTTTCCGCAAAGATGAGTAACATTAAATGAAGCTTCTTATGAGCTTTCTGGAATGATTTTCTTAAACTTCCCAAAAGATTTAATCATCTTCTAGGAAGCTTTGACAGAATATTAACATAATATCAAAATATTTCACTTAAGGAACTGTCAGTTATCTCCCATGAAGGATTCGAGTAACCTTTTATACAATCTTTCTGAAAGATCATTTAATTTACTCGAATAAAAACTAAACTGTTTTCTTTTATCTGCAAACTACACACACGACTCAAAAGATTTCGAAAGACTTCAGTGAAAGATTTTATGTAAGGTTTCAGTAAAAACTCGTAGTAAGGTTATATTAAAACCTTGCAGAAACCTTTTAAAGAAACATAACATTGAAACATAGTTTTAAGATAATAAAAACATTACATTGAAATTTCACAAAGAAATCTTGCATCAACCTTCCTGGAAAATTTTACGAACATTTTAAGAAAGATTCCTGTGAGGTTTTTTGAAACATATAGTTGAAACATTTTAAAAAGATCGCTGCAAGATTTCGGATGAATGTTTCAACGAAATCTTGCATTAACCTTGGTGAAACATTTTACAAAATATTTCAAGAAAGATTCCTGTGCGGTTTCTTGAAACATATAGTAAAAATATTTTAAAAAGATTGCTGCAAGATTTTGTATAAGTGTTTCAACGAAACCTTGAAGCAAACTTACTGGAACATTCCACAAAACATTTTAAGAAAGATTCCTGTAAGATTTTTTGAAACACCCAGTTGAAACATTTTAAAATGGTCGCTACAAGATTTCGTATAAATGTTTTAACGAAACCTTGAAGCAAACTTGCTAGAACATTTCACAAAAAATTTCAAGAAAGATTCCTGTGAGGTTTCTTGAAACTGTCACGGAGAACACTCCGTGCTCCGCGCCTCGTCGTATTTCGCGCGTTTCCACGGTCAACTAGCCGAGCTGAGAATACGTAATGCGACAGTCGCGGACGAGAAGGTACGGTACGCGACTAGAGATAGGATAGTCGAGTGCCGTATAAGGAGGCTAGGCAAGGCTAGGCTAGGTAGCCAAGCTGCTTCCCGCCTTTAGCAGTTCTTCTCGAGTCTTCGATAGAGACACGTGTTCCCGTATTTCGGCATTTTTGAAAGTTTTTCCGCGATATAGCCGCCATTTTGGACGCGAGCTGGTGCTTCATTCTCGCGCCGCGCCAACCGTTTGTGTGTGCGGAGTTTTTTTTTGTTTTTCGTACTTTGACGCGCACCAGCTACGTGTGTAGCCAAGGGGAGGTTCACCGGCCAACGGCACGTGAGCATCCGCCACCGGCGACCGGGAGCGTACCGGCGAAGCTATGCAGAGCGACGGCACGTTACCCCTTCGCTCTTCCTGCCTTCGATTCTTCGTTTTGCGTGCGCGGCTGGCTAGCCAAAAGTAAGTTGATTGTAACTTTAACTTTGCGCGCGGAAATTCTGTTCGCTTTTGTTTGCGTTGGAGTAACCTCCGCCGGTTACTCCATTCTTTGTTAAATCCGTTTTTTTTTTTCGTTTATTTTCGCGGTTCGTGTGAGTAAGAGAGCGTCATCTCTCACTCTCGTAGCGTCAGTGCGAGAGAGTTGCGGTCTCTCTCGCACCCGTATAAAAATAGGCGCACGTGAGTGAGAGAGAGGTATCTCTCTCACTCTAGTGGCAGCAGTGCGGGAGAGTCGCTTTCTCTCTCGCACTCGCAGCATACACGACGTGCGCGCGAGTGAGAGAGGCCTTTCTCTCCCACCCGAGTAAGATCAGTGCGAGAGAGTTGCGTTCTCTCTCGCACTCGCGTGAGGCTAGGCGCGCAAGAGTGGGAGAGCGCTTTCTCTCTCACTCCTACGGCGCAGTACGGGAGACTCGTTGTCTCTTTCGTACTTGCAGTAGACGATGCGCGCCGGAGTGGGAGAGCGCTTTCTCTCTCGCTCCAACGGGCTCCGCGCGAGAGAGCGTTCTTCTCTCTCACACCCGTACATTAAACGACGCGTGCGAGTAAGGGAGGCCTTTCTCTCTCACTCTTATAGGCGTAGTGCGAGAGACGTTCGTTCTCTCTTGCACTTATATCGTGCATTGCACGCGGGAGCCTTATCCGCGCATTATAACTAGCTTTACGACCTGCGCTTCTCGTGCGCGCTTGTTGTAATTTCTTTTTTATTGTTTTATTTTGTAATTTCTATTGTTATTATTTATTGTTTGTTAAATTTATTAAATTATTTTATTTATTTTAAACAACCTTTTTCTTTCTTTTTTTTACTTTCTTTTCGTGTATCCTTTTTTGCATTTTTTTTTTTTAGAATTTTTTTCCAATCAAACGTGAAACATATAAATTCTTTTCTTATTTATTTATGGCTCTTTTGTTTCTATTTAATTTGTTTGATCTCTTTTTTTCCATTTTTAAATGATTTTTTTTGGATTCTTATTATTTGCGCGACGAGGAGCTTTCAGCTCTCCTCCCGAATACCGCCCTCTCCGAGATTTTAACTAGCCAGGTGAGGACGACACACGAGCCGCGCAACGACGATTGCGCAGCGTTGCAACGAGTAAGTTGGGTCCAAGGAACGGCCTCTCGTGCCCGGACCCAGGAGCAAAGTCGTCCGAGACTTTAGCTACCTAAAAGGGGGTGCAACAGGCATATTCGCACCTTTCGCGAATTGCGCGTCCCCCAAGGCTAATTGCTCCTGTGGCGGTTAACCTTTAAAACCGACACCGCGTTACAAAACATATAGTTGAAAAATTTTTAAAAAATCACTGCAAGATTTCGTGTAACTGTTTCAACGAAATCTTGAAGCAAACTTGCTGGAACATTTTACAAAACATTTTACGAAAGAATACAGGGAAGTTTCTTGAAATATTTTGTTGTAATATTTTAGTAAGGTCGCTGCAAAATTTCTGGTAAATGTTTCAATGAAAACTTGGAGCAAACTAGCTGAAAGATTTTACAAAATATTTTGCGTAAGAAAACTGGAAAGTTTCTTGAAATATTTTGTCGTAATGTTTTAGCAGGGTCACTGCGAAATTTCTTAAAAATATTTAATTAATAATATTTAATTAAAAATATTTCCTTTTTCAAGACCTTCTGTAACCTTCAAAAAACAAAAACTAGAAGCTTGCTTGAAAGTATTTTGCAATTTTGCTGTAAGCTATCGATAAGTTTTCGCGTTAATTTTGCATGTGAACTTCAGCCAAATCTTTAGGAAAAGATTTCTGTAAGCTTCCATAAAAGTTTATCAGAAAGACTTTCATTAAATTTCATGTAAGCATGTTGTTAGCTTTCATGAAAAGAGCATTGAATATTAATCGTAATCTTGCAGCAGAGCTATTTGTTATCTTAAAAATTTATTTTTTATTTTGGATAAAAATACATCGACAATTAAAATTTATTATACTTGTATATGTAGTAGAATCTCAAGTGCGAAATTCCGTATTTAAATATATTAAACTTTTTATTATTTCTTAATTTTAAATAATACTTCACACTATAGAAGAAATTTTAAATGTAAAATTAATACAAGTCTATATAGATTGCCATGCAACTTATGATTCAAATTTAAATCTTAGTTCTACAAGCGTTGCATAGCGTAATGGTTAGGGCGTCTGCTATATAATGCGAAGGACCCGAGTTCGATCCTACCGTAGGTCAAACATTTTTCTGCGTTTTCTTCTGTGAAATAATGTGTAAAATAACAACTGCGACAATGCAAATAAACGATTAAACGCAATGCGGATGTTAAAAATATGTATAATTCATAATAAATAATAAAATTCTGAAATATATAAAATACTTAATAAAAGTTTATAAAGGTTACAAATGATCTTTCACAAAGATTGTGTAAAAGATTACTGGAATCTTTCATGGGAGATAACTGACAGTTTCTTAAGTTACATATTTCGATATTACGTCAATATTCTGTAATAGCTTCCTGGAAGAATTTAAATCTTTTGGGGAGTTTAAAAAAATTATTTTAGGAAGCTCACAAAAAGCTTTCTGCAAGGCTGCATTCAATGTTACTCATCTTTACGAAAAATTTTATATGAGGATTATGCACGGACACAGGAACATCAATAACATATCGTTCAATAAGTCCCGAGACTAACAACGAAAACATTTTTTTTCAGAAATCATTTTTTTTCATCAATATAATCTCCTTTTAGAGTGATACAATCTTTCCAACGCCATTCCAACATTTCTATACCATGTTTATAGAAGGATTTATCCTTTGCTTCAGAATAGGCTTCAGTTTCGGCAATGACCTCCTCATTCGAGCCAAATTTTTTTCCCTGGAGCATTTTTTTGAGATCAGCAAAGAGCCAGTAGTCGCTGGGGGCTAAATCTGGCGAATACGGGGGGTGGGGAAGCAAATCAAAGCCCAATTCGTTCAATTTTGCCATTGTTTTCATGGACTTGTGGCATGGTGCATTGTCTTGGTAAAAAGGATTTTTTTCTTCTTCATGTGCGGTCGTTTTGCTGCAATCTCCTCCTTCAAACGTACCAACAAGTCAAAATAATAATCACTGTAGATCGATTTACCTTTTTCCAGGTAGTCAATGCAAATCACGCCATGTGTATCCCAAAAAACAGACGCCATGACTTCGCCAGCAGACTGCTGCGTTTTTGGATGCTTTGGGCGGCTTTTGCCAGCCATGCGCCACTCAGATGATTGCCGATTCGACTCCAGAGTGAAATGATGTATCCATGTTTCATCCATGGTCACGTATCGACGCAGAAAATCCTTTTTATTGCGAGTAAATAACGATAAACAGCTCTCTGAATCGTCGACTCGTTGCTGTTTTTGTTCTACTGAAAGTAATCGCGGCACCCACTTGGAAAAAACCTTTTTTATGCTCAATTTTTCATGAAGGATTGTAAATATGCTTCCAGATGATATCTGTGTCATTTCTGCGATCACACGGCCCTTTACTTTGCGATTTTTCATTACAATTTTTAATACTTCACTCACATTTTCCTCTGTAACGGCTTCCAATGGCCTACCCGAACGTTCCGCATCGTTTGCGTCCGTACGACCACGTTTAAACTCAGCATACCAACGACAAATCATTAGTTTGGATGGAGAGGAGTCCGAGTAATGTTTTTTAAGCTATTGCTGGGCTTCTACGGTGTTTTTACCCATTAAAAAACAATGTTTTATCAACACGCAAAACTCGCTTTTTTCCATTTTTCAAACAAATTACAAAGTGACTTTACTCTAACCTCGATAACTCTGCTGTCTGTGATCCGATCGACGTGAAATTTTTACACGTTTCATGTAAAGGTTCGCACTCTATGGAAACGTGGCCAGTTTGGTACTACTAGCACCATCTCTGGGTTAGTCTTGAGACTTATTGAGCGATGTGTTAACTAAGTAATGTATCTATCTAGCTTGGGTATCGACTTACTTGATATATAACTCAACTCTCAAAATTATTTAAAGAACCATATTATAACTACTTTTTTTATGCTAAATACTTAATCAGACAAAAATCTTTTACCTTTAGAATAAAATTTTTTAAAACTGTATTACAGTAACTCTTACTAATCTTAGTATTTTTCTCTGAACAGAATTTCTATTTTAATTCTCGTAACGTAATAAGTTTTCTCTAATTTTATCAAATTTTGAAATATTTTTCTCATAGCAAGTCATTCTTTCAATTAATATTGTTAACGTTGTATTCTTCTCTTTATTTTAATTTTTGTATGTGTACATTAACAGTAATGTCTAAGTGTAAAGGTAGAGATACTTCTTGTGTTGTAGGTGGCCGTTATGTTTTGCAAGTAAGTAGGAGAAATTTGAGTGCTAGAACAAAAGACTCTTATGAGAAGTGTTTTAATATATAATATTAAAAAAACTCTAGATAACAAATTTACTCCAAAGATTGTATGTTCTAATTATCAGTCACACATATTTAATTATGTTAAGGGGCTAACAAATGCCAAACATTTTTCCACTACTAAAGATCTTGCGTTTAAGAATCTTCAGTTTGTAGATTGAGGTTTGAGCTATATGGGTTATGATAAGGTTTATGAGCTAACGTTTGTGGGTTTAAAGTTTATAAGTTTGAAGTGTGCAAGTTTGGGGTTTGAAGGTCTAGTGCTTATAGTATTGCGTTTTCTAATTGTGTACGTAAGTTCGGGTTTGAGAGAATCAAAGATTGTGGGCTTCTGATTTATCGACTTGGAATTCATGGGCTTAAAGTTTGTTGGTTCAAGATTTGTGGGTTCGGCGTTTTGGATTTTTGTCTTTAGGATTCATAAAATTGCGGCTAGTATGCTTCATTGTGAACTTTGACTTTGTGAACTAAGGGTTTATAGACTTTAATTTTATAAACTCGATATATTTGAGCTTAATTATGGTAAGCTTAAGGTTTATATGTTTTAGATTTTTAGATGAGAGATTAAAGGGTTTCGTAGGCATACAGTGTATAGGCTTGGAATTATGTACTTGAAATGTAAATTTAAGGTATGGGCCAACTTGTTGTATCAGGTTTCTTGTGCTTTGGGACATAGCGTTGGGTTTTATGGGCTTGGAGTTCATGGATTTCGGAAATTTAGGCTTTTGATTCATAGGTTTGAGGTTTATCGGTTAAAAATTGTGTTTTTAGAACCTTGTTTGAGGTGTTGATCATATTTAGCTAAGAGAAACAACCGAGAAATCGATTACTTACATGTTTTTTGCAATTCCGGAAAAATCATGACGTGCTGGAGCAAGATGACAACGGATTTGAATTTAGCATCTCAAAAAACATATAGGAGACGTGCAGTTATCTTCCGCAAGGGGTTAGGTGGGTTTGTGGTCCTATGTAATTAATATAGATGCAAAGAATACTATATTTAATCTACCACGATAAATAGTAATTTCTATATACGAGTTATAACGCCACTGGGGATCAGGGTGGCGTACAAATGTAAAGGGGGGAGGGGGAGCGGGGAAGCGGGTTGCTTGCTTACTAGTTAAACGACTGATTTAAGAATTTACCACACCGACACATACGTTTATTTAAACTAATTGACATAATACAATAATTTATCGCGTTTTTACGCGAGCCCAGGGCGCCAGCTACAATCGTGTAGCGCGGTTTCTTGCGCGGCAAATACTCTGCGCGGCTAACTCACGGTTAGAGCGGTCGCGGGCGTACAGCATACAAAACGGCCGAAAATGGCGCGTAACACGCGACGCGGTCGCACACACGCAGCTGGGAAGGATACAGGGACGATTCGGGGAAGCTGTGCCTCCTGGCAGCTGCCACTGCACCTTGGCACTCACCAGATACTCAAACACGCTCACGGCTACTATCCGGACGCTCGCTCGCTCGTTTTGCAAAAGTTATTCGTTCACGACTGCTGGCTTCGACTATCCCGAACGGAGTTTTGACTGCTCGCTAATACTGACTTTTTGCTAACACGGACCCGAACGGAGTGAAAGAGAAGCTTCTTGCGTGGCACTTTCGCGAGCGCGGCTTTTTGATGATCGTTCTGCGCCGGCGCAACGTACATGTAAAGTACGTTACGCAACGCAGCCGCCGCGCGCGCTCCGCGCTGTCGGCAGTTGATATTACTGCTCGCCAGCAGCGCGCGTTGAGGTTATCCGCTCGCGAGTGCCAGTGTTGTTGTGTATTCCCTGGAGCTGCGAGAATCTACCTCGGATGTACGGAGGATCAAGGTAAGTCGACGCGTTCTATAGCTGGTAGGCGTCGACTAATTTGTCTATCTTCTTTCTGTTTCAGGTGCGGCCGTACTGCGAATCAATAACTGTTGCTCAGACGAAGAGCGGTTGAGAAAGCTAAGCAGCGGTGTCGGTGACAGCTACAGCCTGCTTGCAGCGGCAGCGAGGCAACACTATCAGACACCTTCAGGTGCGTATTTACTTGCACTTATGCTGTGCTTCTATGTTTTGCCTGCCTTCTAACCTCCTCTTCCACTTTCCTTTGATGTTGTGTGGCAGCTTGTACTCCTGTCTGGGAGGTTGCAGGTACGGGGATCACTACAAGGATAGGAAGGAGCTTGGAGAGGAAGGAACCTTGCTGCAGTGTGTGCGAGCACTGCCTCGACTAGCCAGGGCTCCTGAGACTAGCTCCTCGCTACAGGTTTTACTTGAGCTGGAAGCCCCTGTACCTGGGGAAGGTACAGTATGTACAGCCCTGCGTGGCTATTAGTTAGGATCGTGCGTGGCAGTCCTGCGAGGCTGCTAAGATTGTAACAGAGGGGAATATTTCAGCTACGAGGAGGCGCATAAGCTATGCTTTGGCCTCCTCATGTGACTGGTGCAAAAACACCACGTCACAGAGTATACGATAATTTTTACATTAACTCCAAATTTATTAAATTCATTGTGAACTTTATATTTATTTAATTATCAAACAAAATAAAATATTTAATAAAACTATGACCTATGTTTTTTATCCAACAAATATTTTTGTTAACCGTTAATAAACAAGAATTTTGCTGTAATGAAAATATTTCACTAAGAACCAAGTAAATTCGTTATTCACTAATGTCTATATTTTATATTTTACTTATGAAAATACACAAATACACAAATATAATTGCATCTTATTATTTTGGAGATTATTATTAAGTTCAATATTATTTAATTGAAATATTAAAAATGGTCAAATCAAATATTGTCATTACCATTATTTTATTCTTGAAAGTTACAGATTTGTATTTTTAATTAAAAGAAATGAAAACTCAAAAACACTGCAAAACATTGAAAACTAAAAAAGACTGTAATTATTAAACATTGTGAAACAACCGATTCACTTGAATAATAGATACATATAAAAATCTTATGCTACGTTTGTTGATTTAAAATCTCTATGTTTTATAATCCATTATTTTAAGCCTATAATGAATTAAATAAATCTTTTAGTTTTTAATTATATAATTAATAATTTTATAATTGATTATTGTTTTGACATTAATCCGTTTCGTATTGAAAGGCCTAAAATTTTGTTTTTTGTTCGCATCAATAATTTTGATAGAAAAAATAACAATTTAATCTGTAACATCATTTCCGAAGTAAAATTACATGCTTTTTTCAAATCCAAAGCTAGATTTTTGATATCTTTAGCTATTTATTAAATATGGCTGCGTCATAAAAAATTAACGAAAAATTAAAATTATCTACCCTTATGGTAACCGCCCACAAAGCTCTCTTGCACAAGCCTCTTCCGAACACCAATCCGCCGTGTGACGTTTTCTTCCACCTGTAGTTCGCGCACAGCCACTAGTCGGCGTGCCAACTCCCGTTAATGAAAAGAGCACCCGAGATACAATAATGCACGTCAATCTAACACCTTAGCTAGCTACGTTTCGATCGGCGATACACGCTATTCTTGTACACCTTCTAGTCAAGATAAAGCACAGATCCTTTTTAACGTGGAAAAAAGATGTGATCATTCTGCCTTTCCGCCAATCCTCAGTTCGTTTATAGCATCTCACCGGATGCAGTAGGTGAAGATCCTATCCATCGGCCCCAAGAATAAGTAGCTACACCTGCGGCTGGCACAGCTGCTCCGGGCACAAGTTCTTGAGCAGCGTTGGTAGAGAGGGTCCACCAGCATAGGCATGCAGACTGAGCTCCCGCCATGCCTTCAGGACAACGACAGCCAAATCGACGCGCCTTGTCGTCGGCCAGCCGCGCCCAAGAAGCGGCCTCCGTCAGCGGCTCCGGTAGCGACCTCTCCTCTGCCGCCGCCTCCAGCACTCCCGACGCTACCGTGGCTCGATGCAGACTCTGATCCTGAGCTCCACACCGTCCGGTGCAGGATAGCGCCTAAGCATAAGCACGCCTCGCCGTGGAGAGTGATCTCTATCGCCAACTAAGAGGAAGAGGATGACACCAGTTAGACTCGGCGTGCGAAAGCCGAGACTGTTGGCTCACGAGCTAGTGTCTCCGCCGCACGCCCTGAGACTGCTCCGGAAGAAGCTTCCCGTCGTTTCCTCGCAAAAGGTCCCTACTTCGCAGAGAGTGTCGCTGGGAGCAGAGATCTCAGAAAGGGTCCACATCGTGGCCCCTAAGGATTTTTTTTTCAATTAAATAAACATGTAAAAACAAAATGACTCAACCGGGGATTGAACCCGAGTTCGCCTGATTCGAAAATAGTTCCGCGCGCGCCTTAGTGCGCAAGGCTATCGAAATATATTCAAAAATACATTTATGAATTAATTTATAAATTGTGCCCCCCTCTGGGATCACACCCTAACCAATCAGCGCAGGTCTCGACTTTTCGTTCTTTCCCACTAACGAGGGAAGTGTGCGTGTGAGCTCCATGCTTGTGTGCGTGCGACCGTTTTTCCCCTACCGACGAGTGAAGTGTACATGAGAGCCTTATGCTTGTGTGCGTGCGATCACGTTGCAAACGTGACGTCACTCAGGGACAACGATTTGGACCCTTTCTGAGATCTCGGCTCCCAGCGACACTTTTTGCGAAGTAGGGATCTCTTGCGGCGAAACAACGAAACGCTGTTTTTGGAACTGTCTCAGGGCGTGCGGCGGAAACACCAACTCGTCAGCCAACACCCTCGGCCTCCGCACGCTGGGTCTGACTAATGCCGCCCTCTTTTTCTTAGTTGGCGATAAGGATCGCTCTCCGTGGGGAAGCGTGCTTCGGCTTAGCCGCTGTCCTGTGCCGGACGGTGTGGAGCTCGGAGTTCGAGTCCGCATCGAGTTGCGGTAGCGTCGGAAGCGCTGGAAGCGACGCTAGAGGAGAGGCCGTGACAGGAGCCGCTGACGCGAGACCCTTGAAATTAAATTAATTACTATTAATTAAATTTACTTATATAACCAATATAAACAAATATGCAATAAACAAACGATCAATGAATGTTGTAATGTGTGATGACGCTGCGCTGCTCTGCTCTATGCAATAGAACGTCTCTATACGACAATGTATTAGTTCCATTATAAAAAGTATAGTGCTTGCAACAATACTGCTAGTTGATTCCTATGGAAAAATCCAGGAGACATAAAGAAATACATTATTTTTATAATATGAAAATAATAGTTTTGCAATACAGATATAGGGATTAGAGTAACGCAGCTTTCATTGGCACACACATTTAGACAATAAATATACTAAAGTTTTATTTTTGTTGGAAGACACGGAGAAGACTTAGGTGTCTGTAAAGACCTATGCTGATGCCTAGAAAGCAAAAATCCCCACGATGCATCTGCGATAGAGTCCTTAAGTATTGGGAAAGAGTGGGGAGCTTTGAGACTTTTGGAAAAGAGTTTCTTCGTCCGTCCGGCAGCGCGTCATTTGAATAAGAATTATTTTTATTTTAGAGTTTTTCGGAGAGAGTTTTTCTTTTCAATTTAGATGTAGATCGAGTGATCGACTACTTTATTGTATCAGTATATTTCGTACATTTTTGGTGTATAAGAGGTGCTCCATGCTGTGTGGAAGAAAAGTGACTTGGAGTAGAAGACGATAATATAGATAAATATATTTGTGAAATAAAGAGAAGCCGTACACAGGAGATTGGTATTTGTTCATTGGATTGCCCTGGATTCCTCTGAATTATCTCTCTTCCACGCAGACATCCAAAGCAGATAACTTTGATCAACCGCTATTGAGCAGAGACAACGAAGATAGAAACAATTTCCCTGTGGAAGACATAGTGAACCATCAATATCGGATATTTAGACCATTGGATATTTAGACACTCGGATATTTAGACACTCTAGACCCTTATGATAACTAAACTCTCAACGATGACATTATGGAACAGCGGATTGTACGATCCGAGCAACAATACCCGAATAACAAGAAGAGTTCTACTCACCCAACACAGAAAAATAAAATCAATTACGAAACAGACAGTGATGCCGACGAAGAAGAATTAGATGATATACCCGAAATACCGTGCAAAACATCAAAATCCATCACTTACACACCTTTCTGTTACAACCAACAACCACAAGCTAAAAGTAATCCTCTAACAGAGAAAGCAAAGAAACATTTATGGTTTAGCGAGATGATTGAGATCCCTGAAATCTCTGAAGAAACCTTCCGGAACACATCTCCCACGAAACCAACAAGTATAAGAATCAGTTATGGCCAAACACCTTGAAATACCATCGACGGATTACTATCCTTAATATTATTATGCATATCTTTAAGTGACTTGCATGAGACTATTACCACGGGTCACAACGACCAGCTCTGATGACGTTGACTCATAGACCTTCGATGATTAACAACCCTTGCCCCTACTAAATTCAAGAAACAATATTAATATATCTCGACAATATCTAACCAACAAGAGAGACAATCTAGTACACTTTGTACCAGGCTGTTCAATAAGTTTTGCGGTTCGATAAGAGAGGGTGTTGCTAGTAGCCTAAATATTTTTTTGTTATGTTGGTACTTTCCTCATATGAACGTATGTGAAGTTTTATTTCAATTTGTCAATTCATTCTTTGTTTACAAGCCATTTAGTATCGACGTGTCACAGTATTTTTCTACAATGGAAAAAATCATGTATCGTGCAGTAATTGAATTTTTATTTTTGGAAGGTTCAAAAGCAAAGGAAATTCATGAACGAATGTTAAAAGTGTATAACGACTCTTTGCCTTCAATAAGTACAGTAGAAAGATGAGTTGCTGAATTTAAATGTGGTCGTACAAGCCTCAAAGACGATCCACGTCAAGGACGTCCAAAAACAGCAAAAACGCCAGAAATCGTAGAAAAAATATAGGATATCGTATTGGAAAATCGTCGAGTGACTGAAAGAGATTTAGTAGGAGCCCTAGGCATCTCAGTGGGCAGTGTAAGCAATATTTTTACTGAAGTGTTGGGTTTCAGAAAGCTGTGTGCACAATAGGTGCCGCATTCGCTAACAATGGAACAAAAACACATTCAAATGCGACTTTCTCAGCAACATTTAGAGCATTTTCGAAAGGATAAAGTAAATTTTTTGCGTCGATTTATCACTATGGATGAGACTTAGGTCTATCACTATGATCCTGAATCAAAACAAGAGGCTAAAGAGTGGTGTCAACCAGGTTCTTCGGCTCCGAAACGAGTTCGTGTCCAGAAATCGACCAAGAAGTGTTAGCATCAGTTTTTTGGGATGCAAAAGAAATTTTGTTTATGGATTACTTGCAAACTGGTAAAACAATTATATCTGAATATTATTGTAACCTTTTAGAGCAGCTGAAGGAAAAAATTCGTAAAAAAAGACCCGGTTTGTAGAAGAAAAAAAATCCTTTTTCATCAGGACAATGCACCGTGTCACAAAAGCATTTTGACAATGGCTAAAATCCATGAATTAAAGTTCGAATTGTTGGAGCATCTACCGTATTCACCAGATTTGGCCCCTTCCAGATTCTCACTTTAGGGATGAAATTTTAAAATTGGAATCTCGTTGAAACAAGTGTATTGATGTTCAAGGAGACTATACTGAATAATAAGGTGTATTTCAAACTATAAAATTGTGTTTTTCTTATCGAACCGCAAAACTTATTAAACAGCCTGGTATCTAGTGATATCAGGAGCATATTATTTACAACAAGATTATTGGTTGACATCGAGGCAATAAATCTAATGAATTTGAAAAAGACAAGATCAAAGGTGGGCCAAATCTTGCTCACACCATATAAAAATTATAACATAATATCAGCAGTTATAAAAAACAAGTATTTTGATAATCTTACTATGCCGAATTTAAGGACTGCCCTCGCGAACCTTAAAACTGCAATCACTCAAAGACACCTTACTAGTTTTCGCATTGCTTGGAGAGGGGACATGTTGGATACCCTCGAAGCAGGCTTATTAGCCCAACTCCTAACGGAAACGTTTAAAGGCAGCCCAATTACTGTAACCTTATGTTATGGAAAGGTGGATTGTCCTGTACTCGAAGAAAGACTAGTTATAATTCAAAACTTGAACAAAGCCTGATAGGAGGGCATAAAGGCGTAAACCAAACCTATTAGAAAATCAGAGAGAGACACTATTTGTCAGACATAAAAAATGATGTTCTGGATTATTTCAGAAAATGCCATGAATGCAGTACGGAGAAGTTGAATCAAATCAAGACGAGAGAGCCTATAATCATAACAGACACCCTGATAAAACCATTTGACAAGGTCTCCATCGACACCGTAGGCAAATTGAGAATGACTCCTCGAGGCAACAGCTATATGCTTGCAATGTAATGCAATCTAACCAAATACCTAATAGTGGTACCAATACATAATTTGAGATCTACCACTATAACTAATGCACTGGCTAAGCACTTCACACGTCAATATGATGCTGCAAAAGCGATATTATCAGATAGAGAAACTAGCTATCTGTCGGATCTAACAGAAACACTTATAAAAACTTTTTTAATACGACACCTTACTCCGTCAGGATATATACCACAGATTAATGTATCTTTAGAAAGAAGCCATGCACGATTAACTGTCTTTATCAGGACTTACTCAGAATCTTATAATGATTGGGATAGATTGATACCATTGGCTGCATTCACTTACAATACTAGTTTACATTCAGCCACGAAACTGACTTTTTACGAATTAGTTTTCTTAAGAATAGCAAGATTTACTCTAAGAATACCTGACAAAGAAAAACTGAGAACGTGTAACACACACTTTTGGGACTTACTTCTCCACTTAGACAAGACGATCCACATCGCCATAAATAATCTAATAAAGACTTAATTACAGTCCAAAGTCCGATATGACAGTAACAGTAAAAGACTTAATGCCAAAGTTGGAGACTATGTGTACGTTCTCAAGGAAATAAGGGTCTCTAAGTTTGATAAATATTATAATGAACCTTTATAAGTCATCGAAATAATGAAATTAAAGTTAGCTCTTGAACGAAAGGAGCAACCGTTTCAGGAAGCCACGACCAAGCCCCTTCATTTCATCTTCATGATGATACTTAACGTCGAAATTTCTTTGGGTCTCGCGGAAAAGAATGTCGAAAGAGAACCAATCAAAGAAAACCCAGGAATGTACTAAGAACGTATAAATGTATTACGATTGAGAAGGGCTGATTGGCAAATAACTATTCATGTAAATATAAGAGATTTTATAAAAACCCATGGACCGATTGATAGTTACCAAATTTCACACGCTATTTGTTCTGCGCACATGGAAGGAAATACTTGCTGGTTTATGCTTGGCACATATCTGGTAAGAGCAAGACAAAATACTTTAGACTAAATATATTCAAAGATTAAATGTACACTTTACCATATGGAGTAATCCTTGGAGGACCTTATAAAAGTTCCAGGAAGTATGAGGTACAGAAGAATTGTGCCGTTAGGATTTATTGGAAGCCTCAGTAAAAGCCTATTTGGACTATTCACGGCCGAGAAAGTTGACAACATAAATGCCAACCTAGATCAGTTATACAAAAACCAAAAAGAATTAGTGCAACTAGTGAATAAATGAGAACACATAATAGTCGAGTCTCCAGATAATCTACAGTCTGTCAAGTAAGAGCGTGGTCGACTTCATTGACAAGTAATGAAAGATTTTGCTCTCATTCCTTCGCAAGCCAATGAAAAAAAGCTTTGTCCTTGATGCATTGTTAACACAAATTTAGTTGTCGTTGATCTTTTAAAAGAGAATCACATTAAACGCCATCAGTGCTAAGTACGCGTCGCGCTACGAGGCTGTGTTCCTTTGCATCCACCCGAAAGGTCCCAAAATGTCGCAATCAGCGGCTGCTAAATATATGAGAAAGTCAAAGGCATTTGTACAGAAGTAGATACAGCGATATAAAGTGGCTAAAAATGTCGATGATTTACCAGAACGTGGCTCGATAGGAAAAGTGAACAAAAAAGATGAAAAAAGAATAGTGAATCTGTTTTCGCTAAATCCTGCTTTAACACTGCGGCAAGGACAAGCAAAATTAATGGCAAAAGGTTTAGATATATCCTACAAAACTATCCGAACCCATCTTCGTACTCATCATCTGAAATGGCACAACACAATGAAGAAGCCTCTGTTGACTGAAAAACATGTGACAAAGCGACTCGCTTGGGCGCATGAGAATATTGATAGAGATTTTGAAAATGTCATTTTTACTGATGAATGTTCTATATAGGCACGTTCTGTCCTCACGCGAGCCTGGTCAACTTCCACCAATAGGCTTGTTCAGCGGACCGTAAAACATGGAATAAAGGTGCATCTTTGGGGCTGCTTCTCAAAGCAGGGATTCGGCACTTTGCACCTCTTTACTGACAACCTAAATGCCAAGAAAATGATAAAAATCTACAAAAAGGCTTTACTGCCATCTGCCAAACGATGGTTCATCACAAAAAATGAAGATTGGATTCTGCAGGAGGACAACGATCCTAAACACCGCAGGAAGCTCTGTACTCAGTGGAAGACTCAATCTGGCATCGTTACATTGGATTGGCTGTTGCAGTCGCCCGATGCAAACCCTATTAAAAATGTGTGGGCATATATTAAAAGAAAGCTTCGTGAAAGACGCAAATACACTTTGAAGCAGTTGTCTTACGAAATTCGTCGGATCTGGAGATCCTTGCCACTAGAATACGCCGTCAAATTAGTAGAAAGCATGCCTCGGAGATGCCAGGCAATTATCGACGCCGGTGGTAACTGAACACATTATTGAACAAATTGCATCATTGTTTGTAATGTGTACAATGTATATATGAATATGAAAGTTTCATCAAATAAATTTTTTTATAAATTAACACGACCACGCTCTTACTTGACAGACTGTAACAACGTAATATTTTGCGATAAAAAAATTACTGAAAGTTCTTTAAGATATATTCTTTAAGATGATATAATAATCGTTTAAAAAAGTTCTGTAGTTTTCTTTAAAAAATTCCATGAAAAAGGCCTTTTTGTTGAGCTACAACTGGGGGTAACCCCTTAATAAGTAAATCAGTTTGAATTGTTTCTCTATATAACACATCGTTCAATAAGTCCCGAGACTTACCCAGAGATGGCGCTAGTAGTACCAAACTGGCCACGTTTCCATAGAGTGCGAATCTTTACATAAAACGTGTAAAAATTTCACGTCGATCGGATCACAGACAGAAGAGTTATCGAGGTTAGAGTACAGTCACTTTGTAATTTGTTTGAAAAATGGAAAAAAGCGAGTTTCGCGTGTTGATAAAACATTGTTTTTTAATGGGTAAAAACAGCGTAATTAAAAAACATTACCCGGACTCCTCTCCATCCAAAGCAACGATTTGTCGTTGGTATGCTGAGAATAAACGTGGTCTTACGGACACAAACGATGCGGAACGTTCGGGTAGGCTATTGGAAGCCGTTACACAGGAAAATGTGAGTGAACTGTTAAAAATTGTAATGAAAAATCGCAAAGTGAAGGTATGTGAGATTGCAGAAATGACACAGATATCATCTGGAAGCGTATTTACTATCCTTCATAAAAATTGAGCATGAAAAAGGTTTTTTCCAAGTGGGTGCCGCGATTGCTTTCAGTGAAACAAAAACAGCAACGAGTCGACGATTCAGAGAGCTGTTTATCGCTATTTACTCGCAATAAAAAGGATTTCCTGCGTCGATACGTGACCATTGACGAAACATGGATACATCATTTCACTTTGGAGTCGAATCGGCAATCATCTGAGTGGCGCATGGCTGGCGAAAGCCGCCCAAAGCGTCCAAAAATGCAGCAGTCTGCTGGCAAAGTCATGGCGTCTGTTTTTTGGGATACACATGGCGTGATTTGTATTGACTACCTCGAATAAGGTAAATCGATCAACAGTGATTATTATATTGACTTGTTGGTACGTTTGAAGGAGGAGATCGCAGCAAAACAACCGCACATAAAGAAGAAAAAAATCCTTTTTACCAAGACAATGCACCATGCCACAAGTCCATGAAAACAATGGCAAAATTGAACGAATTGGGCTTTGATTTGCTTCCCCACCCCCCGTATTCGCCAGATTTAGCCCCCAGCGACTACTGGCTCTTTGCTGATCTCAAAAAAAATGCTCTAGGGAAAAAAATTTGGCTCGAATGAAGAGGTCATTGCCGAAACTGAAGCCTATTTTGAAGCAAAGGATGTATCCTTCTATAAACATGGTATGGAAATGTTGGAAAGGCGTTGGAAAGATTGTATCACTCTTAAAGGAGATTATATTGATAAATAAAAATGATTTTTGAAAAAAAATGTTGTTTTCGTTGTTAGTCTCGGGACTTATTGAACGATGTGTTATTGTTAATTAGTACTAATCGAACCACTAGCCATTAAAAAAAAAAAAAAAAAAAAGAAAACTAGTTTTAGAATCGTTTTATGTGGAGACAATCAAAACAATTTATATTTTTCTATGGTTTATTATAAATATTATAAAACGATATTTAGATTATCTATAACTCTAACATTGTTAAGCAAACTAACCATTTTCTGAATTAAGAATTTTAGCAATATATAACTAACAACAATTATAGATACTAACCACTAGAGTAAGTTTATTTGTGTAATGAGATTCTAAACAGTTTCAAATTTATGAGTTCACATCTCTTATAAGTACAATTAATCTAATTTAGATTACCTACAACTATAATGTTATTATAAGAAATAAAGAATCTATTTAATCACATATACTCCGATATTTAATTACATAATGAAGAACCTGGAAAGTATTATATATAATTTTATATATAATTTTGGATATTTAATATTAATAAAAACCGTAAACAGTTGAACTGGACGCCGATGCTGGTGGACGCTCTCTTCCGGCGCTGCTCGAGGACTTGTGCCCGAAGTAGCAGTGCCAGCCGCAAGCATAGCTACTAGTTCTCGACTACGATGGCCAGGATCTCCTCCTTCTGCATCTGGTAAGATGCTGTGGAGGAACTGAGGATTGATGGAAAAGCAGAATGATAACTTCTGCTTTCCAAGTTAAAAAGCTGTGCTTTATTCCGATTAGTTGGTGTACAAGGATAGCACGTATCACCGATCGAGAAGTAGCTAGCTAAGGTGCTTAATTGACGCGCATTATATAATCTTGGATGCCCTTTTAACTAGCAGGAGTTGACATGCTGCCTAGTGGCTGTGCGCGAACTGCGATAGATGACGTGAAGGGGTACGTAAAGTACCCTTCCTTTACGCAACGTAGAAGTCGCAGCAGGACGGCGGACTCCAACGTCTGCTCACCAAAGGATCGCAGTTATAATTCTCGTACTAATCAGAAGGACTATTGGTCAACGGATGCAGATCTAAAATGCAAACTCGTTTTGCCAGCAATGCTCGAAATTTTTAGAAATAAAATCAAAAATAAAATAAATCAAACTCCAAAACAAGTGATAATTGTGATTTTGACAAAGCATGGCGGTTTTGTGTGATATTGAATTTATTTAGAGGAAACACAACAATTTATGCACGTCTTTAGGTTATTTACTCAATTTCAATATTTATTGTAGTAATTCTACTACAAATAAATTAGATACATGTGCGCTTGGTTCAAAATAGTTATTCAGATGATTATACAGTTACTGCTCACTATCACGAAAGAAATAAAAATCACAATGTTATGTATACATTGATAATTACTCTACTAGCCCAGATTTCCTTGTACATTTAAAAAAAATTAGGTTATGAGTTATAGGAACAGACAGAAAAGGAAGAGTATGTAAAAATGAGCAAGCATTAAAAAATAATTCTCTGAGAGGCTCATATAACGTTATTAATGATAAAAATAGTGGAATGAATTCTGTGAGCGTGATCGATAATAAAAAAGTTTCTTTACCTTCCACTGCAACCGGAGTTACGCCTATGAAACGAATCGTGAGATATTCAAAAAAGTGTAAAAACAAAGTTAGTCATGAGCTTTTTTCTATTATTTCACATTACAATAAATGCATGGATAGTGTTGACTTATATGATGACAGAAATGCAAAAGTTCTTTCAAGTATGTGTATAAGAGTAAAAAAATTAAATTAGATGATATTTATTCGAATTTAGCAATTATAAATAGCTAACGCAATTTGTGACGAAAAGTCCGTCATAGGTCGTCAACGAAAAATGTAAGTGTTTACATTCTTGCGTGACCGTTGACGGGTTGCCGGCTTGTGAGAGCCCGCTTAGCAGCGAAAATGCGGACTTTTCGAAAAGCCGGCAACGTTCGAAAATCACGCGATTTTTGAAACTGCGGCGACGATTGGCGAGAAATTACGGCAGCCGCGAGGAAAGGGGAGAGGCGAGCAAGTGCAATGGCAGTTACGCTGTACGCTCCTGCGAGGATAGTTTAGCGGTGTGCTCCCGCAAGGAAAGTCAAGCTGTGGGCTCCCGCGAAGAAAGAGAGTTTTTTCGGCGTTTCGAGAGTAAGCGTCATGAGAGAGTTGTAGCCAGGGTAAAGGGGTGCGAGAGAGAGTGAGTTATAGCCAGAGGTGAAGGAGAGAGAGAGAGAGAGGAAGAAGGGCAGACAGTGCGAGGAAGGAGGAGCGACGACGAGGAGTTACAGCGAGGAAGTTAGATGGGGACGAGTAGGGCAGGTGTTAGTGGGCGGCGACTGGAAGTTGCCACCGTTACATCTGCAACCAAAGTTGAAGTGGAAGCCGTCGAAGAACAGGCGAGCTATTCCCGAGGTCCAGCAGCCCTTCTCCGGGAGAGAAGCAGCCGAAGCCAAGGACCGCAGCACGGAGGAGAGCAGCCTGGCGTTCAACAGCTAACGGACGAGACACGGAGACATCATCGTTAAGTGTCTTCGTCTTGTCCGGGAGTAAGAAGTAAGAGAAAGAAAGAGAGAGAGCTAGAGTGAGTGATCGCGAGTTCGCGTGTGGGGGTGGCGTCCGATTACAACTTCTCTGCCCTGGGGAAGCGAGAGGCCTACGCTGGCTATAGAAGCAGTCGCAGGCGGCTGGCCTGCATTTTCGGGGAGAATCTCGTGCATATCCGAGTGTGCAGGAGGGAGACGGCGCAAGCGTGCGCTGCTGTGTGAGAGAGAGTGAGAGAGTGAGTGAAAGAGCGAGGGAGTGAATATATTAATTTATTAAATTTATTGTTTTTTTGCGAGGTATACCGGGCGTACATAGTCATTTCGGCTACGACGTGGTGCCTTGTCACATGTTGCAATGTGTAATATTTGTCATACCAATAAAAAAAACCTCTGAAAAGTAAAGATGTGTGTCGAAATGTAGCTAAATTCTATCTATCAAAAAAAAAGCTACATGATAAATCATAAAAGTGAAACCAGGGATAGATACACTTGTAACATTAATAATTTTTCGCTACGAACAACAAAATATTGCATCAATTGTTGCAGTTATTATTGCAAATACTGTTTTTACAAAATACACGCTGTGTAAAATAAAAATTTTGCAATTATGTTTCACTTTTTGGAGATTTCGGGGTGCATAGTATAACGTCGTTGCATGACCTCCGTTTTTTTGGTTTTGTCAGCCGAAAAGTTCTTCACTGTCTTTCCTAACACAATAATCCCCTCCACAACCTACTCGACACATTCTCCACTGACGTAGACCATTAAAAAACTCAACCTAAGCTTAAACCGAGAGTTGAATAGCCGCTCTCGTTAAACTCAGTTTTACTACGATGCAATTTTTACAGACAATCGCACACATGTCATAATAAAATAAAATTTTTCCTTTTAAGTGAGGAAATAACTAAATCACTAAGTCAGTCAATACAGATTTCATTAACATTCGACACACAAGTTCTTGCAAGGTAGTCTTTCTTATAGCGTAATTTAGAACATCGTTAAAAATAAGTAATTAATTAAACGAATTAAAATAAATAATTAATTTTAATTAACTGCAATAGGCCAACTGTTATTAATTCCTCTAGTTAATTTTTAATTTCAGCGACAATGCAACGATCCTAATTATGATGATTCCACTATTTGATAGAATAAAACAATAGTCGGTGACCAGCTACATTATTTTATTTTATAAACAAAACTGTACAAAAAGAAATTGCATTAATAATTACATTTTGTAATCAAAACGATTATTAATAGTAGAAATTTCAATATACTACTGTGATCAATAAGTTAGGTGAAATTGTCATTTAAAACTCCCGGGCATTAGGAAGGCAGGTAAATTTGTTTCCTAGGTTAGTAGGACTGTCTATAACATTTGCCAAGCATCTGTTTGTCAAAAGGTTTAATTATCTCCGAGTTACACGTGTTTTTGTAAACAACCAAAAATGAATTTTTCGATTTTTACTATGGGTAATTTTGTTGAGCAAAGAACTTGCATCAAACTTTGTTTGTGGAACGAATATTCTTGTGCGGATACGTTGAAAATGTTGCGGAAGGCCTTTGGTAATCAAACTATGACACAAAAAAACGTTTATAAGTGGTACAACGAGTTCAAAGAACGAGCCGAGAACGCGTTAAAGACGAACCGCGCTCTGGACGACCATCAACGTCTACCGACGAGGGCCACGTCCAAAAAATCAAAGATTTGGTGCTTGATAATCGTTGATTGACAATTAGAGACCTCGCTAATAGTGTTGGAATATCATATGGCTTAGTCCAAACCATTTTGAAGAATGTTTTATGTCTCAAACGCGTCAAGTCTCGATTGGTGCCAAAATCGCTCAATTTTTTGGAAAAAAAGCGTCGCGTTGATGTGTGTGAAACTTTGCTGTCTGACTATCAGTACCACTTGTTATGCATCATTACTGAAGACAAGACTTGGATTTACCCATATGACCCTGAAACCACCGACCAATCCAGCGATTATCGTGCAAAAGGTGAAGCAAGACCGAAAAGACCACGGCAAAGTCGATCGATAATCAAGGTCATGTTGACAGTTTCCTTTGATTATCGTGGTGTGGTGCACTATGAATTCCTTCCGCCAGGCCAAACTGTCGAACAAAAATATTATTTGAGCGTTATGCGTCGTTTGCGTGAAGCTATTCGTCTGAAACGGCCGAAATTATGGGCGAATAACTCTTGGTTCCTTCATCACGATAATGCACCATGTTATACTGCATTGGTTCTTCGCGACTTTTTTGCCAAAAACTCGACTTATATCGTTCCGCAACCACCGTATTCGCCTAATTTGGCTCCGTGCGACTTCTGGCTATTCAGCAAACTCTAAAGGCCAATGCAGGGACGCCGTTTTGACACGATTGAGGAGATAAAAACTAAATCGAAGAAGGTCTTGAAGGCTATACCGGAAAAAGACTATACACTCTTATACCCTATTATCGCCATAAAGAAGGAGGGCTTCCGAAATAGACCAGCATCCCCGAGCTAGGCTCAAATTTTACGAAAAAGCTATTGGTGCGGACTAACTGTCCCCTGTAGTGCATAAATATTTCTGACGCAAAAAATCAAAGTAGTTGACCACTATCAACTAAGGAGAGACGACATCGTCCGTAAGCGCAGACTAACAAAGAAGAATTAAAACGAGTTGACTATGCCGACGGTGTAGGCTAAGCACTACGATCGGGATTATTACGAGCCAACCATGCCCTAGCAAAACAACCGCAGCAGCTTTCTTCAGAGAGAGAGATAGAGAGAAAGAGAGAGTAAGTGAGAGAGAGAGAGAGTGAGAGAGAGAGAGAGAGAGAGAGAGAGAGTGAGTGAGAGAAAGAGAGAGAGAGAGAAAGAGAGAGAGAGAGATTGATTGATTTATTGAAAATTTTATTAAGGCTACGGAGTATAATCTCATATAGCCCTGAAAAATAAAAATTACAATGTGATTATAACGTTATAAAACTAGTTAAACAATAAACAAATTAAACAAATTAACGAAGTAAAATATAAAATAAAAATAACAATCGACAAAAATTAGCGTAAAATAATACAATTGGAAAAAAAAGTATAATAATCATAATTCGCTATACAATTTTCGCAGAACTTACAAAATGGCGAGTCCCTGACATAGTTCCGTGCGCTGTAGTAATACGGTCAACAAATCATCTGTTGTAAGCGGATTTGAATTCAGGTTCATTTTGCGAGCTCTCAAACGCCAATGTATAACATCTTCAGATAATAATTGATCACAAACCAATGATTTGAAAAACCGTGATAATTGAGTATCAAAAGAAGGTAGTTGATCAGCCATAGAATTTAGGAATTACGACGCTACCATGTGACAAGATCTGTTTAAGATTTCCGTGCGAGGTGTTGAGTATAACAGTAGCAAAGGCTGATGACGAGTTGATGTACGCAACATAAAATTATATGCTGAAGCAGCTATGAACAACAATCGTCTAGTTCTCGTATCTAACCAGCGTAGTGATAGGCGATAAGGTGTCATCGACGCTTTCCACGGTATAAAACCATGTACAAAATGAGCATACAAGTTTAGCAAGCAATGAAGCTTTAATTCTTGCTCTTGAGTTAAATCATGATAAACCGCAGAGCCATAATTGAAATTTGGAAAAATTAATACCTCAACGAGACGTTGCTTAAGTGGATGAGAAAGTGAACGCCTATGGAACCTAAGAGAGTAAAGTGCGCCATTTACACGACTAGATATTTGCTTGACTTGAGATTCCCAATTTAGGATAGAAGAAAGTTAAATACCTTGGTCAGTGACACGATCAGCATACTGTATCACAACATTATTCACTCTAAACAGTGGAAGATTACAAAAATTAAGGGTAGAGATGTAACGCTGACTGCCCAGAATGATCAGCTTCGATTTATCAGGGTTCAATTTGATTTTATTGCACTGTGCCCATTCAAAGACCCTCACTGAATCTTCGATAAGTAATCTGATATAATCAGGTAATTTAGAGGGATGACAATGTAGGTATATACGTTTATCATTAGCATATACACCATGCTTTGAATTACCAAATACCTGAGGGAGATCGTTAATGAAAATCGAGAACAGTAAGGGTCCCAGGACACTTCCTTGAGGTACACCAGAGTACGTTGGAATAGGTTCCGACAATTTTCTATTTACTTCACGTACAGCCTGTGAACGATCAGACAGGTAACTTGCAAACTATTTAACTACATCATCCGAACAATTTAAAGTGCGGAGCTTTTTAAATAATAGCTTCTAAAGAACTATGTCGAAAGCTTTTGAGAAATCAAAGAGAACCAATGGTGTAACTAGATAAAGATCAATAGCAAGTAAGGTCTTACTTCCTCTGTGAAATAAAGCAACGCAGTCTGCGTAGAATGAAAAGATCTAAAACCGGATTAAAACGAGTCCAATAGGTGATTTTTATTTATAAAGCTTGACAGCTGGTCATGTATTACACGTTCAAATAATTCTAAAAACTCAGACACTAAAGCTATATGACGTGTATCAGACTGCGACTTAGGTGGGTAAGTTTTAGAAAGAGGTAAAATAGCAGCAAGTTTTCAGCACTCGGGAAAAATACCTTGCTGAATCAAGCTGTTGAAAATAGTGAGAAGATATGGACGAAGCGATAGATAAGCTAGTTTTACCATTCTTGTAGGTATGAGGTCGGTGCCAGTGCAATTCTTTACTGATTTGTTAAGTGCACGGTCAAGGTCTTGCTCGGATATAATACTAAAATCAAATCTGCTTAATTGATCAACAGAGGGCAAAAGATTAAGAATGTGATCAACGTCTGTTTGTTGCAGGGGTTGATATGAGCTTAAAACATTAGCCTAATGTGCATTTAATGTGTTGGGCGTAAACTAAGTAAGTAGCAATGGAGTGTTAGGAGACATGACACCCATTTTTTTTAGGCTAGACCACAAAGACTTACGCTCAGTGGATGACTCCAATACAGAAGTAAAATATTTATTCTTCGCAGAATCAATATTATTGCTGACAAGCAAACGTAGGTTGACAAACGCTAGTCTATCAGCAGATCTACAAGTTGTTCTAGCTCTGCGATATGATGCATTTTTAGCCTTCATAAGAAGGCAAATATCCTTTGAAATCCAAGGCTTATAAGTTAATTTAAGTTTGAAATTTCTGTAGGAAGCATGTTTATCAAAAGCCTAAATAAAAGCATTAGTAAGTGATTTAGTCATGGATGATACTCTACCTCCATTAGGAGAAACAAAACGATCAGTAGCAATCGATGAATAGGTATGAGGTATGCCACTGAATGTAAGCGAGGGCTCAGTCGGAAGAGCAAGTCTTAAGCATGGGTGCAAATCTTCAGTAAAACGTTCAATATTTATATTGTTTAGACTTCCTACTGTTATAGTTTTTGGAGCAACAAAAAGCGATGAAAAACAGTAATCTATTGAAATACGATCATGACCGGCAGCAAAAGATGTGCCAGTTTTGAAAAATTTGTAAGCTAATTTATGGTCCTATAAAAAAGTCGAGCCATGTATCAGAACGAGTACCGTCGTCTCTGATTACATAGGGAGTGGGATCAGATGGTACTAACTCAAGATTATGCTCTTGCAATATAATATAAATTAACCCATTAATGCCCATGGCCAATCCATGAGCCCGAGCACCCAATGTAATTTACCAATGTAAATTAGGACATTAGCCCTAATTATGCAGGAATATGGCAAAACCCCGAATTTTGCAATTCTTTTTAACAATTATTGTTCAAACAAAGTATGCAAAATTCACTTTTTTAAAAATCTGACAGCGGAAATGGATTTAACGTCGAAAATTGCTAAAAGAATGACTATAAGTTTTATGACAATCCAATTTGATAAGTAATAATAGCGTTATAAACAAATAATGAAATGGAAACTGCCGCAAGCATATGGACCCCGGTGCCTATGGTCAAACTATGAGCCCAAGCACTTAGGAAATAATGTAAAACAGGACATTGGTCATAAATATGCAAGTATATGGCGAAATTCCAAATTTTGCAATTTTTTTTAACAATTATTGCTTAAACAAATTATGCGAAATTCATTTTTTCGAAAATTCAACAGCGGAAATAGATTTTACGTCAAAAATTACTAAAGGAATGACTCTTAGTTTTATGGTTACACAATTTGTTAAATAATAATAGCGTTATAAACAATCAGTAATGTAAGCCATGTGTATGTGTATGGGCGGCGAAACTGAACAAAATTCCTAACCAATGCTAACATGCTATGAAATTTCAAATTTTTCCCAACTGTTTATATAAATGAAATAACATTCCTTCCTCGATCATCGAGGTGAAAATACTTTGAATCATATTTTCATACTAACGTGTTGTATGCCATAATTATTATTTCTCATATTTCCGTAATCAATATAATTATCGTTGATTTGTAGAAAAATATTTCAAACTACATTTTTAAACTGTTATAATGAGTTTTTCCGCGATGGCTCTTTAAGATAATTCATTTGTTTTATCCCGATATCCCAAGTGAATGTTATATGACGAATTTCCGAGAACGATTTTATTTTGTCTAATTAACTAAAACTACTGTAATATTGATATATCTATTGGATCAAACAATTTTACTTCAAATACTGAACATGTCTCAAAGAAGACGTTTGCAAGTTCGTGACTTACAAGATGTTATATTTCTGGAGGATAAAGTACACCATCAGAATCATGTGAACATAGCTTTCGTGCCGGAGGCAGGTGATTCGTCGGATTCTGATGCGTCAGACTACGCAGATGGTGGTGAAGTAGGCTCAAGTACATTTTTACCATATGGATCATTTAAGCAGGTTATAAGTAGTTATAATAATACCCAAAAAACTTTAGAACCTAATCATGAATATTTGTGTAAAGAGGGTTCACATAAATACAATGATCCTGAAACGTCTGACGACCATTTTATGCATGAAAGTATTGCCCAGAGACTCAAACACACGAATTCATATGACCTTTTCCATTTATTCTTTTCACAAACCATGAAATCACATATCATTGAAGCCACTAAGAAAAACGATTACGAATTATCAGACAAAAATCTTGACAAATTTATTACAATATTGATTTTGTCTTCTTTCAATATTCGCAAAAGACAAAGACATTATTGGTCGGAGAAGAGTACTCTTAAATTAGATGTCATTAAAAAATTGATGAGTCGAAACAAATTCGAAGAAATCAAGAAGAAAATACGATTTTACAAGTTACAAGATGAAAATGACAAAGATCCTGTCTGGAAAGTCAGAAAATAACATGAATTTTTTAGAGATAATTTAACACAATTTGGCTGGTTCAAGCGTAATCTTTCAATCGACGAAATAATGGTCAAGTATTTCGGTCGCCTTGCTATAAAACAGTGCATTCTACACAAACCAATCAGATTTGGTATCAAACTCTGGGCAATATGTTCCAGTGATAGATTTCTTTCCGACTTTGATATTTTCTGCGGTAAGAAAGGCAAAGAAATGAATTCATCACTCCAGTATATTGCACTTGGATCAAAAGTTGTGATTTCTATGATACAAATATTACTAAGAATGGAGAAACCTCAAAAATTATAATTCTTACGTCTGTACTTCGATAATCTTTTCACTTCACCTGATCTTTTATTGCACCTGAAAAAGTTAGGGTTATCGGCAACTGGTACAGTCAGGAAAGATCGTGTAAAAGTCGATACAAAACTCCCTGATAAATCAGCAAGAGGCACTTTGAAATGTAGTCTCGAGGAGTCATCTAAAATAAATTGTATAACAGTGATGGACTCAAAACCAGTCTCGATTCTCTCAACTGCTCATGGTATTTTCCCTAAAAGACCTCTACAACGATATTCTAAAGAAAAAAAATCTAAAATTTATATTAAGTTTTTTTTTTCATTTGTTAATTATAATGAAAAGATGGATGGTGTCAACTTGCACAACCGGCACTGCAATGATGTGATACCATGTTTCCGAAGTAAGAAATGGACTTGGTGTCTCTTTTTGAGACTAATTCAAGCATATATTGGGAATTCTTTGGTCTTACATAACAATATCAATCCAGAAAATAAAAAAGGCACTCTGGATATCGCTATTAAAATAGTAGATTACTTGTTAGATCGATTTACACAACCAAGGAAGAATCCAAAGAAAAAAACTATAGATTCCGAATGCAAACATGTTAAACATAAAATAATTCAAGGCATGAAACGCACCTGTATGATGAGAGTAGATGGTACAGATTGTTCAAGAAGAACTGAAAAATTTTGTAGCTTATGTCAATTACCATTGTGCAAGGATCACATCTCCACCCATCTTTCACAATAATGATGTTATAACTTTTGGTTATAGTAAAAGTTTTTTGCGTTTTTCTATTTTTTAAAATTCCTAAAAAAAACTATAAAAAATAAAAGAAATATTTAAAAATTCTAAAGTTAAAAAAAAGACAAATGGAGTGTAAATCCTACCGCTGCCTCCTCGTGGCACACTCTGGGACAGTGGATTTTATAGAATCTACTAACTGAAGTCGGGGGTACAAATATAATACAGGAAAGAGAGAAATGTACATCTTGAAAAACTGAATGACATTTTTTAAAACTCTATCAGAATTTATTCCTGCTATTAGATTTTCGAAAAAATGAATTCCGCATAATTTGTTTAAACAATATTTGTTAAAAAAAATTGCAAAATTCGGAATTTCGCCATATACAGTCAGTCAAGTAAGAGCGTGGTCTACTTCACTGACAGGTAATGAAAGATTTTGCTCTAATTCCTTCGTGAACCGATAGAGAAAAGCTTTGTCCTTGATGCATTGTCAACAAAAGTTCAGTTGTCGTTGATCTTTAAAAAGAGAATCACGTTAAACGCCATGAGTGCTAAGTACGCGTCGCGCTACGAGGCTGTGTTCCTTTGCATCCACCCGAAAGGTCCCAAAATGTCGCAATCAGCGGCTGCTAAATATATGAGAAAGTCAAAGGCATTTGTACAGAAGTGGATACAGCGATATAAAGTGGCTAAAAATGTCGATGATTTACCAGAACGTGGCTCGATAGGAAAAGTGAACAAAAAAGATGAAAAAAGAATAGTGAATCTGTTTTCGCGGAATCCTGCTTTAACACTGCGGCAAGGACAAGCAAAATTAATGGCAAAAGGTTTAGATATATCCTACGAAACTATCCGAACCCATCTTCGTACTCATCATCTGAAATGGCGCAACACAATAAAGAAGCCTCTGTTGACTGAAAAACATGTGACAAAGCGACTCGCTTGGGCGCATGAAAATATTGATAGAGATTTTGAAAATGTCATTTTTACTGATAAATGTTCTATATGGGCACGTTCTGTCCTCACGCGAGCCTGGTCAACTTCCACCAATAGGCTTGTTCAGCGGACCGTAAAACATGGAATAAAGGTGCATCTTTGGGGCTGCTTCTCAACCTCTTTACTGACAACCTAAATGCCGAGAAAATGATAAAAATCTACAAAAAGGCTTTACTGCCATCTGCCAAACGATAGTTCATCACAAAAAATGAAGATTGGATTCTGCAGGAGGACAACGATCCTAAACACCGCAGCAAGCTCTGTACTAAGTGGAAGACTCAATCTGGCATCGTTACATTGGATTGGCCGTCGCAGTCGCCCGATGCAAACCCTATTGAAAATGTGTGGGCATATATTAAACGGAAGCTTCGTGGAAGACGCACATACACTTTGAAGCAGTTTTCTTACGAAATTTGTCGGATCTGGAGATCCTTGCCACTAGAATACGCCGTCAAATTAGTAGAAAGCATGCCTCGGAGATGCCAGGCAATTATCGACGCCGGTGGTTACTGGGCACATTATTGACCGAATTGCATCATTGTTTGTAATGTGTACAATGTATATATAAATATGAAACATTTATCAAATAAATTTTTTTAAAAAATTAACACGACCACGCTCTTACTTGACAGACTGTACTTGCATATTTATGGCCAATGTCCTGTTTTACATTATTTCCTAAGTGCTCGAGCTCATAGGTTGGCCATGAGCACTGGGGTCTATATGCTTGCGGCAGTTTCCATTTCATTATTTGTTTATAACGCTATTATTACTTATCAAATTGGATTATCATAAAACTAATAGTCATTCTCTCAGTAATTTTTGAAGTAAAATCCATTTCCGCTGTCAGATTCTTAAAAAGTAAATTTCGCATAATTTGTTTTAACAATAATTGTTAAAATTGCAAAATTCGGAGTTTTGCCATATTCTTGCATAATTATGGCTAATGTCCTAATTTACATTGGTTCCGGGGTGCTCGGGCTCATCGGTTGGCCATGGGCATTAATAGGTTAATATAAAACTAATGAATTAATACAAACTAACATAATATAAATTACACACACTAACTTACACTATAATAGAGTTCGAGCATCTGCGTTAACGTACGGCCAATTCTTTGTAATAGCTAGTTATAACAGCTCTAGAGTACACAGG